>CM052895.1:14435382-14475096 GCA_028534135.1 Potos flavus | reverse complement strand
TAGAAGTCTCTTATGGTTTGTCTCCTTCCTGATCCCCTCTTGTTTCATTTCCCTCTCCCACCACCCATGACCCCCCGCCCTACCTCTCAAATTCTTCATATAAGAGAGATCATATGATAATTGTCTTTCTCTGATTGACTTATTTCTCTTAGCATAATACCCTCTAGTTCCATCCATGTCGTTGCAAATGGCAAGATTTCATTTCTCTTGATGGCTGCATAGTATTCCATTGTGTATATATACCACATCTTCTTTATCCATTCATCTGTTGATGGACATCTAGGTTCTTTCCATAGTTTGGCTATTCCCCACTGGGTCATTTAAGCAATAGAAATTTACTTTGCTCACAGTTCTTGGGGCTGAGTCTAAAGTCAGGGTGCTGGCAGAGTTGGTTTCTGGTGACGCCTCCATTGCTGGCACACAGATCACACAGACGGCCACCTTCTCAGTGTCCTCACATGGCCTTTGCTTTGAGTGTGGAGAAAATAGGTCTCTGGTATCTCTTCCTCTTTTTGTAAGGACTTCATCTGTGTGACCTCATTTAACTTAATTACTTCCTTAAAGGTTCTGCCTCCAATTTCAGTCACACTGGGGGGGTTAAGGCTTCCACGGAGGAATTTGGGGATAGGGGATACGATACAGTCTTCAAACACAGACAGTATAGATGACCTATGTTTTACATCATATAAATTTTTTAAAAAGCCACCTGTAACAGTGTTTTTTCAGTGTCACTTGTTCGTGTCACCTGTGACAGCTTTTGCTCCTTCACTTCCTTTTCTGTTTTTCTCTGACCAACTAAGTTAGTGTCAGCAGGAGACAGAGAATATTTTTGTTCATGATGGAAAGTTACTTTGGGGAAACAATTCATCTGTATCAATGGTGTTTATTTATTTTTTTTCTCCTAAGTATAGGGAAAGGGTGTGTCCTCTGACCCGAAGTGCCAGAAAACAAAACACCTTCATTCTTGTTACTTTCTCTACTGAAGGTCATGGATCGCCCTGGCAATTACGTAGAACCGACAATTGTGACAGGTCTGGCCCACAATGCGTCCATTGCACACACAGAGACATTTGCTCCGATTCTTTACGCCTTTAAATTCAAGGTAAAAATGGATTCTGTTTCCTGTTTCTCGAGTTTGATGTTGAAACAACTCAGACTAAAGAAAATGAAAGTGTACGAAATTATACTTGATTAGCCTTTTGGGAGGTTCTGAAAAGTCACTCTGATAGTAGGAGTTTGAAGGCGAGGGCTGAACCATGATGAGATGAACTCTTTATACTGTAGAGCCTGTCAGGCTCGCTGCCAGGGAAACCAAGGAAGGCTGAGGACCAGATTGGAATTGATGGAGATTGGCTCCCTTCCTGTGTCACCTGCTCTGAGCTGTGTAGGCCGTATAGTCAGCATCCACACAGAAGGGACCAGATAGTCCCATAGCCCCAGTATTGAGCATCAGCAGACAAATGAGAAGTCGCGTGAGCAGTGTAAGACCTCCAGTTGTAACCTGTATCTGCGAACAGCCTGTGGAGGTTTTAGCAGACGGAAAGAGCTGGAGGGTCTCCTTCCCCACCACGAGATAGGCCCGAGCCACAGCAGCCAATACTTAGCGATCGAATCAAGGTTTGAATGTGCTGTGATTAACAGTTTAAAAAAATATTAATGAGAATTACATCTTTTTGCAGTTAAAGGATTGCTTTTTAAAAACCTTGATTTAAATTGTCATCTTATTTTACGTCATGTGACTAGAGAGGATAATTTCATGTTTTGTACTGTGTGTATATACAGTGAATGAATTCTTGAGTAAATTGTTTAGGGTGTCTTGCCTAATCTGTAAATCCGGAGTAATGTAAAATCTGTATCATCGAATGAGGATTAAATACCTAAATGCATGTAAAGTGCTCTGGTCAGTGGGTTGCAATTAAAAGGAACTCAGTAAGTAGTAGGTCTTAGATGTACGAGCTTGAATGGAAACACGTCCTCATCTCTGTTTCTCAGAGTACAATTCAGGGAAAACCCCCACAAAGCTGTGCATGAGAGAAACAGAATTAGTAAGATACTGAGGGTTTAGTTGACTTGTGTGTGGAAATTACACTGGTACAGCTCATGAAATGGACCATCGTGTACTTTGACCTGATTGCTGCATCCTCTAACAGCTTCCATTTTCCTTCTAGAATGAAGAAGAAGTCTTCGCCTGGAATAATGAAGTAAAACAGGGACTTTCCAGTAGCATCTTTACCAAGGATTTGGGCAGAATCTTCCGCTGGCTTGGGTATAACTTTGTCTATTTTGAGAATTTACATAAGCCTAGTGTGTGTCATGAATAGGCTTAAAAAAAAAAAAAAAAAACCATCGTAGTTGAAAATCCTGTTTTTGAGCGTCGAGAGTCTAGAGGGTTTTTTTTTATTTTTTATTTTTATTTTTTCAAAATTTTTTTTGAGTCTAGAGGTTTCGTTTAGATTTTTTTGCTTGTTTTGTTTCTTAATTTCCTATCTGTTGGTTTCAACCTTGCTTCCCTTTCTACACACAGACCGAAAGGATCAGACTGTGGCATTGTGAATGTCAACATCCCCACGAGCGGGGCTGAGATTGGAGGTGCATTCGGTATGTAGAGAATCCTTTTCCACGTTGGGGGAAGTATGTTAGATGGTCGGGGTGACATAACAAAACGCCATGGCGTGGGTGGCTTGAGCAACAGAAATCGATGTTCTCACAGCCATAGCGGCTGCAAGTCCAAGGTTAGGGTGTTGGCAGTGCTGGTTTCTCCTGAGGCCCCTCTTTCATTACTCGAAGTCCTTCCGTGGCCTTTTCTCAGTGCCCGCCCGTACATCCTGGTGCCTCTTCCTTTCCTAGGAGGACACCAGTCCTGTTGTTAGAGGACCGTACCTCTGTGACTTCTTTCTTTGGCTTATGACTTCATTCAACCTTAATTATCTCCTTAAAAAGTCCTTTTGCCAAATACAGCCATATTCTAAATATTGGAAGTTAGGTTTTCAACACAGGGGACACTGTTCAGGCAGCAAAGGAAAAGGAGTAGTAACTTTTAGAAAAGTTCGACCAAGAAACCGAAATAGTGGAACCTGGTAAGAGTCTGGTCTAACATGCTTGAGAGGAGCTTACGTGCCAGATTTAGAGTGATTATCCAGGATCTGACTTTTCAGATGCAGCATCATGTTGGAGCTGGTGCCCTTAGCCTAGGATATGTGCCCCCTTGAAATTGTGGCATCTCTTTCTTGGGGAGATAGTCTATGACCCAAAGAACACTTAAGAACCCCTGGCTTTAGAGATAAGCCAGATTTGTCACACAAAAAATTCTGGTTTTTAGTTGCAAAGGGATGTGGTAGGTGTTAAACATAAGCTTTTATTTTAGATAAAATACTAACTTGTTTTTTCCACTGGGTTCTGCTGTATTTTCTCTTAATAAGCCTTGAATTCTTAATGCTTAAATTGAGTAATAGTTTTTTGTTTTTTTTTAAACCCATCCCAACCAACAATTGTGTTTTAAGCATTACAACTAAAAACAAGAAGTATAGCAAAAACGGATTACCTTGTTTATACTTACGTATACTTCTGTATATGCGTTAATACCTCTAACAGTGTAAATAATTTGAGGCACTTTTCAATCTTTCAGATCAGCATTTGCTGCGCTTACTATTCCTTGTGTCAATTTTGAGGAAAAGGTTCCTGCTTTCCTTCAGGCTCACCCCTGCGCTGCACTCTTGAGTAGCCTGTGTGCCCCCGTGTCCGACTCTCCCCCTGCAGGGCTTTATTCCCTGTTTGTAGCCCACACTTCTTTGTGCACCTGACTCTTCTTCCCTGGAGCCCATACAAGTTAATTTTTAAATGGGAAAGGGGGTTTGCCCACTTTTCTTTTCTGGCTTCATTCCCAGGGGTAACTGCTTGGAGATTACTAAAAGAAAAGAAATTTAACTTCGAAATTACTTTACGGTTTTTTTGTTTTTTTTTTAATTTTTATTTATTAGTTTTAAGTAATCTCTCCATCCACCGTGGGGCTGGAACTCACAGCCCTGAGCTCCCGCGCCGCGTGCTCCCCCAACTGAGCCAGCCAGGCGCCCCTCCTTCAGTCTTTCAGAGTAGTGTGCTTTAGCTGCTTACTCTTCTCCATTTTATTTTATTTTATTTTTTTAAAGATTTTATTTATTTATTTAACAGAGAGAGAGAGATCACAAGTAGGCAGAGAGGCAGGCAGAGAGAGAGGGGGGAAACAGGCTCCCCGCTGAACAGAGAGCCTGATGTGGGGCTCGATCCCAGGACCCTGAGATCATGACCTGAGCCGAAGGCAGAGGCTCAACCCACTGAGACACCCAGGCGCCCCTCCATTTTAGATATTATTTGTTGACCCTCTCTTAGCATAGATGAACCTTCTTAAAGCTCCCTCTACTGTGTGTGTGGCATGAGGTTATCCTGCTGGGTGAGGTCAGGAGGAAAGCAGAGGAAGCAACCACGCTTCTCAGTGTTCTCCCCCTCACAGTCACACAGGATGTGCTTCATTCTTCCAACAGCAGGTTGGGACGACAAACGTGAAATGTCATGTACCAGGAAAACTCAGGAGAGACTCAGCATCTCAGGCTTTTGTTGGGGGCTGGTCGCCTAGGCCTCCTTTCCCTGGCATATATTGAAACTCCAGACTCCCTGAAGGAAAGCAAGGGTTTCACATAAACCCCATTGTACCAGAACAGCTGAGCCCAGTGAGACACTTTTCTCATCTTTTTTTTTTTTTTAATATGAGAGATTTCCTCAGATTTTATTTTAAGATTTTTATATATTTTAATTTTTGTAAAAAGATCTATTTTACAAATAGAGAGCACATGTGTGCTGGGTGAAGGGCAGAGGGAGAGGGAGAGAGAATCTCAAGGAGACTCCGCACTGAGCACGGAGCCCAACACAGGACTAGATCTCACCACCTTGAAATCATGACCTGAGCTAAAATCAAGAGTCGGACACTTAACTGACTGAGCCACCCAGGTGCCCGTAGGATTTTATTTTTAAGTAATCTCTACCCATAACGTGGGGCTCGAATTCATAATCTCAAGATCAGGAATCAAACACTCCACCAACTGAGCCAGCTGGGCACCTGCTCAGATCTTTCTTCTAGCTCTTATGTTAAGTGTTTTCTCCCCTGCTGTTACTAAAAACACCACCAAGACTTATTACTTGTGCTTTGATAGCACAGTTGTACATAATATCCTTTTCTTGTTTTATGGAATCATTACCTTCTTACGAAATAAGGACGTTAATATAACATTTCAGAATATTGTAAAAGCCATGTGTATATATTGTTTAAAATTATATGTAGCTGAGTTTAAATGAGAAAATGAAATTATATTTCCACTGTCCAGAAGTTTCCCATCTTAATATTTGGTCCCCGTGATAAGGTTGGTTTTCTTTTGCTTCTGGCAAGTTTGTTGCCTCTTTATTCCTTTTGTATTTTTTCCTGCCTCTTAGTTCTTTTTTCCTGTTTATTTGGTCTCTGTCTTTTTTTTATAGAGGAGATACTCTGAGCTAAATGTGAACTCACTGGTTGGGTAGCTCTGGTCTACCAAGTAGGCTACCAAGTAGGAGCTGCACCTGGAGAAACTGCTCATGATCTCTGAGCTTCTTGTGTATTTCTCTAGGAGGAGAAAAGCACACCGGAGGTGGCCGGGAGTCTGGTAGCGATGCCTGGAAACAGTACATGAGAAGATCCACTTGGTAAGAAAAGGCTTTGGGAGGGTGGGTTTGAGCTTCGAGCCACTGGAATGTGGTTTTCCGCTGTTCTACTGTATGCTTTTTCTTTGTACAGCTTCACTTCAGTTTGGTTTTGTAACGAAGTGCAGCTGTCTCCTCCCAGGGCATCCATCCTGTCCTGTTACTTTTCTCCCTTTGTTGTCCCACCTCAGCTACTGCCCAGAGCTTGACTCTGAAACCGTCTCAGTGCTGGTTCTGTCTGGAGACACCAGAGGAGCAGGACATTGGAGGGTCAACCAGTAGGAGAAAGTGGGAGAAGCCGAAAACTTTCCATTTTCTCCTTGGGTGCGGCCACCACCCCTGCAGACGGTAGGGGCAGCAGCAGAGGGGAGGTGTGCAGGCCTCTGCAGGCCAGAATAGTGAGCATGGCTCTTGATGGTGCATTAGCTCGTTCACTCAGCACACTGGAGGCCGGTGCCGGAGCCTGCTTCAGGGAGGATTTTACTAGGAGTTGGTTCTTCTACTTGTATGCTATTTTTAATTTTTTTTGTATGTTTTTAAAAAATATTTATTTTGGGGGGGCGTACATGAGCTGGGGGAGGAGCAGAGGGAGAAGGGGAGAGAGCGTCTCCAGCAGACTCCGGCTGAGCACAGAGCCTGATGCGGGGCTGGGTCTCATGACTCTGAGATCATGACCTGAGCCAAAATCAAGAGTCAGACACTTGACCAACTGAGCCACCCAGGCGCCCCACTTGTATGCTGTTTTTTCTCTCCCTTAATAGAAATAATTTTACCAAGTGTATTAAAACAATATGTGTGTCAGGCCCATGTGATGTTAGGTTATAGAAAGAACAAAGGTTGAGGATCCCAGGACACTCATCTTAGTCTCATTTATTGCTTCTCACTAGCCCTGTAACCTCAGGTGGATTCTCAACCTTAGTCCCTTAGAGCCTCAGTGACTTGATGTCTGTGTGGAAATTCTGAGGAGCTTTTGGCTGTGCCTTAAGTCCCAGACACATGTACGCTCTCCCGGTTCCCATTCTTTGTTGTGGGTTTTTGTTTGTTTCCTGGTTCCTGTTCTTCAAAGTCAGTTATGTTCCTTTTACTTTTCTTGTGCACCTGAGATTAGAGTGGATCCCCATATTGTGCCCTAAAGACTATGAATAACATATTCGAAAGGTGTTTTTCCAGATTTCTGTTCTCTCCTTTGTCTTTTCTCTCTTATAAAACTGGATCTGTACTAACCAGATCTTGTTTTGTATCTTAACTTTTTTTCTTTACCAACTTATATCTTGGACATTTCACCTTGTTATATATACAGATATACTAGATTTTCTTAATGACATAAAATATTCTATATTATATATGTACTGCCCTTCATTGATTTTTTTTTTTTTTCTTCCTTCTAGTACCATCAACTACAGTAAGGACCTTCCTCTGGCTCAAGGAATCAAGTTTCAGTAAAGGTGACAGTAAATCGATGTTATTTCAGATCATATAGGCATTCTTGGACCTCTTTCTTCTGAGGAAGGTGAAAAAAGTTAAGATTTGCCCTGAATAAATGCATCATTTTGATTACAATGGTGGCTAGTCTCTTAACCCTGAGGCCCCACCTAAATCAAGAGACATAATTAAAAAAAAAAAAAAAAAAACTAAATTGTCATGACGTAGCCATATTTAGTAAAAGATAGGATGAATTTTTTACTAGTAGTTCATGAATTTAAAATTTTTTTATTACAATTTTTTAAAAAAGGAGTAGATGCAATAGGAGAAAGTTGGAAAAACACAAAATAGAAAAGGGAAGAAAATAGAAGTCTTCTCAGTAGATGCAGGAACATCTCCTGAGTGTGAGTAAAGATTGCTGTAGTATTGACTGACATTAGCCTCTAGAGTGTGTTTGCAGGGAGTGTGTTTGTGTTCCTTGCCTATAAATTAGCACAGCACAGCATTGATGTGAAATGACTTGCTATGTATGAAATGACTAAGGGTCTTCATCACCATTATGGCTCCTATTGCACGTACTGGCTTTGTGTCACCACCAAAAAGATAAGCATGGTGGACATGGGTTTTGCACCTGCCTGTGTTTATGGAGAGTGTGTCTGGGTTACTTTTACAATCCTTGGGCATTTTCTTTATAGCTATTACATTTGTGCGGTTGCCCTTGGATTTGTTCTGGGAGAATGACCACTATGTATGTGGCAGCATGTGGTTTTTGTGAAAGGAGGAAAGAAAGTTCACTTGTTTGTGGCTGAGAATCTGCCTCCTTCTCTTGGGAAACCAAGCCTTTGGAGTGGTTCAGCCCAAGGTTGTCTCTTGAGCCCACATTGGCTCTTGAAGGTCCTGTCTTTCTGGCCCATCTATACTGCCCGGCTGGGTTAGACCTGGGCAGAAGCCTTCCAAGAAGATGGCATTTGTAGATAATTGGATGTATCAGGATGTATGGAGAGATTTGGACAACTGGCAAAGAGTGGGTTGAGTTACGACAAAGAAGTAAGCAAATGAAAAAAATGAAGCATTTAAAAATTTATCAGAGTGGGAAAGGTATTCCTAATATGTCCCGGAAGTAAGAAATGGTAACAAAGGTTGATGGAGGTAGGGAGGTAAATTCTGAAAGAAGCATTGTCTCAGGAGGGCAAATGGGAGATCAGGTGTGGAGATGGGAGTGATGGAAGAACATGTCTTAGAGAACTGTTTGATTCTTTAAGTCAAGAAAATGTATAACTTTGATAAAAATTAAAACCCACAAAAAAAAAATGATGTTGGAGAATGAGGTGCTTGGAATCATTAATTTCCAGACCCCCTTTCCTCCACCCCCACGGCTAGCACACACACGCACACTCGTATGCTCTGTATTGAATACCTAGGTCACCTTGAAACATTTCATGAAATGTTTTCATGAAAGACCAAATTTTCTCCATTTTTTAAAGTTCATCACAGACTGCATTATGCCATATTGAGATATCTTTCCTTTTAAAATAAGTAGTTCCTTAAGAAAATCATGGAATTTGGGCATTAACTTTAAAAATCTTGCTATGGCTTTGTTTTGCCCTTTTTTTTTTTTTTTTAATTTTAGGTCTCACTGTTTAAGTGTTTTAGCCCTGTCTTAGGGTCTATATTCCCAATCTGAAGAAAGTAAAGCACTGTTTAAAACACTTAGGAATCACATACTGACAGGCCATTATTATTTTGTGAAATTGTAAAAGGTGATTTTTTTATTGAAATATTTTCTTATATCCTGGGTTTTCCCAGCATATTATTTTTAAACAAATGTTCTAAGGTACAAGCTGTATCAGTGTTTGTTTTAACTTAAAATTTTTTACATTTATGATTTCTCTCTTTTAGGTTTTTAAGGAGGCTCTCCATCCTCCCGTGTGTCTGGTAAAGCCATGATACGGTGGCCAATTTTCTAGCATGCTGGGGTGACTGGCAGACCTATCTAGTCTTACGTCTTACGTATAGAAATCGAGTAAAACTGATTCTGATTGCTTTTTTTTTTTTGAGACTAATTCATGATTTTTCTACATATGTTTCTAACAATTATGAAGACACATTTTTGTCATAATGCTTATTAAAAAAATTTGCACTAAGATTATCCCTCTTTGTTCTTTTTTAGTGAATCAACAAATAAACATCGCTTGTTAGTGTTTTTAACCAAGGAAGTTGAAATGCACATTTGTGTGTGTTGTTAGGGTCGTGTAATTTAAAGCGCTAGGGGCTCTGTACTGCTTCTTGTGATCTCTGTTTCCGTTGAGCCCCTCCTGACTGCTTGCATCTGGTACTGTAGCCATACTGCCATTTCGCAGCCCCCATTGAGAGCTGTGGTCAGCATGCCAACTTTGCTGCAGTGAACCCTAAGTGTCTTGGCATCTTGCTGTACTTCTCCAGTCTCTGGAGAGAGCATCCCTAGGCTGACCCTAGGATCCTGACACTTGTAGTTCTGTAGGCAGGCATTGGAAGACTTGATTGTCCCGGCCTCCGTTTTGGGACGCAGGCACTCATGAGGAAGACCTCACACAAAAGAGAGGAGGCAGTTTTCTCAAAGGAAATAGGGACGCTATTACTTTTTTCACTCCTCTCCTCCCTGCTGTGCAACTACAGATTATTCTTATGGCATTCTTTGTCCCTGGGCATGCCGAAGGGACTGAGGAGTCCATGTCCTTGCTCTTCTGCCCTTCCCTAGCACTTCAGATCTTCCTCCTGTTAGCTTCGCTGTAATTTTATCTATCTGCCTATTGGCTGTAGATATTTGCACTGGTAACTATTTGCAATTTCTACCCTTTTCACACTTCTCCCGTCTTGCACTTAACTGCTCATGTTTGGTTTTATTCTAGGTGTTTGTTGGCCCTAAAGGTTTTTAAGAGGATGTATGAAGACACATTAGGTGCCAGAATGTTTGAGTCCCAGAAAGCATTGATACATTCTGATGTACTGAAGTTTTGGAGTTCTCATGCAATCAAATCTGTTGAATTTTTTTTTTTTTAAAGATTTTATTTATTTGACAGAGAGATCACAAGCAGGCAGAGAGAGAGGGGGAAGCAGGCTCCCCACTGAGCAGAGAGCCCGATGTGGGACTCGATCCCAGATCATGATCCCGAGATCATGACCTGAGCTGAAGGCTTTAACCCACTAAGCCACCCAGGTGCCCAGAATTTTTTTTTTTTTTTTTGGTAAACATTTTGAGTGATGTCTATACCCATTGTGGGGCTCAGACTTCATAATCCCAAGAACAAGAGTCACATGCTCTACTGACTGAGCCAGCTAGATGCCCCAAATCTCTTGATCTTTTTCCAATTTAAGTTTAGAAAGTTAGGTTATACATTTTTCCTCTCCTTTTTTTTTTTTTAAGTGTATTTTTAAATACTTGTGCATAGTTAAAAATACAAAGAGCCTAGAATGCTTAAAATACTGTTCCCTCCTGTTCTCTCCCTCCTCCTTACTGGAGCGACCATCCTCACCTTTTCTACTGTTGCTGACCACCTTATCCCTAAGTAATAAGCTCCTACTGTGATTTTTCAGTAAATCAGTTCAGATATTAAATGCAGAGTTCCCAATGCGGTAGGTGAGGATTAACTTTTTATTAGCATTTCCCCAGACATAAAGCTTCTTTCCCTCCATTCCTCTCATCTCTTGACACCACAGCATCTGGTTGAGTCTATAGTCATGACTTAATCATGACTGTGCGGGGGCAACAAATCATGCCTGCTTTCTTGTCTTGTCTTTTTCCTGGAGTTTATAATTGCCCTTATTGCTTAATTTGCTCTGCATCTGTTTTTTTTTTTTTTCTTACTGTGTTAAACTACAACATAACCATTTTTAAAGTGTGCAGCTCAGTGGCATTTGGTACATTCACTCATTGGTGCAGCAACCACGACTGACTCGTTCAGAACATTTTTATCACCCCTGGAGGAAACCCCATACCCACTGAGCAGTACCCCCCTTTTCACCGTATTCTCTAGTCCCTGGCAGCAACCAGTCTGCTTTTGTCTCTGGATTTGCCTATTTTCAATATTTCATAACAATAGACCATTACTAGTTATTTCAAAATGCCTGGATTCTGTCACATGCCTATTAATATTTTCCAGTTACTCAGGAAGCTCTTTTTATTTTTCCTGGGATCCCCTGTCCCAGTGCTCTTTGTCCTCTGCTTCAATGAGATGGGCTGCTCTTTGCTAGCATACAAGTGACATCTGTGAATTTCCCTTTCCTTTGCTGCTCTTCTGCGTTAGAGAAAAGAGACTCGCTTCCTGGCTCCTGTGTGTTTTCTCCGATTGCTTTATACTCTAGTCTTGCTGGAGCACATCCTGTGAAAGCTTCCTGATTGGTGGTTTCAGAGGTAGGTTTTTTTTTTGTTTGTTTTTGTTTTTTTGTTTTTATTTTTTGGAGAGAGGTATTTTTTTTCTAGAAGTATTTTTTTTTTAAGATTTTTAATTTATTTTATAGAGAGCAGAGAGCATAAGCAGCAGGGAGGGGCAGGCAGAAGGAGAGGGAGAAGCAGACTCCCTGCTGAGCAGCGAGCCTAATGCAGGGCTTAATTCCAGGACCCTGGGATCACGACTTGAGCCAAAGGCAGAGGCTTAACCCACTGAGCCAGCCAGCCACTACCCTTGGAGGTAGTTTTTGCAGAGTCTTGGAAAGGGCATTCCCCATGTTGGATGGAAGATTCGGTATAGGGTTCTAGATTAAAAATATAGAGACTATTTTTTTTTTCCTTTGGAAAGGCCTATAAATGTTTTCGTGGGATTGGCCTATTGGCCTTTAATCCATTTGGCCTTAGGGTGTATATTATGACTTGATCTAAATTGATTTCCCCTTCAAATATTTAATACTCCCCCAGATTTTTGATGAATGAATTTCCCTTTCCTCACTGATGCCTTTTATAATACAATGCATTCTTGTGCATACCAAGATCTGACCGTAGGTTGTATATTCTGGTTCAGTGGTTGGGTATACATACATACATACATGGATATGGAACTGTTTTAATTCTTGTGGCCTTTATCTAATTTTAGAGGGAGAGAGAGTGGGGGAGGGGCAAAGGGGGAGAATCTCAAGCAGGCTCCAGTGCCCACCCAGTGCAGAGACCCAAGGTGAGACTTGATCTCAACCCTAATATCATGCATGACCTGAGCTGAAATCAAGAGTCGGACGCTTAATCGATTGAGCAACCCAGGTGCCCAATTCTTGCTATGGCCAGGCCTTTCAATTCCTGTTATTAAAGGTTTTTTGTTTTATTTGTAGAGTCCTATACAGATCACCCGTGTGACCTTCAGCAAGCAGCTAACCTATTTGAACTTCATTTTCTTAACTGTAATCTGGAGTCTGCCAGTTTAGCTGCTTTGTTATAAGCTGTAGAAAACAATTTTGCCTTTAGCAAAAAATGGAAAGAATGGTGGTCGCACTCACTTTGCTCCTGCAGATTCATTTTCCAACATTGTCCTGCAGTGTGTCTTTGAGGGCTGACCTCTGGACTCCTTCACCTAGGCTTTCTTTGGGTTGTGGTTTTTGATTGTTTGGCCAGTGGTAGAAAATCAAAGCTTAGAGGTCCGAGTGTCCATTGCCCTACTCCCTGCCAGCCTTTGGTAGTTACTCTCAGTGGTTTTAATCCTTTTTCTGTGACTGCAGACCCTGTCAGGTGTCCCCTCTGCTGTGGTGACATAGGATTCTGGCAACACCGTTCCTATTTCTTGCCCTTCGATCTCCGGGTGCAAATGGCATAGTGTTGATGCTTCCTGGGTTTGTCAACCTTCCTCAGTTCCTTATTCCCCAGACCTAGCTGGAAAGCAGATAATACTGAGCTATCCCGTCATTCTGCTGGGATGAATGAACTTTAGCTGTTTTTAGGCCTTTTATTTCCTTTACTAAAAATTAAAATCTGGAAGCAGCAGGCAGTTGGCCTGGCGTGGATCCTTTGCCTGTCAGGTATGTGACCGGCTTGTTGTTTTGAGGAAGAGCAGGGTCACTGTTAATACTCGAATGCTGAAATCAAGGAAGTGTAATTCCCTGAATTTGGAAATATATTATCCTGGAATGAAATGTGGGTGCTGGTCTGCTAAAACAATACGTTCTACTCGACAGGATGGTAATACCTGCCATAATTTTTAAGGAAAAAAAATTACAGAATTAACTCTGCCTGGCACATGGTGAGGGCGCCATAGATATTGACTATTGTTATTAGAGTGTTTTCCGTATTTTCCTGAAAGAAATGTGGAAAGATATTCATGTTTTTAGAAAGGGATGTTCTGGGGGGGCTTTTCATTGGAATTAAATTTATAAATAAATTAGGAGAGAACAAATTAATAGTACTCAGATTTTACTAATCTTGTTATGTGTATGTTGTTCGTTCAAATATTTATGACTCACAAAATTTTGTAATGCATTTCATCTGTCTTTTAAGTTTATTCCTATATATTTTAAGATTCGAGTTGTAAATAAGATTTCCCCTTCCTTATGTGTAAGTTATTACATAGATTTGACTTTCTGAGGTGGATTAGGTTTGAAAATGGAAACACGGGGCGCCTGGGTGGCTCAGTCAGTTTAACGTCTGCCTTCAGCTCAGGTCATGATTCCAGGGTACTGAGGTCAACTCCCTGCTCTGGGGAGTCTGCTGCTCCCTCTCACTCTGTCCTTCCCCCGCTTGTGCATGCACGCTCTCTCTCTCTGTCAAATAAATTAAGTCTTTATTTAAAAAAAAAATGGAAACACAGATCCTATCAATACTTTACATTTGCTCTTGGCTGGTTGAAAGTCTTTTAGTCCCTCAGCTCTAGAGTTGGGGAAGTTTGACCAGGATTCATCGATTACGGAGTTGTCTTTATGGTTCTGAGCTGTAGGTGGCGCTGCTGCTCTGAGCAAATGCCTGAGTTTGGCCGGGAAGGGAGTTGTGTTGACCGTGGTATCCACCATGGAAAAGGTTTTCTATTCCGAAGACAGATGTGCTAAGCACCATGCCCTGCTTTTATGAGATGCTTTACATTCCAGCACCATTGGTAACCCGCATTTCCTACCTCTGGTCAGCTAACAACACAGATCACCTGAGCTTCCATGGATGACTTACATTGGGTAAAATCTAAGCCCCAGAATGTCAGCGAAAAAATAGTATTGGGCTGTAATTGCAGAGGAGTGTCTTTTGTTTTAAGAAATATTACTAAGTTTCATTTTCCATCCACTCCCCCTGTCCCTCATGGAGCATATGTGTGAGGTTACTCCAGTTTGAACTGCTCCAGGGGACATTTTATTTCTTTTACTTACACTTTTATGATACTTACCATGGTCCAGGCACTTTTCAAAGCACTTAACAAATAGAAACCCGTTTAATTCTCATAACAAGTCATGAAGTAGGTACTATGATAATCCACATTTTATTAACGTGGAAATGGAGGAACAGTGGGGTTGAGTAACTTTTCCCAGGTCTACCAGCTGATAAACAGTCGGGCTGAAATTTGAACCCAAGTAGTCTGGCTCCAGAGTTAGTGCTCTAGTAATGAGTCACCTAAAATTAGTGCTCTCCTTCCTTGCCTACCTCTCTTTTTAATCGCTGTCCCTTCATTTTTTTCTTCTGTAATTTTCTTTATTTTTTATTTCGATATAATCACAAACTTCAAAATTGGAGTACAGTACAAAGAACTTCTTTCCCCTTCACTATTTGAGAGTATGTAGTTGACCCCTCCCATCACCCCAATTCCTTGAGTGTGTATTTCCTACAAACAAGGACATTTTCCTATGTAACTGTTATACACTATCAAAATCAGGGAATTATTGATACATTACATCTTATTCTTAGATACCATTCACCTTTAGCCCCTTGTACCAGTAATGTCCTTTATACCAAAAGGATCTGTATTGTTATATCTATTTTGTCTTTGTTTTTTTCTTGGCTTTTATGACCATGACACTTTATTTTTTTTTTAAGATTTTATTTATTTGAGAGAGAGGGAGAGCACAGAGGAGAAACAGACTCCCCGCTGAGCAGAGAGCCCCCCATGGGGCTCAGTTGTGGGACCCTGAGATCATGACCAGAGCTGAAGGCAGGCACTTAACTGACTGGGCCACCCAGGTGCCCTGACCATGACAGCTTAGAAATTACAGCTTACTTGGTAGAATGCCTCTGAACTTGGTGTTTGCTCATGAGTAGATTTGGGTTTAAGGTTTGTGTTTTAAGGGGCACCTGGGTGGCTCAGTGGGTTAAGCCTCTGCCTTTGGCTCAGGTCATGATCTCAGGGTCCTGGGATTGAGCCCCACATTGGACTCCCTGCTCAGCAGGGACTCTGCTTCTCTTTTTGCCTCTTCCCCTGCTTATACACTCTCTCTCATGCACAAATAAATAAAATCTTAAAAATAAAAATTGTGGTAGAGCAGTACAATCACAGAAGTGACGCTGTGTTCGCCTTGCCGCATCTTAATAGGCGGTGTGTGGTTGCCATTTGTCCATTACTGAGGATGTTCGTGTAGCTCTCATAGGGTGTTGTCTGCTGGCTTTCTCCATTGTGAAGCATTTCTTTTCTCCTTTGTACGTGAATGTCTTTTGTGGGGAGATACTTTGAAACTACATATGCGGCCGCTTTTCCCTCAGACTTTATTTACTTGAATTTGTGTGTTCTTATGTTTTCCTATTTTAGCCAATAAATTACATGCTTAGAATAAATTTCGATCCGCTTTTCCCTCAGACTTTATATTTATTTACTTGAATTTGTGTGTTCTTATGTTTTCCTATTTTAGCCAATAAATTACATGCTTAGAATAAATTTCGATACCTGATTTGGCCAGCTGGATGCCCGTGAAACTGACTTCTGTGTTCTTTTGACATGTTCTCATTCTTCTTTACTCCCTGCCTTTCATTTTGAAGGAAGATGTTCTAGGTGGTTCTTGTACTTACCTGCCGCAGCCCTGGAATCAGCCATTTTTTCTGAAGAGCCCTGATTCCTGTTAGTCAAGAATCCTATTTAGAAGCCGAGACATATCAACATGAAGATTTCAGTGCTGTCAGGTTCTCGCAGCGGATAGAGTTGGAAAATGCACATACATAGGACCTTTTTACATCTGGACAACCATGGGGCCACATCAGAACTTCACAAATCCAGTCCAACATCACAGTGCTTGTTCAGTTTTTGCCCTTCCAGGATTTGCTTCTTTTGTCTCTGATAGTTAGAAACCTGCTTCCTGGGACCCTCGATCCTTGTTCTGGTTGATTTCACCAGTCTATTCTCCCAAGGACGCCCTGCTCACCTCATCCTGGTTCTCAGGGCGCTGGACTTGCCCTCACCATAGACATCTTCCTCACCCAGCTCAGCCTCAGACACCCATCTACAGCTACTCCCACATGAGGACTTCCTTCTCACCCATCTAATGGCTTTAGGATTGCACTGTTGAGGAAGAGACACAAAGAGGACCTGGCCTCTTCTTAAATGTGCCATTTCGAGTCTAATTCCAAATGGTATTTAGGTGCCCCCCCACCCTGCCTGCCTGCCAGGGAGCAGAGATGCCTGGAGCTTCAGCTGGACGTACCGGAAGGTACGGCTCTGGAAGGTGGAACGTTCATGTCTAGGGACAGCTCTGTTTCTGTGGGTGAAGGCTCTGAGGAATTCCGTGATCTCTCAGGCCCTAACTCTTGTGTGTGAAATGAAAGCACCAGCTGTTGAAAGCTGGTGCCTCATGAGCCAAAATTGGCCCAGTGCCTGTTTTGTTTGGAATTTAACCTTTATAAAAATAAAATTAAAAATTTTGAAAGTATAGGTGGTACACTCTAATTTGCCACGGTTGGCCACAACTGTGGTCTTACCCAGCTTCACACATTTCCTTCCTGCCCAGGGGCTCAGTGGCTTTATTCTTTCAGCTCTGATGAATTAGGCATACTTCAAAAACCTCTTGGCTAAGCACAGGTTTTCCACCAAGAGTGGAGAAGTTTCCATAGAATTAAGTTGGGACCCTGGCATTATTAAGGATGTTATTTTAGCTGCTTGAGCAGAGACTACAAAGAAGAAAGGCTAAATAGAATAGTTTCTCTGATTTAAGAGTTCAGGTGTAAATAGTCCGGGGTGGGTCAGTGACCCACAGGGTTCAGGCCTTAGGCTTCTTTGTTATTCTACATAGTGAAAGGTGGGTCATTGCCACCTCACGTTTTAGCTTGTATACGGTCGGGAAGGCGCTCTTCCATTGAAGCGTGTGACCCAGAAACTGCACATGTCACCTCCACTCACATTACAGAAGCAGAACTTAATCACACAGCAGGCACAACCAATGAGAGGTTGAGAAACAAACCTTCAATTCTTTTTTTTTTTTTTCTTAAAGTAATCACTATGCTTTAACTCACCGCCCTGAGATCAAAGGTTGCACGCTCTACCGACTCAGACAGCCAGGCGCCCCCAGATCTTTATTCTTGGGAGCCATGTATCCAGTCAAAACGTGCATGTGGCGTTATGTTGAGAGGATGGAAGGGATATTGGAAAATTACACCTTCCAACTCTGTGTTTATTAAAAATACTCTCTGCCTACTGTCTGGAATATTCTCTGTCGCATGTCATTTTGCTCCTTTATGTGGATAATCTGCCAATTAAGAATGCATTTAGATTCTGTCTTCATCCCTGAGGGCTTTCCATCATTTATCCCTTAGTAAGAAATGGAGGGGGTGAGCTTCCCAAAGCAGCTGATGAGGGAACTTTCGAAGTCGATTAGGAAAGAGCAGAAGGTGGAACAGAGAAGCCTGGACAGGTGGGACACTGGAACCAGGGTTGGCAAAGGTGGGTGGGAAACCCTGTGGGAACACCAGACTGAAGAGAAAGAGCAAATCCTGGGAGAAGGTGGTGCTGGTAAAAGAGGAGTGGGAAATAGAAGAAAACCCAGGAACCAGGGTGTGAGCTCCATTGCTCCATTTTCTGCTCTGACGCTCAGTGGATTCCTAATTCATCACACTGGGGCTTTCGAGAAGAGCTAGATTTGATTCCCAGCTCTGGGCCCTGTGATGCTGGGAAATCACATCTCTTCTAAGACCCACTATCTTCTGTAAAATGGGCACAATCTTCCTTCCAGTCTTTTCCCAACACTACCGTGAAATACAAATGCAGTGTCAAATAGGAAAATTGTGTGGACAAAGTCTAATAGAAATTTGATATTGATAGATGTGGTAGAACTCTCTACTTTCTGTGTGGAATTCGTCTAAGCCTGGGCGGACCCAAGGGCATGGATTTAGTTAAGACGGGGTCACCCTGATTGAAAGGTCATTCCTGCAGCAGACAGGGTCAAGGAGAGAGCACATGGTCTGAGGGGGGCTGGTGCCCTCTTTGTCAGGTTCAGGACCTGGGCTTTAGAGTAGTTAACTGTCTGGAGAGGTAGAGAAGAACATGAATAAGCACGTCTCAGGTGTATAGTCAGAAACACCTTAGGCTGGGCAATGGCGTTGTGGTGGGATCTCCAGAGCTGCCTCTGATGGGCGCGGCAGCCCAAGGAGCTTGGCTGGAACTTGTCTGATGTTGGATTGCTCTGAGCCACATAGGCATAGAACTGGTCGTCTCCACTTCTGACCTGGTTTGAGCTGGTGAATGCATATTCGCTTGGTTGGCTTTTAGCTGTGAAAATTTCCTGTGTGGAATGAGGAGATATTTTGTATTTCATAGTGTGTCATTTGAGCGTGCAGTCAACCTGAGGACATTGCGCTGTGAGCCAGGAGGGTGAGGTTTGCTCACAATCTCAGACCATGCATGTGAGAGAGGCTTTCCCTCTGTCCTTTTTCAGAGCCAAAGTGTCACATTGCTTTATCTTTTCTGGGGATAGTATGAGGGGGACGGCGTCCCAGAGATGCATCTTGTTGTATTTTGTACTGCAGCTTGGAGAATCAGTTGTTTATTTTGTATTATATTCCTCAGTATTAATAGCTTAAATTTTACAATATGGCAAACTATTTTAGAAATAAGATGATTCACCAAAAAGTTTTTTTCTTGCCTTGAGTAATGACCTGTTCCAACTTACAAAATTAGGCATAATCATTGCAGTGCTTCCGTGGTGTTTTAAATCCTGACTCCAGATACCCAAAGAGTGATCAAATGATTTTAATCTCCTGAGATGGAAAAGAATCTTTATAAAGAAAAAGTATCAGGACATTTTCTATAGCTGCTGGGCTGTAGATTCTACATCAAATGACTTGGTGAATTTTTAGTCTCATAGTTTGTTCTGTGCAAGGAGTCGGACAAAGTAAGACATTTTCCCAGCTCTGCCTCCCTCTGCCATTCTCAGCTGCCAAGTAAATGACAGATCATTCTAGTATTTTCTGTGAGCTCAGGTAAGCTGAGGGCCTCCCAGCCTCATTCCCCATTTGTATTTTTTGACCTCTACACGTTTAACGATGACTTTCTCATGATCATACACACGGCCTCTGTTCCTCCTTGAGGGATTCTGTATTATTCTTGCTCACAGAAAACACAGAGCCACGCCGGTTGCAGGTGGTTTGGGCTTCCCAGGAGCTCTCTCCACTCTGGCCTTCCAGAACTTCCACACTACAAGAGGGCAGGGCCCCCACATTGAGATAGTACCGCCTATGTGCCTCTCAGGCTAAGTGGCTGGAGTCATCATTGTCTTGCATCTTTATAAATAACCTCATCAGTATGTCATTTCCTCTCTCCCCCAACAGAATGCTACTCTGTAGCATGATTTCTGTGAAGTGGGCAAAAGCCTATTTGTTCCCTCAGAGTTGCCTACATGACTTGAAGGGCTTGAATTTTTAGTAGCTTACAGAAAGAAAAGGGGCTTTCTAACTGGTCCAACTATTCCCTCCAGCGAAGACTCGCTGGCTGACCTGTTTACCATCAAGCAACATAGTGCCAGCCACCCTGTGACTCATACTCAAATAATCATTACAGGAAATTCGCTTTAAGATTCTTCTTAGAAGATCTACTTCTGGTTCATTGTTATTTCTTTTGTCTTGTGACTATCCCTTAACAATATGGAAGGTTACAGAAAACTTTTTATGAGCATCTTCACCCCAAAGTCAGATGGACTTCTCTCTCTTTTTGCCCCCACAGTTATGATGCACCGTTATTTCAACTCTTTCCCTCAGTACACGAAAGTTCTCTGAGGTCAAGACCTTGTCCATCTTGTTCAGAACCTGTCTAGCTCTCTCTCTCTCCTATATCTAATGAGATGCATGGTACACAGTATGGAATCAGTAAATGTTTCTTGAGTGAGCAAATAAATGGATGCTTTGCAGAGGTTTTGGCTTCTTTTTGTACGTGTAGGGGAAGAAAAAAGTTATACTCTATCCTCTTAGGTTCATTTATTGGGACCTGTGAATCAAACTGAAAAAAAGATTGACAAGACAAAAGGAATACAAATTATATTTGTTATTAATCTTTTTTATGTGCACAGATGCCTTCATAAAAATGAAGTAAAGACCCAAAGAAGTGGTTGAACTTGGGGGCTTACATACTATTTTAACAAAGGGTGATAAATTATAGAGAAATGAGAAGACAATGGAAAAGGGGCTTGGGCTTTTCAGGGTGGTGGACTGTGGAAAGGTGAATAGGTGGGGGAAACTAACGGAAGATAAAGTTATCTGGTAAGGTATATGCAGACTCATCTCAGCAATTTCTCCATGTCTGGTTACAAAGTTTGTTCTCTTCCAGGTACAAGAGAGGGGGATACCTTTACAAGGGAAGTTTATACTTTTAGGCAGATGGGGGGAATGTGGAGAACTTTTCCTGTGTCTACTTTTCTCACTTGCATTTAGCTCAAAATAATTTTTATGCTGAAGTGGCATATTTTGGGGTGGCATATTCGCATCCCTTTCATGTGTTTGGTAAAATTTGGTTGTGGTAGAGAAGCCTCATTTCCCACTCCACCATCCATTCTCTCCCATTACAGGGTGTATGTGGCTTCTTGGAATAAAGACAGCATCTTGGAATAAAGACAGCTCTTTGCTGGGAGATATGTCCTGTGAAAAAATAGGCTGGGTTTCTGAGGACTTCTAGAAGCAGAGTGCCACCTCTGGATTTCCAGCCCTTGGGCTTTTCTGAGACAGAGAGATAACCTCCTATCCTGTTCATGCTACTGTAACTTTGGTGTTTTTGTTTGTTATATGTAGCCCCACCTAAACATAACAGATATGTTGGTTTAACGTTTGCATTTTTGAGGACTAGAGGGAAATTGGAATTAAAAATCTAAATCTAGCTGGGATGACCATAGAAAATGATGCTACTTTTAGGTGTTCAGAATCTTAGGACAGCCTTAGCTGAAGTTCTGTTCTTAGCTAATTTATTTCATATCTGTCTGCTCACAAATGTGGAACCTGTCCCCTCTTCCTATCTCATCCCTTGACTTAGAAATATTAACAAATTAGTACATCAAAATGTTGATATAGGGGCACCCGGGTGACTCAGTTGGTTAAGCATCTCCCTTCGGCTCAGGTCATGATCCCGGGGTCCTGTGATCGAGCCCCATGTGGGGGCTCCCTGCTCAGCGGGGAATCTGCTTCTCCCTCTCCCTCTGTCTGCTGGTCCCCCTGCTTGTGCTCCCTCTCTCTCAAATAGATAAATAAAATCTTTAAAAAAACAAAACAAGATTTTCCCCTATTACTATGATTATTTATTTTTATTTTTATTTTTTTTAAAGATTTTATTTATTTATTTGATGGAGAGAGAGATCACAAGTAGGCAGAGAGGCAGGCAGAGGGAGAGGGGGAAGCAGGCTCCCTGCTGAGCAGAGAGCCCGACGCGGGGCTCAATCCCAGGACCCTGAGATCATGACCTGAGCCGAAGGCAGAGGCTTTAACCCACTGAGCCACCCAGGCGCCCCTGAGTATTTTTTTTTAAAGTAGGCTTCATACCAAACATGGGGCTTGAACTCAAAACCTCATGATCGAGAGTCTCATGCTCTACCCACAGAGCCAACCAGCCACCACTCCCTTATTATTTTTATGTCTCTGAATCCAGTTTCTTTTTTGTTTCCTTTAAAGGATTTACATTTCTTTATTGTCTCCTTTAACTTAGCTCACATGAATAAGCACTTCCTTTACAGTGGCACGTTTCTTTTTTAAGCCATTTCTTTCCTATACACGTTGGTTGTCTAGACCTTGTTCCGCGTACCTTCTTAGCCATAAAGGAGCAGGGAAATGCTGTCTTTTTCAAAGGAGTGGTGGCTGTGGGTGACGGGTGGACGGTGGGGTTGGGAGTGGGGCCTTGATGAGCTATCAGGCAAGTCTGCGTCACAGCTTTATGGGAACATTCTTTGCCTTCATTTTTAAGTGAATACTTTTTTTTTTTTTTCTATAGTAATTCTCATTAAGCTTAGGCAGTTATGAAATTGGGAACTTGAGGGGTGCCTGGGTGGCTCAGTGGGTTAAAGCCTCTGCTTTCGGCTCGGGTCATGATCTCAGGTCCTGGGAAGGAGCCCCGCATCGGGCTCTCTGCTCAGCAGGGAGCCTGCTTCCCCCTCTCTCTCTGCCTGCCTCTCTGCCTACTTGTGATCTCTCTCTCTGTCAAATAAATAAATAAAATCTTAAAAAAAAAAAAAATTGGGAACTTGATAAAGTTCTAATTGGAGTCATGGGACATTAAAATAAGAAATTTTGCTCTCAAATGCCCCTGCACTTTGAACTAGTAGGGGTCAAAAAGCAGAAGGTCCTGTCAGGTGGGGCGATTTGGGGAACTTCCATGGTTTGGGCAGTGCCTTAGTCCAAAGTGTCAGGTGTCCTCCTGAGCCCTCAGGTTGAAAAACACCCATTATGTTGAATCATAGGAAATTGCCATTTTGTTTTTAAGTTAAAAAAAAAAAAGGTAAAATATTGGCAGTTTATTTGGGTCAACCTACATGTGAGGTTTTAGTTTTCCGAAGAGTTAATTGAGAAATGTGACCATGAATGTTATGAAAAACAAAATATTATATATAAAGCAAGGCTGAAAATGAATTTTTTTAAGTGAATAATTTGTAAATAAGGAAATAAGGCTCAGGGAGTAGAGATCATTTGTCCACATGTCCAGAGCTGAGAACTAGAGGAGTCATTATGGGAACCTGGATCTTGCTGACCCTGAAGCCTATGATGTTTTCATGACTACTCACTGCCCCTTCACTTGTATTCAGTGTGGTAACCTCCTTGGTCAAGTTGAGAAGCAAGTAATCATGGCAGAAAGGAACCATCTTTTGTTGTAGAGCTATTGAAAAGTCTTGAGCTTCTATATAAATACGTGGCTACTTGAAATTAAAAAAGCATTTCAGTATGTTATTAAGAACCATCTTTTAAAAACATATGAATAAATTATTTTCTTATGATGGAAGCAAGGCATTGGGGGGAAAAAAAAACCAGAAAGTACCCATAGGCAGAAGGGAAAAAATCTGGCA
The DNA here is from genome assembly GCA_028534135.1 of Potos flavus. Classification (NCBI taxonomy): domain Eukaryota; kingdom Metazoa; phylum Chordata; class Mammalia; order Carnivora; family Procyonidae; genus Potos; species Potos flavus. The sequence goes on along the minus strand of CM052895.1, from coordinate 14,451,597 downwards.
GCCATGTTTTCACCAACTGGAGAGAAGCACTGTTAACACTTGGATGTTTGTCCTTATCTCCCTGTGTTCATTTATTTAACAAATATTGATGGAGCACCCACTGTGTGCCAGGCACTGTACTAAGTGCTGGGCTGGTTTGGACAACAAGTAGATGTAGTCTTTGCCCTCAGTCTGGAGGAGCCAAAGTCTATAAGCAAATACACCAACAAATACTTTGACCGCATATTGAGATATTTGAAACAAAATGCCGTTAAAAAAAGAGAGGGTAGAATTCTGGAGCCAGAGAGGAATGAAGAATATGTTCATTTATTTGATTATTATTTTTTTTAAATTTATTTATTTGACAGAGAGAGAGACAGTGAGAGAGGGAACACAAGCAGGGGGAGTGGGAGAGGGAGATGCAGGCTTCCCGCTGAGCAGGGAGCCCGATGCAGGGCTCAAACCCAGGACCCTGGTATCATGACCTGAGCCAAAGGCAGACACTTAACGACTGAGCCACCCAGGTGCCCCAGGAATATGCTCATTTAGACAGGGTGGTCAGGTATGGCCTTGTTGAGGAGAAGACATTTCCACAGAGATGAGAATGGTTAAGTAGTTGGTGATACAAATTGCCGAGTGTCCTGGCAGAGGTATAGTCAATGTAGTGAGGGAGATCAAAGCACACGACCCCAAAAAAGGCCTCTTTGGCATATTGAGTATTTAGAGCTGAATGCACTTGAGAAGTAGCACATGCAGGAAGGGCTCTCTGACCTCCCCCTTTGTGCCTAGAAGTAGGGCGTAGATCTGTAAGAAAGGTGCCCTCCCCGTACCAGGAAGGAGGAGCACGTTCCTATCATTACACACAGGGAGTCAACATGAGATGATTCTGCACAGAAATCCTTATGAATACCTTATGAAAACAACCCTTCTCTGGTGTTAGTTTCCCCCACGTATATACTGGTCACCTTGTCACACTTGGCTGTGTTCAGCCCCAAGCCACCTTTCCTTCATCTTGTCATATCTCCACAATTTATTGCTCTTTGCTAAAGTGGTCTACAGGCCCTCGAGTCTAACTGCTTCTTTGGGATTTTCACTTCTGTGTAGGAAACCACCTGTGCCTTGGAGAAATAGTAACATCAGGAAGATCTATATGCTTTTTCTCCTGTCAATTCAATTCCTAGGACCCAGCCACAGAACCTGAGAGGGTGGAGGAAAAGTCTCTCCTTCCCTTCAGCAGGAAGGAGGCTGGCACATTTGACAGACTTTCCAGGAGAAGGAACAGGACACCAAGGTGTCTGGCCTGGAGTGAGGCCCACATTTGCATAGGCCGTGGAAGAGAGGTGGAATTGTATCCCACATAATTATTAATTATTCATGTGATTTTATAAACAAAAATGGAATAATTCTGGTGCATTGTTTTTCCTTCATTATCAACACACAGATTTGTGGTATATAGTCTGTGACACACGAGTGTCCTTACCTGGGTAACCCTCCCTGTCCCTTGCTTTCCCATTGCCTTTGTGGGAGAGAAAACTAGGCTGTCTATTCCTACTGATGTAATATAAATTGGGAAAAGGAAAAACTGCCACTTCCTTGTATACACAGCTATGAAAGTAGGTCCCTAGGACTGAGTGAAACCCACAAATGGGCATTTTCCTCCCAGGAGAGTATTTTTTTTTGTTACAAGCCTATCTCCTGCCCTCTCTGAAGCCCAGGCAGAGGATAAAAATCAAATTTGTGCACGATGTTAATATCATTAAATTATAACACCTTAAAATCATGTTATCTACTCTTAATTTCTTCTGAATCTCATAAAACTCAGTGTTTTACCAGAGCCATGCTCTGATTTCTCTAAGAAATTTCTATGTTCCTCTGTTCTCTGGGGCATTTGGGGAGATTGTTTTTAATCACTGTGCTATTTTTAGCCACCATCAGTATTTTCCCTTCATAATCACTGAGGGAATATGGCACATGCCGGTGCTGGGACTTGAGTTGTTTCTAGTTGCAACACTGGAAAGCACCGTATCTGGTCCTGACAGATCCACCTTCGTAGGCTCAATTACAAAGGACAAGGTTTTGAGAGACAAGTACAACAAACATGGTTTGGCATATTTTGGATGGTACTTGATGACAGACTTCCCCAAGACAAAGCAAAGAAAGAAGACAAGCCAGGGGCCATTTTTTGCTTGTGTACTTTCCAGGAGTTTGCACAGGCCCCAGAGAAGAGAAATTTCTTCTCAGGTTTGTGCACTGGAAAACTTTGTTTGGTAAGACCGATTAAAAAAACACCTCCACATCCTCACACACCCAATCTGAGGGAAAAACCACCTTCAGTCCCCACCCAGCTGGAATTCCCCGCTCGATCCACTTTTTGGTAAAACTCAAATACAAGATGTCACGACTGTTCCAGATCTCACATCCCATGCGCCTAGAACATTCCATGATTAGTGTTTGTGTGTGTATGTGTATGAGGGGCAATGTAAATTACCAATTCAGACCAGCCTGCTATCTGGGAGATTTGGGACCATTATACTTGGCAGTTGTTTTTCTAAATTATCGTGAGGGGAAAAAAATCTAATACAAATAGGTTATTGCTGTTAATGGATTTTTTTCCACATGCAACCTGTTTCCTGGTCCTCTGTCACCTGGGAAGGGAGGAAGACATATGAAACGTGTTTTATTAAGCAAGTCTAACACCCAGAAAGAGGACAAGAAAACTACCCTCTCTGAGAATGTAGGGGAGTTGTAAGATTCCCACATGGGTCATTTTGGTACAGCATTTGAATGGATGGACGGAAGTCAATGTGTGGATTTTCTTCCCTGAGGGGCTTCTCAAAGCATAGGAGACTCTATTTAATAGGGATAACTTAGAAGCCATGCCCAATACACTGAAAGTCATCATAACAAAAATCCAGGGTGTTTTTGACTGGTCTTAGGGATCTTGAACAATGTAATGGATTTACTTCTAGGAGATTATTGAGAAATGGGAAGTTTGAGCCTCTGACATTCCTGTGTGCAGGTTGAGAAGAGAAGTGACATTGGTCTCTTCAGTTCTAGGACAACAGGTGCTGCCTGCACGGGTCCTGGCCTCTTCGAGATTTAGCTGAGGTCACTGTCTTCTGCAGGGGCCCTCGCACAGACCTCCAGCTGCTCCCAGAAGGCAGGTGATCGATGGACGCGGGTTAGCCTCTGAGACCGATTGGATGGCCTTGGGCGGCTTTTATTCTCTAGTCCCTTCTGTGAGAAAGGAAATGTTTTCTGGAAATGTTACTTTTTAGGAAATTAAACTTAAGGTGTTGAGACATATTTCTAGGCCTGTTAAGAAAAGCCTCGACCAGTGTTACAAGGAGGTTTACCTGACATCTCATTCAGACTTTGGCCTTACTGGGTGCCAGATAATGGAAACATATTGCAGGTATTCTAAGATTTGAGGGACCTAAAGAAATAGTAGAGTTTACCGATGTCATGTTATTGAAAAGAAATAGTAATAATCTTAATTACCACACATTATGGGCTCAAGAATCATTCTGGCTACATAATTTTTTTTTACAGATTTACTTATTTCAGAGAGCACAAGCGGTGGGGAGGGGCAAAGGGAGAGGGAGGGAGCAAAAGAGGTAGACTTTCTGCTGAGCATGGAGCCCAGGCCTGGATTTCACGACCTTGAGATCATGGCCTGAGCCGAAATTAAGAGGTGGACACTTAACGGACTGAGCCACCCAGGCGCCCCTGGCTATGTAATTTTTTCAGATTGCTCTGTACTTAGCTAGGCTTGGAAATGGATCTCCTAATTTTGGTAGTCTGTAAACATACTTGCTTTGGTGGACTCTATTTAAACTGTCCTCGCCTTCGTTTTCTTGAACACTGTATCCCAAGTGAACATGTGGCTGTTCAATACAGTGGTGTGAGCTTCAGGTAGTTTCTAAATGCGCACAAAATGTAGACCTAGGAGGCAGCCTAGCAATCTCTAGCAAGGCTTCTGAAATCAGAGCATCAAATCCTATCTCCTGTACTAATTAGCCCTGACTTCCAATAATTACTTAACTTCTCCGTGACTCAGTTTCACTGCCTATAAAATGGGTTGTGGGGGTGTGGTGGCCATTAGGATGTGCTTTGCTAACCTTCAGCTGTAGTTGACCAAGGTCCCCAGCCCCTGTGCTCTGCCATCTCTCTCTAGGGTTCCCTGAGGCCAAGCCCCTGTGGCTGCTCCTAGCCTACTGAGTGTGGCAAGGATATTAAGGTAGATCCAATCCTGGGACACAAAAAGCTCCTTTATTTTCTACCGTGGCTTGTGGACTCGTTGATGGCTTCGCCTAACTGTCCCTTTGTGATGTTTCCAACCAATCTGCTGTCTTTCTCCTCCCTGGCCTCACATATCATCATGGTCTCAGGCCTCTCCCAGCCTAGTCCAGCTTCCACCCTCTTATAAGTAGTTCCCCTAATACAGAGTTGTCAGGTTAAGCAACAAATGAGCATCAGGGTGTCCAGTTAGATGTGAATTTAAGGTAACAAATCATTTTCTTTGAAAAGTTTAATTTTTAGTAGACTCATATTTTATCTGGCCAGAAATCAGGGGAAATTTAATTCCTGTCTCAGCATCTGACTGTCGTAGGACCTGGTCTAACACAGGGTGCTAATAATTGTACCCACCTCGGAGGTAGAATTGAAGCACTAAAAGATGTAATTAGAGCTGGACTTGGCACATGTTAAGTGCTCGATAATTAGTGTTTTTTATCAAAGTCAGAGGGTGTGATGGATACTGTGTTCTCCTTGGGTCCCATAGCCTTGCTCTCAAGGTGGCTGTGGGGACTGGTTGGGCTCCGGGCTGTGTGCCAGGTGCAGGTCTTCTGCCCGACACAGAGTGGTCTCTTGCAGGAGGGTGAAGCATGAGTGACCCATGCGGAGAGGGTGACCCTATCAGCAGAGTGGCTCTGCTCTCTCGATTCCCTGCCCATCACTCTTTCTTCTTTGCTCTGCTTAATTTCTTTTTTTTTTTTCTTAAGTTTTATTTATTTATTTGAGAGAGAGAGATGGCACTTACAAGTGTGGGGGGAGGTGCAGAGGAAGAAGGAGAAGCAGGCTCCCTGCTGAGTGGGGACTCCGACTGAAGCTCCATCCCAGTTCCCTGAGATCATGACCTGAGTCTAAGGCAGACACTTAACCGAGTGAGCCACCCAGAGACCCCTCCTCCGCTTTATTTCTTATCATCTTCTGTTTCCCCGTTGTGTTATGGCCTCATGCAAAGAGCCAGGCCTGGTCATTAGAAAACCAGAATGCTCTTCTCCCTCTCGCCAGCCTCCAAAAGTTGTACTTCAGGTTATTCTTTGGGCTATTTCTTTTTTAAAATTGTTTTCCTATGCTTTTTTATCACTAGTTCTTGCTTGCTTTTCCTTTGAACTATTAGGTTCTGAAATAGTCTGGTTGTTTGAGAATTCTGGAGGTTTGTAATCTGGAGAACAGAGTGGTGTAGATGAATTATGTAGGAATAGAGACTAACGGAACAGACAAGGAGTTTCACTGTTACTGGGGAGGAGAGAATTTTTGAGCCCAAAACAAAATGCCCTGGACACTTGGAATAGAATATGGATGTTTAAATCTTAGGTGTTAGGACCAGAAACATGAGATAATCAGTAGTAGTAATACTTTAATTGATTTACATTTCCCTAAGATCCAGAAAATAGTCATTTCAAAAATGAACATCAATTAATTCTTAGCAAAGATGAATTCGCTCCCCCCTTAATAATAGCAAACTTGCATGTGCATTAAACTTATTACATTGATGCAAATGTAGGGGAGCAAAATTTGCCCCTTCAAAATATGTCTCTTTGGCACGTGGATTATTTTAAGCTGATTCTTTTTACGAAAGAGCAGGCTCAGGAAGAAGCTTTCACCTCCCCACTAACAGCCTAAAGGAACCTAGATAGAGAACCTTCTCCAGGAAAGAAGCTATCACCATGGAAAACTATAGTATAATATGATCTATGGTGTGGTAGACAGAAGGAACCTAGCAGTGTCTGTTTGATCGAAGTCCTCTCTCTGTCCCATTGTTTTTGGATGGCCCCGTAAACATTTATTTTCTAAACATTTACTCTTTACATTATTCCTGCGAATTGCCTTCTCCTTATAGCACCAGAGCCATACCCTCTCTTTCTTAGTCCAGAATGACATGTAAACCTCATTTTGCCTGTCTTTGGAATCTCCTATGTTTATGTGGATTCCCTGTGCTTGTGTAATTAGATTTGATTTTTTGCCTGTTTATCCATCTTATGTCAATTTAATTCATAGACCACCCAGAAGAACCTCGAAAGTACAGGCAAATTTTTCCTCTCCAACGAAAATTCCCAGTGGCAAAAATATAATCAGAAGCGAAGGAAAAATCACTCTCTACCCTTCAAGGTCTTCTGGGTGGAGTAAGAATTAAATTGATGTGAGACGGATTCACATGAGCAAAACCCAAGGCTTTATTATATGCTCATAGAGGCCCAGTAATGAAATTGAGACCTAAAGAAATGACCAAGGCAGGTGGGCAGTTTTTATACTTTTTAGACAAAGAGACAATAAATCTGTGATGAGTTGACAGGAGAGAGAAAACTTAACTTTGAGAACTTCAGTTAGTAAGGAACTCTAACCAGAATTTGGGCTGTGGTAGTAAGTCAGTAAAATAAATAAATTAATTAAATAAATAAATAAAATAAATAAAACAAACAGACAAACAAACAAATAAGTAAATAATAAAAATAACCAGCGTTGTTTAAACAGCCTTCTTGGTTCTAAATTTCCGATCTCTGGTGATAAATATGTCTCCTTACCTCCTGGTACAGGAAGGTACCTTTCACATGGGAGATTTATTTCCTGCTTTCAGGGGGACAGAGGAGGTTCTGAGTGTTCTTGTTGCATAACTTTTATTTAAAATAATATGCCAGATTAGTACCTGTTGGGGCAGCCTGTCTTTGGCCCTTAGAATCACAAATACTGGTCTTAAAATCGAACCTAAACTTCACGTCTCCATGAAGTCTTAGGATCATAGTGCTAAACGGGTTTTAAAAGGCAATTGAGCAAAACATTCTGCTCTTAAGCCAAGGCAAGTTGTTCCGACAAGATCTAAATCAAACATATTTCAAAGTTTCTGGGGAAGGTTTGCATAACCTGAGGCAAAATGTAAATTCTTGAGCTTTTGTCGTATTTAACAAGAAATGCAAACTGAGTTAAAGAATGGTTGTATTCATCTTGTCCATATGATAGTCTGTGGTATGTTTGATGGTTAATGAGGTGTGATAGAACATGTAGTCTGTGATAATATTATTTTGGAGTATCTTTGGAATTCGTTTTTTTTTTTCCTACTAATTATGAGATTTTTCTAAATATTATACTCTGGATTTAGGACAAATTCATGAGGCACAGACTGTGGTAAGAGGCTGGGATTTTGAATTAGAACACTTGATTCAAGTGCTTTTCCCTGATTTATTCCCTTGGGCAAGTCCCTTAGCTTGGACTTTGCCTTCCTCATCTGTAAAACGGTAATACTAATATGTGCCTCAGTTTTCTTAACCATTTTTGTGTGTGTGTGTAACTTGAAGGCAAATTGTATAAAAAAGGGCTGTGTAACAAGTTCCTGTTACTATTGTATGGGGAGGAGTATTCATATGATTTGTCTCTCATAAGGAGGAACTACAGATTTGTTGTTAATTCCATTCATTTATGAGGTGCTCATCTCCGAGACAAGCGATCCTTAAACGAGTTAAAAAAATAACAAAGGGCAGGGGCGCCTGGGTGGCTCAGTTGGTTAAGCGTCTGCCTTCGGTTCAGGTCATGATCCCAGGGTCCTGGGATCAAGCACAGCATTGGTCCCCTTGCTTGGCAGGGAGCCTGCCTCTCCCTCTCCCCCACTTGTGCTCTCTCTCCCTCTCTCCCTCAAATAAATAAATAAAATCTTTAAAATAAATAAATAATAAATAAAGGGAGAAGTATATACACAACATTCCTGGTGGGTGAGGCTCAGGCTCTTTTCCCATTTATACCATCAAACAGCAACACTGAGTACTTGGTGACACGGTTACTGCATTGTTGTGCTCATTGTCTCATTGACTCCTCCCCACAAATCCGCAGAATTGTGAGTCATCCCCATTGCAGGTGATGTGACTGATGCTTAGAAAGATAGGGAACTTTGCCAAACCTCACCATTAGTAAGCAGAAGAAAAATTTGAGTGTAGAGATTTGGGTTCCAGAATCCATACTCTCAACACTTGATAACTTTGCCTTTGGATTCACAAGTCACTGGTTTTGGGAATATTGTCTTTATGGGTACATCTCTTCTCCCAGGACTCCTGGGAGTATCAAGAATATTGAGATCCTTTAGCTGGGCCAATTCTGACCTAAAAATGGAAAATTCTTTTTATCGTCCTTCTAATGGATGAACAGCACAAATTTTTATGGACTTACTTGATATTTAAGAGGAGGGAAAATTTTTCCTCTACCTCTTAGGTTCAGTAACGGTGGCATGTGAATTAAATTGATAAAGAGCAGATTAACAAGAGGAAAAATATACAGATACTAATTATAATTATATTACATATTATGTAATATAGAATTATACATTTTATATAGAATTATACTATATTTATAATATAGAATTATACTATAATTAATTATAATATACTATGCTAATAATCTTACATGTATGAAAGACTTCACAGAAAAGCCATGAAAACCCCAAAGAAGCAGTTAGACTGGAGGCTTATATACTGAACTTTGTAGGAAAAAAGGAGTGGGAGAAAAGGCAGTTGTGGGAAAACAAATGACTTTCTGGAAAGATAAAGGGACCCTTAGGAAATGAGATAGAAATGTGCTATTCTGTGACAATGTCTATTTGAGTGTGATAATTAGAGATCTTCTTAGGGAGGGTATTAATGACAAACTGAGTTCTTTTGGGAAGCTCTGCTTTTAGGTATATAAAGCACTTTAGGGACTCCAATGCCTTCAGCTCAAAATGATTCTTAGGCCCAAATGACATATTTTGGGATGGCATATCGTAATCTCTTTTAGTCTGTTTGAGAACTAAGTTCTCAAGTTATCATACAAATGTGATATTTAGAGTTATTACCACTTGGTGCAATTATGAAGACAGTCTTACTCCCTTTGCAGCTGGTAAGCAAATCCTTTGTCGGGAGGGCTTCATCTTTGCGGAGGCAGTGCATGGAGAAGCCTCTTTGGGGGCAGAAGGTAGGCCTCCACGCTGAGGATGCTGGCTGGCTGGAGGTGCATGCTGGGGAAGGTCACATGGTGTGAGCCAGGACCTTGGAGCGATTGAGGGAGCAGGAGGGAGAGCAGTGTGATAGCCCAAGGCTGGATAGCACATGATAAACGCTTCGCCCTGGACTTATCACATCACAGGTGAATCTGTATATTTAGGAACTTATATTGGATCTTTTGAGAAAACCGATGAAGACAGTGGAGTCCAGGACCCAGAACTGGCAACACAAGTACCACAAAGAGGTAAAAAATGGGGGCAGTAAAGCTGTCAAACAAAAAAAGCATTCTTTTAGAGCAAAAACTAATATTAAGGAAAAACACAACAAACCACACATAAAATGGTTAATTTTATGTGTCAGTTTGCGTGGGTTAAGAGCCGTGTCTGTGACGGTGTCTTGGGAAGAGGTTAGCATTTGAGTCAGTAGATTCAAGTCAGGATCACCTTCACCAGCGTGTGGACATCCAACCCTGTGGGGCCATATAGAACCAAAAGGTGGAGAAGGGGCAAAGTTGTTCTCTCTTTTTGAGCTGTGACAGCCATCTTCTGCCCTCAGACATCAGAGCTCCATATTCCCAGGCTTTTCAGCTCAGACCGAAGTATACCTCAGACTTTTCTGGATTTCCAGCTTGCCGATGGCAAGTTAGGAGGCTTCGCATCCTCTATAATTGCGTGAGCCAATTCCTATAATTAATCTCTCATTACGTATCTCTATATATCCTATCAGTTCTGTTTCTGTGGAAAATTCTAATATAATACACTATGCCATATACGGTACCTTAATAGATTCCAAAAGGAACAATATCACCCAGAATATATTATCTGACCATACTTGTTACTAAAATTAGAAATCAGTAACAGAAGAATAACTTAAACATCTCATATGTTGGAAACCAAATAACATCACTAAATAAACCTTAGATTTAAAAAGAACTCAAATTTAGAGAAAGACAAATACCATATGATTTCACTCACATGAAAACAAAACAGATGAAAAGAGATGGGGAGGCAAAGTGTAAGAGACTCTTAACTATAGAGAACAAACTGAGGGTTGATGGAGGGAGGTGGGTGGGGGATCAGCTAGATCGGAGATGGGCCTTAAGGAAGGCACTTGTGATGAGCACTGGGTGTTGTATGTAAGTGATGAATCACTGAATCTACTCCAGAAACCAGTATTACACTCCATATTAACTAACTAGAATTTAAATAAAAATTTGGAAGGAGAAAAAGAAACTTAAAAATATATTAAAAAAATAAAAAGAACTCAAATTAAAAAAAAATTAAGAAATATTTGGAACCGAATGACATGAGAGATGAGACAGCTGCAGATTGGACCCTCATGGACTGAAGTCAGGTTGACAGATCTCTAAGGTGGAAGAAGACCCAAACTGTCATGTGAGTGTTTGGGCACTAGAATCAGCCTATTGCTAGAGAATTCTGAGGCTTTACTTTCAGTATTTTACCACCAATAATGTTTCAAAGCCTCTACTAAGTAAGTACACACTTAGATGCTGGGAATACCGCCAATTTTTGTTTTGTTTTTATTTTATTTTATTTTATTTATTTGACAGAGAGAGAGACAGCGAGAGAGTGAACACAAATGGGGAGTGTGAGAGGGAGAAGCAGGCTTCCCGCAGAGCAGGGAGCCCGATGTGGAGCCCGATGTGGGGCTCGATCCCAGAACCCTGGGATCATGACCCGAGCCCAAGGCAGCCATTTTACAGCTGAGCACCCAGGCGCACCAATATATCTCCACTGTTATGGAAGGATATGTTATTGGTGTATGATCACTTGGGTGACTCTGAGTCCTGGATGTCCTGGGACAGGTGCCATTTACACCTGCTGTCCTGGTGAAACCACCATTTACTCTCAGAAGTGTCACGGTGTGAATGATGGCTGTGATCTGGAGATACCGGTATTTTTGTATTAAATAATGCATTTGTAAAATCATCAGTATGGTTTTCTTTTGATAAGTGTCTTGTGTAATTGTTCCATTATTACCATTTTGACTGATTTGTTTCTTTCTTCATTCTTTGTTATCAAGCTTCCCCCCACCCCGTGGGAAAGTTGGAAAGGCTGAAGTGAGCAGGCTTTGGGGGACTTCTTCCCGTCAAATGGAGTACGGTCAAAAAAAGTGTGAGTCTTCTTTCTCTGAGGCCCCTCCCCATTGTGAGGCTGACTTCCTGTTTCTAGGCATTCTTGTTTCTGTAGAAGAGCACACATCTCAGGATTCCTTACACTTAAATACACCAAGAAGTTTCCTTGATGTGGATATAGCATATTTAAATTTAAACTTCACCACTGCTGTATTTGTATTTCCTCAGGAGTACAAAGCACAAATTGATGTGATTGACCACCTAGGCCCTGAGAGGCTCCCCATTGTGGGAGCCAACAATATGGTATTTCAAGGATTTCTTCCTTTGGGAACACAAACATCTCCTTACCTCTGGAGATGCTCTCAGCTCATAATCTGCTTTCAACATGCCCTAGTGAGTTTACATCAGAGAAATTTGTGGTTTGAAATGTCCTCTGACATCCCTCAATGAACATTTTTTTTTTCATGCTCTGTATTGATGGTGATTTAGATATTTGTCTTGCCGTAAATAAATCACAGGTAGGCATAACCAGTGTATTGTGTAACTGTAAAGCCAAGTCCTAGGTCACATCCTCAGCCCTAAAGAGGAATGTGGGATGGCCTAAAGGAATTCAGGGGCTGACCTGAGCTGAATGCAATGTTGGCTGCTGCTTCCGACTTCTTAGAACCCACGGACTTGGATTTTGCTTGCATTGAATGCTCCTTCACATCCTAAAGGACGTCATGGTGTCCAACCAGGGTCAGTTTGGATTTAATATTTGACTCTGGAGTAAGTGAGTGGCACTAGTTCCCACACCCAGCACTAGAGACTTTAATTCAGGAGATTTGATAAAGATCGCAGGATCTGTTTCAACAAACATCTCTCTCCCAAGGGTTCTGTCAAAGGCATTCCTTGGACCGCACTACTTGGGGGTGGGGGTGGGTGATGTTGTTAAAATCCCTGTGAGTTAATCCCCAGGGAAGTACATAGTTACTGACTGGAACAGCCAAATCAAGAAATTCCTCCTCAGGGGTGCCTGGGTGGCTCAGTCAGTTAAGGGTCTGCCTTCAGCTCAGGTCATGATCCCAGGTTCCTGGGATCGAGCCCCATGTTGGGCTCCCTGTTCAGTGGAGAGCCTGCTACTCTCTTTCTCTCTGCCTCCCGCTCTGCCTACTTGTGCTCTCTCTCTCTCTGTCTGTCAAATAAATAAAATCTTTAAAAAGAGAAAGAAAGAAATTCCTCCTGAGAGTGGGGCCCATGGTCTCAACATCATCAAATACAGGACTGTGTGTTGAGGCAGGCCTGTGTTTTCTCCAGGACCGGACGAAGTTAGGAGAGCAGGGTCCCTGTGACAGCGTGAAAGGTAGATGAAACTTAATACCTAGGAAAATGAGCAGCTAATGCTTCACATGTTTCAACCTGGGGCAGTATTTCTGTCCTAGCATTAAATTAAATTAGTGTCTCATCAGGAAATTACAGTGTCTAGTTATACTGTTTGGGGTGTGTGTTCATTATTAGTGTCAAATACCAAATATAAATAATACCATCAAACGTGACATAAGAAAGTGTTTATAGGATCCTAACTCTGTAATGAAAACCATATTTCTGGGAGGAAGAACTACCTTTCACCCATTCATCTCCTCAAACCAGTGCAGGTGTGTACGAACAAAGTCATCCACGTGATAAGCTCCCAGCTTTGAAAGGAAGCAAAACCATCTACAGTTAGTCCCCTTTGCTCAGGCCTCCAGCAAATTATTTCACCTCACTGTCTCAGGTTCTGTTTGCAAAGTTGGAAGCAGAGGATGGGAGCGACGTATTTGTCCTTTATAAACGTCACGGGTTGATTTATTAATATTTACCCACATGTCAGGAAGTCTTTCATTTGTAAAAAGCCTGATGGTACCCAAACAAAAGACTGTAAAAATATTGATTTAGATAGAGGTACACCTCCTCTTTTTCCAGGAAGACCATGTTCCTGGTTCTCTGTGTTCACTTCAGTAGCAGGTGTGGTAACATGGGAATATTTACTTGGAACGGAACCAAATAGAAAGTGGACGGCCTTTCCCACAAATCTATTTGAGCCGTCATGGGTTCTGATCTCAGAGCTAATGTCATCATCATACTGGTTCTATGCCAGTGTATAACTCCGAGGGCTTTTCGGATGCCCCAAAAGGGTGCCCCTTCCTATTCACCACCACTTCCACAGATGGTATTTAGAACTTTTAACCTTCTCTTAGGCTCCATGTAAAAATGGGCAACTCTAGTTCTTTTTTCTGGGGGGTGGGGAAGACTCTAGTTCTGATTGGACTCAGTCATGTTCTTCCTTCCCTGGCTAAGTCAGAGGAGGGTATGTTGTGAAGAATCATCTTCCGGCGAGGACAACTTGACATGGCATTTGGATCCCCACCTAATTTTACATCCTGCCCCTTAAAAGGAGAAATGGTTCAATTGCTTGAGAAGGTTTACAGTTGTTACAGACCTGTTTTCATATTGTTTATTCTTTGAAACGAATTACTCTTGACATTGAAAGTACAAGGAGCCCCTAGGGGGCTCAAGCCCCTCAGAAAGTCCATCTCTCGTGTTACTTTCTTCCGAAACGTCCTTCACAAGTCTGTGCAGTAGGGTCACGAGCCTTCCAGACAGATGGGCCGCAAGCTGGATTTCGTGTGGTGGCATCCCAGAAAACAGTGTTTGAGGAGAGCCTGAAAATCATACATGACTCCCTGTGCATACAAAAGGATGTGAAATACAACGGAAAATCTCTCTGAAGGTTTTTCGAGAGTGAGACAGTGGCAGAAAAAGGAGGTGTATGCTGACCCAAAGCTTATTGGCTTCTTTTTTACCAAGATTGCCAGTAGGATTCTGTTCATAAGCCTCTGGATGGAGACGACTGGACGGAGGTGAGCCCACCAGGTCAGTGTCGGATGGGGCGAGACAGGTCGAAATCACCTCATGTTTCCTTGTGAGTTAACCCCTCTCCCTCCTTGTTATTTCACTTTTTCACTCCATGGTGATGCCTGGATTTACACAGCATTTTATTCACTTCAGCAGACACTCGGCTTTGATGGTCCAATCAGTCCTCTGCCTTCCGTTCTCTCCCGTCAGTAAATTACCTCTCGGAAACACCTGCCTGGTGAATGAATTGGGACACAATACGCTTGTGTGTAAAGCCCACAGCACATCACAGCATCCACGCAACGTTACACACATCAGCCATGTCAGGGCCCCGGCCTTATCATGGGACTGTTGTTCTTAGTTCTTAGTGTAGCACGAAACAGCTTCGTTTCCCGTGGGCGAGGTTAACCCTTGAGTGGAAATCTGTTACAGCCTTCAACATGGGGGAACGTGTCGTGGAAGATGTGCAATTGCTCATTCACTGCTCTGCTCTCCTAAAGTCATCCTCAGAACTATGGAATGCCAAGCAATCTAGGAAATTTCTTCACACCCCTCCCCTGACAGCTGACTGGCTCTGAATGACTTCCTAACTGAGCGCTTAATAAATGGCATTTTAACAAGTCCAATGCTGATGAGGTGGTAGACTGGAGCCTGTAAATCTGTCTGTTTTTTGGGGGGAAGAAGGGAAGAGTAGCTCTAAGGGCTAGAATCCTTATCTGTGTTCAATCTGAACCCATTCAAATTTTAATCTTTAAAAATAGAGAATATTGATTATCATTAAGTTTTTTTCTGGCCTCAGTCACATGAACTTTCCTTCACCATGCTTGACACAGCTGCGGACCTAATCTGGCAACAGCCTTGGGCGTAGCCTCGTACCCCTGCAGACCAGCCAGCGCTTTGCTGGCAAAATTCTTAGTCTGGATCTCTTCCCACACACAGGGCAAAGAGATTTGTCTTCTTTGGAATAGATAGGTGTTCTCAATATTGACCTGCCTTCCTTGCCCATGATGTTTCTGCCTTATTCACGGTCACGGTAATTCCACACCATAGTACTTCTGATCGGGAAGCTGTTTTCACAGCAAAAGCAGAGGGCTAGTGTCCATTGAGTCCACTGGTTTTTTTGTTGTTCTTTTGGTTTTTTTTTACCATTTTTTTTTTACCACATACTCCATTAGTCAGCTGCTGGCTGAATAAGCAATGGTGTGGCCTTACAGAAGATCCTATTAGGCTCCCCGTTAGGAGAGACACCCTGAAAGCATGGGGTTTTATCTTAGAGGATGCAGCAGATGCTATGAAGCAGAAGTCCATATATGTGTGTCTCTCCCATAGCCTCCCAACCAAGGCTGGATGTGGGAGTGGCTCCTTTCACTATTGCAATAACTCACGTATGGAATTCTTGCTTTTTATCTCTCCGGTGTTGAGCTCTGTTGGTTTGGAGATTGTGGTTCCCAGGGGACACTTGTTTCCACTGAACTGGAAGTGAACACTGCCAAATTTTGGTCTATTAACACCATTGAACCAACAGGAAACCAACACAACAACAACAAAAAACGAAGGAAAAAAAAAGTTCTGGGAATTGAGAGCCTTCAAGAATAGAGATTTACAGCCACAGCAACTTCTTTCAGGACATGTCTCCAAAGGCAAAGGAAACAAAAGCGAAAATGAACTTTTGGGACTTCATCAAGATAAAAAGCTTCTGCACAGCAAAGGAAATAGTTAAAAAGACAAACAGGAAACCCACGGAATGGGAGAAGATATTCACAAATGACACTACAGACAAAGGTCTGATATCTAAGATCTATAAAGAACTCAAACTCAACACTCAAAAAACAGGTAATCACGTCAAAAAATGGGCAGAAGACATGAACAGACACTTCTCCAAAGAAGACATACAAATGGCTAACAGACACATGAAAAAATGTTCATCATCATTAGCCATCAGGGAGATTCAAATCAAAACCACAAAACCATGCCAGTTAGAATGGCCAAAATCAACAAGACAGTAAACAACAAATGTTG
>CM052895.1:14414018-14434882 GCA_028534135.1 Potos flavus | reverse complement strand
ATGCTGAGTGAAATAAGTCAAGCAGAGAGAGGCAATTATCATATGGTTTCACTTACATGTGGAGCATAAGGAAAAACATGGAGGACATTGGACGAAGGAAAGGAAGGGTGAATTGGGGGAAATCGGAGGGGGAGATGAATCAAGAGAGACTGGACTCTGAGCAAAAAAACAAGGGTTTTGGAGGGGGTTTGGGTGAGCCTGGCGGTGGGTATTGAGAAGGGCACGTATTGCATGGAGCACTGGGTGTGATGCATGAACAATGAATCTTGGAACAGTGAAAAAATAAAATTAATTTAAAAAGCTAAAAAAGAATAGAGATTTAGATCACCTGACCTCATAAAGAATAGTGATTTAGATCACCTGACCTCCTAAAGAATAGTGAACAGCTGTGGTTCTTTAGGAGGGCAAAGAGAAAATGAAATGGGTAGTGAAAGGAGGTTATAAAAATATCTTTGTGATTACTTACAGAAATGAAGACTAGCAGCTATGCATATTTTCTTGCTTTGTTCATGTGTGTACAAACGTATCTGTGTGGCACATTAGCATAAATGTGTGTACAGTAACAGTTTTTTTCTTTCCTCTCCTTTTAATATTTTATTCAGGTTTTGCTGGAGGCTAACTTTAGAATATAGTCATTAAGGAACAGACTCTTCTGATGGGGCTGTGACCAAATGTGAGGAATAATTAATAAAAATAATATTATCAGTTACTTTGAATTATTTAAAAGGAACTCATTATTGTTTAAAGGGAGCTTTGAATTCATTATTTTTCCCAGTCTCGGTCTAGTTACACACAGAAATGTCCCCCCTGGGGTGATAAGGCCAGGAGACGGGGGCAGGCACCAGCGAGACAGAGGGCAAGGCGGTGGCGGGCAGTGGGGCAGCTAGCGTCCTGGGGAAGGATCCAGTCTCTCTCAGGGCGGGAGCTGAGGAGGCGTGGGTGCAGGATTTCCTCTGCCCACTTCAGGTGCACGGCTACCGTTTTCACGTCCTCCTGGCAGGCGTTGGATGGGTCATGGGGAATTCCGCGAAAACACCACGTGCGCGCCACCTGTCCCAGTAGCCCTCCAGAGCGGCGGGGCGTGCCTGATGGGCTCTGAGGCTTGGCGCAGATAAGCAAGAGCAGGCCCTCCTTCCGCTTCTTCCTCCCGCCTTCCTGGCCCCCGAGACGCCAGCCTCTCGGACTCTGCCCGCACCGCTGCCCGCTCACCTACGTGGGGTCCGACTGGGGCCTGCATCGGCTTCCTTGGAGAAGGGGTCAAAGAGAGCAAGCTCGGCCGCAGTGCGCGGGGCATTGCAACTAGGCACCTCTGTACTCCCACAAAGAGCAGAGCCAGGCCCCCTTTCTAATCTTTGACCATTGAGGTTTGGAATCGTCTACATCTGGGCCCCGGGTAGCAGGAAGCTCCCGGCGGCGGTGTTCGGAGGCCGGGTGTGCACGCAGCTCGTCCAAGTCGCGGTATCGCAGGGACGGACCCCGTGCAGGTTGGGACGTCGCGTCGCATCGTTTTCAGGTAAGGCAAGGGTGGCGTCTCTGTGTGAAGTACAGCTGCATTTTGTTCGCCGGGAACCTGCAGCTGAATTTCTTGTGCGAGAGCTCACACACGTATAGAAGAGTGCGCATGACTCCTGAGGAGTAAGAGGGGTGGGTAGTAGTCAGTCATGAAGCTGTCATCCCTCAGCTTCAAGCCCGCCCTTCTAGACTCCGCTTTGTGGCGCTAGTGTCGAAACTTCTAGAAACCATGTTTCCGTGTCTCTAGCTGCTCCGCCTTAGATTCTGCTAAAAGGGGGCGCTAACGAGAGCCCTGAGGCTGGAAGGGACTGCTCCTTCCTGTTCCCTGCAGAGACCTTGACTCCTTTCTGTGCTGGTGAGTGTCAGCTCTTTCTTACTTCTTCACCCTGATGGTGGCAGTTGATTTCTGTAGCAGCCGCTGAATCCACTTTGCAGTTGTCCCCGAATTTGCAGAAGCAGCCTCACTGGGTCCCTCTGAGACACGAGCACCACCCGTGAGCCCTTTGGATGGCTGCCTTTCGGCTCCCTGAGCCCCTCCTGAGCGTCCAAACTTTATAATAGTTTCAACCACTTCTCTCTTGTTCCCCAAAGCCTAGATTTGCTACCTGTGTGCTTTGTGTTCCATTTCCCTTTTATGTTACCAAGTTGACAATTCTTTCAACGGGCTTCATAGTCCGTGGGATAGAATGTTCTCTGGTGTGGGACTTCCATTTCTTTCCAAGATGGAGTTAACAGGGACGAGATTTAACTTCTCATCAGTGTGGAAAGTTGGAAGTAAAACCATTGTATCACTAAAGTAGTGACATGTAAAAATTTATCGTGCATACATCAAAAAGACTGAAACCTGGAGCGCTGAGACTAAAT
Organism: Potos flavus; assembly: GCA_028534135.1. Classification (NCBI taxonomy): domain Eukaryota; kingdom Metazoa; phylum Chordata; class Mammalia; order Carnivora; family Procyonidae; genus Potos; species Potos flavus. Next base: position 14,432,506 of record CM052895.1, on the reverse strand, counting down.
ACGAAATGAGGCCCAGGTGTGTATTGTTATAAAGTACATAAGGTTATATAGTGAGAAAGCAGAAACTGTTTATTCTTTACAGTGGTTAGAATATTAGAATTTTCTCAAGTGATAGGAAATTGGTCAGTGGTTATCTCTTATCAACCTTGGGAAACAGGTCAAGTTTTGCCTCAGATTTTCAGAAGTATATATAAGAAATGACCCAGGTGAAGTTAGTCTTGCAAAATAGGCTCAGTTAAGCTTTGCTTGTATGACTACCTGGTTTTGTTGACTCAGGGAATTTTCAGGGCTGGTCACCATTTGTTTTTTGATTTTAACACTTGAAACAACCAAGTAATGCTGACAAATTATAGGAACAATGGTTTTGGCGACTCTGGAAATGCGGTAATGAAGGACAGTCATGCCTGAGAGGAGGGAGACAAGGGAGATGAGCCTTCTAATTGCTCCCGCGGACTGCCTGGAGAGAGTTTTCAGGCTGTGGTTTGGGAAGGAGAACCTAGCCAGAAACAAGCTGCCGAAATGGATCTGGGAGTCAGCCCAGGTGACTGGAGTTTGCAGAGCAGAGCCCTGGAGGGAAGAGAATCTCTCTTTAAAAGACATTAAGAGAAGGAAAAGATATGGGCACCTGGGTAGCTCAGTTTGTTGGGCATCTGCTTTTCACTTGGGTCATGATCCCAGAGTCCCAGGATCGAGCCCGAGGTGGGCAGTGGGGTGTCTGCTTTTCCCTCCTCTCCCTGCTTTTGTATGAGCGCTCTCTCTCAAATAAATAAATAAAATCTTTTAAGAAAAAGAGAAGGGAAGGATAAACCACAGTCTGGAAGAAAATAGTTGCAAATCACACATCTCATAAAGGTCTTGAATCCAAAATAAATAATGAAATGTCAAAGCTCAGTAATAAGAAAACGGTTCTATAAAAATGGAAAAAGATTTGAACAGACTTCACTGAAGAAGATACACAGATGGTGTCAAGTAACACGTGAAAAGATGTTCAGCATCTGAAGCTATTAGGGAAATGCGCATTAGAGCTGCAACAGGAACCAGAGCACACTGATACTAGAAAGTCTACGGTTGTAAAGACAGGTCATACCAGGTGTTGGTGAGGATATAGAGGAACTGGCCTTTTCATACACTGCTGGCGGGAATGTCAGATAGTACGCTTGGGAACAAGTTTGGCAGTTTGTTAACAAGTTAAGCATATACGTTCTATATGACCCAGCCATTCCACTGCTAGGTGCTTAGCTGAGAGAAATAAAGTGGATGTCCCTATGGAGGCTTATACAGGAATATTCATAGCAGTTTTGTTTGTAATGAAGAAAAACTAGAAGCAGCCCGAATAGCCATCCACAGGCTGACAAACAGTATGTGGTGCATACACACACACACACACACACACACACACACATTATTCAGCAATAAAAAAGAATCAATTATTGAAACAGGCAAAAAGTTCATAAATGTTACTCAGAATGAAAAATAGGTAAAAGAGTACTTATGTATGGTTCATTTATATAAAATTCTAGAAAATACAAACACATACACAGAGACAGGACAAGTATCGGTGGTTGCTTGGGGAGGGGTGTTGTAGAGGGGGGCACAACAGAGGAGTTGCAAAGGAACTACTTTTGAAGTGATGGCTATGTTTATTATCTTGATTGTGGTGACGGTTTTGCAAGCATGTACTTAGGTCAAAACGTAAATTCTGTACTTTAGACATGCATAGTTTACTGGATGTAAATTATTACCTCAATAGGGGTATTAAAGATTAGAAGTAAAACGAATTAGCGTGCTTTGACAGTGATTCTGGTTAGATAAAACCTCACACACATTCCTTTTGGCAGCTAACAACCCTGTTTCTCTCCTGTTTCTACCGCTTTGGAACGCACTCTCACTAGGGTGGCTCACGCTGGGGCAAGCCACCCCCAGCTCTAGGTCCTGGGGAAGAATTTTTTTGCTTTCTTTTTTAAGTGGAAAAATTGCACAGGGGTAGTGGGATCACTGCCTGGCCAGGGCATAAAAGTGAGGGAGGGCAAGAGCCTACATTGCTTAGGTTCAGAAGTTATTGGCTGTTCTATCATCCCATTATCGTATGGGGAGAGAAAATGAAATAAATATAGGGTTGAATTTATTATGTGCATGTAGCTTAAGGACAATTAGAAACAGAATGAGGAAATGTGTAATCATAGCTTTCTGGAGACAGAAAGGGGCTTACTAACGTGTCCCCAAATCAATGCAGTGGCGGCCAGAGAGAGGGATAGACAAGCTTCCCTGTGTGATGTACTCTGTCACTTTTGTGTCTCAGAAGGCTTTTTATAGTCAGTCAATTTCAGAAAGAACAGTAAAAGTGACTTTCTGGAGGAATATATGTGTGAGAAATTTTTAAAGACTGAAGGAGTATGGGCTACATGGTTCATTCACTAAGACCCATTGAGATAGTGGTTTTGTCTATGGCAAGCAAGGACCATCTTCCGCTTCCACTTTTCGTTACCACATACTTGGATTATTGATATGGTGGAGTGTGTGTGTGTGTGTGTGTGTGTGTGCATGTGCGTGTGCGCGAGCGCGCCCGCTACCTCTCTAGAAGGTAATCTAAATAAAGTGTTTAGAAACATAAATAAGAGAAACCATAAGAATTAGTGACAACCGTCCAGTCTATGTTTTTTTCAAGTTAGGAAAAGTCTTAGCACTTCAAAAAAAATTGTCTATTTAAATTATCAAATAATAGCAATATTAAAAGAAATTGTTTTGTAGTTGCCAATTTCATCATCTTAACAAAAACAAGTATTTTCATTCCTTGGTATTTTCTTCCAAGGATTTGTCCATATGGCTGAATATTTTTACCTGGATATTGTCATGTAATTTCGCACCCACATGTTTTTCACTAAACATTTTAACATCAAGCATCTCTTTGCTGCTTTTTAAAATGTTCTTTGAGGAAATACACGTCCCTAGAAGGTAGAATTAGACCTTTAACAGCTATTTAGGAGATTAAAAGCAGATACTGTAAATTAGGCTTTGCTCATCACCGGTGTAGCTGCCATCTGTCAGAATACGGTGGCCTTACAATACCATTGACTTCAGACCCTGTGCTTGTACCTCTCCCCCCTTACTCATTCCATAGAGTTTGTACTTCCCACTCCCCTTCACCCTTTTTTGCTCATCTCCCCACACCTCTCCTGTTTGGCAACCACCAGTTTGTCTTGCGGGTCTCTTTCTGCTTCTTTTGTTGATTTATTTTGTTTTTTAGATTCCACATGTAAGTCAAATCTAAGTGTTTGTCTTTCTCTGACGTGCTTCACTTAGCATAATAATCCCATCTAGGTCCAGCCATGTACTTTATCCATTCATCTATCAGTGATCCCTTGGGTTGCTTCCCCGTCTTGGCTACTGTAAATAATGCTGCAGTAAACGGAGGGGGGCAGGTATCCTTTCACAATAGTGTTTTAGTTTTCTTTGGGTAAATACTCAGTAGTGGAATTACTGGAATGTATCGTATATCTGTTTTTAACTTTTTTAAGGAACCTCCATACTCTTCCCCAGTGGCTGTACCAGTTTACGTTCCCAGCCAACAGTGCACGAGGGCTCCCTTTTCTCCACATCCTCACCAGCACTTGTTGTCTCTCGTGGTTTTGATAGTAGCCATTCTGACAGGTGTCAAATGATCCCTCATTGTGGTTTTGACTGGTAATTCCCTGATGATTAATGATGATTAGACATCTTCTCATGTGTCCATTGGCTGTTTGTATGTCTTCTTTAGATAAATGTCCGTTTGGGTCCTTGCTCATTTTTTTTTTTTTAATTTAATTTATTTATTTGTCAGAGAGAGAGAGCACAAGCAGGGGCGCGTCAGACAGAGGGAGAAGCAGGCTCCCTGCTGAGCAAGGAGCCTGAAGTGGGGCTCGATCCCAGGACCCTGGGACCATGACCTCAGCTGAAGGCAGCCACTTAACCGACTGAGCCACCTAGGTGTCCCAGGTCCTTGCTCGTTTTAAATCAGATTATATGGGAGTTTTTGGTGTTGAGTTATGTAAGTTTCTTATATGTTTTGGATATCAGCCCTTTATCCACTATGTCATTTGCAATAACTTCTCCCATTCGATAGGTTGCCTTTTTGTTTTGTTGTTGGTTTCCTTCACTGTGTAAATGCTTTATATGTTGATATAGTCCCAATAGCTTGTTTTTGCTTTTGTTTCCCTTGCCTGAGGAGCCATTATCTAGAAACATGTTGCTAAGATCAGTGCCAAAGAGGTTATTGACTATTATTTTCTTCTAGGAATTTTATGCTTTCAGTCTCACATTTAGGTCTTTAATCCATTTTCAGTTTGTTTTTGTGTATGGTGTTAGAAAATGGTCTAGTTTTATTCTTTCACATGTAGCCATCCAGTTTTCCCAGCACCATTATTGAAGAGACCGTCTTTTCCCCATTGTACATTCTGGCCACCTTGTAATCATAGGTTAATTAACCATATGAGTGTATGTTTATTTCTGGGCTCTCTATTCTATTCCATTGCTCTATGAGTCTGTTTTTATTCCTATGCCATACTGTTGTTGTTGTTTTTTTTTAAAGATTTTATTTATTTATTTGACAGAGAGAGAGAGATCACAAGTAGGCAGAGAGGCAGGCAGAGAGAGAGGGGGAAGCAGGCTCCCCGCTGCACAGAGAGCCTGATTTGGGACTTGATCCCAGGACCCTGAGATCTTGACCTGAACCGAAGGCAAAGGCTTTAACCCACTGAGCCACCTAGGCGCCCTCCTGTGCCATACTGTTTTGATAATTATAGTATTATAATAATCTCGAAGTTTGGAATTGCGATACCTCCAGTTTTGTTGTTCTTTCTCAAGATTGATTTGTTGTATGTATGGGTTCTTTTGTAGTTCCATACAAATTTTAGGATTGTTCTAGTTCTGAGAAGAATGCTGTTGGTATTTTGATAGGGATTCACTTGAATATGTAGATAGCTTTGTGTAGTGTTGACATTTTAACAGTATTAATTCTGCAATCCATGAGGATGGGATATCTTTCCATTTGTTTGTGTTGTCTTTAATTTGTTTCATCAGTGTTTTATAATTTTCGGAGTACAAGTCTTTCACCTATGTGTTTAAGTTTATTCCCAGGTATTTTATTCTCGTTGGTGTAATTTTATTTTATTTTATTTTATTTTATTATTATTTTTTTAATTTTTATTTTATTTATTTATTTATTTGACAGAGTTAGCACAAGCAGGTGGAGCAGCAGGCAGAGGGAGAGGGAGAAGCAGGTTCCCCACTAAGGAAGGAGCCCGATGTGGAGCTCGATCCTAGGACCCCGGAATCATGACCTGAATGAAGGCAGCCGCTTCGCCCCTTATTTTATTTTAAGATTTTTTATTTATTTGACAGAGAGAGATCAGCAGTAGGCAGAGAGGCAGGCAGAGGGAGAGAGGGAAGCAGGCTCCCTGCTGAGCAGAGAGCCCGATGTGGGGCTCGATCCCATGACCCTGATATCATGACCTTAGCCACCCAGGTGCCTCTCGGTGGTGTAATTTTAAGTGTAATTGTTTTCTTAATTTTTCTTTCTGCTGCTTCATTATTAGTGTATAGAAATGCAACAGATTTCTGTATATTGATTTTGTATTCTGCAACTTTGCTAAATTTACTTTTAGCAGTTTTTTTGGTAGAGTTTTTAGGGTTTTCTATGTATAGTATGTCACTTGAAAATAGTGACAGTTTTACTTCTTCCTTACCAATTTGGATGCCTTTTATTTCTTTATCTTGTCAGTTGTTGTGGCTTGGACTTCCAGTATTATGTTGAATAGAAGTGACGAAGTATACATCCTTGTCTTATTCCTGACCTTAGGGGAAAAGCTCTCAGTTTTTCATCACCGAGTATGATGTTAGCTGTGGGTTTTTCATAATAGGGCCTTTATTATGTTGAGGTATGTTTTCTCAAAACCCAATTTTTTGAGAGTTTTTTTTTTAACCATGAAGTCAGATTTTTGTCAAATGCTTTCTCTGCATATGTTGAGGGGATCATGTGATTTCTATCCTTCATGTTGTTAATGTGGCATATCCTGTTGATTAGTTTACAGATAGTGAACTATGCTTACATTGCCAGAATAAATCCCACTTAATTTTGTGAAAGATATTTCTAATGTATTGTTTTATGCAGTTTGCTAATATTTTGCTCAAGATTTTTGCATCTATATTCATCAGGAATTTTGGCTGTAGTTTTCTGTTTTTGTAGTGTCTTTGTCCGGTTTTGGTATGAAGATAATGCTGGCTTCTTATAATGTATTTGAAAGCTTTCCTTCCTCTTCTATATTTTGAAATAGTTTGACAGTGCTGTTAACTCTTCTTTAAATGTTTGGTGGAATTCACCTGTGAATCCATCTGGTCCTGGACTTTTGTTTGTTGGGAGTTTTTTGATTACTGATTCAATTTCATTATGATAAATTAGTCTGTTGAGATTTTCTATTTCTTCTAAGTTTCAATTTTAAAAGATGGTATATTTCTAGGAATTTATCCATCTCTTCTAGGTCATGCAATTTTTGGCATATAATTTTTCATAGTAGTTTCAAAGAACTAGCTCTTGGTTTCATTGATTTTTCTATTGTTTTTTTAGTCTCTCTGTCATTTATTTCTGCTCTAATATTTATTTTTTCCTTTCTTCTACTAACTTTGTTTTTTTTTTCCTTTCTTTTCTAGTTGCTTTACATATGTGGCTAGATTGGTTGAGACTTTTTTTTTGTTTCTTGAGAAAGGCCTCTTTTGCCATAAGTTTCCCTCTTAGAACTGCTTTAGCTGTGGCCCCAAGATTTTGGACCATTATGTTTTCATTTATGTTCATATATTTTATTTTCCCTTTAATGCCTTTTTTTTTCTTTCTAAGATTTTATTTATATATTTGAGAGAGAGAGAGAGAGCATGAGCAGGGGGAAGGGGTGGAGGGAGAGGGAGAGGGAGAAGCAGAGCCCCTACTGAGCAGAGAGCACAATATGGGACTCAATCCCGGGACTCTGGAATCATGAACTGAAGGCAGACACTCAGCCAACTGAGCCACCCAGGTGCCCCTCCTCTTTAATTTCTTTATTGATCCATTAGTCATTTAACAGCATGTTATTTAGCCTCCATGTGTTTGTGGGTTCTTTTCCAGTTTTCAATTTTTCTTGTAATTGATTTCTAGTTTCGTAATGTTGTGGTTAAAAGAAAATGCCCAATTTTATTTCGGTCTCATTAAATTTATTGAGACTTGTTTTGTGGCCTAACATGTGATTTCTCCTGGAGAATGTTTCATATACACTTGAAAAGAATGTATATTCTGTTGGTTTGGGAAGGAATGTTCTGTTTATCTGGTCTAATGTGTTGTTCAGAGACACTGTGTTCTTATGGATTTTCCTTACGAATTTTCTTCCTGGATGATCTATCCATTGATAGATCTTTTACAATTTATATAAACTAATTTTATAATTTATATAAAGTAATAATTGTATTATTGTCAATGTCTCCCTTTATGTCTGTTATTATTTGCTTTATGTATTTAGGTTCTCCGATATTGGGTGTATAGATATTTATAATTGTTATATCCTCTCGTTAGAATGATCCCTTTATCATTATGTAATGTCCTTCTTTGTCTCTTACTATAGCATTTGTTTTAAAATCTATCTCATCTGATGTAAGTGTTGCTATCCTAACTTTTTTCTTCTTCTTCCATTTCTATGGAATATTTTCTTCCATCCCTTCACTTTCAGTCTGTATGTGTTTTTAAGTCTGAAGTGTATTTCTTGTAGGCAGCATGTAGATGGGTCTTGTTTTTTGTCCATCACCCTAGGTCTTTTGATTGGAGCATCTAGACCATTTACATTTAAAGTAATTATTCATAGGTATTATGGCCATTTTGTTCATTGTTTTCTGGTTGCTTTTGTAGTTCTTCTCTATTCCTTTCTTTTCTTGCTCTCTTTCCTTGTGATCGACTTTCTGCTATGTTATGCTTGGCTTCCTTTTTCTTTCTTTTTTTTTTTTTTTGTGTGTGTATATATTATAGGTCTTTGGTTTGTGGTTACCATGAAGTTCATATATAACATCTCAAGTATATAGCAGTCTATATTAAGTTTATATTAAGTTGATGGTCACTTAAATTCAGACACTTTTTTTTTTTTTTTTTTAATGAGAGAGGTACGTGAGTGGGCAGAGGGAGAGAGAGAGAGAAGACCTTAAGCAGGCTCCACTCATGTGGAGCTCAGTCTACAACATGGGGTTCAATCTCACAATCCTGAGATTATGGCCTGAGCTGAAGTCAAGAATTGGACACAACCAACTGACCCATGCAGGTGCCCCCACACATGTGCTAGAAGAACTTCATTTATACTCCCCTCCTCATATTTTACATCTTTTATTTTGTAAATCTCCTCGAGTATTTTTTTTTTAGATATATTTGATTTTACTACTTTTGTCTTTTAACCATCATACTAGCTTTATAAGTGATTAGTCTATTACTTTTACTATGTGTTTGCTTTTACTCATGAAATTTTTTCCTTTCATAATTTTCTTCTAAATATGGCCTTTTCCTTTCCACTTAAACAAGGTCCTTTAACGTTTCTTATAAGGCCAGTTTAGTGGTGATGAGCTTCTTTAACTTTGCTTTTCTGGGAAACTCTGTACCTCTCATTCCATTGTGAATGATAATCTTGTCCAGTAGAGTATTTTTGGTTATAGGTTTCTTCCTTTCAGCACTTTGAGTATATCATACCACTCTCTTTTGATCCCTCAAGTTTCTGTTGCAACATCAGCTGATAGCCTTATGGGGTTTCCCTTGTTCATAAATAGTGGCTTCTCTCTTGCTGCTTTTATAATTCTCTTTTTATCTTCAATCTTTGACTTTTTTTTTTTGAAGATTTATTTATTTATTTTAGGGAGGGAGGGGCAAAGGAAGAGGGAGAGTTAGAGAGTCTTAGGCAGATTCCCTGTGAGCATGAAACCTGATGCAAGGCTTGATCCCATGACCCTGAGATCATTACCTAAGCCGCAATCAAGAGTCGGACGCTTAACTGACCCAGTCACTGAGGAGCCCCTCTTTGACATTTTAGTGATGTTTTGGTGTGGATGTCCTTTAGTTCAACTTGTTTGGAACTCCTTGTGTATCCTGAACCTGGATGTCTGTTTACTTTCCCTGGTTAGGGAAGTCGTTAACTATTATTTTTTCATGTAAGTTTTCTGCTTCACTTTTCTCTCTCTTTTCCTTGTGGATCTCTGTAATGCAAATGTTTGTTCCCAGATATCCAAGCTATGGATGTTATCCCAGATAAACCATTACCTGTTTATTTAAAAAAATTAGTTTTTCCATTTGCTTTTCATCTTGGATGGTTGCCATTACCCTGTCTTCCATTTGCTGATCTTTTTCTTTTTTTTTTCCTGATCTCTTTTTCTGTATCCTCTAATCTACTGTTAATTCCCGCTAGTGTATTTTCTTCTCAATTGTTGTATTCTTCAATTCTGATTGGTTCTTTGTCGTATTTTGTGTTTGTTGCAATTCTCACTGAGTTCATCCACTCTTCTCTCTTGTCTGGGAAGGATCTTTATAACCATTACTTTGAACTCTTTATCACATAGATTGGTTTTCCCTGTTTCATTTAGTTCTTTTTCTTGTTTTTTCATTTGGAACACATTCCTCTCTATCGTCATTTTGTTTTAATTTATTTTATCTATGAATTAGGTGGAACAACTACCTCTCCAAAACTTGAGGGAATGACCTTGTGTATGGTCATCCCCTGTGGAGACTGTGTGTGCCACTAACTGTGGTTGGCTGTCTAGAGCTGTGACTGGTATGGACTGGGAGTCCTGGGACACTTTGTACTAGGGCTGCCCTGCTGGGATGGCTAGAGCTGATGTGTGCGTGGACTGGGGCAGTCCCAGGGCTCTCTGCACAGAGGGCATCTCTGCGGGATAGCTTAAGCTGAAGTGGGTGCCAAATGTGGGGACCTGAGGCTCTCCACTTAGAGGGCACCCTGGAAGGACAGCCGAAGCTGAAGTGTGTCTGGGCTGAGTTAGTTCCAGGCTCTGTGTTGAGGGCATCTGGGAGGCCAGCTGAAGTTGAACTGGGTAAAAAGCAAGGATATTCTGGGGTGCTCCATGCCCCCTGAGAGTTGTTTGGAGCCAAAGTAGTGTGGGTCTGGGGTCTCTGGGATGCTTTGCACCTGTGTCACCTTGGTGAAATGGCTGGAGCTATTGTGAGCACTGACCAAGGGTATCCTGTTGTGTTCCATGCTGAGGCTTAGGAGCCAGGGGCTCAGTGAGGCAGCAGGCCGACTAGGGTGCCCATACTCTGCTCCTGTCCATGCCATCAGAGTGGAGAGGAAACATACACTGTGGTTCTCACCAGCCCCTTCTACCCACAGAGAACTCCAGCAGCTCCCCTGCTGTTCGGTAGGGTCCTGGGGCTGGATCTTTTATGTTGCTCTTATAAACCGTGGCTTTTTTTTTTTTTTTTTTTTCCTGTCCCCCAAGGCCCATGAATCTGCACTGGGTCCCTCCTCACTGCAGTTTGCATCATCTAGGGTGGTTTCCCTTTGCACCCATGTCCCTGGCTCTCAGCATTCTCTATGTGGTTTCTCCGTCTTTTGGTGTGTGGGAGCTGTTCAGTTAGCACTGAGTTCTTCAGGAGAAACTCATCTATATAAACGGGTGTAAATTTGGTGTGTCCACAGTGAAGGTGAGTTCAGGGTGTTCTTACACTGCCTTCTTGGAGTAGAACTCCCTAGATTGCACTTTTTTATCGAATAATACACATGTTAATGGAATAATAGATACTGTCACATAATAATATTTCATTGTATATATACACTGCATTTTCTTTATCCATTCCTCCTTCAATATACACTTAGTTTGTTTCCTTATTTTGGTCCATAAAATGGGACGTGCTGCAATGTCCCATTAACATGGGAGCACATATATATTTTTGAGTTAGTGTTTTTGGGTTTGGATAAATATTGGTTTGGATAAATAAATAAATATTTATTGGATAAATATACAGCAGAGGAGCTACTGGATCCTATGGTAGCTCTCTCTTTAATTTTCTGAGGAACCTTCTTATGTTTTCTATAGTGGTTACACCAATTTACATTGTCACCACCAGTGTAAGAGGGTTCCCTTTTCTCCGTGTCCTAGCCAGCATTTACTATTTCTTGTCCTTTTGATAATAGCCATTCTAACAGGTAAAAGTGATATCTCACTGTGATATTGATTTACATTTTCCTGGTGGTTAGTGATACTGAGAATCTTTTTACATACCTGTTGGTTATCTGTATGTCTTTAGAAAAATGTGTTTCAGTTCTTCGGGCTATCTCGTAATCAAATTGTTTGTTTTACAATTCAGTTATGTGAGTTTATGTGTATTTTAAATGTTAATCCCTTCTCAGGTATATGATTTGCAAATATTTTCTCTTATTCAGTAGGTTGCCTTTTCATTTTCTTGATGGATTTCTTTGCTGTGGAGAAGCTTTTTAGTTTGATGGAGTCTCGGTTGTTTATTTTTTCTTTTATGGTATTTGTTTTTGATATCAGATCCTAAAAATCATTACCAAGACCAATGTCAAGATGCACACCACCTATGTTTTCTTCTAGAACTTTTATGGTTACAGGTCTTACATTTAAGTTTTTCATCAATTTTGAGTTGATAGCTGTGTACAGCATAAGATAGAGGTCCATTTCCATTCTTTTGCACATGTCTGTCCCATTTTTCCAACACCATTTATTGAAAACACTGCTTTTTTCATGATAAGTTTTTGGCTCCTTTGTTGTAAATTAATTGACCATATATGCATAGGTTTATTTCTGGGCTCTCTATTCTTTTCCTTTCATCTATATGTCTTTTTTTATCCCAATATCATACTGTGTTGCTTACTATAGTTTCATAGAATCGTTTGAAATCAGGAAGCATGATGCTTCCATCTTTGTTCTTTCTCAGGATGCTTTCTCTATTTGTTTTTTTTTTTGTTTTTGTTTTTGGTGATTCCATGCAAATGTTAGGACTGTTCTATTTCTCTGAAAAATGACATTGGAATTTTGATGGGGATTGCATTACATCTATAGATTGCTTTGGTAAGGCTTAGCATTTGGAAAAAACAAAGGATGGTAGAAACTCAGTGTTCAGAGATGCTTCATTTAATGTCTCTAATTTTTTTGGTTTAGTCAAGAACTGGTAATATTATCATTATTAGTAGGGATAGGCTTAAAAGAGGCACATAAAAAGAATATTATACCACTGGGCTCCTTTGTGAGGTGATCAGGTTATGGATCCCAAATGACAGCATAACTATTACCAGTGTGTAGAATTTTGACTTAAAAAAAAAATGCTTGAGGGGTGCCTTGCTGGCTCAGTCAGTGGAGCATGCAACTCTTGATCTTAGGGTTGTGAGTTCAAGCTTTACATCGGGTATATTTTTACCTAAAAATAAAATGTTAAAAAAAAAATGCTTGGGAGCAAAATCACCGGGGCTGTCTATAACATGTTAGTGTCTGTGACCTTTAGATCACCAGAAACAAACAAGGAGAGCATCATCTCAATTTCACTATTAGGGCACATAAAACAAAACCATGTAAGAGAAAATTCACATTTAAGTTGGACAATTTTCAGTCTGACGCCATGAATTTATGAATTAGGATGAGTTGTGGAAGACAAAAAAAAATGTGCCTGGCTGGCTTAGTCGGAGGAGCATGAGACTCTTGATCTCAGGGTTGTGAGTCTGAGCCCCACTTTGGGTGTAGATTATTTAAAAATAAAATCTTAAAGGAAAATACGTCTGGGATGGTTTCAAAGAATTGCATAAATGAATACCTGGGAAATGCCTTGGAGTGTTGTAGACTCTATGTAGGAAAGTATCTTAAATATTCACAGAGCTTGAGAGGTCAATAATAGCATTTCTAGTTTATGTGAGGGTGGTGGTTTCCACTCATCCAAAGAGTATATATTGCATCATAGATGAAAATATTAGGATGCACAGAAATAGAAATACAACCAGTTAATCTCTTTTTAAGTCCCCCCCCCACCCCCAATCCTAGAAAGGTAATGCTGAAGTTTTAAAGGGCAAGGTATATGGTGGACATTTGCTGTTATTTGGATTGCTCAACATCTGCAACTCTTTTCTACTTTGGAAGTCCCTACGTTTTTAATCTAGGTGGTAGAGGCTGAAAATCCCAGATGCTTGCTCCCTCATGCTTCCTTGGAGTTAATATGCAGACATAGGACCTGGACATCATCATTCAGATCCATCTGTACCAGATTTAGACTTAGGAGCTACTAACAAGAAACAAAACAAAACAAAAACAAAACAAAACAAAACAAAAAACAAGTAACAGCCTACCCAGAGCAAAAATAGTCACTGATTTTAGAAATGATGATGTGTTTTCTCTCTCTTTGGAAAAAAACTCTAGTGGATGTTGGAATGACAACTAAAGAAGTTGCTCCCGGTACAGAACTAGTGGCCCTGTTATTGGGCAGGGTGGGCACAATTCTAAGATCTCATTCCCTAAGAGCCACATAATGTTTTTAATCAACTTCTCTGATTAAAAAAAGCTAATAACTGGTCATTGTACCAAATTTAGAGAAGATAGACAATGTCAGTGTGTGTGTCCTTCCGTATGTACATATATATGTGTATAGACACATATATATGTAGGAATTTCTTCATAAAATTGCGATCATACCATATAGTTTTGTGCCTCCCTTTTTAATGGTATTTTAAAGTCCATTCTTTGACAATACAGTTCCAAATAGTTATATCATTTAATTGTTCTGTTATTGAATATTTAGAATCTATAATATTTTGCCATTATAATTCCTCAAAGAATATTCTTGTGTATAAATCTTAGACTAGATCTCTGCTTATTGCTTCAGGATAAATTCCTAGAGAGCAGATAACTAATTTCTGAAATTCGAGCCTTTTATTTTTTTGGTAAGTGTACTCTTCGATCCTCATCACCTATGTCACCCATTCCCCTGTCCCCCACCTCCCCTCTGGTAGCCGTCAGTTTGTTCTCGAGGGTTAGGAGTCTTTTTCTTGGTGTTTTATTTTTTCTGGTTGTTCTTTTATTTCTTAAATTCCTTCTATGAGCGAAATTATGTGGTTTTGTCTTTCTCTGACAGACTTACTTCACTTAGCATAACACCCTCTAGCTCCATCCATGTCATCGCAAATGGCAAGATTTTATTCCTCTTTATGGCTGAATAATATTCCATTGTTATGTATACACACAATGATATATATGCATCATTATCTCATATATCACTATCTCTCTATAGCTAAATATCACTTCTTCATCTTTCAGTGGGCACTTGGGCTGCTGCCATAATTTGGCTTTTGTAAATAATGCTGCTACAAACAGGAGTGCATGTATCCCTTTGAATTAGTGTTTTTGTATCCTTTAGGTAATGATTCCTGAATCATAGGGTAGTTGTATTTTTAACTTTTGGAGGAACCTCCATACTGTTTTCCAGAGTGGCTGCACCAGTTTGCATTCCCACCAACAGTGCAGGAGGGTTCTTTTTCCTCCACATATAACCAATACCTGTTATTTCTTGTGTTTTTGATTTTACCCGTTCTGACAGGTGTGAGGTGATAGCTCATTGTAGTTTTATTCGCATTTCCCTGACGGTCGGTGATGTTGAGCATCTTTTCATGTGTCTGTTGGCCATCTGGATGTCTTCTTTGGAGACACTTCTGTTCATGTCTTCTGCCCATTTAATTGGATTATTTTTTGGGGGTATAAGTTCTTCATATTTTTTAGATACTTTTTATTGGATGTGTCATTTACAAATATCTTCTATTCTGAAGGTTGCCTTTCAGTTTTGTTTCCTTTGCTGTGAAATCTAAACCTTTTAATACACTGGGTATTTAATATATTGGGTATACAAAGCTTTTCATACATTGTAAAATTTCTCTGTATAGGTGGCTTACCCATTCTTGAATCCCTAATGGGTTTGGACTATACTGACATAGAACTTTTATGAAACTGGAACGTCAGACATGAGAACATTTCTAAGAATAACGAATATGGCCCTTGTTATGAGAGTGTACTACTTGGGTGACACTGATGTGCTCTAGAGACATCATCAAATTTTATCCTCTCAATGACACTTTTTGTTGGTACTTTTAGTCACATACATAAAATGGGGGAAAATGGCCAAAAATCTCCAGATCACACAACTTACAAAACACGGACCCAAGGGGCGCCTGGGTGGCTCAGTGGGTTAAAGCCTCTGCCTTCGGCTAAGGTCATGATCTCAGGGTCCTGGGATCGAGCCCCGCATCGGGCTCTCTGCTCAGCAGGGAGCCTGCTTCCCCCCCCCTCTCTCTGCCTGCCTCTCTGCCTACTTGTGATCTCTTTCTCTCTGTCAAATAAATAAAATCTTTAAAACAAAACAAACAAAAAAACACGGACCCAAGAATCAAGCATTATTTTTCTGATTTAAAAGTTCATTTTCTTTCCCCTGTACCATCGCCACCCCAGAATTTAAATTATTTTTAAGTTTTGAAATGGATACTTGGGAGGAGATAAGTATGGGTGAGTTGCAAGTAGTAGAGAGGGAGAAGCAGTTAAAAAGGCCACGTTGTTTTAGTTAAAAGAGTTCATGAACTGACAAAACACGGTGTTAGCAGGGCATTTTAACCAATGAGTATTTATTAAACTAAAAGCCAGGGGGTGCACCAGGCACAGTTCTTGTCCAACAGGCTAACAAATACAAATGATGTAACTAATTCATTTATTAGCTTATCTGATTAAAAATACATTTCATAGAAATGATTATAAAATGCACTGCCAATAGAAACAGAATATCATTTATATTACAGATCTTATGGTACCTAAATAATTATTAATAAAAACCAGCAAACCCACATGGTAAATAGAAGTTAGGAAACCACCGGTTACTTCTTTTAGTCAGCGAGAGAGAGAGAGAAGCGTGTATTTGTCAGGCTGGGAGGGGTTTCGGCATTCCATACAGGCAGCCTGTTTCAAAACGGACATTGTCCAGCTATAAACTTAAAAATGCAGGGTTTTTCATCCAGTATCAAATCATATTGTACTTTTTGGCTTAAAGATTAGTTTTGGTTTCAGAGTAAGTTTCATTTAGTACTTCAGTCGCATGTGGTCCTTGATTCTTGATCTGGGCTGGGTGACGATCAGTCCAATTAAGTATTAGTTACAGGAACAAAGCACAATATAAACAGGATATCTTTAATCTGCTCTGTGATATTCTTGTCCGTAAGATACGCAGGGTGATTTAAAGCAGAACAGAAGAGCAGAGGGTGGAAAAGAAAAAAAACGCTGGTGTTTTTGGAGGCATGTCTGTTTTGGAGAGTCAGGGCTCATTCTTGAAAGGACCGTTATCAAGTCTTTGGCACATGATCTCTCCCTTCGTTCAAAGGCTGGCTCAGAGGGGTGTAAAGGAGAGAAAAAGAGCACAGAAAGGACTAAAAAGGCACTGAGCGGAGTGTGTTTGCTGACACAGTCACGAGAACTGTGGAACCACACTCACCCGAGAGTGTCCACCAGGCCCTTCCTGAGGCCTCCAGAGATGGGTCTGTTTTGTTCGGGCAGCAGCACTGAAAACTTCCTCAGAGAACAGGGTCAATGCTTATTGCACAGGAACCAGAATTCTTCCCCCTCCCCCCTTCCTGAGCTGGAGACCTCCAAGTGCAAACATGGCGGGGGATGCCCGTGGGCCGCTCCGCTGGCCAGCAGGGAGCGCTCCACAAGAATGCCTCGGGGAGCACCTTCTCCGAAGGGACGCGCGAGGTATCACGTCGGCCTGAACGATCGATCCGGTCTGTCAGTCACCATTCTCAAGCAGCTTCTGGAGGTTGTTCTGTATCTGGAAATAACGAGAGAGAAGTTCCTGTTACTAAACAGAATGGAGTCTATCAAGGGCCCATTTGCCATGACCTGGATAACACGTGAGATTAAACTATTCTACCTTGAATAAAAAGCGGCCCCCGTGTTTAATGTACATCAGGCAAGTGCTGCTTAATGGAGTTGAACTCTGTTGATCATCCACTTTAAAATGAAAACAAAAAAGAGCTAAAAACAAAAGAGCGCACAAAGATGCAAATGTCAGGAGAGACCAAGAGAAATCAGATGGAAGGAAAGAAAAAAAGCCTTAGCAGCGCCAAGTGTGACCTAAATACAGATAATGGGAAACCAAGCCTTATGGAGCTTGTGTGTCCTGCGGTGTCTGATTCAAACCATCAGTGTCGAACACTCCCTACGAGGTATTACCCATTTCCCAGAAGACTGAGTTTTACAGGCCCAGGTCCCTGACATATCTTTCGATCAGGAGACTAGAGGACAGTGTTTGGGATTAGAAACGTGCTCAGTAGAAGTTTGCTAAGTAAGTGAACGTCGAAGAATTCTCAGCAAGGAATTCTCAACAAGCAATACTGTGATGGGAGTGGGGAACCCCATGGAATATATATATAATGGAATATATATATATATGGAATATATATATATATGGAATATATATATAATATATATGATGGAATATATATATATAAAATGTAATATCTATATATATATATATTTTTTTTTTTTGAGAGAAAGTGCGAGCACAAGGTGGGGGAGAGGGAGAGAGAAACTCAAGCAGACTCCCCACTGAGCACGGAGCCTGATGAAGGGCTCCATCTCACCACCTTGAGATCATGACCTAAGCTGAAACCAAGAGTTGGATGCTCAACAGACTGAGCCACCCAGGCACCCCACATAATATCTCTTTCCGCAGACCAGTCTGTGATGTCTCGCAGGCACACAGGGTCGGCGAGGAGGAAAGCATCTAGGGCCTCTGTGCCGGGAACTTCACTGGCACTCCCCTCTCTGCTCTCCGCCGCCCCACCCAGAAGGTTTCACACACGAAACTGGGAGACCAGCCACACAATGGCAGACGAAGGGTGAGAACAGAGGTCTGATGCTTCTGCTCCGCCAGGAATGCCATTTGCGGCTCTAAGAAAATAGGTTTACTTATTTATCTCATGACCCGTAAAAGGCATTGCCTTCATCCCCACCCTGCTCCTCTGTCCCATCTTTCCTACCTTCCCCACAGGACCAAAGGTAAACAGAAAAGCAGGTGCGGGATGGAAGAAAAAGAAATGACACAAAGGCCTGATGATCAAAATACCTAAAACACACCTCCAAAGACAGAAACCCGGAAGTAAAAGCTGGGGGGGCCAGCTGGAACTGCACCCCGAGTCTGTGCCCCCCCCCCCCCCCCCCGCTGCAGATAGCCTCTGTGGACCCGGGCAGACCCGTCAGCCAGAACAGGGCTGTTACGAGTTTTTAGAACTTGCACATTGGCACTGGGGCCCTAACCCCACTTATTTTACTGCTTCTGCTTTGGGACCGAGGTTTCTGGTGGGACTGCAGGCCTCCCAGAGGAGGAGCTGGGCTCTACAGGAAGCTGAGGCGGAAGGCATGAGACGTGGCCAGCTGTCTGTCCGCTGTGGACAGGCTCTGTCCCTCATTACAGC
>CM052895.1:14395376-14413518 GCA_028534135.1 Potos flavus | reverse complement strand
ACACCAGCTGAAACTGGAGGAAATGGAGCACTGTGTGTACATTTTCCTGGACGGATGGTCTGAAGCCGTTGATCAGATTTTCATGTTAAGGTTAAGAACCATGGTCTCTATCTTCTCCATATTTCTTGGTTGTAATTTATTTAGTCATTAAGTACATAGGTACTTGGTGAATGACTGATGATCATCGAAACATTAAGAAGGAATTAGATGTTTTTCTGTTTACTAGTACTAAAAACAAACAGCTCTTTCTTTATCCCTGAGCCACACCATCAAAATCTTAGATCCCAGACGGGAAGCTGAATGGGAATCTGTCAATGTCTAGAGGAGAGAACGGAGACCCATGGAGCTGATGGACCAACATGAAATTCTGACAGCGTACAAGCTACTGAAGCACCAACAAAGCCAGTGAAAGGTATGGATTCTGGGACAACTAACCAACCCACTTAGAAGTGTGGATCTAGCTGCGGGGCAGCATGGCTGGATCACCTTGGTGGGAGAAGATTAGGCTTAGGTCCTATAAATCACTTAATGAACATCTTCTTCCTGTCATGCGTGTTTCTGGTCTCATGTCATAAATAATCTTTGTGATTTTTCCTTTAAGTGATAATTTTTCAGACTGTACTTCTTCCTGCCTTTTTTTTTTTTTTTTTTTTTAAAGATTTTATTTATGGGCACCTGGCTGGCTCAGTCGGTTAAGTGATTAAGTGATGGCCTTCGGCTCAGGTCATGATCCCAGAGTCCCAGGATCAAGTCCTGCATTAGGCTTCTTGCTCAACAGGGAGTCTGCTTCTCCCTCTGACCCTCCCCAGTCTTGTGCTCTTTCTCTGTCAAATAAATAAATAAAATTTTTATTTATTCAAGAGAGAGAGCACGCATACAAGTAGGGGAAGTGGCAGGCAGTGGCAGAGGGAGAAGTAGGCTCCCCACTGAGCAGGGAGCCCAACATGGGGCTCAATCCCAGGACCCTGGGCTCATGACCTGAGCAAAAGGCAGACATCTAATGACTGAGCCATCCAGGAAACCCCTGAGTTGATTATTTAAATAGTGGAATAAATATTCCTTTTGTCCTGTTAGTGGAGTTTCCCCCTCATCATCACCAAGTTAACGAAATGATAATAGGACATAAGGTACATTTTTGTAAGAAAACAAAAAAAAACCCAATTCTGTCTATGATAGTGAACTAGGAGGGCACACTAGATTACTGTGGCCTAAGTATGTTAGCATTTTGAACAAGAAGGGAGAGTGTAAGTAAGGGCAGGGTATAAATCTAGACTGTTCTTTATGTTTCCATATTATTGGCTCAAAGGTATATATTATGGCTCAAAAAACCTGTATGCCAACAGACGTGTAAGCCACAGAACAAGACTTTTAGGTCATAGTTTGAGCATAAAGAGGCCCTGGAATGGCATAGTCTAATAGTTCTCCCAGTACAGCCCCATGCCGGCACCATCAGCATCACCTGGGAACTTGACAGAAATGCAAAGTCTCGGGCCCTCCGTTCTAGTTCGTCAGAAACTCTGGGGATGGGCCCTGCGATCTGTTTTAACAAGCCATCCAGATGATTCGGAAGCACTCTCTATACAGCCTAATCTAGTTCCCAGGCTGTCCCTCACAACCAAGCCATTGGTAGACGGGAAAGCCTGTCCTCCGTGTAATCATACAGACTTGCATCTGAGTCCTGATTTTATTACGGACTGTATGACATTAAATTATTTCTCTGGGTCCTAGTTTTCCTCATCTGTAAAATGGGAATAAAAGTTATCTTAAAAGGCTATGGTGAACATAAAATGAGAGAGAATTGTACGTATATATATATCTATTCTAATAGAGCGTGTAGCACGTGGAATAAACTCTGTAAATGAGTATCTCTCCTCGCAGAACTTGAGTTGGGCACCTGCCTGGCTCAGAAGAGCTCGTGACTCTTGATCTCTGGGTCATGAGTTTGAGCCCCATGTTGGGTGTAGAGATTACTTAATTAAATAAACTAAAAAAGAAAAACCCAACGGTTTTTTTTAAAAAAAGGAAGTTGGGTTACAAGTATGCTTCCTAACATGTAGTAATTTATTTCACTTTTTAGGTAACGGATCAAAATCCTTATGTATATGGATTTAAAGGAAAGAGCTCTATGTCTGAGTGGGTTTAATTAGGTCAGGCATGTTAAAAATGACTGTGATGAAAAATCTTCACAGATGCATTCAGCTAATTACTAGTCAGAGATCTTAAAAATGGTCAAGAATTTTGTAAATATGAGTTCTTATAGTTAATATGTGATAAATGAGCTGCGTTATTTGAATTGCTTCTTTCCTATTAGTGCCTTCACCCGCTGTCATTTTACTAAGATAAACTAGTATATTTTAATAAATGGGCCAAGGTCACAACTGAATCTTAGGCTACCAGAACAAGATAATGTAAAATCAGGCGTGTTTCTGGATAAACTGGCAACACTCTAGCAAGAATAGGTCCGAGTCCAGGCATTCATTTCTAGGACCCTCCCACGAACCCCTTTTACTTCCCACAGATGCACTTAACAAAATGTCTCATACAGAATGTAACCTCAGTCCATGTTTGCTAAGAAGGATGGGAAGCACCCAACATTAGACTAGTCTAAGGAGGAAGAAGACGACATGAGGGAATCATCTTACTCATGGTGATGAGTGTCCATGATGGAGGTTAGTGACCCCAGCCTCTCCTCGAGAGTATTAATTCTGTATCTCATGTAGAAGGTCGAGATGATTAGTGCACAGACCCTGGAAAGGGATAAAAGAGAAATTGTCAGTAGGTTCCTGAACTGACATTCATGAAACCATCAACTCAGAGCCAGTGTTGTACCTTTAAGGTAAGATATTCTCCCAAATTAACTTTCCAAAAAGACTTGAAAAAGGCCTTTTTTTCATCAGGCTGATGGCTTGTCACAAAACTTGAGAGCGAGAACGGGATTTAAAATCTTCTGTCCCAGGTTCCTCAATTTATAAACAATGGCCATTCTACTAGGGTCTGTCAAGGCCATGCCCAAGGTGGATTGCCAAGCCTGTGCTCCCTCTCCCATGGGTGCTGCGTCCCTTACTAGGAGGGCCTGGCCAGTGAGTGCCTAGTCTTGTTCTCTGGTGACTCACAAGTTCCCTTCTTTATCTGGAAACCAAACTGGGCACATCCTCCTTGGGAGTAAGGAGAGCCTAGAACTGGGTCAGCCTAGTTGCAGAAAAACAACTGGTTAAAGGCTAGAAGCTGAGGAGGAAATGTCTTAAAGTTATGCCAGAGTTTTCACAGTAAAAGGAATGATGGTATTTTGAAGTTGTTTTGGCCTCTGTCCAGAGAACATGGGATAGATGAGAAAATAAATAGTAAGGCCAAAGATGCTTCATCATTCACAGAACAGTTTTCTTACTAATAGTATCCACTCGGAACGTAGCCCTCTGCTGGAATTGGCCCAGTTCAGTCTTCCTTCCTTCTATTTATTTAAATAAGGGAATGAATAGGAAAATGGGACCTAAGCTTAAGGAAAACAAAATGCTGGAATGGGAGACAAAAACTGTCAAAGGAAAGATGTGGGCCACACGAGAGACAACTGAGATTTACAATGACTCTTGGAACCGTGAGATTATTCTTTTAGAGAAATGAATTATTTTAAGTCACTCATAGTTAATTCATCTACTTACACAATTGCATAAAATATAAGAATATGGTGGAGAGTCGTACATGTCTGAGGCCTAACTTTGTGTAAGACTCCAGTGGTTTCTGACTGACCTGTTGGGGGAAGAAGAAAAGAACGGTTTTAAAACTACAACCCATCTCCTTCATCCGGCAAAGTCCCTATGGGGAGGAGGTACTTGAAAGAGATAATTATTCCCGGATAATAGACATTGAAGAAAACATTGACTGAAGCCTTCCAGATGTCTGTCCTTGATCTCATATCAGTATAATTGGTAAACAGCTATGAGAATACTTACTAAATAAGCAATAATTTAATAATTTGAGTTTTATCACCGATTTTTAAATAACACTCTCAAAATAGTAAAATAATGAAGGGACCTCCCGGAAGGCTATTCACCTCTGTATCCCTCACAATAAAGCACAGAACTGGGTACTGTTTGTTGAATGAGTACATGAATCAATATGCACAGAACAAAGACCTACAGTAGGAAGCAAGGGGTGGGAATATGAAAAGCAGTCATAAACTGAAAGATGAGGTCCTTTTATTTGTTATTGAAGATTTTATTTATTTATTTAGTGAGAGAGTGAGAACACCTGTAGAGGGAAGGGAAGAGGGAGAGGAGAAGCAGACTCCCCACACAGCAGGGAGGGCGATGCGGGGATTGATCCCAGGACCTTGAGATCGTGTCCTGAGCCAAAACCAAGAGGGGGATGCTTAACTGAGCCACCCAGGGACCCCTGATATATGGGGGTCCTTGAAAAGTTACAAGCTGATGGCCGCCACCACCCCCTTTACCCAGGACATTCTGTTCCTTACCATGTGCAGGGAGACTCTTGGCTTTTCCTTCAGGCACTCTATTCACATGGGCATCTGCCCGAGTTGGTTTTGTTTCTCCCTTGGAGACGTTCAGAACTGTCTGGGATTCTGTCACATGGAAATCTATCAAGCCAAAATGGGCCTGGCTAAGTTTTCTTCCCAATGCATTTAAAAACACATCATCAACCACAAAGCAAATTAATCTCACAACATGAATAATGGCTGAGAATATAAATGGATCTTCTCACAAGTTGGTTCAATGGTTAGGTACTGAAATCCAATGCTTAAGCAAGTAAGAAAATGATATAAGGACAGTCTGTCCTTAGCCCACTGGCTCACTGGGACCACTCAGCTAGAACCGTGAATAATATGACTGAAAGAGGAGGTAAAACAAAACAAAACATTTTGTGTGTTTCTTTGAACTGCCCTAATATGGTGTCAATTTAAGAGACATTTATTAAACGTGTATAAAGAGAATTTTTTTTTTTTTTACCAAGTAGACAATTCTTTTCCCTGAAACTTTAGAATGACCCTTTCTCCAGAGCGTCTTCTCAAATTTTAATTGTTAATTAGTCCCTTCCTAATGAATCGACAAGGTAGTTTTTTGTTGGCTTTGTTTTGTTTTACAGGGGTGAGATGAGGTTGTTTGGTGGAGCCTTATACTTTAGGTAACATAGAGAAATTTCTCAGACCTCGAGAGTTCTCAGATTCAGGAGTCTGAGAACCAGAGCTGCTGTATCCTTCCATGTCTTGCCTTCTTTGTCGGACCACTCCATCCAGATCTGAGAACTCATCGTTGAAATCCTGAAGAGAAACAAGGAAGTGTACAGAGTCCAATTCCCTTCAGTAAACAGACAGGCCTCTGTAACCCCCAGCCCTTTGACTTGGGTCTCACCTATAAAATACTGAAAAGGGAGGAAGGAATACTCCATACCCCTGGATTTTCCCAACAGATCAGAGTATCTGGTGACCAAAACAGATTTTTCTGGGCCGTTAAAATCCTGTCCACAGTGGCCAACTTGTTTGAAAGAACACATGTTGAGAAAAAGCACTGCTGATGACTGAAAAGCTTCCAGGGTCAAACAGGAAAAGTCTCATCAGCAATCAGTCATGAGAAAACGTAATCGACGCAGATGTATACGAGAAAAAAACAGATGCACAGTTTTCTAAATCCGTGTTCTCAATGCAAAGGTATTCTTTAAATCATAGTTTAAAAAAAAGGTATTGGAAATGAAAGGACAATGGCTTTAACAAATTAGACACTGAAAGCAAAGTTTTAGCTTTTTTCCCCCCTCAACCAAATTGAAAGAGAGTCTGTGCTAAATTTTGAATTATAGAGGGAGGACAGAGGCGTAAACAGTAGAGAAAAAGCAGGGATGTTTTACTTTTATCCCACTCGTTTCCCCTAAGTGCTTAAGAACTGAAGGGACCACAGGTGTCATTAAAATGCACCTTCCCCACCCTGGGAAGGTGCAAGTAAGCTGAGATTTTCACAATTGAGTTAGCTGCCAAAGAGACTCCTCCTGTAAGCAAATGACCCACCTTCAGCTATCTTTATCTGGCTATCTTTGGATCCTTTCAGTAGTTCATTTCAATTCATTTCGATTTCATGCAAGAATATATAGGGGATAGAAAGCTGAAGACTTCCAGTCTCATCAATTTAATAATTATTGACTGAATGCCTATCATGTATCAGGCAGTATGCAAAGCTCCTTGGACGGATGACTGCACTTAATCCTCACGGCCACACTGTGAGGTTGGCATTTGGCTAGATGAAGAAACTGAGTCACAGCAGTTAAAAGAACTTGTCTGATGGCGTAACTCAGCTGGGCGGAACCCAGATTTGAAACCAAGTTTGTTGGATTCCAAATCCTATGTCTTGGTTTTTCTTTTTTTTTTAATACTTCCCACTACTTTTGTTCCCCCAAGGTGGTTTTTTTTTAATTCAGATAAAATTCATGTAATATAAAAGTCATCATTTAAAGCATACAATTTAGTGGTTTTTAGAATAATCAGTGTCATGCAGCCATCAACACTGTCTTATTTCAGAACATTCCCACCACCTCCAAAGTGAAACCCTTTACCTAGGAGCAGTAACCTCTAATTTCTCTCCCACCCCCCCATCCCTTGGCAACCACTAATCTACTTTCCCTGTCAGTTTGTCTGTTTGGGACATTTTGTATAAATGGAATCCTACCATATGTGGCCTTTTGAGTCTGGCTTCTCTTGCCTAGCATCATGTTTTCAAGGTTCTTCCACGTCTTATATGTCACTGCTCCTTCCTTTATATGGTCAAATAATATTCTACTGTATGGACATATTACAAATACAATATTGTATTAATTGGATTTATTACATATACAATAATAAGATATTACATCTTATTGATCCTTTCTGCAGATGATGGACATTAGAATTGTTTCTAATTTTTGGCTTTTACGAACATTGCAGCTGTGAACTTTTTTTTTTTTTAAAGATTTTTATCCATTCACCTGAGAGCAAGCGATAGAGAGGATGTAGAGAGAGAGAAGCAGACTCCCTGCTAAGCGGGGAGCCCCATGTGGGACTCAATCCCGGGATGACAAGATCACGAACTGAGCAGAAGGCAGACACTTAACTGACTAAGCCACCCAGGCTTTCCAGCTATGACCATTCTTGGACGACTTTTTATGTGTATGTGTTTTCAGTCCCTGTACTATTTAACAGCTCTCAAAAAGATCTGTAGATGTGAAAACCATGGGCTCATACCATTGCACTCAAGGTATTCTAACATTTAACAGTAATCAGTTAGGGAATAATGACTTGAATAAATATGGCTAGGACTGTCTTGGGCTGACATTATACTATCATAGGTATAAATGGGGAGAACTACTTTCCATGGGAGATTTACTATACAGTCAATGAAATCTAAAGGAAAAAAAAAAATCTCTTTCACTTGGTCTCTACAGAGTTCTTTTACAAGTACTTCTGGATATTCCTCATCTTTCCTCTTAAGCTATTAAGTCTTTGAAGGCAAGAACTAGTTTGGATTTTTCTTGGTGTCCTTAGAGCATACACTAGCACAGTTCCTGGAACATAGAAGACAATCAGCGAATTGTGGGGAATCCCTCTAAAACAACACTGACAAGCAAAGACAGCAAGATTTTACAAACACCTCCACTGACCACTCACTCGCCCAGACAGCCCACTAGCCTGTTTCTTTTGTACGATGGCTCTTTAGTTACTTGAAAAAAGTTTATGGCTTCCTAAGGCCCCCCTTTTCTTCAGCACAGAAATACCCTGTGTCTTCAGATTTTACCTCAGATATTAAGGTCCCATGCTCCTTCTGTCCCCTGATCCTGGTGTAAGGACAAGTGTCACTGTGGGACACATTCCCTTTCTGTGGCTTTTAGATAGTGACGTAGGCAACTCACCAGAGGCAGAGATGAAGGGCGGTCTGCCCGGAAACTGTTTTCAAGAGAAGACGGGTTGGGACTGTTTCCGACGCTTGTATTCTGAAATTAATGAAACAAAACGAAAAACCAGATCAACCGCGAAACCAGAGTAAATAGAAAAGAGAGATAGCAACTGAGGCTCAGGGATGTTGTACTCACTTCTAAGTGTCCGCACACAGATTTTAGTAGCTTATAAGTAGAATCTCTGGAGAGGAAGGAGACAAATATGTACTGAAAAACAAAAGAGAGTCATTATTAACAGATACTGCGTGGAAACATGTGAGAGTTCAGAGTGCAAAAAATTTATATATATATATTTTTTTCCTTTTCAAATGGTGGGGACTGTTCTTTGGTCTACAGTCTCATTCACCCACACGTTTTTTTTTTTATTCCATTTCTGTAATAAACCAAACCTCTTCCCCCACAACGGCAACAAAACCCTCAAACCCCATTTAAGTAATAGGAATGAAGGCTCTAATACACTGACATGGATGTCCCCCCCCCCCCCTAACAGGCAGGCTTAAAAAATAATAATTAAAAAAAAAAAAAAAAAAAGGCTAGTGATATTTGCTAGATCCTCTTTAAAGCTTGTTTCCCTTCCCTCCTCCCTCCTTTCTTTTAAGGTATTTAACAATCCCCAAGGGTCCTCTTTCTCTTTTCTGACCTAGATTTCCACTAAGAATTTCCCAGAGGCTCTCACAGGCTCATTCTTTTTCAAGCCAAGTCCAGATTCTCCCTTGTACAAATATGGAGATTTTCTAGTGGATGCATATACGTAAGCAATGGGCAAGAAGTGAAATCAGACTAGACAAGGAATTTGGAGACACATGACATAAGGAAAAATGATTTTACCAAGAACATGTCCAGTGGTTAAGAAAGTGTTAAGTATGTTAAGAAAATATTAAAACTCATTCTTTCCCCGTCTGTTTGAGCCACAGAATCTTTTCAGAGCCCCCTTCCAGAAATTTGTGATTATCCCTTTCACTCATGGAGGAGAGCCCTTGATAGGCCTTCCCAGAAAGTACGTACTCCAAAGTAGCTAACACTGTGGGTTCTGCCGTTAGACCTAGTTGCCAGGGCTGGCTCTGCTATTTAGAAGTGGATAACACTGGGCAAACTGTCAACCACTCCTGGCTTCAGTTTTTCTTTTCTTTTTTTTTTAAATTTTATTTATTTAGACAGAGTATGTGAATGGGGGGGAGGGAGAGAGAGAATCTCAAGCAGATTCCGCCTGACCGCGGAGCCCAATGCCGGGCTCGATCCCACGACCCTGAGATCACGACCTGAGCTGAAATCAAGAGTTGGACACTCAGGTGACCCTTGGCTTCAGTTTTCTTTTTTTTTTTCTTTCTTAAGATTTTATTTACTTATTTATTTGACAGAATGAGAGAGCAGCAGCGCACAAACAGTGGAAGGCGGCAGAGGGAGAGGGAGAAGCAGGCTTCCCGCTGAGCAGGGAGCCCGAAGCGGGGCTCAATCCCAGGACCCCAGGATCATGACCTGAGCCACAGGCAGTCCCTTAAGAAAACTTAAGGTAGGTGTTAACAACACCTACCCCTTCTAGGTGGCAGTGTGGAATCAATGTGAAAATAGAAGAAAAGCATTTAGTGTATGCCTGGCGAGAAGTGCTTAATGCCTGTTAGCCAATAGTATTAAAACATTTTTTTTTGAAAGTATTAACCGATTTCCTACCTCATCAGAATAGCCTCTTTTATCTTTCCTCCACCCTCCTTCCCTCTTCAAGTTACCCAGTAAGTTTAGGGACGGAACACAGCTTTTATGCTCTCATAGAAATAGTAGGTAAAATCTTAAAAAAAAAAAAAAATTCAAGTGAGAAATGAGTAACCGAACTTTTCCACTCCCTCTTTCTGGCCAAACTGAAATAAACACCACTCTCAATGCAAATATTTCCGGTCGCACGTGTGTGGGGCAGCCCAACAGTCAGGAGCGGCTGTAGAATTTCTATATAGAAGAACAGTACTTGACACAATCTGGAAACAAATAGGGGCTAGAAACTGGCCCTGAAGCTGACCCCGCATGGCAAGCACCGGTTCACATATCTGGGATGGCTCTGGCCAGGGACCGAGTAAGGTTCTGGGTCCCAGAGATTCCTCAATCTCACCCTTAACAATGCGGTGGTGGTGGTTTTAGATATTAAAGAAACTCAATATATCAGTTTAGCCTCTTCCAAGAAATATTAGGGAAAGGGGAGTTGGGAAAGAATTTTCCATTTTTGACCTTGGTCAAGCAAGTAAAATTAAGTTAGCAGGAAATGCAAAATTGTCAACAGTTATATTAGAGTAAAGCACCTTGTGAGGGGAAACAGAATACAAAGAGGACAAAGCAAAGGCGCCCTCGTCTCTGAGGCCTACTCACCCGGTCTGTGACTGTTGCTATAATCAGGGCATTTGGCACGAGGAGGGCAGTTTTGGTTTTCTTTATTAGGGTGACTGAGAACGCTGGAATAGAGATCTGAAACAGAATCAGTTCATACTGGTTGAGCCTTCACTGAACACGACTTCAAATCTTCACGTGGAAGGAAAAATTTTTTTTAAAATTTAACAAAGAAATCCAAAACCACCAGGGAGCTCTCCAGCCTCCAGGAAGAAAAAGCCAGTCTCCTCCAAGTTCTCTTTACAAGGCCAGAGGGTAAATCTGCCTCACCAATTCTACTCAAGGGCTGGGCGAGAAACCTTTATCTTGAGCCAAGGGAATGAATGCAAAATGCACAGCCATCTTAAAGGTAGGCCGGGGGCTCTAAAGAAACTGTGTGCTTGCGGCCATCCACTTAGGGCTAATCTCCGCACACCCCGCTCTCCGCTCCTTGGGCACATGCGGGTATGGAAAACCTTGACTGGTGCTGCTATAGTGGAACCACGACTGGACAGAAGGTCTGGGACCTGAATTCTCAATTCTCTATTCTGAAAGCGAATAAAGGAAACCTTATTTAAAATGCAGTCTGGAGGCCAGAAGGGGGAGCTCTCATGCACCACCTCTGCTCCTCAGTTGGAGACCCCGACCGGAAGAAGCCCACTTGACTACCCACCCCAGCCGGAGGAAGGAAGGATTTCTCCTTGCCCAGCGACAAGTTCAGCCAATGAGAAAGCGTGAGCGCTCAAGTCTCTCCAATGGGCTTTTGTCCAAAGCAACCCCTCCCAACTTCCCCCTTTTCTCTGTAATTTACTATTTCTCTCCTTTGATCTCGGCTTGCCTATTGTTTGCCAGAGCTTACATGGCTCAAATTGCGATTTCTCTCCTATTCCCGAATAGACCCATTTTGCTGATGAAACCACTGGCTGTTTTACTTTTTACAGTCCACGCTATCTACGTGACCTACTCGACCTTCCAAACTACCCTAAGTCTCAGGTTCCTGATTTGTAAAATTAAGATAATCTTCCCCGCTTCCCAGGATTTTCTGTGGATTAAGTGAAGTAATATATGGAAAATGCCTAGCACTCATTAAGAAAGTGATGTATTGTGCTCACTTCAGCAGCACATATACTAAAATTGGAATGATACAGAGATTAGCAGGGCCCCTGCACAAAGATGAGAGCAAATTCATGAATTGTTCCATATTTAAAAAAAAAAAAAAAAGTCATTCATTTCCTCATTCGTCTCATAAAAAGAGGATGAGCGAAACAAACTTGAACAAATTCTCTGGTTCAAACAATAGAGAATTAAAACAGATGAGAATGTCATTTTAATTAGGATAGTCCTATAAAGTACATGTTCTAAGAGATTAGGACATGTGTTTACAGAAGTAGGTGACTTGTACAAGTTCATAAATAGGTTACGAGAGAATTTGAACCAATCCAATCCAAAATGTGGGTTTTCTTTTTTTTTTTTGTGGGTTCTTTTTCATACAGTGTACTACAAGCATGTACCAGATAACACGAAGAATAGATGTTCCAATACTTTTATGTTATATCCCTCAAGCCAGTTTGGTTTCAAAGAGAAATGGATCATATCGCTTTGATCCTGGAAAAGAGTCAAATGCATCCACAGTAAAATGACCTGACTCCCTCCACAGGTACACATCCTCACTTGAACATTTATTTTGTAAAAATGCTTCACATATTCTAGAAGAGAGCAACAAGGTCAGTGGGGAAAAGGAGGGCCTTAGGTTAGTACTGTCAGCTTGAAGGAAGAAAATCGAGCTTTTAATTCTGAACACTGGCATTCCCTTATTTATTTAGGTTTATGAGACAGAGATGTTCTACTGCCCTTCCAAGTTCCAGATGGGAAGGCTATGGAAGAATGAGGGGCTAATCTTAGTGAGACATTTTCTAAAAACTATTTTGCCAAAGAACTCTACTGCCCAAAATTTTGAAGTGTAGGCGATAACTCAGAAGTTATACATTAGGATAACTTTGGGGGAAAAAAAGTAGAGTCTACCAAGATGGATGATGATATAAAAATGAGTTTAACTTTGTTTCTGAGCAGCAGCACAAGCACACAGAGTCTAGGGGCTATAAATTTGTTTTTTTTTCATAATATAAGACATGGAACCCTCTTAAGTAGTTTTCAATCAGCTGCTGCCTAAGTATAAAATGACAACCTGATCACATGTGAGAAATAAAGCATAAATCATTTTTCACTTTGAGCCTAGATGGGATCTGATACATGCATTTAATTTTACTAGCATCTGAAAATGCAGTCGGACTGACCAAAAGGTCCTGATTACATTAAGGCTGCGCTTTGTTAATATTTTTCCAGGGTAGGTGCTTAGAATTTCCCTCCCTAGAGTGAATTGTTTGAATTGCCTTTAGTTCATGTGGGATTGTGCTGGACCCAGTTCTGTTGGCAGTATGGAAATTCTGCCACAGATCTGAGGCCCCAGTCTCCTTGCCACCATGCTGGGAAGGGAAGAAGTGTACAGGTCACTATCACAGTTCTTAAGTTCCCAGCCCCTGATCATTTTTATCCTCTTGTCTCTTAGATTAGCTATTGCACATGCAAAAGCAACCCCGCTGTGTTTTTAAAAAACCCGTGTTAGGCCACTCCTTTTCTCTTTTTTTGTCTGGTCATTTCTTAGATGTTGGATTTTAAAACCATTGCTAGAATCATATTTGCTTTAAAGTACACTTACTGAGTTTAAGAATTCCCCCATCCCTTAACAAAGACTCATTCTTTGTTCACTAGTATCTCCAACCCTGCTGCTTTGGTCAGGGGTGTTGGCTCTAAATTGCTGAGAATTACCTTATCACATTAAACTGGAGATCCCTGCTACCCAATCCCTTCCTTACTCCATGAACAAGTTCTTGTAATTGAGAAATCTAGAAATACTGTGGAATACTGCTTAACATTGCTTTGTGTTTATCAAAATGTTTGTCTAAACACAACTCTACATAATTACAGAACAACATCAAAATAACGTGTCTGACCTACAGAACGAAGGGCTAGTTGGGGACCTAACACCGACAAAATCAAGAATTTCCATTGTATTTGTTACATAGTCATTATCCTCAAGATTGCCAGGGGCTTTAGGGAGAATATTTAAGTAAAACAGAACTACCAATCAAAACAAAAAGTTTTCAGTCAGCAACTTCATGAATATTAAAGCTGCTTATTCATAATCATGAATCAGGAGGATTAAGAACTCATTAGGTCACGCAAACCTAAGAGTTTCTTAGACTCCTTGTTCTGTGGCCTGGATGAACTGTGGTGTGACATTGGAGGCCAAAGGGAAAGAATGTCAGTGGGATGGTATTATCTTTTTCCTTCTTATGACATAGTCCCAAGGTCCTCCCTTTGGAAGGCAGTGGCTTGGGAAAGCTGCCAATTCCTCCATGCTATCCTCCTTAACAGCTCAGGTGTCTTGGGCCTGTGCTCCCCCAAATCTGTTTAATGAGAATGAGAACTTGTCAGTCATTGTCCACTGGGGAATGTGCGTGTGTGACTTTTTTAGACCAGGCCTTAAATGTTCCAATTCCTGCTCACTTGGTGCCGGTGATGGTACAAAGTGAGCTCCTTTAAGCCTGTTTTTCTACATGTCTGATGAAAGTGATAGGAACAAGGTGTAAAAATCGATATTTATTAAGAAAAATGATCTTGGGTTTAACATATGTCTTTGAAACAAATGATGGCACGCTCTCCAAATGGACAAGTTTGAGAGTTCTCTCACCAACATCTGGGTAGAAAGGATTGAGCACAGGATTATTGGAGAGATCTATGTATATAAGGAAATAAACTAAAAGTGGTCTTTAGGAGAAAAGGGAAGTTAGTTTCGGAGGTATTTAGAACCTGTAATATTTGGAACTATGATAAGGGAAATAAAGATATAAAGGTAAAACAAAAAAATTTATCAACACTGCTATGCTTAAAACAATTGATATTCACAACATACAATAAAGTGTATAGCTTTCTTTTAAAAAATTATACCAACCTTAGTGTCTTTTCCAAAGACCTTGGAATAAAAACAAATCCAGTTTTCTGATACAAAGAGCTTCCCCTGGTATAATATCTCTTTCTGTAGAGCACAGGTAAAACCTGGGAAAAGAGACACAAGTATAAGAGCACTTAAAATTTCCACATGAAATAAAAATTACGTAAATATGTTGGTGACGCAGGATTGGCAGAGACAATACACTCATGCTGAAAGGATCTTTCACTTCTTTGTCAGCTATCTTTCGTGGCATAAAGCTATGGGCAGGAGAGTTTGTTTTTTAATTCAAAGTCTTACATGCTTTGGTATGAAACTCAAAATGGCCAGGCAAGTCTAACCCTACAAACGAGAGTTCGAGAATGGAGTTTCAAAATCTCCTCTATTTAAGGAAGGTGTGTCACCTTGAGCTCGTATTGGCACTCCTGCCCCTCCTACCCTGGGACGGTCACTAATGACTCCTTTTGAAATTGATGGTCTCAGTGTGGGAAGAGCATGTGACCCACATGTGTGGGCCTCATGGCAGGAGTCCAGCCTCTTGCAGAACATGGGTATACTGAGAGGCCAGAATGGAACCTTGGTCCTAATGAACCTAAGAGGAGCAGAGGAGGTCTTCACTGGTATGCTGGGCAGGATGTCTGGGCGTGATCCTCATGCTCCACATAGTCTAGGGATCGAAACATGTCTGTGCACTAGGATCTGTGCTCCCTTTCAGCCTTCTTCCAGCGTTCTCGGTTTCTCCAGTCTCGTTATCTAATCTCAGGGCAACCCACACACAGTGCATCTCAGCCATCAATACAGAAGATGAGGAGATCATTCTCGAAACATCTTGGAGGGTTCCCTGTCATGGGGGGGGGGGGATTCGGTTTCCCAGTCTACTCTCCTTCAAGGTGCTTGGTGACAGCTGAATGAAGCTGGCACCGCTGTTACATCGTGACTTTCCAACACCTGTCCCCCTGGGTGCTTCAGCCCTCAGACGGAGCCTGCTCTCTACCCCCAAACCAATCGGCATCTCTTCAAAGAAGTGAAACAGGCCAGAACTTACTTTGCCTCAGCGGTTCCTCAGTTGGGACATCAAGGAACAACTTGTGGAAGTGCATATTGGCCTTGTACTACAATGAGAACACAACACAGGCATCACCGCTCGCATTTCTTGGTGAAACATCGTAATTTTTTACTTCAATTTGAATTACATAACAAGGGGCGCCTGGGTGGCTCGGCTCGTTCAGAGTCCGACTCTTGATTTAGGCTCAGGTCATGATCTCAGGGTCCTGGGATCGAGCGCCATGGCAGGCTCTGCACTCCTCGGGGACTCTGCTTGTGGATTCCGGCTCTCCCTCTGCCTCTGCCCCTCCCCCACTCATGCGCACGCTCGCTCTCTTTCTCTCTCAAATAAATAAATCTTTAAAATAAATAAATCAATCTTTAAAATCAATGACTAAATAAATAAATAACCTAACAAATTTCCCCTCCCTTGATACAGGCTCTTTAGGAATTCCTGCTCTCTGATCTCACAGTCTTCAACACAAGCCTTCAGAGTGGGCCGGGCACCAAGGTTTCATTTTCCAACAAGATCAGTGACTTTCCGGTTGGACAGACATCTGTGACCATGCTGCAGCTGGTGGTCAGCGTTGTGCCCAGGGGGCTCAACAAGGATGTCCCTAATAACAAATGACATGAAACTCCAAGGGATCTCACCAGGGAAGGCAGATCTCGGGGCCCTCCAGATACAAGGACTCGCAGAGGGGGGCAGTGGCTAAAGGGTCAGATAAACCTGAGTTCACGTCTTGGCTGCACCTCTCCTTTGGTGTGTGATTGTGGCCGAGTGATTGTGGCCTCACTGAGCCTCAGATTCTTCTTCTGTGCTAGAGGGCAGATACACCCCTTGCCTCAAAGGGCTGCCATAAGGCTTAAATGGTACAATTCATCTAAAAGACCCACCACCTGGTATTGTCACTCCTGCTACTTTTGTTGTGAGGGCATTTCCTTAGCCAGTGTCGGGGAGAGAACTCTCTAGGGCGGTAAGAAGGCATGTGTTTAGACAGCTGTGACAACAGTGGACAGCCAGCAGTTTCCATTTGGTAACCTGCCTTCACAAATACCATTCCCAAAATAACCCAGGGAACGGATGTCCCCGTTCCGTGGGTCTGGACAGTGTGCCTCAGGGAAACTGAGTCACTGAACTGGCACCATACGGCTAAGAGGGAGAACTGGTCCTCCTTCCACAGGACCTCTGCCTGACAGGATGCTTTTGATAAAAAAAAAGTCTTGTGAGCAGAACAGAGAAATAGTACAAGCAGGGCCTTCATGTTTTATTATCCAAACTAGGAGTTGTCTCAGTGGCAAGACTGGCCCTAGTACTGCTCTAAGGAAGAGTTCAGAAAGGTCACGCAGATGAAAGATGGTCCCCACAAGGCAGCTACGCTACAAACACCTCATGTAAAGGAGGTCACCTCGTGCTGCTTCCTAAAAGTACATTCTGCATCCAAAACATTCTCTGGATTAAAGCTAGGTATTCCATGGGCGCTTTCCCGAGATTTTTTTTTTTAATGGCTACAGTGAGAATCCGCTGCATGATTTAAAAAATAACGTGGGCCAGGGATGCCTGGTGGCTGAGTCGGTTAAGCATCTGCCTTCGGCTCAGGGTCCTGGGATCAAGTCCCGCACGGGGCTCCTTGGTCAGCAGGGAGCCTGCTTCTCCCTCTGCCTGCTGCTCCCCCTGCTTGTGCACTCTCTCTGACAAATAAATAAAATCTTAAAAACAAACAAAAAAACAAATGAAAAAACCTGGCCCCCAAAGAAAAAAAAATCCATAAAACAAAAAACCTAGAAGATGGAGTCTTCAAAAATGTAAACATAATAAAAGGAAAAAAAAAAGGTGGTGGGAATGATTTATATTAAAAGTAACAGATAAATGGATAAATGCAATCATGCCTCCTGACTGGATTCTAGAGGGAGGGGAGCAAAAAACATTTATCAAGGCATCCACAGGGGCGCCTGGGTGTCTCAGTCATTAAGCGTCTGCTTTGGCTCAGGTCATGATCTCAGGGTCCTGGGATCAAGCCCCACGTCAGGCTCCCTGCTCAGCGGGAAGTCTGCTTCTCCCTCTCCCTCTCCCTGCCGCTCTGCCTGCTTGTGATCTCTCTCTCGCTCTCTGTCAAATAAATAAATAAAATCTTAAAAAAAAAAAAAAAAAAAAAAAAAAAGGCATCCACTACTGGGACAATTATGGAAATCCAAAATGGATTTTATAGTAATAATATTTTGGTATATTTACTGTTTAGTTACATTTCTTGTGTATGTCAGTGGGTTTTTTTTGTTGTTGTTGTTCTTAGGAAACACATATTCAAGTATTTAGGGGAGAAGTGTCAATAACCACCTCAAACCATTGACCCCAGTAAGTATTCCACACTCTAAGACACAGAACTGGGCTTTGACACCCATCTGGGTGTGTTTGAGAGCAGAACTGAACTACTCCTGGACGAGAATCATGA
Organism: Potos flavus; assembly: GCA_028534135.1. Taxonomy (NCBI): domain Eukaryota; kingdom Metazoa; phylum Chordata; class Mammalia; order Carnivora; family Procyonidae; genus Potos; species Potos flavus. Next base: position 14,395,740 of record CM052895.1, on the reverse strand, counting down.
CCCTTTTCACAGGTCACCCCCCCCCCCACCATGTGCAGTGGGTAGCCTTCCATTCATACGGGTGCTGTATCAGGCTCTAATTTTAATGCAAGGCTATCAAAGCTCTCCTGGTCTCAGCTAATTATCAGAGCGGCACGTGACTGAGTGGGTCCCTGCTCTCAGGGTGCTCGTTGGAGTTAAAGGGCACGGCATGGAACCCACCACCGCCCAGGATGTACTGAAAGGTCAGTGGGGAAATATGATCTTGATTAAAAATCAACCAAAGGAACAGCATCCTGTTCTTTCTTCCAGATTCCCTGCCATCTCTGCCTATGGGAGTCCTGACCAGTAGGGAGATGCACACTTGGGTTTAGTGCCCCCGCCT
>CM052895.1:14379915-14395276 GCA_028534135.1 Potos flavus | reverse complement strand
GAGCATTCACACAGTACAGTGTGTAGGAGACCAGGCTGCAATCTTAAACTGGAGAAGTGTGAACTTGTAGAAGGTAGGATTGTCAGCTGAACTGTGAAGGTCATTATAAACTCAAAAGTTTTTTAAGCAAAGAGGAGTAGTATAGGCAAATTATCAAACAAAACTACAGCTATAGTTCAAGCAAAGAATATCTTTGTTTCAGATTTCCATTAACATTTAACATGTGTTAATTGAGGAGGGCATTGTATTAAAGCCATGAGGCACACAAGACAGTCTTTTTCCTTAAAGAGCCCACGAATTCATCAGACATCTCTTTTAAAGGCAGTGCAAGATTTAGCACCAACTAATACATACCAGGGGTGTTAGGGGGAGGTACAGAGACACTAAGTCCAACAGGATTTAATACACTGGGACCCGGAGGATGGGCAGGAGGGGGGTATGAGGAAAAGAGAGACAACACATCCCAGAGTGGGGAAAACAGAAGTGAAACCAAGATAACAATGAAGAATGTGTTTGAAAGTTGAGTCTTCCTTTGTTCTCGTAAGGGCAGAGGTGTTTCTGAGGTGACTCTAGTCCTGGCTCTCCATTTGAGTACATGTGCGAATCTGCCCATGTCTGCAGCCCTACAGACACACAGAATCATTTCAAAGGGGAATGCATGTATGACTTTTAGAGGTCTAGATAGGAACAACTTTTAGGATACAATTATGTAGGTTTTTTTTGATTACTGGGAAAAATGGCACATGAAATCCATGATTCCACAATATGATTCCTTACAAAGAGGCTCAGTTAAAACGACTATTTGGTTCAAAGCCGATGTAAGAATCCTGAGTAATTCAGGTGCATGAGGGTAGGACTCAGAGACAGAAATGACTGAAGTCAGATTTTAGACTCTGGGTCTCTCAGCTATGAAAAGATGGGCTATCTGATGTTCCGGGCCCCTACCAGCCCCAACAGTTTGGGTCCAAGTTGCTCTAACCGCAGGTGAAGATTTGGATTTAGCTACTGACCACTGAAACTATTCACAGATATAAATTCCTTCGGAATTCTAGGGATTACTTTTCTCTTTGAAATTATGAGTAAACATTGTCCTCCAAAATAAACTTATTTTTTACAAATGTCAAATTACCGACTATTTATACTATCCACTAATCTCATTTAATCACCTCTACTGATTCACATCAGTAAATGTTAATGGAATTGCCAAGGCAACAACCTCGTGAAGGACTCTGAGCAAATGTGCCAAGGAGGGCAGCTGTACCCTTGATGAATTCAAGAGCCACCAGCAGAATGGACTTGTCTGCATAGCACAGCGCGCTGTGAGAGGGGCTGGGAGGGCTGCTGATTTATATAGCATTGCTGTCTCTGTGTCTTCTGAACTGCGGTACTCTCTTTTCTCACAGGTGACTATGAAGGGGACGGAAAGCCCGGTGCAAAATGAAAATGTCAGGCCTCTTACTCAAAAATTAGGAATTTCCAGACAGCAAGAGCAGAGCAGTAAAGCACGTGGGGGGCCTCTGCGACCACACAGGCGACACGCCCACACCGGTTAACAAGCACACTCTCATGATGAGTGTGTGCTTCTCATCTGAAGCCTCGGGGAGGCAGGGTCGAAGCAACTTTTCCAAGCGCCTGCTGGAGCCAGCCAATAATGGTGAAAGATTCAAGAAACGACATGCTTTGTGCCTTTGCCCAGAGACTCGAGAGGTGAGGGAGGCGAGATGCTCGGACAGGAAACGGCTATAGGAAGGAGGGTTAAACGTGAGATGTGTCAAGCCAGCCATGCAGAACCGAAGACGAGAGAACTGGAAGCGACAGAAAAGAAAAATCTCAGGGAGAGCGATGAGACTTACGCTTGGTCTTGAATGAAGTAAGGATTTGGAGAGAAGGAATGGGCTGGGAAGCCAGGAAGGAAAGGGAAAGGCAGGAGTTACTTCATTACCCTTCGGCAGAGGCCACAAGACCCCGAAGGGGCAGTTCTGACAGTGCTAGTATCAGGGAGGAGAAAGGAGAGCAATCCCCCCACTGCTCGGTACAGACCCCTGGCCACACTTCCCCGAAACTGACCACAGGTACAGGCATTCTCTAAAAAAGGCAACCTGAAGTTCCTACTTCTTCCTTCCGTGTGAAAGCAAGCACGTAACTGGAGTCTCTGAGAGTGCCAGGGACCGTGGCTCCTCTCAGAACAGCCTGTCCCCGCCCCAGACTCATGAGCAAACTGCCGCTGGCTCCCAGCTCCGGCCCCCAGGCAGCAGGCGGCCCCCCGAGCCATGCACACCCCGGCCAGGGAGCCCAGACAAGTGGCTGCCAGGATAGCAAGGCAGCAGGTAAGCACACACGCAGGCAGAGAGGCCCTCTGAGCTGGGCGGGCCTCGCGGGCTCCCTGGCCAGCCTTTCCAGGTGCTTCCGAGATCTATGCCAGACAGGGGGCTGTGCTGGTTTTATCGGGTTAGCAAGATCTGTCCTTGAAGAATGGGGCAGGTGTTGTGCGGTAGGCTGGGGCAGGAAGGAGGAAAGATGCTGCCAGCAAGAGATGAGACAGGAGGGCAAGCACTGGTGCCTGGACATCAAAGACAGACACCCCACTTGTTTCTCAGGGGTTTATTTGCCTACCGTAGATCCTGACTCTTCGCCACCACCACCACTAGACACATGGGCTCCTCCCAGCAGCCCCTCCTCCCCCAAAGCCCCAGAGAACCAGGTGTCACCCTGAGGACTCACCGCAAGGAAAGGATTCTCTTCTGGTCTGGGGACTCGGCCTCACTGGACGGGGTTGGGGATTGGACTGTGGGCGACTTGCAGATCTTCTTTTTCTCCTCCACACCATTCTCAGCCTCGGAGCTGGAGAAGAGAGAATGCTTGGCCTTAGACATCCGGGGAAGGGGGTGGAAGGAAAACCGATGGAAACACCTTGCTTTCTGGAGGAGGGAATGATGCTCAATCCCCATAGCCGGCCGAAGTCAACCTGGACGGCAGCGCCCTTTCCAGATCTCCATTCTGCCGCCTCTCGCCTGGCCCCTCAAGGGCATGAGCTCCAGGTCATGCCTGCTGCAGCGGGTAAACGTCTGACTCTGTGGGAACTGGTTGGCTCCCAGGTGTGCTCCCGTGGGCCCTGCACGGCTCAGCTCTGCCCGGCTAGCTGCGTGATGGGGCGACAGATCACCCGGAGGCTGGGAGGGCCTCAGCACACACGCTCACACGTGGCCTTCTGCCAGCTGGGAGCCTTCCTGCTGCGAACCCCCACCCCTTTGTTTGCATTTCTCTTGTGTCATTTGCCACCCACTGTCGTAGTTATATATAGGTCCCACTTTGGGTTGTTGATATTTGAACCAAGCACTTCTCTAAGCCATTTACAGTCTCTAATCTATGCAGCCACCCGGGCTGGGTAGGAATTATGCCACCACCCCCTCTTAACAGATCTGGAATCTGGGGCTCTCAGATATCGTCCACCTTGCCCAAGTTCACACAAGCAGCATCTGTCGGAGTTGGGATTCAAGCTTAGGTCTGTCCATCGAGGAGACCTCTGGGTACGCACCCATCCTCATATTCTCTTCTCCCTTTCCCCTGCCATCTGCCCACCCCCCACCCCCAACCACCTGTCCCTCCATCGAGCCCCCTCTTAGGTATTCAGCGGGTGAGCTCCAGGGTGGGGTAAGGATCTGAGTGATTTGTATACTGACCACAGGGTCTAGGCGACTGCTGGTACGGAATTATGATCAACAGGCTTTTGGACAGCCAGGGCTGACTTTGGTGAAAGGAGGGTTAGAGCGGAAAGCAAGTCAGGAGGGTTTGCACACTGCACCACTAACAAACGGAGCTAACCGGTGGGGTGGACGCAGGAACTGAGCTCCCTCAATCTTCGGGACCGGGGACACTAATTCCAATTTGGGGAAAAAAGAGGGTGAGGAACATGGGAAGGGAGGACACGTGGTGTTTTACATGGACCAGACCTTCTTCTGTACCAGCCTGCAAAGCACAGAATTCACAAGACACATTTCCGAGGATGGGAGAGCTCCAGGGTGGCTGAACATGAAGGAAGAGATGAGACAGGAGGGCAAGCACCGGTGCCTGGATAACAAAGACAGACACCCCACTTGTTTCTTAGGGCAGTAGATCCTGACTCTTAGCCACCACGCCCAAACGAGAAACACTTTTTCTTGAAGATAGCATTGCGATGAGTTTGGCTTCTTTCGATCCTCATTTACCACCATTTGGTGTCTTTACCTGCACATGACCACACAGGCAGGAAATGTGAGTGGTTAGCTGAAGCTTTGTGGTTGCTTGCTTACCACTCTTCACAGTGTGTGACAGTTCCAGCCCATTCCAGTAAGACTGCAGTAGTGTCAAAATCAAGACCAAGTGTCTCTCACAAGGTAGCCAGTTAACAATCCCTACAGATGGTGGATGTTCTTCCATTGGAGTTAGCATTTCTCTTCCCCTAAGTACATCAACAATCCCCCACCTCTCACTTCTTCAATTCTCAAAGTACTCAAAAGCACTTAAATACATTCGAAGAGCTCGGTCTGCAATTGAACTGTGTGATGTGACAAAAGGCACATAGAAGTCTTTGCCATATTAATAGGAAGATATTGCTTTGGTTTTATTGGTTTTTTTTTGGTTTTTTTATTGGTTTTATTTGGTTTTATTTAATTTTAGCATCAAGTTGAATTCGTAGACTCTGAATGCTTAAGGGGCTTTAGAGCATACTTCTGTCCACCCTAGCCCTCCAAAAGCACACACATTATTCCCATTCTTCAAAAGCATCAGACGGGGGACACCTGGGTGGCTCAGTTGGTTAAGTGACTGCCTTCGGCTCAGGTCATGATCCTGGAGTCTCAGGATCGAGTCCCTGCATCGGGCTCTCTGCTCAGTGGGGAGTCTGCTTCCCCCTCCGACCCTCCCCTCTCTCATGCTCTCGCTCTCTCATTCTTACTCTTTCTCAAATAATTAAATAAAATCTTAAAAAAAAAAAAAAAAGCATGAGACGGTAATCCACTTGTGAGGCCCTCTTTAAGTAGGGAGAATAAGTGTGTGTGGACCCTCCATAATCCATTTGGCATTTATTTATGTATTTCCTGAATTTTGTGCAGGAGTCAGAGCCGCTGCTATCCTGTACAGTGCCTTTGCATGCTGAGAAAGGGCCCTCCCCCCAGGAAGCACTCACCAAAAGCTACCCGTCTGTTTGGAGGTAGCCCTGTTGCTATGTGGCCTGGCAGAGCTAAGGTACCCCTAAGCTCTGGGCAAATGTCTTATTTATCCAACTCCTAGACTGAATTCCTTATGCACAGGGAACATCTGAGTTTTTCCATGGCACTCAGCTCAGCATTTGGCTCCTAGTGGTCCTTTATATGTGTTGACTGATGGGGGATTCATCCTGCAGTGTTTCACACAGAACTTCATGTAGGGGCCCGTTCAATTTTAGAGTTTTGTCGACTTAAAGATGCCACAGGGGCACCTGGGTGGCTCAGTTGGTTAAGCGTCTGCCTTCGGCTCAGGTCAAGACTCCAGGGTCCTGGGATCAAGCCCCTGTCCCTCCTGTCAGGCTCCCTGCTCAGTGGGGAGTCACTTCTGCCTCTGCCCCTCCCTCCATCCCCCACGCCCCACTCATGCTCTCTCAAATAAATAAAATCTTAAAAAAAAAAAAAAAAGATGCTATAGAAACTCAAGCAAGTGAATTCCTAACACAGGAGAGCTCACTCCCACAAGCACCCCTCCCCGCTGAGGTCTACGGCAGCAGACTGACAATAGAATCCAAACAGCAAAGACTGTGGGAGGGCAATGGGATGGTTCTGCAAGGCCCCTCTGTAACTTTAAAGTTACTGTCAGTAAAGCTGAACTCACTGATAAGGGAGATGAAATAATAGGTCTTGTTTAAATCATGAAAAAGAAGAAACTAGGTATTTCTTTCTTTTTTTCTAACCAAGAAGATAAGGCCTTTCAGGGACACTGACTACAAGAGTCAACTAAAAAAACAAAACTAAAAAAACTAAAAAAAACTAAACAAAACTAAAAAAACTAAAAAAACAAACAAACCAAACCAAAAGAACAGTCTTCCTTTTTTCCTTTCTCTCTCTTTTCTGTTATATAAACAATTTACTAATAGACAAAGCCTAAAGATTTATTTCCTCTTGGGCACACCTGTAGGGCTGCCACAGCAGCCTATGGTCTTATGTGTTGGCGTCGGACACGCAGTCCCCACCGGTGTTGCAGCCCCGTGTGAGCCCGAGTCTTCTTCCGCTGCTCCAGGTCTTCCCGGAGTTTGCTGTCCAGACAGCAAGGACCCGGCTGTATTTTTTGCCATGCTTGACATCCTTTAGTCTGGTCAAGCAGCAGCAGTCTGGAATCTTACACTGGTATGGATTCTGCATAATGGTGATCACACGTTCCTCTTCATCCTCCGTGAGCTCTCCTGCCTTCCTGGTGTGGTCGATGTCTGCTGTCCACAATGAGCCTGTCTTTGGCTCACACCTTGAACTGCAGTGATGGCAAAGGCTCTTTTATGCCCAACCATCAAGATTGGTATTGAGAACTCGCAAAATGTGCTAAACTTCTCAGGGATCACTACAATGTGGCCCTAGTGGTGGCCCTGATGGCAGATGTTCCAACCTTCCTCTTTCCACAAACGTTTACTGGAAGGGTCCCTGCGGGGAGGGCAGGGTGCTGAGCTGAGCAGGTGACACAGATAAGTAACTGACAGTTTCAAGTATCCTCAGAAGAACCAGATGCTGGAAATGCATGACCAACCTTCATTTGGCCTTGGCGAGTTATTTCTTCTTCCATCTCCAACCCAATGTAAGTATCACTTGTGGGCCCTGAAAGCTTTTCAGTGGGAATTCCAGAGCACTGAGACAGTCCTGCCTGATGTTACCCTTTGTGAGAATGGATTTTTATTACCAGCTAGGAAGGGCTGGTTTCAATAAGCCACTGCCCCACACTGTTACACAATCTATAAATAAAAAACGAGTTGGACAGTCCCTAACGAGAGGGCAATATGAGTCAATTCCCAGACCTTATTAAGCCGACGATGAGATGACTTAGATTTCACAATTTTTCAGAATTGGAATTCCTACATTCCTCCTGGAAAGCGTGTCTCTGAGTTTAAGGTAAACTCGGCATTCCTTTCTCCTGTCCCATTAATTTCCCAGGCACTTTGTCCCTCATGCTGAGAATGAGCCATCATCCCAAGCAAGTCAAGGTAAGTAGCTACTGGGCAGAATGGTGATTAAGGTGCATCTCAGGTGAGTAAGTGGCGTCTCAGGTAAATGAAAACAAGTGCCTCCTATGGTTCAGTCCAGGCAGTTGTGTTCCTTTCTAAACACAGTGGTGAATCCCTGTGTCTGAATCTACCTTCAAGTTAAATCAGTCTAAGCTGAAGCATAAGAAATGTCATCAACTCCCTTGTGGTAGCATGGATGAGGGTAGTTTTAAATCCACTGTCACTTAAAAAAAAAAAAAAAATCTCTGATCACCGTATGCTGAAACCACAGTCTTGACCAACAAGGTTTGTAAGTGACTTGAAGATAGGCTGTGTTTCTCCAGAGGATCTCAAGGGGATAAAATTCTGGAAATGGGATTGTCATGATTAGGGCCAGGTCTGTCACAATACAGTGTTGTACTGAAACCCTATCCTGGAAATGAGGGTACCCCTGGGGAGGCCAAAACCTAGGGCACCAAACCCTTGTTTTTATTATTTTTTTTAAGATTTATTTATTTGAGGGGGTGGTGGTGGGGGAAAGGGAGAGAGAGAATGCAGACTCCCTGCTGAGTACGGAGCCCAACGTGGGGCTTGATCTCACAACCCAGAGATCATGACCTGAGCCAAAATCACAGATCTGACACTTAATCGACTGAGCCACCCAGGTGCCCCACCAAACCCCTGTTTTTGGTGTGTTGCTTGCTTAGTGGCTTCAAGGCTCGCTGGCAGGCAAGGGTGGCACTATGTGGGAACAAAGGATGGACAAGGTTAGAGGAGGGCTCTGAGGGAGCCTTGGCAGCAGCCATAGTACAAATCGAGACATCACGGTAACCATAAGAAGGGTGCAGAATGGGGTGCAAAGGTGCAGGAGGTGGTGATGGAGACCAGAGCCTCTCTAAGACCCCTCAGCCTTTCCAACTGCAAAGTAAATGCAAAATCTCCCAAACTAGATTTTTGTAAGCTAGGAAAAAGTCTTTCATTTACAATTTGATACAGTAGATCTTTGTCTAGAAATCTTAAATTTTATGTGTCTATCTACGTATTCATTTCTGTGTAAGTACCAGAAGCAAAAGTACACAATTCAAAAGTTACAAATGGAACTCTGAAAACTATAAACCACTGATGAAAGAAATCAAAGAGGACACAAACAAATGGAAAGACAACCTGTGCTCATGGATTGAAAGAATATTATTACAATGTCCATAGTAGTACGACAAAGCAATACGACAAAGCAATCTACACAGTGTGGTCCCTAACAAAATACCAACAGCATTTTCCACAAAACTAGAATAAATAATCCCAAAATTTGTATGGTACCACAAAAGACCCCAAATACCCAAAGAAACCTTGACAAATAAGAACAAAGCTGGAGGTATCATAATCCCAGATTTCAAGATATACTACGACACTGTAGTCATCAAGACAGTATGGTAATGGCTCCAAAACAGACACATAGATCAATGGAACAGAATAGAGAGCCCAGAAATAAACCCGCACTTATATTATCAATTAATCTATGACAAAGGAAGCAAGAATGTACAATGGGGAAAAGACAGTCTCTTCAATAAATGGTGCTGGAAAAACTGGAAGGCTACATGTGAAAAAATGAAACTGGACCACTTTCTTATACCATACACAAAAATAAACTCAAAATGGATTAAAGATTTAAATGTGAGACCTGAAACCATAACACTTGTAGAAGAAAACATAGTGAATAATCTATTTGACACTGACCTTAGCAACATTCTTCTAGATATGCATCCTTAGGCAAAGGAAACAAAAGCAAAAACAAACTATTGGGACTATACCAAAATAAAAAGCCTTTACACAGTGTAGGAAACCATCAACAAAACAAAAAGGCAACCTACTGAATGCAAGAAGCTATTTGCAAATGATATATCCAATAAGGGGTTGATAACCAAAATATAACAAGAACTCACATAACACCAAAAAAACAAATAATCTGACTAGAAAATGGGCAAAGGACCCGAATAAATGTTTTTCCAAAGAAGATATACAGATGGCCAACAGACACATGAAAAGATGTGTCAAAGCATCAGCGCTCACTAGGGAAATGCAAATCAAAACCACAATGAGATACCATCTCATACCTGTCAGAATGGCTAAGACTCAAAAAGACAAGAAATAACAAGTGTTGGTGAGGATGTGGGGAAAAGGGAACACTCATGCACTGTTAGTAGGAATGCAATTTGGGACAGCTGCTGTGGAAAACAGTGTGGAGGTTTCTCAAAAAATTAAAAATAGAAATATCACGTAACCGAGTATTTCCACTTCTGAATATTTACACAAAGAAAGCAAAAATACGCATCTGAAAAGATATATGCACCCCTAAGCTCACTGCAGCATTATTTACAATAGTCAAGCTATGGCAGCAGCCCAAGAATCTACTGATAAATGAATGAATAAAGAAGATGCAGTATATACACACAATGGAATATTACATAGCCATTAAAAAGAACGAGACTTTGCTATTTGTCACAACATGAATGGGCCCAGAGGGTGTTATGCTAAGTGAATTAAGTCAGACAGAGAAAGACAAATACCTTATGATTTCACTTACATTTGGAATCTAAAGAACAAAACGAATAAATACAAACAAAAAGCAGAAAGAGACCCATAAATACAGGGAACAAACTGATAGCTGCCAGAGGGTAGGGGTAGGAGGATGGGCACAATGCATAGAGAGGACTGGGAGATACAGGCTTTCAGTTATGGAATCAATAAGGCAGGGGATGAAAGGTACAGCATAGAGAATATAGTGGATGGTACTGTAATATTGTATGGTAATGATGCTTGTGGTGAGAGCAGCATAATGTATAGACCTGTAGAATTACTATGTTGTACACCTGCAACTCATGGAACACTGTGTATCAACTCCACTTCAATTAAAAAGTTACAAATCACAAATCTCCCTTCTATCGCTGTTTCATGGTGATCTTGTTTGTCTCCCAAGAGGCACTCACTTCTGTTCCTGGTTCCTGTGTGTCTTTCCAGCAAGAATCTGTGTACCTATGAGTGTATGTATTGTCTAAGCACAAACGATAGCATGCTATCATACAGCTGGCCTTTTTTTTCCTTTTTCACTTACTATATATCTTGGTGCTCTTTCCCTATTAGTAGACACAGAGCTTCCTCATTCTTTTTAATGATCACATAGAGTTCCATTGAGATGGATAAATTATAATTTAACCAGTTCCTTATTGATGAACATTTAGGTGGATTTCAGTCTTACTACAAATACAAATAACACTGCAACAAATGTCTTTGTATGTTTATTACGTGTGTTGGTATATCCATAGGATAATTTCCTGGAAATGGAACACCTGTGTCAAAACATACACAATTTAAAAAAATTATAGTTATTACCAAATTGCCTTCAGTAGAGGTTTTATAACCCACACTCACAATACAAAGCAGTGTTTACACATTCTTAATAATAAAGTGTTAAACAAAAAAATTTTTTTTCCCAAGTCCCTAGCAGAGTACCTGGCACATACAATAACAAGAATAATTTAAATGAACACTAGTGTTAAATTTTTGATCTTTGCAAATCTGAGAGGTAAAAAAAAACAAAACCATTATAGTTTCAATTTACCGTTCTCTATGAGTAAGGTTGAGTGTATTTTCATGTCTTTCGAAATTTCCTGTTTTGTGATTTAGCTGTTTTCATGTACATTTTGCCAAATTTTCTATTGGGCTGCTAACTGAAACATTCAGGAGCAAAACTTCTTATCACAATTATATCACTGATTCATTTTTTTTTTTTAAGATTTTATTCATTTATTTGACAGACAGAGATCACAAGTAGGCAGAGAGGCAGGCAGAGAGAGGGGGGGAAGCAGGCTCCCTGCTGAGCAGAGACCCCCCCCCCATGCGGGGCTCGATCCCAGGACCCTGAGATCATGACCTGAGCCAAAGGCAGAGGCTTTAACCCACTGAGCCACCCAGGTGCCCCTATATCACTGATTCTTGCAATATTCTAGAACTGACTTTTTAAATGAATGATGTTAAACAATTAGAAGTTAAGGGGATATTAGAGGTGGGCTAACATTAAAATAAAATGTCAATGACAAATTGACTTTTTCATAGGCTTACTGGCAGGTAGAAAAAAAAAAAAGCCCCAAACATAGTATTCTTTGGTTTCACCAAAACCTTTCATGAAACCTGACAGGCTTCTAGTTCAAGAGGGAGGAATGGAGCAAAATGTTTGCCTCTCCTTTTTTTTTTTAAGATTTTATTTATTTATTTGACGGAGAGAGAAATCACAAGTAGGCAGAGAGGCAGGCAGAGAGAATGAGGGAAGCAGGCTCCCTGCTGAGCAGAGAGCCAGATTTGGGGCTCAATCCCAGGACCCTGAGACCATGACCTGAGCCGAAGGCAAAGGCTTTAACCCACCGAGCCACTCAGGTGCCCCTTGCCTCTCCTTTCTGAGGCCCGTTAAAATAAGTATAAAAGAGGTAATACTCCTGCTTATAATCATGGGGGGAAACCATCAACAGAAGAAGTTCCCAAATTTCTGGAATATGGAAAGTAGAAAGTAAAGTACAGTATTAACTTGTGCAGCCAAGTAAGGAAGCTGTAGTTACAATATGGACATCAGTGGAAGGTAAGAGAACAGTAATCTGGTTTGTCGAAGTCCAATGAGGTGCGATAGGAGGAGCACTAAGAAGTTGATGAATACATTAGATTAAATTAAAGGTGTGTGTAAGAGATCTTTGACTGCCTCCTCTTGACCCCAGACCCCATCGTCAGACCCATCATCAGGCAGGCAGACATTGAGCCAATGGAGGTCAAATATCAGAAGGGGTGTCAGTGAAAAGACAGAGCAAACTTAGTTGCAGAAAGCCAGGGTACCCATCATGGGATGGGTGTATGGAGGGTGGAGCCCTACAGTAAACCCTTCTCATCCTCCCATGTGGAATCAGTAGTCCCCAGGCTAGGTGCCAATCCACTACCCATGTCCTTCCATAGGTCCCAGAAGAGCTTGCTAGTCCCTCTTTCTGAAATATGAAATGACAACAAAGGATTGCCAGACCCTTGAAGAAAGCCTGAAGTCTTAATGACAAGACTGAGGTAAACCAACAGGGAAGTAAAACCCTTAGGAAACTGACTTCAGAGAACAAAAGAAAACTTAAGACAAACAAGCGAATAAGAAAAACAAAGCCCCAAAGCCTTCCAATGAATATCTTTAGAGAAAGAAGATGGCACCCAGGAAATGGATCACAGTAGTATGGACTCCTTAATTCTCCCTGACTTAATTCTCCCTGACTCCAAGTCCTCAGGGGCTTACAGGCAGTCGGTAACCTGCCCTGTCCACCCCTCCTCAGCTCCGGACCCCCTCACTCACTTCCCTCCAACCACAGCCCCAAGCTCTCACAAGAAAACCTGTGCACTGACTGTTTGTCAAATGTAGGTTGATGTATTCTTTAAAGAGATACATGAGAAAGTAGGACTGAGAAAGAGGGATATGCCTACATAACATTAGGGGTAGGCAGACGGAGGCAGGGAGTTAGTTTGTGTTGACTCTTACGTTCCATCAAAACAGGAAGTGAAGAGATAACTTTTAAAATTAATAAGCAAGAAAGAGCAGGATACAAACACTTTTACAGATAATGGAGTAATCACTGCAACTAAAATCGGGCACAGTTAGAAGAAGCTACTGGGGAGGCAGATGGAGAAGAGGGGAGGTGGAATTGAATTCGTTGTAAATTTTAATGCACTTTATTAATTTGTGAACACTTAACAACACGTTAATATCCTTATAAAGAAGATGTAAAATATAGCACAGATCATAAAAATAGGTGGATTTGCTGTCTTCAAATGTCTGAGTTCCTACTATGTGCAGAACATACTGCCAGATGCTGCCCTCTCCAGGGCTGTGGCTTCTACTGGGAATTTTAGTTTAGCACCTAAATAAAGCATAATACAGGTTATCAGGGATGTCTACCATACACATAGTGCCTTGGGAATTCAGAAATCTAGCTGTGAAGAGGAGAATCAGGGAAGACTTGTGGAGGAAATCAGCATGACATTGTGTGCATGTACGAGGGCGAGGCAATATTTCTTTTCTCATTTAGCTGTCAGAAATACATTTCATGGGACGCCTGGGTGGCTCAGTTGGTTAAGCGGCTGCCTTCGGCTCAGGTCATGATCCCGGAGTCCTGGGATCGAGTCCCGCATCGGGCTCCTTGCTCTGCAGGGAGCCTGCTTCTCCCTCTGCCTCTGCCTGCCTCTCTGCCTGCTTGTGCTCTCTCTCTCTCTCTCTGACAAATAAATAAAAAATAAAAAAAAAAAAATTAAAAAAAAAAAAAAGAAATACATTTCAGTACAAGAAACGAGAAGTGTAAATGATATTTCTATTTGTGCTATAAGTAAACAAAAATAATTTAAAAAATAAATCCGTTCCTTTGGATGGAGAAAATCAAACCCTTCCATTACCACATCGTAGTCCTCTCTGCCACCACTCTACCCGGAGAGACATTGTATCTGTGCAACCATCATGGGATGGGAAGGATCGACATTTGAACTGGGTACATACAACTTAGACTTGTAGAGATACCAAAAGGGCACCAGAAATATAAGGAAAGGCAGTAGCAAAAACAGGCAGACAAGGAAGAGTTACACATGCACAGGGAAATTGAGCAGTCTGGTTTTCTCTGGAGTGCAGGCAGCGGAAAGAAGTGGCAATTACGTTGTTGGAAAGTTTGATTCCTAATGAGAGCAGGCTGCTTTTAAACTTCACTTGGTTGGCAGCAGGGATAAATGAAACATTTTTTTAAAAAATTTTTAAGATTTTATTTATTTATTTGACAGAGAGAGAGATCACAAGTAGGCAGAGAGGCAGGCAGAGAGAGAGGGGGAAGCAGGCTCCCCGCCGAGCAGACAGCCCGATGCGGGGCTTGATCCTGGGACCCCGAGATCATGACCTGAGCCGAAGGCAGAGGCTTTAACCCACTGAGTCACCCAGGAGCCCCTAAATGAAACATTTTTAAGCAGAAGGAATGAAGCGGCAGGGTGTGAAGTGCCTATCTTTTCCCACACAGCCATCGTGAGGGTCTAAAGAGCTATGGACTTTGGGGGGATTATACTACATCAGTGGCTAAGCACAGGATGGGGGTAGGGGGCTGAGTGTGAAGGCAAGAAGCAGGAGACCGCACAGGAGAATGAATCCAGAGATAGCACCAAAAGAGAGAAGAGAGCAAGCAAGGGAGAGCAACATCCAAGATAACCCCAAGGTTACCTGGAGGACGGAGAAGATAGGACTGCCACCAACAACTATAGGGAATGCAAGAGGAAATGTTGGGTGGGAAGGATTTTACAAACCTAGTTTTAGATATAACAGACATCTATTATTAGCACTAGACATCTAACATATCATGAGGAAGCTGTATCTAAGAAACCAAAAGAACCCAAAAGAACAACAGCAAAAAGAGTATCTGACTGCAGAGGAGAGGTTCTGCCGGCTGGAAACTTCTTTCTGCTAAGTCCCAAGCACATGGGCATAGGCAAGAGCGACAGCTTGAGCTCTGCTGCAATCCTAGGCATGGAGGAATGGCTTACCACGGGCCACCAACTGGCCCCAACACCCCTCTTTAAACTGGTCCCACAGAGCTCCCCTCTCCTCGCATTCAAATGGACAAGTATCTGTCCCAGGACCCATCACGTGAGTCACTCCCACCTTTCTACCTTCTCCTAATTCTGTTTGCTTACAACACGGCTTTGCTTTCAAAGCCTAAGGCGACCCAATTCCAAAAAGCATTTAATCGTCTGGATTCTGGTTCCAAAGGGACGGAAACCCAACTCAAACTAGCTTAGCTTTATAAGAAAAGAAAAAACAAAACAAAACAAATCAAAAACCCAAAAGGGCTTTTGTCCCTGCTTCAAGATGAAGTCACCAGAAAAAGAAAAAAAAAAAAAAAGATGACATCACCAGGACAGAAGAGCTGCAGCTGCAGACCTTTGCCTTCAACCTCTGAACACAGAGCAGTCATCTCCGGGGTCCCCCTTCGCAAGTTGCCTGGGCCATCAATGCCCAATTCATCCTCCCGAGCTACCGCCTACCCTGCGTCACGCCGCCGTTCTAGAACCAACAATGGCTTTCTACTGGGCATCAGATTGCGGTGTCTGGATATGAGCCAAGACCTG
>CM052895.1:14341371-14379415 GCA_028534135.1 Potos flavus | reverse complement strand
TGAGCACTGGGTATTATATAAGACTGATGAATCAGTGAACTCTACCTCTGAAACTAATACTACACTATATGTTAACTGATTGGATTTAAATTTTTAAAAAAAGGCCCTACTACCCATGATGAAGCTGAGATAAAGAAAGGCTCATGTCTGAGCCCATCACATTAAGCTCTCAGTTCCCAATCACAGGCCCTGCTTCTGAATCTACTATGATTTTTCGACACTCAGTCTTGGTTGAGCTTCAGTCATGAACAGCTGTGGGGATAAAAGCCCAGTTTTGATCATGTCACTGCTCTGGAATAGTCATTATCTTTCTAATTTTTTCAAAATAAAGTTCTCATGTCTTTGTGTGGGGGGAAAAAACCCCCCAAAGCTTGCACTGTATATTAACTAGAATTTAAATTAAAAAAAAAAAAAAAAAAAACCAAAACAACGAAAAACCACTTTCCTCTGACCTCACTTCCTCTAGTTACCTCCTTCCCCTTCCTTCATTTCTCAGTGGAGTCTCTTGAAACTAGAGCCTTCCCATGCTCTATCTGCTTATTTCCCATTAACCCAATTCACTACAGTCTGGCCTCCATTTTCAATGCTCTACTAATATTTCCCCAGCAGAGTTCCCTGGTGATCCCTGTATTGCTAAATGTCAAGGGATCCTCAGGAGTTCTCCTAATGCTATTGCTAGCACCTGTCTTGGGATGTCTCCTTCCCTTGATCATTTTTTCATGATTCTATTCTATGCATTTAATATTATTATTGCTTTGTTTTCTGCTGTGCCATTTATTTTTACATCATCTTTGTGGCCTCTTCTTTTGTCCTTCATTCTAACATAAAATCATTCCTAGATTCTCTCTTTAGGACTCTAGCCTCTCTCCATCGGAAAATTCCAACCATTCTCATGGTTTACTTTATTTACTCAGTCCCCACACTGGGCTACTTTCTCCTCTGCTATTCTTTTAAAAATAACTTGCACAGATTCTTATTTATCACAATAGATTGAAATTCATATTTAATGTCACATTAAGATATTGCTCAAATTATAGTGAAATCTGTCCTAGAGGGTAGGGTCCATGTCTAATGCAACTTAATATCCTTATAACATAGTACTGTGAAACTTAATAAAGGAAACCTCATGGAAAATGGAGTTAGGAGGCCAGAAGGTGGGGAGCTCAAGTTTTATCACTAGTTGCCCCACTTTGCAGACTCAAGAGAAAGAGACAGACCTTGCATTCTCCAAAGGAAAAAGCCTACTTTACTACCACAGCAGGAGGTAGGAAGATTTTCTCCTTGCCTGGCAACAGCCCAGCCAATGAGAGACTGTTGCCAATCAGCCAATGAGTTTACACCAATGGCCTTTTGTTTACAACAGCCCCTCCCAACTCCCCCTTTTTCTCTATAAAGGAGCATTCCTTTCCCTTGTTCTGTGGACTTGCCTGTGGCTTTGGCTATGGCTTGCTTGTCCCAGATTGCAATTCCTCTGCTGTTCCAGAGTAAACCCATTCTGATGGTAAAATGGTTGTTTTACTTTTAAGGCGGATGGCACAGTAACTAACAATAGTAAGTTCTCAGAATATGTGTGCTAAATTCAACTACTGGTGTAAATAAAAGTATTTTAAAAAATATAAAGTGCTTTTAAATGGTAAAGTAATTATGATGTTGAAGTAGGAAGCAAATATCACTGACTTCATTTCTGAGGAAGAAAAAGGCCTTTTAACCTTAAATTTTCATCTGTATTCCAGTGCAATATACCATTATTTTCAGACCCTGAACTATAGCTGAGAAGCTTGCAATTCTATTGGTAAGAAGTTGGGTCTCCATGTGTGTTACAGGTTTGACATTAAGGTACGTGATTTGACGTTTCTACTATGACTGGTCCAGAGGGCATGGTGGCCCTGTCAGCTTCGGCCAAAGGGCAAAGCAGGGATGTCTGAATGTAACATGAATGCTGATAAGTATCTACAAATTTGTGAGAGGACAGTCTAGGTATGTTCAAATGGCAATCCTGCCTTAACCAGGTGTAAGTTTACCTGGAGAAAGGAAAGAAAAAATAAGAGAGGACAAAACCAAGTAAGAATGCAAGGATTCTATTCATACTCAAAAAGCTCTCCTTGGTTTGTTCCAGTCTGATAGAATTCTTTACACAAAGGCGACGGAAGAGTGCAGAGAAGTAGGGCAGTTTCTTCAGAGACTCTTCCTTTTCAGGTTGGAATCAATCTAATGAATCAGGTCATTCAGCCCTCCTTCTTTACAGAGGAGGAAACGAATGACTCAGAATCAGAACGAATGACTTCCCTAAAGTTCCAAAGATTTGGTAGCAGAGCCAAACCCGGTAGAAGAAAGAGAACAAAGCAAGTAAGAGAATTCTAAATGGGGGCTGCAGGTCTGCCCCCAGTCCGCTCTTTCTAGTTCTCCCGGCCCCCACCATTCAAGCCACAGGAGACCTTTACATACATCTCAAAAACATGATTCTGAACTCTCAAGCAACCTATCTTTGCTCTTCCTTCTGTCTGGAATAATTTTCCCCCTTCACCTGAGGCCAAATTCTTTACTGCCCCTCAACCACACTTCAACATCACTTCTTACCTCAGCTCACCTCAAAGAAAACAAATTGCCTATATGTCTGTTCACATTAACAGTAGACAACTACCGTGAAATCTTTATCACATGGTATTAGTTATATGTGTGCACCCATACCCCCACTCGCTTCTCCCCAGACTGTGAGCTCCTAAGGCCACTGCACACATGTCATTTAGCCTTGTATGCCCGGCAGAGAGTAAGCAGTAGGCAAATGTCTGCTGAATTCCAGTGGATTACAGAAGAGTGGAGACAAAGCACATACAGGTTACCAAACACTATAGCACTAAAATCAGATCTCTGGTGAAACTGCTATGCTAATAAATCCATTTGGACCAAAAGTTGGGAACAAGAAAACATGCTTATCTTTAAGAAGGCTCTAGGATGGGGCGCCTGGGTGGCCCAGTCGTTAAGCATCTGCCTTCGGCTCAGGTCATGATCCCAGGGTCCTGGGATGGAGCCCTGCATCGGGCTCCCTGCTCAGCAGGAAGCCTGCTTCTCCCTCTCCCACTCCCCCTGCTTGTATTCCTTCTCTCGATGTCTCTCTCTCTGTGTCAAATAAATAAATAAAATCTTAAAAAAAAAAACAACAACGAAAAAAAGAAGGCTCTAGGACTTAACAGGGAGTAGATCAATTATCTCACATATATTAACGAACAGGGGGCACTTAGACAAAAGTGGAAAGCTTCAAGCTGATAACTGATAGCCATCCTGTGGAAAAGTCAGGAGTGATGCCTGGCATATGTGGGAAAAGTCCATCTGGTCTAAAGCTCTGATATGGAGGGCGGGCCTGAAAAAATGTAATTAGCATATAAATTCCCTTAATCTGTAATGAAGGACAAGATAACATAAGAAGATTGTGACAGCTGAACTTCACTTACTTTAAACTGAGGGCAAGTTTTTCACAAATTGTTTTCCCTATACACTTCAATGAAAAGACATCACATGTTACATTTGCATACTCAATGTACTTTTTTTAATGCTTATGATATGTCTAACACCTACCTGAGTATATTGTAAACACTGAAAAATGATTTTAGCACAGAATAAAAACTGTAATATCTTCCTGTTTTCATAATGAGGTTACAAAATAATAACCTGAATTTGGACATATAGAAATTAGTTTGTAAATATCACTACCAACTCGGTCTTATTATTTTATAGTCACAACTTGTTTCTGGATCAAAAGGGATCCTATCCAAAAGTGGTTTAAAGGTATTTAATTTATTCTTATCCACCTTATTCACCACATTTGGCTTCAGGTTGTTTCCAGAAATTGAATTCATTCTCAAAGGACAAGGATTTGCCAACCTTATGACTATTCAAAGAATGGGCTCCAGGCTTTGAAAGTAACTTTATAAGAAGAGTTTCAAAAAGGTTTTGTGCAATTGCAGCATTTTTGGAAAAGTTCTTGGGTTCCTTTGGTGACTACTTTTAAAGAGACAACATTCACATGTTTTTATAACAAAGCAGTCACATTACTTTGTAGAAACACTCTGTGCTTATGCAAGGAAGAACCCAACCATGGTTTTTAAAAACTGGGATCTATGAAAGACTGTTGCACAAATCATAGTATAAAGCTGAAACTGCAATGATCAAGTTCCCTGTGGTCAGATCTGAGCAGAAGGAGCCAGACAGGGATACCTGTGTCTGACAACACACAGAGAAAGTCCCAGGGCCCCAGAGTTTGCTAAAGGTGCTCCCTCTAACCTGTCCTCTACATAACATTAGAGATCCTTTCAATGTTAGAAGTGTTGAGTGGAAAGGCATCTTGGATTTATAGTTGAAAAAACAGACCAATCAAAGTCAAGAGATCTACTCAGGGATCAGAGACACTTCATGGAGGTACTTCTGCCTTCTGTGTCTTTACTCTTCCTCAATCTACTGAGGTTGTTGGTGTAAGCAACCACCTAAAGGGGAATGCTTCAGCATTTGAATTTTGGCTTCAACACGTCAGAAGCTGTTATGATCTTGGGCAAGTTGCTGAATCTCTGTTAGGCATAAAATGTGATGAGAACTGTACCTACCTCATATGTAAAAGCACTCTGGTGTCTACCACATAACAATGATATCATACCTCATCGAAGTTTTAATATATTTTCTGGAGCTACCTCATCTCTTCTTTGAAAAAAAAAAATCTAATCTCAAAATATTCCTTTCTTCTGCTCTTATTTTCCTTACGGGCAAAGGCCATATGTTCTTCATCTTGGTGACTGCCATGACACCCAACATGGTACCCAACATACAGAACTACTTAGTCAATGTCAGTTGAGAATACGAGCAAATCTCTCCGGCATTATTAGTTGTTAAATATTGCCTTTCTCCTATGCCACTGATTATTCTCTCGGTCTGATGTTTTGATTTTAGTATCTGATTTCCACAAAGGTGTTATGATTCTTTGTAAAATTTTTAGAAAAGATTCTGATTAAGTCTGATTCTGAACAAGTGTAAGAAATCTACCAACTTCATGTGAAAACTAGTCTAACTTTATATACTATGGAACTTCATTATAAAAGGAAAGGAAAATGATCTTCATGTTTCTTATAAGCTCTCAGAAGACCACATTGTATGTTACGTAGCATAATATTTAAGCTGTTAGGATCAAGTGAGGTGCTATTTTCCAAATAATTATAGAAACAGGGGCACCTGGGGGGGCTCAGTTGGTTAAGCGTCTGCCTTTGGCTCAGGTCATGATCCAGGGTCCTGGAATCAAGCCCCACATTGGGCTCCCTGCTTGGCGGGAGGCCTGCTTCTCCCTCTCCCACTCTCCCTGCTGGTGTTCCCTGTTCTTGCTCTCTGTCAAATAAATAAAATCTTTAAAAAAAAAATAATAGAAAGAATACTGTGATAATAAAAGCTGTCATAATGAATTAGTTTTTCATCACTGTTATAGCAACTCAATTCACAATACACCCTTCATGGCACTACACCCTAGGGGTTTCAAAATAATTTGTAGGATCCCAAGATCACTGTCTTCAGGTAATAATCCTTAATAGTAAATGATACAAAATTTAGCCTATTTCTAAGGTTCTTTCCAGTTTTTAACTCACTGCATGAGATGGAAGACATCAATTGAAAAATCCAGAAGATAACAAATAAGGGTGTAATGATAAACCTGATATATAGGGACTTAAAGAAAACACCAACATTTATACACAGCTCAGTATCTCAGTGAGGGAAGAAGAAGCCACGTTCTGATGGATTTATTTATCCTTCAATGCTAGAATCGAGGAGGCCACTTTACTGGTAGATAACTATTTTGCAAAGAAGTTTGAGAAAACAGTGCTTTATGAGAATACCGTCTGCCATTTATGGAGCTCACGTACGGTATGCTGTCCAAATACAGTATGATCACTCTTAGTCCTCCCATGGTTTTTGTTTTACCAAGTCCAAAATACTTACATGCATACTGGGAGGTGAATATTCTAAAGCAAATCAAACCAAAAAAAAACTTGATTCTGGCCTTAGGTGCCAACACCGAAAGAACAATACAAAAACCTTAGCAAGCAGTTACCTTTGAGACAAGCACGTGTAACGTGGGAGACAAAGTGAGGGAACAAAGCCCTCACTTTTCATTTTGTACACAGCTTGCATTGTTTTATTTTTCTAACCTTATACATATTGCTTTAAAATAGGTCAACACAGAGGGAGGAGATTACGGTCCAGTTTTTAAATTCCTTCTTTGTATTATCCTGTCATAAGACAACAGTGATAAATGTTACATGAAAAATTTAAGAGGTTGTAAAAAATGTACCCAAGTATGACAGCCAGAGTTGTCTTTGTCAACACTGTAACACCTGTTCACATCTTCGATAACACTGAAGTTGGGAGGAGTTTTCAAAATTATAAGTATGAATGTCGCTTACTCAACAGTCAACAGATATTTATTACATTACAAAGTATAAGTCACCCACCTTCCTTTAAAGTGCTTAGAAACTTATTTCCCTGCACTGTGAAAAAGCATTTTCTCTTAAATAGACACCATGGGCCCTCACACATTGCTAGGAGAAACATCAAATGGTACAGCTGCTTTGGAAAAAGTCTGCTGGATCCTCCAAAAGTTAAACACGGAATTACAATATGACCCAGAAATTCCACTTTTAGGTATATACTCGAGAGATTTAATAGCATATGCCCACACAAAGACTTGCATGCAAACAGTCATAGCATTATTCATAATAACCAACAAGTGGAGACAAGCTAAATGTTCATGAACAAATGAAGAGATAGATAAATGTGGCATATCCATGTAGTAGAATACTATGCAGCAATAAGAAGGAATGAACTGCCAACATATGCTACTTCACAGATGAACTTCAAAAACCCAATGTTAAGTGAAGGAAGGCAGATAAAAGAAACCACGTATTGGGGCCCCTGGGTGGCTCAGTCCATTAAACATCTGCCTTTGGCTTAGGTCATGCTCTCAGGGTCCTGAGGTCGAGCCCCACATCAGGATCCCTGCTCAGTGGGGAGGCTGCTTCTCCCTCTCACTCACACATTCTATTATAAATAAATAAATCTATTTTTTTTAAGATTTTATTTATTTATTTGACAGAGAGAGAGAGAGAGAGAGATCACCAAGTAGGCAGAGAGGCAAGTAGAGAGAGAGAGAGGGGGAAGCAGGCTCCCTGCTGAGCAGAGAGCCCAATGAGGGGCTCGATCCCAGGACCCTGAGATCATGACCTGAGCGAAGGCAGAGGCTTTAACGCACTGAGCCACCCAGGCATCCCATAAATAAATAAATCTTAAAAAAAAAAAAAAAAAAAGAAACCACATATTATGATTCCATTTATATGAAATGCCCAGAAAAGACAAATTTGTAGAAACAGAAAAGTATACAAGTAGTTACCTGAGGCTAGGCGGGAATGGGGATCAAATATGAATGGGCCTAAGGAATCTTATGGGGGGGTGAAAATGTTCTAAAACCAGGTATGCCAATGGCGCACCACTCAGTGAAGTTACTGGCCTGTACACTGGAAATGAGTAAATTTTATGCTATGTTATATATATCTCAATAAACTTGTTAAAACTAATCTGCCTCTTGAGACATCATGGGCCATTCTGAATGGGGCACGGAGTGACCGATGACAGCATACGAATTAGTTGCCCTTATGGAATGCAGTTGAAGTTGGTTCTGCTTCTCTGCTAGGAGTAAATAATCAAATTTAAGTTCAGATAAAAACATCCGTCTTCCTTTGAGGAGAAAAAACAGTCATTAAGGTGACTGTGGCAAAGTCTCTCTCAAGGACCTCTGCTTTACGGCGTTTGAAAATGTGTGAAATGCCTAGAGCTGAGCATTTAAAGAACTAGAAAGGCGGTGAAGCAGAGTTCTACTGGAGCATAGCAAATGAAAAACAAGCAGCAGTTTAAAGACGGGGAGCCAAGAGATAAAACTCAGTGCCAGGAAGCAGGATGTGAAAAGCAATGGCTCGCAGGTAACAGTCCTGGACGACAGATGGGATAACACCAAAGCAGTAAGCAATATTTAAATAAGCTGGTAGGTCACTAAACAATTATGATAGGAGATCCTTTCAGCATAAACTAAAAGCCAAGGTGCCATGTTGATTTCATGGAAATGCTCAGGTACCGTCCCGAGTGTCCTCAAGGTCTAGATGAGGTAACAGAGGCTCACTGACTATATCACGGGGGCAGGAGACTGTCAGTCAGGCCTGTTGAGTTCTGATTAATTTAATTACTTTTCATGTCAGTCTCCCTCCCATACCCTTCATTCCACGGCAAGTCCCAGACTTTCAACAGCAAAGATGAACATAGCTATGGCTCCTGAGAGCTCATGATGTCAGACCCTAGTGGACGTGAATTTCTTACATTTCTCATTTAAACATGAAAGCAAGCATCTACAAAACAGCTGACTTAAGTTTTCCCCTTCATAGATGATGAAAAAGAGACTTAGTGACTTAGTGGTGGTAAGTAACTGGCCAGGGTCACACTTCAGGAGACAGGAAAGTTAGATTCCAAATCCTTGTTTCCTAGAGCCTTTTTTTTTTTTTTTTTTTTTGCATCAATTAATTTTTTTTTAATTGTGATACATGTGTGGGTTGCACTAGGAATTTTTTTTAAATCATTGCTCTATTTTTTCATTGTAAAGTAGGCCCAAGCCCGCATTCTCAACATCTTTATGAACTACCTTGATAAACCATGGATCTCCTTGGATAGTACCCTCTAGCCACAGGACTGATTTGATTCATTAGATTCCTTTCCAAAAACATTTTAGACCAGCACACGGTTTGATTTTTCTCCACCTTTTTAAACTCCTCCGATTGTTTCATTTCTTTTATTTTTTTTTAAAGATTTTATTTATTTGACAGAGAGAGAGATCACAAGTAGGCAGAGAGGCAGGCAGAGAGAGGGGGAAGCAGGATCGCTGCTGAGCCAGAGAGCCCTATGCGGGGCTCGATCTCAGGACCTTGAGATCATGACCTGAAGCCAAAGGCAGAGGCTTTAACCCACTGAGCCACTCAGGTGCCCCCGATTGTTTCACTTTAATAAATAGTTTCTAATGTTAGTTTTTTTCTACCTATTCCAAAGTTTCTATTAAAAGTTACATCAGATAACCTGTCAGAATTGGTGACCTGGATATTAGAATTTTAGAAAAATGTGGACACATCCACACGTACACACACGGAAAGAGAGATAATATACAGGTAATATACAATATGGAGGTTTTCTTTCTAAATGAGCACTCTGGAAGTTTGGAATTAAACAAGCACTAAGAAATCAAGCAAATCGTTATTTGCTTCTGCCCCTCTTGCTTCCAATGCAAGACCAATTCTTAACTTCAACCCTTATTCTGTTTGCATGATAAATGCTTTTGTGGCAGGTCACTTATTTTCACTTGAATTCACTAATGTCAAACATGTTCTTAAAATCATTATTATTTTTTGCTAATACAAGAGTTTCCTTCTAAGGTAAATGTTTATGTTGTCCACATCCATCCTCTCTTTCTCCATAAATATCAAGTTGAATAAATGTCTAGAATTCTTATGTCTCAATTATTAAAGTATGTTAAAAATTAAAACTGCTTTATAAATACGCTACACGTGATAAAATTCATTATTTGAAATACAAATCAAGGTAACTTTTGCCCAGAAATCTACCAGTCATTTTATATACTTTTTGTAATTCATTGAAAATAACTTAACCATTAATAAATCAGATCCACAAGAGAGTTTGTGAAATCAAAGTGTATTGCAGAAAATGTGTGTCTAAAAAATTAGGTTTGTTAGAAATGTCTATACATTGGGAATATAACATTCAGAATGAAAAAAGTACTGAAAGGGGAAAACTAGGATCTCAAAAGGAAATATACAACTAAGTTAACAATTCTTGGTAAAGAAGGGAGTATTTTTTTTTTTTTTAAGATTTTATTTATTTACCTGAGAGAGAGAGAGAGAGAGAGAGAGTGTACAAGCAGGGAGAGCAGCAAGCAGAGGGAGAAGTGGGCTCCCCACTGAGCAAGGAGCCCGGTGTGGGACTCGATCCCAGGACCTTGGGATCACGACCTGAGCTGAAGGCAGATGCCTAACGACTGAGCCACCCAGGTGCCCAGGAAGGGAGTATTTTTAAATCAAATATGCATTTTGGTGATGAGTAAATATGCAGCCTCACCTCACTGCTAACACAAACATGAATAACTACATCAAAATTCTCGAGCCAGTACCTAAAAATTCTAACTGCTACGGATAGAAAATTTGATTAAGAAATTTTAAAGGAGTAAGATTTCCCTGGAGATGGTCATGCGGAATGTCAGTTATAAGTAGATTATAGACCTTAATTAGGGGGCTGGGGTCTCAGCCTTCCTCGCTCACTAACAGATGGTTATCAGAAGAGATTATACATTGGGACCTCTGAGAAATTCAGTAAGGAAAAACATAAGCAGAGTCCGCAATCGATTTAAGCGTTATTAACTAGTATGTCCTGGACTAGTGTGTGAGTTAATATCTGTTAACAACTTAAAATAGTACTTTGTACATAATAAATGTTCAATAAACATTAACTATTAATTAACAGCAATAATAGTGGCAGCTAAATTCTCTGGGGGTTGACCACATGCATGCAAGGTGAGCCCAGATAAGGGAGAGCTAAGTATGGCCAGTGACAAGGAAAGGCTTTCAAGAAAGGAAATTTTGAGTTGATTTGTGGAAGTATACTGAGACAAAGAAGAGAGGGAATTGCTTGAGAAAGGAAGAGTGGTGAGGAGGAGAAAATGAAGGGAAACTTACTCAGAAGTACATTTGGCACCTTTGTTCCTTATTCTTCTGCACCCTCACCTCCTAAGTACAAGACCACTAGTGCAACTGTTTAGCTATAAAAGATGTGCATGCTAGTATCAGGAATGAGGCTGAAATGGTTTACGTGTGCTCAGATTATCAAAGGTCTGAACTTCTTGGTAGAGGAGAGGAGGTCGTGGAGGGCATCAGAGAAGTACAGAAGTAGGGATAAAGTTTTCAAGTTCAGGCTCTAGAGTGAGCCATCCTGGCCTTGAATTTGAGCTGTCCTCTGTTAGCTGGGCTTCTGCTTAGTTGCTTAGCTTCTCAGACCTTCCATGTTCTTATTTGTAAAAGGGAGAGGACAGTATGTGCCTGATGCTGTATGAAAATGAACGTGAATGAGTGCTGAGCACACTGCCGGTCACAAAGCGAGGATTCTCAGTAAAGGCCAGCTATTATTAATTACGAGGCTGGGTTCTAGGTGATGAGGGCTGTGTATGAAGACAAGCCATTCTAACACTTGAGAAGAAAACGTCCATCAGGACACATGGACTCCAGTGACTCTGAGCTTAGTGATAATTAATCTAAGTTACAAAGTTCAAAACAAAGCAGTTAGACGAGGTTTCTAAGCATCAAAATTTTGCTTCTCAAATGATTTCGATGATGTAATTATCACAACACATATAACACTGATAATGTATCTAACCTCCCTCTTAAAATCGCTCTTATTCTATTACCAAAGCAAGAGTTCAAAAGCTCTGGAAGTACAGAGTGTCTTAAAGTTTTCGATGGACTCAGAAGGGACTACAACAGGCCTGGAAATTACCACTTTGTAACAATCAAAACAATATAAACAAAAATCGCCATAGACCAAGAAAAATATACTGAAGACTGCCAAATGGGCAAACATCCTAACTGTGGCGAGGATTCAGTTATAGGTTCAACTTTTTATAGTAGTAACTTTTTATGGGTTTAATGTGGCCAGGGACACCAATGTCCTCTGAACTTCAGTAATAGATATATATAGACACAGAAATATCTATCTATATATGTATGCCTCTCCTCAACACAGCTCTTGGGTTCCAGAAGGGCAGATACCACAATATCTTCATTTTGTATTCCCCACCGTTAAGGAGCCAATAGTAGGTATTCCAATATTTGTTAAACTGAAATGAATTTGTCAAACTAGGTGTTCCGAATGAAAGTCTGGCTGTTTGGGTTCTTCTGCTTCAATATGGTTACGATTATCTTCTATAAAATTATTTTGCCAACATCTGAAGAGTTTTAAGTTAAGAGAATTCATCTAAACAGGCAACAGACTTTCTCAATCTACTAAAATGATCTCCTTAACTGAGTCGACTATTGGGAATGTGAAGATGTAAAAATTTAGGAGCTGTTGGGTGGACTTGAATCATTCCGCTTTGTGTAACAGGAACTTAACACTGCCTTGGGCTGACTTCTGGACCAGGGGATCACAGTCCTGGGCTCTAGCCTTGTTTGTGCCCCTTAACACTCCTGTCACCTCAAACAGTTATCAAGGGCTGTTTAAAATGCTACAATACCTCTTTTTAAGAGAAGCTAATGAAAGAATGATGAAGGGCAAAGGAGATAGATGGCCTTTGCTAGTTTACCTTTTTCTTGGGCTTGAACGATTAGAATAGAGTTAGGATTTTATTTTAGGCTAAGAAAACAAAAACATTTTTTAAGGGTTATACCTATGGGATTTTTTTCCTCAGTCAAGTGTTATCTATTATTGAAGAGGAAAGAGTATCAGCTTAAGTTGACAAAGCTAAGAGGCAGAAGAAAGGGTAGCCAAGGAAAGCAGACACTGGAAGAGAATACCACAAAGCTTTTGAAGTAACAAATCAAAGCAGCTAATAAAAGCTATTCTTCTTCCAAAGCTTCAGCCCAAACTCTGATACACAAATGGAAGATGCTTTTATAAACACAAATCTTTATGTGGAACCAGGCTGTGTCATAAAAAAATGAGTACATGTTGAAATCCGGAAAGAAATCTAACTATTTTTTTTAGGTGCCCCCCAACAGGTTGGTACCAAAAAAAAATTGGGCTTATTTATTCATCTTAACATTTATATATTTATCTTAGTATCACTTAAAGTTACAGTGATATAGAAGAGAAGCGAGTAATGAAAGACTTCCTTTTCCAAACAAGAGTGTTTGGGAATAACAATCATGGAAATAATACTTTCAGATTTTTTTTAAAAAAGCTGTACAGGGAAGATAAATAAGTTTTATTACCGGAAGCTAATCCTTGTGACCAAAATATTTCAGTTTTCAGTTTCTAAAACCAAAGGAGTTTAGAGGCCCAACAATGTGCAAATCCTATTATGAACCCGAATCTTTTAAGAAGATAGTCACAACCCAATATTTGAAGTGTTTTTTTTGTTATATATTCGTGTGCTCCCCCACCCCACTCCTACACCCTCTCTCTCAAAAAAAAAAAAAAGTTTTTAAGAAGTTTGTGTCAAGTTCCCAAGCAAACGCAGACGTCTCAGAGGGGAAAGATAAAGCACAGTCCACGTTTTTCACCACTCTTCCCCTCTCTTGAGGGGAAACAGTGAAGGGGATGGGAGAAAGACACCCCGAATCTCTGAATCCAATGACAAAACACACATCACCACGACGGTAACAACCAGATGACATCTACGAAGCAACTTCATCTTCCCACACGTCACCAAGAAGTAGGGCAACAGAAATAAATGCGCTGCTTCCTGACCTGCCTTAGAAATCTGAAGGCTTGCCCCAGACCTCTCTTGGGAATGACAAACCTCCGGTCGTGCCTTCGGGTCCAACCCTTGACATCCCCACGGGACCGCAAGTTGCAGTCCATTGCTGACCCACTACCGTGCCTTTTCCTCTAATGCAGCATCGGAGGAAAAAAAACAAAACACAAAAACAAAAACCACAAAACGACCCGGCGCCACCGAAAGAATGCAAGCCCCAGGGCCGTCCGTCCGCGCTCAAGTTCCACTCCAAACCGGTCTCTGGCAGAGACGTTTGCGCAGCGCGCTCTCGGCCGCCGGGACTGGGTCCCCGCCGAGCATACTTACTGGGCTGAGCCAACTTTGCTCTCTCTCTTCGCGAGCACTTTGGCAGGCTTTGTGTCTTCCACATCTTGCGGTAGTTCGGTCATCGGGGCCGCGTGTGGAGGGCACCTTCAGGCGTCCCCCCGCGGCTGCCGGCGTCCGGGGCGCAGGCCCTGCGATGCGCGCCTTCCCCGCGCCGTCCCCGTGCGCTCGGGCGCTCGGCGCATCCGGGCCGGCCCGGCGCCGCGGGGCCGCCAACCTGGACACGTCCGGCCCGCGGCGATTGGTCGGCGCCGGCGTGCGAGCCGCGGAGGGAAGGGGAGGGCCGAAGCCGAGTGACAGCCTCCTGCCCCAACCCGGGAGGCCCCGGCCGCGCGCGAGGAAACCTGTGGAACTAGTCTGGGCTGGGGGAAGGCAGCTAATTGGCCACGCAGGTGAAACTGTTGCCTGACTAGGCTCGGTAGAGGTAGCCTCCTGGTGAGTGGGGCTGTTTGCCGCCCCGACTGGAACCCGGGGGTTCGAGAAGCGGGCAAGCCGGCTGCGGCTCCAGGAAATGGTTACGACTGCGCGAGGCGCTCCCGCACACAGATGCGCTGTGTGGGCTGGCCTGGGGCCTGGCCTAAATTATTCAAACAGGATGTTGCCTCACTGGGGACTGCTCCGTCGGGGCTTCATCAGTAGGTCAGTTCAGTGACAAAGGTAGTGAGACGTGGTGGTCTCTAGAGGTGGTCGGGTGAACCCTTCCCGGTGCTGGCGGCGGGGACAGGAGCGGGGTGGGGGTGGGGAGGCATTCCTCAAAACCTCCTTAGCAACTCTGCAGGGACGGTGCCCCCGCCCAGGACAATGAATGCCTCTTTTTCCAGCTTTTTGGTGAGGTTTGGACGTGGTGAGTCCGTCTGAAGTTTTGCATTTCAGACATCATTTACCTCACCGGTTTTTGAGAGCTACCGTGTTCCAGGTATCGTTGTAAACATGTCCGTATTATACCAAGTAAACTATGTGTTGGTGGTTTTCTACTTCTCTCCAGGGTAGTTGAGAATAAGAGTAGTTTTACTTGTTTGAAGCCCACATTTACTTTAAAACAATGACAAAGGGCAACAGCAGTTCATGACATGGCTGGAGGAAAAAATCACCAACTCTGTGCTCTGTCTGGTGCTGCAAGCCCTTCATTTTTCTCTTAAAATTGATTTTAGATTTCAGAATAATTACTAAGACTACAGAACCGTAGTGTTCACATGTATGTGTGTATGTATGGTGCGTGTAAAATAAAACACCTACCCTTTCAGATAACTGCAAACATTTGGGGGATTAAGTCCCTTCCAAAGTTTTTTTTTCCCCCCTCTCCATTTATTAGCTGTATGATTAGGCTGAGAGAACAAAAGCACCTTTTTGTAGCCTGCTTGCTCCAAAATTGATTCTGTTGACACTTGCAAAATAAAACTAAAAGAAAAATGTTTATGTAAATACCATGAGAGTTGGCTTGGTAGGTTGTGCTCTCTCTCTCCCCAATTTTTTTTTAAATATTTATTTATTGGCACACATGCACCCCAATGTTTATAGCAGCAATGTCCACAATAGCCAAACTATGGAAAGAGCCCAGGTTTCCATCAACAGATGAATGGATAAAGCAGATGTGGTATATATGTACAATGGAATACTATGCAGCCATCAAAAAAACACAAAATCTTGCCATTAGCAACGACATGTATGGAACTAGAGGGTATTATGCTAAGCGAAATAAGCCAGAGAAAGACAAATATATGATTTCACTCCTGTGGAATTTAAGAAACAAAACATGAACACAGGGGAAGGGAAGGAAAAATAAAATAATCAGGGAAACAAACCATAAGAGACTCTTAAGTGTAGAAAACAAACGGAGGGTTGCTGGAGGGGAGGTGGATGGGGTAACTGGGTGATGGGCATCAAGGAGGGCACTTGATGTAACGAGCACTGGGTGTTATATGCAACTGATGAATTACTGAACTACCTCTGAAACTGATAATATACTATATGTTAATTAATTGATTTTAAATTAAAAGAAATAAGATGTTAGTTGAAGAAAAAGATTTATTTATTTTAGGCAGGGAGAGAGAGAGAGAGGGAGAGAGAGAGCAAGAATGGGAGGGGCAGAGGGAAAGGGGGAAAGAATCTCAAGCAGACTCCCGGCTCAATATTTCATTCTTTTTTATGGCTGGATAATATCCCATTGTATGTATATTCCACATTTGTTGATCCATTCACCTGCTGATGAACAGTTGGGCTGTTTCTGCCCTGTGGCTCTTGTGAATAATGCTGCTGTGAATATTGATGTGCAAATACCTATTCGAGTCCCTGCTTTGAATTCTTTTGGGTAAATACCTAGGAGTGGAATTGCTGGTCAAATGGTAGTTACATGTTTGACCTTTTGAGAAACCCCAGTCAGGCCCCTTTGGATGCCTGAATAAGGGCAAGTGTTCCAAACTTCCTCAGCATGGGCTTACAGGTTATTTAGTGAGCACGTGAGTACCCTAGAACTTATTCTGTAGTGTGTGGGATGAGGACTTACAATGTGGTCTTAAGTGAGAAAGGAGGGGTGGGGATGGGTATGCGGGCAGCTGGAGAAAATAGCACATAGTCCTTTCCTAGAGTGGAGAGGAATTAGAAAGGAGCAAGTAAGGGGTGACTGCGTGGCTCAGTCAGTTAATTGTTTGCCTTCTGCTTAGGTCAAGATCCCAGAGTCTGGGGATCGAGTTCCATATTGGACTCCTTGCTCAATGGGAAGTCTGCTTCTCCCTCTGCCTACAGCTCCCCTGCTTGTGCTCTCCCTCTCTGTCGAATTAACAAATAAAATAAAAAAAAAAAAAAATAAAAGAGCAAGCAAAGAATATTATTTTACATGGTAACGTGTGCCTGGGTTTAAAAGCCATTGTTAGACAGCTTCCTAATTTGTTTATTCATGGAGCTATTATATAATAAAATGGAATGCAGTCTTTAAAAGGTAGTAGCAGCAAACATTAGGGGAAATTTCACTGTTATGACAAAATTGAGACTTGAGAGTATGTCTACAATTTATTTTAGGGAGCTCTTTGATTTTCTCTAATAAAAGACCTCTTTTACTTTTCTTCCTCCTAGCCTCTCGGAACATCATTTGTTTCTAATATCAAAGAGGAGTTCTAGCTGTTACTTTTTCCAGTTACCGAACCAGGCCCAGTAGAAAATGCCTAATCCATCACCTTTCAGGAGGTAGGAGACTTCTACTTAACAGCTTGGAATATCGATCAAAATTGTTCTCTTTTTCACATTGATCAGATACACTATACATCTGTCCATAGTCTCAGAGGCAGAGTTCAAATATGAGCTTGGAGATTAGAGTGGAGATAATGGTATCAAGTAATTACCTAGCTTACTGGGTAATGTATGGGTCAAGTAATTACCTAATTTATAACACGTGACAGGCTATGTACTTATTAACCAATAGAGGTACACATCAAGTGTCATCACTTGCCTGGGATTTTGTGCCTGTTCTCTGATGACATGTTTCAGAAGGTGGTTGATGCTCTTACCAAGGTATAACTTATAATAATTTAACTATGCATAATATTCAATGTATCAGTGTCCTCAGTCAAAGAATTTCATGAGCACCCATCAGACCACTCCTGTTTTCAATTTAAGTTCAGTATCCAAAGGAGAAAATGGGAAAACACAGAGTTCTGAAGCAAGCCATATGGTGACACCAAAGAATTTGATTTTAAGACTTCTAAATAGAGTTTTAAGAATGAAAGTTGAGAAGCATTCTGTGAAGGGGACCTTTACTGAGATGAAGGGCAATTTCCTGAGGAGTACAGCCATTAAACATTGCAATGGAAATCTGTAGTATGGCTGGTAATCTCCTACTTTATAGGCTTTTGAAAATAATATAAAGAAAAACCACATAGAATGGTTGTAAACCAGTATTTCCCAAGTCAGGTTATACGGCAGATGGGGAAATTTGAAGTACTCTTTTCCTCTCTCTAGGGAGGAAGCACCAACCAAGCTTAGCACTCGTGTTTAGAGAAATGGACAAAATGATAGGGGCTTACTGCTGTAGGAGTAGGTGGTGGTTGGCACACATTAGTCTTAAGTCTGGTTCTGTGAGAACGCAGAAGCAATTAAAAAAAACTCTTCCAGTCCCATATTGTTTAAAAATTAAAAGACGTGATGCCCCATAAAGAATACATTAAAATCAATCCTGAAGTTTTAAAGTAGATGTCTATTTTCTGCATGGTTATTGTCACCGATCACATGTGAAGTAAGGGCGCCTCTGAGACCATCCAGTGTCGTGGTTTTCACACCAGGTTCTGGGGGAGTCAGCTGGATGGTTTGAACTAGGGAGAGGAGGAGCTGCTGTTTGAATGTAGGTCTTCTGACACCAGCCTCTCTCTTCCCACCGCTCAGACACACAGCCTCTCCTGCCTTTGGTAGACCCCTTCCACTTTCTCTCTCTCGTGTATTTGTGTTCTGTATTGGGTTCTATGTCAGGGAGGGGGAAAGGATTGCCTGCCACAAACTAAACAAAATTGAAAAATAAAATCTACAGTCATTTTTCAGAGAAGAGCCCGAGCTTCAGAGGGTATAGGGACTTGGCCAAGATGACAGCGATCCCCTGAGGATGAAGATTCGACTTTCCTGATTTTAGCTGGGTGCAGGAGAGCGGACAGGGCAAAAACAAAGTTCATTAATGGCAGAGACGCATGCCTTACTGGAGAGTGTGTGTGTGAGGGAAAGCTCAAGGACACTGACACATCTGTAATGTCAGTGGGGAAGGAAATGTTTGAACCTAGAGCTGTCTTTGGTGGCTGCCCTTTGGAGTCGTTTATTGCTGCTTGATTACCTCAAAGTTTGTGACTTGAAACAGTAATTTATTATTTCTGCTCACGGTGTGGTGGGCTCTCGGCTGGATGGTTCTCACTAGGGGTCTCTCGTGCAGTCGCCGTCAGATGGTGCCCAGGTTTGGAGTACCATCTGAAGACTCAGCTGAGCTCCAGGTGTACTCCCATGTCTGGTGATTCAGCTGGGATGGTTAGAACAGGTGGGGGGACTAACTGAGCATTTTGTCTCCCTCCATGGCCCACCACATGGCTAGCCTGGGCTTCCCTACAACGTGGCCATCTCAGTATAGTTACACTTCTTACTTGGTGGCTGGCTTCCTCCAGGGCATGTCTTGTATAAGGCTGAGGGAGAGTCTGTGCGGCTTCTTATGTGATAACCTTGGACGTCAGGCAGGTTCACCTCTGCTGCTTTCTTATGGTCACGGGTGAGCCACAAGGCCAGCCCACATTCAAGGTGTGAATGGTAGGAGTGCAGTTCACTGGGGACTGTCTCTGGAGACCGGCTACCAGAGTGCAGATAATAGATGAGGCCCTCTGACTGGAGATGCTTTGTCAATACGGATATGGAGAAATAGGCATTTCTAACAGCACTATTCTAAAGGCATGACATACACAAGTGAACAATACAGGCAAAGCCCATGGTGTTGGGTGGGTCTTGCATTCTAGTGGAGGAACTGAAAATGAGAAACATAAGTACATAAAGAACACAGTTTAAACAGATGGGAGATACAAACAAAATAAAATAGAAAACGGTGGAGAGTGAGGGAGGCCCATTTTTACATAGGAAGCCCAAGGAAGCCTCGTTGAGAGGTGACGTGTCAGATTTGAAGGAAGGGAAGGAGGGAGCACATGAAGTCTGGGTGCAGAGCTTGGTGGCCAGCGGAGACGAGCATGAGTGGACATGAGTAGTCGAGGCAAGCCTGAGTTCGGCACATTCTAGGGACAGTAAGGAGACCTCTGTTCTCTACTGTGCTGGATTAAAAGGAGGGAAGAGAAAGTTGGTGGGAGGTGATCTCTTAGAGATACTCTCTTCTCTGTCCATTTATTTTTTTTATCTGTCCTCTCCCATAAGATTGGAATCTTCCTGAAAACAAGAGACTTAGGTGTTGTGTCTGCCACTCTATCCACCATACCTGGTTCCTATTAGTTAGTTGCTCAATAAACATGTGTTGAATGAATGAAGAAATCACTGGGTGGTTGTTTCCAACCAGTGTTGCTCAACCATGATCTTCTTGAACTCTAGGTGACTTGAAATGTTCTTTTCTTTTCTTTTCATTTTGGAATTTGCAGGGAACAAAGAGAGTGAATGAAAAAAGAAATTTAACTCAAATCCCTCCCCCCACCTCAGACCTCCAACTAAAAAAAGAAAAGTAGCTCATGCTACTTATCACTTGTCTGCTACTTGACGGCAAGCGTTTTAAAGGGGTCAGAGAGGTCCCATGACTCCCAGATGGTCTGGCTCCAAAGTAAGTCCAAGAATCACTGTTTATAATCCACAAGCAGTGATTTAAAGTTAGGGAATCTTTCATGTTTTCTTAGAGAAACATTCATACAGCAACTTCCTTTCCTTGTTTTGGGAACTAATGATCATGCCATGCTTATGAGGACTGGCCATTCTCTTCCCCTATGCCTTGGTTTTGCATGCTCTCTTTTCCTCCCTGGGAAATGTCCTGACGATGTAGTCTGCATGGTGCAATTAATACGCTGGAAGCAGTTAATACTTAATTATTCAAGGAGTTCCTCTATGTTCCGTTTTTTTCTTCGTATCACCTATTGCACACTTTTTATTGCTTTTTTTTGTGTTTTCATTCCTTTTTACATGCTTTTCATGTTATTATTCCTTTCTGACAATTCCTATCAGCATTTTGTTATCTTTCCTTCCAATCTGTTCTCTAATAGTATTCCTTTTTAAGAATTATTTAACAAAAAGGAAAGCCAAAGAGGAACAGGGGAGGAGTGAATGCAGAAAACACCTCCGGCAAATAAGAAAGTTTTTGTATTTCCCTCAAGTAACCACAGCTTTACTTTGCTTTTGTTTGAATGTTATAAACAGACCCTTCATTTGAGGTGGATTGTGCAGTCTGTCCCCTCCTTCCTTCTTTCCTTCCTTCCTTTCTTCTTTACTTCCAACCAGTATTTTTTTCAGTGCCTTTCATGTGCCAAGCTATATTCCGTGTGATGGAGATATAAAAATAAATAAGCACCTATGTGCCGTAAGTGAGTTCATAGTCCACTGGGAAAGAGTTCAAGAAATGGTTATTTACAAGATATACATACACAGAACTTGAGTCAAAACCGATCACAGTGATATATCACAACCAGACACTTGGACCAGACAATTGGGTATCAGATGGTGGGAAGGGGCAGGGGATGGCTTGGGATGCTTCACGTTCTTCTGTTTTGGGTCACACACAAGTCATACCCACTCCCCACCTAACCCCCTTACGTATCTGCACAACTTGTTGAAAAGGCTCTAGACTGGAAGTCAGAACTGGGCTCTGGTCCAGGCAGCGTGCTTTGCGCTGGAATGTGCATCTATTAATGGAATACAGCACTGAAGCAAGAGAATGCTGGCCTCAAAGAAAGGATCTAGATTTCATGCTTATAGCTGTGTCACTTTTTGTCTTATAGAGACTAAAAGAGGGAAGGGGGAAGAAACTGCTGTACGCAGAAATGTTGGAAGGACATATTGTGAAATGATAGTTTTAAATAAATTTCATGAGGCAAGAGTAATTATTAAAATCTATTCCCTTGGGAAACTAAGTGCATTTACCTCCTTCCTATAGGGCTTTCTGCTTTTCTGTATGGGCTTCTACCTTTAAAAGCATAGCAGATGAAAACAGAATGTTTCCCTGTGGGTTATGATCGCAGGCTGATTAAAATCAGACTTTATTCTATTTCTAATAGTAGTAGTCAAAGTAATAAAAGTTCGTCTTTCCTTTTTATCAAAAAATAAATAATAAGCTCGTTAGTAAAACACACATTAGAGGGAGATTCAGACATTGGAAATGCTTGGTCCTATAGAATCCCAAGCCTCCAGATTTTGAGAAAATGTATAAATTAGTAGTAGATACTACAAAGAAACAGGAGGTGAGAGAGGGTGGCTATGGTCTTGATTCCTGGCTTTTCAGTTGCACCGCTCATGTGGCCCTACAGAATTTGCTCTTCTGCCCTTTTTGTCTGAGGGATTGTCCATGGTGTCCTTTCAGGAAACAACCCTCCTTGTTGGAGCTCCTTCAAGGGAATTGTCCTGCAGCAAAAGAGTCCCGGCAGGGGAGGGGCGGGGATAAGGAGAGGTCTAGTGATGGAGATTCGGACTGATCTAAGAGTCCTAATATGCACTTGACCACCTTGGACATCTGGCTTACCTCCTGTAAACCTCCATTTCCTCGTCTGGGGGGAAAAATGGAAATAACAGTAGTATCTATGTTATAGGATCCCTGGGGAATTTAGAAAGCTAATGTATACAAAGGAATTAGTAAAGTATGCCAGGTACCTAGCAAACACTCAGTTCATTTAAACTATTAATTTTCATCATCATATTATTACTGACCAGAATAATATTTTAACAAATGGAGGCTACTGCCCTCCCTTAGATCATCAGCCCTCATTATTTAATGAAAACCCACAGTGTGTGGAGGATTATGTCATATGCAAGAAGGCATCACTAAAGCTGTAGAATGTGTAACATCTATTCCCCTCTGAGTCCTCAGCCCT
This sequence comes from Potos flavus, assembly GCA_028534135.1. Classification (NCBI taxonomy): domain Eukaryota; kingdom Metazoa; phylum Chordata; class Mammalia; order Carnivora; family Procyonidae; genus Potos; species Potos flavus. Next base: position 14,357,008 of record CM052895.1, on the reverse strand, counting down.
CTTCAAGCTGATATCCTAGTATCAGAAGCTAAGGCTCCATCCTTAGAACAGTGACATTGATATGTTTAGCTTACTAGATCTCATCTGTAATCTCTCATGTGTCCTGGGTTTTTTTCCTCTCTCAAATATCTTTGCCATCATAAAAGCTTTAGTTTAATAGTAAAGAAGTCGTTGGAATTAAGAGGTAATCAATATGAATTCTGAGGCGTGTGGACGTTTATGATGCTAAGGTGACTGAACATTCCCATTTGCTTGAGAGAGTCCTGATTTAGTCCCATTATTATGGCTTATTGATAGTAGGGTCTCCTTTTTAAAGGTATCCCTGTTTGGAAAACTTATTGACAGGTAATCTACAGTATAACCAAACTAAAATATTGTATTAGCTCAGGTCTTTAAGCATGAACCAGACTCAAAAAAAAAAAAAAAAAAAAAAAGCATGAACCAGACTCTTGGATCTGATTGCCTTGCTGCCCAGTAGACTACCCTCTGTCACTCATTGTATTCCCAAATTTTACTAAATGACCTGAAAGTTATCAGAACAAATATGTTGCAAAAAGTATTTCCAGACCACAGCACTCTGAAACCTGAAGTCAAATACAAGAAAAAATTTGGAAAGACCACAAATATGTGGAGGTTAAAGAACATCCTATTAAATAATGAAGGGGTTAACCAGGAAATTAAATAAGACATAAAAAAGTAATTGGAAGCAAATGAAAATGAAAACGTGACAGTCCAAAACCTTTGGGATGCAGCAAAGGCGGTCCTAAGAAGAAAGTATATTGCAATATAGGTCTACCTCAAGGAGCAAGAGAAGTCTCAAATACACAGCCTAACCTTACACCTAAGGGAGCTAGAAAAGGAACAGCAAATAAAGCCTAAAGGCAGCAGAAGAAGGGAAATAATAAAGATTAGAGCAGAAATAAATGATATAGAAACAAAGAAAAAACAAAGCAGTAGAACAGATCAATGAAAGTAAGAGCTGATTCTTTGAAAGAATTAATAAAATTGACAAACCCCTAGCTAGACTTATCAAAAAGAAAAGAGAAAGCACCCAACTCAATATATTATCACGAATGAAAGAGGAGAGATTACAACCAACACCACAGAAATAGATGGAATTATAAGAGAATACTGTGAAAAATTATATGCCACCAAACTTTGCAATCTGGAAGAAATGGACAAATTCCTAGAAACCTACAAACTACCAGCTGAAACAGGAAGAGCTAGAAAATTTGAACAGACCCATAACCAGCAAAGAAATTGAATCAGTAATTAAAAATCTTCCAACAAATGAAAGTTCAGGGCCAGATGGCTTCCCAGGGGAATGCTACCAGACATTTCAAGAAGAGTTAATCCCTATTCTTCTCAAACTGTTCCAAAAAATAGAAATGGAAGGAAAACGTCCAAAGTCTTTCTATGAATCCAGCATTACCTTGATTCCACAACCAGACACAGACCCCACTAAAAAGGAGAATTACAGGCCAATATCCCTGATGAACATGGGTGCAAAAATTCTCAACAAGATATGAGCAAATTGAATCAAACAATACATTGGTTATTCACCATAGTCAAATGGGATTTATTCCTGGGTTGCACAGGTGGCTTAATATTCACAAATCAATCAACAATATAGCACATTAACAAAGAAAGGATAAGGACCATATAATCCTCTCAATAGATGCAAAAAAAAGCATTTGACAAAATATAGCATCCATTTTTGAGAAAAACCCTCAACAAAGTAGGGGCAGATGGAACATAACGTCAACATCGTAAAGGCCAAATACAAAAGACCCACAGCTAATATCACCCTCAAAGGGGAAAATCTGAGAGCTTTTCCTTCAAGGTCAGGAACAAGACAGAGATATCCACTCTTGCCATTACTATTTAACAGAGTACTGGAAGTCTTATCCTCAGCAGTCAGACAACAAAAAAAAATAAGTGGCATCCCAATTGCAAGGAAGATGTCAAACTCTCACTATTTGCAGAGGACACGATCCTCTATGTAGAAAACCTGAAACACTCTACCCAAAATTTGCTAGAATTAATATGTGAATTCAGTAAAGTCACAGGATATAAAAGTAATGTACAGAATTTGTTGCATTTTTATACAACAATAACAAAGCAGCAGAAAAAGAAATGAAGGAATCGACCCCATTTACAATTGCACGAAAAACCATAAGATACCTAGGAATAAACCTAACCAAAGAGGTAAAAGATCTGTACACTAAAAACTATAGAACATTTATAAAAGAAATTGAAGAGGACACAAAGAAATGGAAAAGTATTCCATACTCATGGATTGGAAGAACAAACATTGTTAAAATGTCTATATAACCAAAGCAATCTACACGTTTAATGTAATCCCTATCAAAGTACCTCCAGCATTTTCACAGCCCTAGAACAAACAATCCTAAAATTTGTATGGCACCGCAAAAGACCCTGAATAGCCAAAGCAGTCATGGGAGAAAAAATAAAAAGCAAAGCTGGAGGCATCATGATTCCAGACTTCCAGCTACATATCAAAGCGGTGGTGGTCAAGACAGTATGGTAGTGGCACAAAAGCAGACACAGGTCAGTGGAATAGAATAGAAAACCCAGAAATGGACCCACAACTATAAGGCTAACTAATACCCAACAAAGCAGGACAGAATATCCAATGAAAAAAAGATAGTCTCTTCAACAAATGAGGTTGGAAAAATTGGACAGCCACATGCAAAAGAATGAAATTGGACCACTTTCTTATGCCACACACAAAAATAAATCCAAAGTGGATGAAAGACTTAAATATGAGACAGGAAACCATAAAAATCCTACAGGAGAACACAGGCAGCAACCTCTTTGACCTTGGCTGTAGCAACTTCTTACTAGATACGTCACCGGAGGCAAGGGAAACAAAAGCAAAAATGAACTATTGGGACCTCATCAAGATAAAAACCTTCTGCACAGCGAAGGAAACAATCAACAAAACTAAATGGCAGCCTAGGGAATGGGAGAAGATATTTGCAAATGACATATCTAATAAAGGATTAGTATCTAAAATCTATAAAGAACTTATCACCCCCCAAACCAAATAATCCTGTTAAGAAATGGGCAGAAGATATGAATAGACATTCTTTTAAAGAAGACATCCAGATGGCTAACAGACACATGAAAAGATGTTCAACATCACTCATCATCAGGGAAATACAAATCAAAACCACGATGAGATACCACCTCACACCTGTCAGAATGGCTATAGTTAACAACACAAGAAGAAACAACAGGCGTTGGCAAAGATGTGGAGAAAGGGGAACCCTCTTGCACTGTTGGTGGGAATGCAAACTGGTGCAGCCATTCTGGAAAGCAGTATGGAGGTTCCTCAAAAAGTTAAAAGTAGAATTACCCTATGTCCTTGCAATTGTACCACTAGATATTTACCCAAGGATACAAAAATACAGATTTGAAGGGGTACATGCATTCCAGTGTTTATAACAGCATTATCAACATTAGCCAAACTATGCAGAGAGCCTAAATGTCCATCAACTGATGGATAAAGAAGATGGTGTGTGTGTGTGTGTGTGTGTGTGTGTATATGCAATGGCCTATTACTCCGCCATCAAAAAGAATGAAATCTTGGGATGCCTGGGTGGCTCAGTCATTTAGGCATCTGCCTTCAGCTCAGGTCCTGATCCCAGAGTCCTGGGATCAAGTCCCGCATCAGGCCCCTTGCTCAGCGTGGAGCCTGCTTCTCCCTCTGCCTGCCACTCCCCCCTGCCTGTGCTTTCTCTCTGTCTCTCTCTGGCAAATAAATACATAAAATCTTTTAAAAAAAGAGAATGAAATCTTGCTATTGGCAATGATGTGAATGAAGCTAGAGTGTATTATGCTAAGTGAAATAAGTCCGTCAGAGAAGACAAATACCATATGATTTCACTTATCATATGAATTTAAGAACCAAAACAGGTGAACATTTGGGCAGGGGGAAAAGAAAAAGAAGGTGAGAAGGAAACAAACCATAAGAGACTCTTAACGATAGAGAGCAAACTGAGGGTTGCTAGAGAGGAGATGGGCGGGAGGATGGGTTAAATGAGTGATAGGTAGTAAGGAGGGCACTTATTATGAGCACTGGGTGTTATATATCTGAATGATGAACCACTGAATTCTATTCCTGAAACCAATATTGCCCTGTATGTTAACTAACTAGGATTTAAATAAAAAATTGAAAAGAAATGTATTGCAAAGAAATGTATTCAAGAATGTCAAATTATCACAGTTAGAAAACAACTCAAAGGTCATGCTCCATTGACACCAAATAAGAGGCATCTCTGTGTACAATTGATGGCTTCATGATCCAATCATGGTTATTACCTATCTTGGCTTGGCTAACCACAAAACAGAATTTGAGTCACTTATGAGTCATTCTTATTGACCCGGAGTTTGCAAACAGTCTGGCTTAATTCTCCCAATACTTTCCTTAATCATTTTCTTCTAGAAGAAAGAAATTGGTCATTTGACTCTTCCAGAGTAAAGAACGTCCCAGGCTGTGGCTTTCAGTTTCTCATCCAGTGAGCGAATTCCATAGAGCCTTGAGATTCTCTTAGTTACTAAACTGTGTTTAGTACTGTGAGTAGTCTTTATGATGAGAAACTCTAGCACTCACCAGAAGACACAAATTAGGTTTAGATTCCTTTACTTTTTCATTGATCATTGCCTATTTTTGTTACAGTGCTGTATTCAAAAGTGTGGATAGAGGTTACCTTTTGGTATCTGAAGAGGGTTGGGAACGTTCAGGAATGCTGAAATGTTCTATATGTTGATCTGAGAGATAGTTACATAGGCGTATGCATATGGAAAAATTAACTGAATGTATACTTAAGATTGGTGTACTTTAATATATGTAAGTTAAACCTTAGTTAAAAAGAAGTTAAAAGGGATGAAAAGTCTCAAATCTCTTGAGCCAGCGCTGGTTAAAAAAACTGTCTTCTGAGTTACTGAAAGAAGAAACAAAACCTCTGTTTATATACCCTTTTTTTCTCTTGGATATCCATATGGTATCCGTCTTTTCTTTTCTATGGGTATGGATCTTGATCTCTATCTTTACTTAACCTTTGAAAACAAAGCTTCAAATTATGGCAGGTGTTTTGGATAGGACTTTATTGTCCAAGTACTTCCATTCACATTTATTTCAGTATGTAACATTGCAAAGATTTTCATTTTTTTACTATGCACTTTTGCATGACTTAAGGAATGCTGAAAGCTTCCTAGGCTATATGAATCATGGCTTATAAATAGTACGTGTCTTCACCTCTTGGTTTCCAGTTGATCATGTGACTGTTCAGTAAGGTAGTTGAGTTGTACGAGGAAAGAGCTCAAGAGAAGGGCAAAGTGTTTTAATATAAAATGGATGCATTGCAAATTAAAACCTTGCAGATATTTTGGAAAACATTTGATAGCCACAAATACTCTTTTATTTTTTAATCTCCCTCCAAAGGGTATTCTATAACGTGTAGCCAGTTGCACATCCAGGTCCCTCATCTAAGGTTTAAGGGAGTTCAAGAACTGAGATTTTTATACAATTGGAGAAAAAGGAAGGGGGGAAGTAGAGACTAAATTTAATCGAGTTTCTCCAATGTGCCAGGCACTGTTGTAGATTACTGAATCTCTACAACAACCTTATGAAGATTATCCCATCACACCAATGACGAAAACTAAGATTCAGAAAAGGTACACAGCTCTCCTAATGTCACATAGCTGTTATTCATACTCGTTTTCTTCCAAAGCTCACTCTTTTCGTACTGTTTCTGGTGATATCATAAGAGGTGACATGTTGAGTTCCGAAGTGATTAAAAGATTCAAAGGGACCCAAGAGAAAAACTCATCAGTCTTGCTCGGAGATAAGGAATCTAGGTCTAGGGGACCCAGTTATTTTGTGGAAGGTTATATCGTGTTCATCGAGGTACCACACAGCTCAATTGCCCTTTCCTCTTGGAAGCTCCCACTTCTCTCCCCACCTCCCTACATCATCCTGCCCCATAATTCACCACAGACAGAATTAGCATCGTTTGCATGCTGTACTGTGTGGTGCACATCTGGAGCCTGGGTTTAAGTCACCGATATACCACTTAGGAGCTGTGCGACATTAGGTAAGTTACTCAACCTCTCTGAGCTTCAGTTTTCTTACTAACATAGCAGAATAATAGTACCTGTCTCATAGAGTGGTTGTGATAGTTAAATGAAATAAAACATGGAAACCCCTTCAGAATGGGTGTGGCATGTAATGGGCGTCTTAGGAGTATTAACAATTACCTTTTGTTATTATGTGCATAATACTCATTTTTATGGTTATATGTGTAGAGGCTTACCTCCCCAAGGAGATGGAGGTGATGTGTTGTACATCTTTGTAATTCCCCCTTCAGTGCCAAGATTAGTGTCTCATAATTGGAGACACTGAACAAAGGCCTACTGGATTGATTTCACTTTCCTAGTTAATAAACTTCCAAATTTTCCATATTGTCCAAATTTACCCAGTGAAAGACCTTATCAAGTACAGAATCCACACCTCCCAGATCTCATTTTGCTACTCTAGAGGATCCTGATTATGGCTTTCCAGGCTGGCATTTCCATCCCCCGGGATTTCTCATTGCATTTAGAAATCTGAAAGTAGAGAGGGAGTTGCATATGCCCATGATTCGTTTTAAGACTTAGTTATTTCTTTGTTGTTTCTTCAGGGCCTTAACGTTAAGTATGGGCTCACTGTCTGTCCTTGGCATTATGTGGTTGATAGAATCTGGGTTAAGGCAACAAGCATGTAATTCTTCTATGTGCTTCTTACCTACAGCTTCCCATTTCTGTTGACACTGGTGCCTTCAACTCCCCCTGGGAGCTACCTTGTGGAGAAGAAAGGCCTCTGCTCTTTTTGCCTGTCTTCACATGCACTCTCTACCAAATACCACTACCATGAAAAGGATGCATGCAAGTCCAAGGCTTTGTTTCCTTGGGTTGTGTTGTGGAATACTGGGATTTCCTGATTTCAGGGAAGGTAGCTGTTATTTTTTGGTTTCCACCTAGAAAATCTAACCTTGGCATTTCAATAGTGCTAGACTATTGTTTTCGGAAGGTTGGTATGTAGAATGTTGAGACAGGTTTCCTAAAAATGTGGACTGTAGCTATCAGATCAGACATAACATTCCGTCTTCTTTTGGCTAAGTTGGGATTTTTTTTTTTTTTTAATGATGAACTTCAGCACTATTGTTTTAAGATTCAAAATAGTGTTTCGTGTCTCACTTTTGGGAAAATGATGCTTTTATTCTGCTGAGACTTGGTAAATTGTTCTTTTCCAGGTAGCTTCTTTCTTACTAGCAGAACTTGGAGGATAAATATATGTTATTAGAAAGATTCTTACACTTGTGAAGATTTGGAGACTTTTATGTTACTCAATGTGAAACTTTTAGTGTGTCATATTCTGTATCAGAAAATATGCAGCTGCTTTTAAATAAGATGAAACTCATCATAGGAGACTTGGGATGTATAGAATTACAGCTAGAAAGCTGTGACTCTGTTGAGTACTTGATTTTACATTGAGAGGCGTTTACTTTATTTACTCTGTATTACATTTCTCCCCCTCTCCTCTCTGTCCCTAGTGTCTGAACAGTGTGATGACTGGTTCATTGTCTCCTGTTGAAACTTCTATTCCTAGAACCTGTTATAAGTGCCTAGTAAATATTTCTTGCACAATAAGTGATGATACTTAGAAGAACACTGCATAATACTGCTAGCATACAACTTAGAAATGTGTTGTGTTCCGTGTGGCATTTTGTATGCAGAATACATTTTCTCATGTAAAGAGTCATGTAAAAAGAATTTGGAAACCAAGGCTGGCTCATAAAAGTGAGCTTATTCTATATTGTGGATTCTATTGCTTTTGTTACTCCGTAAGCAAACTTTCCTGGCTTAGTGAGGGAATCAAATCATCATCTAAAATTTTGTTTGTATACTGAAGGCAGTTCTTACCCTATGGTGAGCTCCCCACTGAATTCAGGAATGGATTTCCCTCTCTGTACTCTCCTTCCTGGGTGAATATTAGCCAAAGGTAGACAAAGAGATGAGACTGCTAAGGTGTAAAGATTGTCTTCTTTGGGGCTTTGGGGGACACTCTACCCTAACCTCTGGCTCTCTAAAAGTACTCCCCTCACATTAAATTCCCCACTAAATTATGAGGACTTCTAATTTCTCTACGTGACCTTTTCCTTTTAGCCACAATATCCTGTATAATTCATTCAGCCCCCTGAGGGAAATAGTGAAGGAAAACTCTGGAATTAATTTTGAAGCTACCACAGATTCCCCAGGCCTTGATCCAAAACCCGTGGGCCCAAATCCGTTTGGATACAGAGAGATTTTTGGATTTTAGGAAAGTAATATGACACATATGCTGCATGTTACAAAATATCCCCAGCTTATGATTCAATCAGATAAGATTTCTTCTGCTAAATGTGTGCATATTCCCACTAAGTGAGATAAAGTGCTTTGAGTCTCACATCACTCGAGTTCAGGTTCTGCTAGCAAAGTTATAAAAGTTGTGTGGCTTCAGAGCTCTTCCTACCTCAGATTCACTGGTAGTACTTTGGGGGCCTGTAGTACCATAGAGATTATGCCTCAAAGAAGAAAACACTGAAGGTTGTCCTGGTCTCAGCAGGCTGGATGCGTTCTTGAGCAGCAAGGATCCCACCTAGAGATAGAGGAGAATCGCCTCCTGGGACCACGAGGCTGAGAATATCTTTCTTGCTGCTATTTATCAGCACTTTCTGGTTCTGCCAACTCTTCGGTTCATTAGCCTTCAATTTCTTATTCGTGGGCCTCCTGGCAGATGAAGCCAGGCTTTCTGAGTTGGCTGAAAGAACTATCATACTTGGAGAGAAGATTTCTTTTCCCTTGGGGTGGGGCCATAGGAAGGCCCATGGATGGCCTGGACCCCCAGTGGGCATGTTGGCAAAAGCCCTAAAGATAGAGGAAATGGCAAGATGCAAGGGAAAAACGCTGGAGGAGAGGGCTAATACTAAGACAGGGTTGGGCCTGAAACCTGATTCAAGGACCCCTACCTACAGTTTTGATTTTCTCTCTGGCTAGTTCCACTGTTAGGAAATAGCGACCTTCGGCTAAGTAAGCCAGCCGGTGTGGTTTGTTAAATTTTAAAAGCCTAACAATAAACTGAAAACTTGCCAGTTTGCTGTTAGCCCCATGGTCCTTATTATCTTATTTCTGTGATTTATTCATTCGTGATCCTGTGCGTGTATATGACTAGGGGTCATAGGGTTATCTCAGTATTTAATTGTCTGAGTCTAATGGGCAGCAGAGATATGGTCTGCTCAAGAATATGGTTAGAAAACTGTATAATAATGTAAAGTATCATTGTTCTTTTTGATAGTAAACCTTTCTCTTTAAGTACTAGGTAAAACAGGTCTTTATCTAGAAGTTTCTATAAAGGATTCCCTCTTGAAATTGAGTAGCAAGTTCTCTCCTGCTGCTTATGACTTTTCAGTCCCTGACCTTGTTCTTTTTCTGGTAGTTTTAAACTTTTAGCATTCTAGTATTGATTAATACATAATTTGCTAATAGATTTTTTTTGGATTAGTCTTAGTATTTAAAATATGCTTAAAAAAAAAAAAAGAAGTGAAAGGAGCTTTTGTTAGTGCCAGTTTATTTTCCATGAAGACGTGTTTGTGAATTCTGTGTTGCCCGGAGCTATTCTGGGAGGTTCACTAAAGCGAACTTCCTGGAATTTTCCCAGAGCTTCTCACTTCTGCTCCCTGGTCAAGTTCGGCAAACCCGAAGGGGCCTTGTAGTTACCATGGGTAATCTTTCCAAATCATCGGGTGGTCCAGTTTAAGATCATAGTTGTGAAATTAAGATTAAGGTAAAACGATCACATCTTGAAATGTGCTGATTACCAACGTGATTAGAAAATGAACTTCACTAATTATAGCTAATAGGCAAGACTAAATTGTACTTCATCAGCGTCGTGTGTTAAGGAATTAATTCTGAGAATAAATGCGAACCATTAAAAAGAATCCTTTTTCGTCTGTTTCTTCAGTGTATAGCAGCCTTATGTTATGTTCCTAATTATAAAATACTGTCATTCTATTTTTCCATAGGCCAACTATCTTCTAACCATAAAGCATACATAACTCTAAGTTCTAAGAACTGTCACCAAGAGCAAAAAGATGATTCTAAGAGCTCACTTTAGGAATATGGATTTGAGGCTTTTTCCTTAGGTTCTTTGGAGACCCACAGTTAAAAGTTTAAAGCCCTGATCTCAGCAGTCTCCCAAATATTCTTTAAGCTAGCTGTAAGCTGTTCCATAGCTCAGAGTTATTAATCTGGCTGGCTCATTCTTGGGAAGAAAATAATATTTGGGGCTTTCCAAATGTAGAAAAACCCATGGCTTTATTTCATGGAATGTTTCCTGAGATTCAGAAAAACTTGACAGGTCCTATCTGGTTGTACGTTTGAGTCCTCTCTAGCAATTACCTCAGAATCTACCTCACCAGACTCTCAGTTGGATAAGAGCAGGAATCATAGTGCTTTCATTCACCTCTGTGTAGCCAGTGTTGAGCCTCTAGAGTGAACGCTTGATAAAGGAATGCAGAATGTTGAATGAATCTATCAAATGCTTGAATACCTCTGGCTACAGGGAGCTCATTACCACTCACAGCAGCCCAGTTCATCCTTGGGAATTCTGATTGTTCTGAGTTGTCTTTTATAATGATTGGAATGTCATCTTTTCTCTCTTAGTTGTTCCTTTTTTGCCCTTCAGACCATGTACCCTGACTCTACCACATGACAAAACTTTAAATACCTGAGTTGACCCTCATGCCCTACTCTCCCCACCCGGCTTCTGAGCTTTGCTTCTGCAGATTAATAGCCCTAGTTCTTGCGCCGCTGACAGAGATCTGCATGTTCACTCATGCTCTTAGATCTCTGAGTATGCTCTAGATTATCACCTTTCCACAGAACCCACGATGGTTCGGGGAAGGCCTGATACACATAGGATCGTTACCTATCCCAAAGTCTACTTATGCTATATGATACCAAATTAACTTTTTAATTTTATGGAAGGAGCAATTTTTTCACCTTTCAGAGAAAACTTCTCTTTTAGTCCTAGTAAAACCCTACCTCAGTGGAAGGCAAATGAAATGGAAGGCTATTATTATCTTGGAGACAGACTCGCGTGCTAATGGCTCACCTGCTGTGTCTTGTATCTAAGTTGACTTTCTTAGATTCAAGACAGTTTGACTCTCTGTGAAGATTAAACATGGATCGTTAGATGCAGGGTCCCTTCCTGGGTGACTGATCTCTGCCAGAAATGCCTCTTCCCTCTTCGTCAAGCCGATCACCAGGGCTACAAAGTCTGATTCTGGGAAATTCTGGTTTTCCTATGTAGCTGCCTGATCTTGAAGGCAGAGCTTTGAAGATTTTGAAAGGTGGCTGCTTAATAAAACTTTACTGTCTATTTTTTTGTAGGGCTAAAAGTACAACTTAGCAAAGACAAGAATTGACTGATTTTCATGAACTTGAATATTTATGGAAGGCACTATTTAAAAAAACTATTAACGTGGGAGACGCAGGTACACACATATGCTAACACACAGGGATTTTTATTAGAAATCATCTGTTAGTGAGATACGATCTTATATCTGGGGAACCAGAGAAATAAAATTGTTGAAGAAAACAGTTGGCTGCAGATATGTGAACCCTTGAAAATTGCAGTCAGTTTCTAATTGTTTGGGGAGATGGGAGTGATGGGAAGGGGGAAAGAGGAGTGATGGGAAGGGGGAGATGGGAGTGATGGGAAGGGGGAAAGATGGGAGTGATGGGAAGGGGGAAAACACTGATGGGTGGAAGAAGTAAAAGGAAATTGAGGAACCCATGATAAAAGAGGAAGATACAGAGAAAAGTATAAAGTCTTAGAAATTCGAAGCAGCCATAGTAATCTAAACTGTTTTCATGCCTGGCATGCACTTTGAGTTCTGCCCTTTAATGATGCATTTTGTAACTTGCTGGTCAAAGTTAGACAAATCTTATGTAACAGAATATATCCTAGGGAAAAAAGAGACGTCCCTTCCACTTTATTTTTCAAATACATTCTAGTTGATCTATGGTGATTACCGGCTCCCAAAGGAGTTGAAACAGCAGTCTTCCAGTCTTCCGTGAGATAAATTCTTACTAAGCATTTGCAGGAGAAAAAAGGATGATATGAGGTCTCTCCTGGTTAGGGTTTATTTCTCAGAGTTGCCTCTGTGACCTTTACATCTGGGCTACACGAGCACCTGGGCCGGTAAGTGTTTCATGAACTCTGTTCTCGGTGATAAACCATTTCAACATCTGTACATCTATGAGGATTCTTTCTTGAATACCACAGGTGGAAGGTAAAGGTCAGAGATCTTTGCACTTCATCTCTCTGTCCTTTTATCTCTCCTGCAAAAAACACACCGATTCCAGGAAGGCACTAAGGGAGGTTCCTTCGCCTGGAGGACTAGAGAATGGAAGGCCATGATGGTGGTAGGAGCTAGGAGTGAAGCTAGAAAATCCTGGGATCGCTTCGAAGTGATCAGGCCCAACTGGGCCCAAGGCCCTTCCTTGAACCAGCGCAACTTTTCTCAGGTCATGGATGTGGGTAGACTTTTGATCTAGGAGCCAAACCTTACAGTGTCCCCTTGGCCTTGAATCCCTGCTAACCCTTCTAGAGCCTTTTAGTCCTCTTTGCCTTTCCCTCAAGAATCTCTGTTTCACTGGATGGTAGTTTCGAGGTCCTGGTTTTCTACCCCTGTGCAGAATAGAGTTACTGTCTTCTTACAAAGGCATGTTTGCAACCTTGCTTCTTGGGAACTGCGGTTTTGGGGGTGTTCCCACTTTTCCCAGGCCGATAAAGGGGCTCATCAGGCCTAGGCTGTGCAAGCAATATGATTTATGCTCAACATCTGCTTTTCTTCTGGGAGATTAAATTTGGAGCATGTCTAGGCAGAGGGTGCCTATGTGACCAGCCTCCAATAAAAACTCTCTGAAGGGCTTCCGTGGTCAGAAACATTGTACACCTGTTGTAGCATTTGCCTTGCTAGGGAAAGAAGGTATTTATTCTCTGTGACCCTTCATGGGAGGGAAGGGGCATAAGGAAGCTTATACATGAATGTCTCCAGCCTTTACCTGCATCTTTTTCCACTGTGACCCAGTTTACTATGTCCCTGTAGTAAATCTTAGCCTTGTGTACTACTACATGCTGAATTCTGTGAGTGTGTCTAGTGAATCTCTCAGTGTGGGCTAGTCTTGTGGACCCCTGGCACAAACCCTTTCTTGTAGTACTTACTCTCCCACATCCTTCCCTTAACCTGGCACAGTTTCAGTGAAAAGATGAAAGAGAAATGTTTTCAAAGAGTTAAATGGTGTGTGCAACTCCTGATCTCGGGATTGTGAGTTCGGGTCTCACGTTGGGCGTAGAGATTACTTAAAAAAATAAAATCTTAGGGGCACCTGTGGCTCAGTCGGTTAAGTGTCTGACTCTTGATTTTGGCTCAGGTTGAGATCTCAGGGTGGCGAGATCGAGCCCCATATTGGGCTCTGTGCTCAGCAGGGAGTCTGCTTGAGATTCTCTCTCTCCCTCTCCCTCTGCCCTTCACCCAAAGTGCATACGCTCTCTCTCTCTCTCTCTGATGAATAAATAAAATTTTTTTAAAAAAAAGTTAAGGGGCACCTGGGTGGCTGAATTGGTTAAGTGTCTGCCTTTGGCTCAGGTCATGATCCCAGGGTCCCGGGATCAAGCCTCCAATCAGGCTCCCTGCTCAGCAAGGAGTTTGCTTCTCCCTCTCCTCCCCACTTGTGCTCTCTCTCACTATCCCTGTCTGTCTCTCTCTCTCTCTCTCTTGCTCAAATAAATAAGTAAATAAATAAAATCTTTAAAAAAGTTACATGGCACATAAAGAAAATATTGATCTAGAATATCTAGTTTAATAAAAATGTGTCATTCTTTTTGAGAATCAAGAGGCCAATTTGTCAGTCATGGAAAAAATAATTTTATGCTTTGTACTCACAGAACATGAGGTTTTTTTTTTAAATGATTTTTTTTAAAATTTTCATTAGTCGTTTTTTTTTAATAAAGCTTTGTTGAGACATAATTCATATACCATGAAATTTACTCTTTCAAACTCTCTAATTCTCTGGTCCAGAGTTGTGTAACTGTCACCACTATTTCCAGAACTTTTTCATCACTACAAAAAGAAATCCTGTGGAACTAGAGGGTATTATGCTAAGTGAAATAAGTCAATCAGAGAAAGACAAGTATCATATGATCTCTGATATGAAGAATTTGAGAGGCAGGGCAGGGGGTCGTGGGGGGTGGGGGAGGGAAATGAAACAAGATGGGATCAAGAAGGAGACAAACCATAAGAGACTCCTAAACTCACAAAACAAACTGAGGGTGGTTGGGGGGTAGGGGAGTAGGGATAGGGTGGCTGGGTTATGGACATTGGGGAGGGTATGTGCTATGATAAGTGCTGTGAAATGTGTAAGCCTGATGATTCACAGACATGTACCCCTGGGGCAAATAATACATTATGTGTTAATAAAAAAAAAAAAAAGAAATCCTGTAGCCATTAGTAGTTAATCTCATTGTACTTTCTTCTAGCCCCTGAGAACCACAAATATTTCCTTTAAATATTTACAATGATTTATAGCATTACCTCAGAACTTACATATTAATGATCCAATCATTTAGTGTTCACAGGCACATCATGGTTTAGGGCCACAATAGAACACACTCTGTTTTATTATTGTGAACCCAGATATTGTCGAAAGTTCAAAGTCGTCAGCTTCTTAGTCACCTGCTCCGACAGGCTGACAAAGGAGGCAACTTCCAATAGAGATAGGCTTATTAATTCATAATTATATTTCCTAACGTGGACAATTTAGCAAATATTAAAAACCCTTTTGAAATAAAAACATAATAATCCTGTGCTGTGAAACATTTAAATGAAGCTGCACAGTTTTCTGTTTTAGCTATTTCTAGATTAACCTGCAAGCCAAAAAAAAACTCGTAGGGATTTCTCCTGTCCTCGCTAAGGACAGAAGACTAAATAATACCTTTGGGGGATACCAAGATGCATCATACAGTCTTTTCCAGTAGAAATGACGCAATGTGATCTAGAAGCATGATGTCACTAGTGGGAGAATGACAGTTGAGTAAAATGAGAAATTTTCAGTCATTGCTCAGGGTGCTAAAGCAGTTTGTGAGACAACAGCCCAAGCTAGAAATCAGCCTAAAGTGTTTTTATTTTTTATTTTTTAAAGATTTTGTTTATTTATTCGACAAAGAGGGAGACAGTGAGAGAGGGAACACAAGCCAGGGGAGAGCCGAGAGGGAGAAGCCGGCTTCCCGCCAAGCAGGGAGCCCGATGTGGGGCTCCATCCCAGGACCCTGGGATCATGACCTGAGCCCAGGGCAGATGCTTAACAGCCTGAGCCACTGGGTCGCCCGGAGCCTAAAGTGTTTTTAAATAACATTTATGCAGTGCTTGCATATGGTAGGTAGGTTTCTAGGCACTTTACAAGTAGGGTAACTCTTTCAATCCCTATGAGAACCTCATGAAGTAGAAGCTATCACTCCCCCTTTAAG
>CM052895.1:14275301-14341271 GCA_028534135.1 Potos flavus | reverse complement strand
GGGGGATGATGCGGGGCTCGATGCGGGGCTCGATCCCAGGACCCTGAGCCAAAGGCATGACCCTGAGATCATGACCTGAGCCAAAGGCAGAGACTTTAACCCACTGAGCCACCCAGGCACCCCTGGAGCTGCTGTTCGTAACTACTGTCCTTTGCCACTTCTCAGCTCAGAGAGGAATTATTATCGGTACAGCAACTTTTGGATTTCTGGAATCTATATTTCTTCAAACCCCCCAAGTGTAGCATATAATAATATAGATGAAAGATTCGATAATATTTTTCTTCTCTTTTGAGAAGGAAAATATACTACTACCTTTATCTATGTTTTATGCTAAAATTAAATTCTACATTAAATATGTTATATACTCTAGTATATGTGGTTCATGAATTATATGGTTTATGTAATGTGATCATCCTGTATAAATGACAATATGAATGTTGTGAAAAATAATATATGTATGTAGGGGATAAGTTGTATTTCCATCTGTTCCAGGAATCAGTCATTTTGGAAATACCCATTCAAACTATAGTAATAGTTTCCTGTATAGATTTGTTAAGCTGTTAGTAGGATATTATCTCATTTACTGATAATGATGAAACACTGATGATACTATTAGAAAATTGGTCTTGGTTGAAAAATATTTATTTATTAACAGCAGCAACTGGGGCAGATTCAGTTTTGTAGAGCCTATAGCTTATATGATATGGGGGACTTCTTTAAGGAAAAAAAAAATTGAAAATCAGGTGCAGAAGAGAATATTGAATTAGAAGAGGTTAATTCAGGTGATCAGCCCTGAAAGTTCAGCTTCATTAGCTTTGTGGTAAATCTACCATTTCAGATAGCAACTAAAATAAATATTAGATATCA
Organism: Potos flavus; assembly: GCA_028534135.1. Lineage (NCBI taxonomy): Eukaryota > Metazoa > Chordata > Mammalia > Carnivora > Procyonidae > Potos > Potos flavus. Next base: position 14,340,404 of record CM052895.1, on the reverse strand, counting down.
TAAGAATAAAGTAATCCCTGAAAATAATTCTTCATTTTTTCCCAGAAGGAGCTTATAATTAAATATCTGTATATCTATATGTCTATCTCTCTATATCCATTTATCTCACCTCATTTCATTCCCCCCCCCCAACTTCTCCATTGTCTGGAAAAATCCTATTACTGGTAGATTTCTCCATTTTGTGAGATGAGGAAAAGGAGGGGATCAGTGATTTGTTCCAGGTCACAGAGGGCTGTCAGGGCTAAGCCTGGGCTTTTCCACTTAAACTTGCGGCACACGAATTTAGAGATTTAATATTCTGAGTACATACATGAAGAAGCTTCTTCGCATAGGGTCTTTACTCTTATTTTACTGGGGAAGAAGCGAAAGGTGGAGAAATTTGCATCAAAGGCAAAGCCCGAACTCTCAAATTTCTAAGTAAAGAACATACTTTAACCTTATAAACCAGTAGCCCTTTTGAAAAAAATGTTTCATTTTGACATCACACACCACTTGACCACTGGAACTTGTGTTTTTCTCTAGAGATAATCACTCTTTTTTCCAGAAAAACCGTGATTTTGAGAAAACTCCTGAACATAGTATATTCCCTACCCCTTTACCTTATTTCCATGTTTCTTTAAGGTCATCATAGTAGAGACTTCAGCCCTATGGGAAAAATGCGATAGCCTGACAGCCGTTTGGTTCAAGTTTAAATCTTAAAGTTTTCATGGTTTCTACATCTATTCAAATATCTAAACAAAAATACGTATTTTTTAGCTTTAGATACTGCCCTGTGTTTAGCTTAAAGTCATTTGTAAGTTATAAAAGAACATGTGAGGATAAAGAAACAAATCCAAACACTTAGAGTTGAGGCAGGGTTGTCTGGGTAAGGACTTCCAACTGTTTTGCTATAGTAACATTTAGCCTACTTTGTAACTATAATAGTTAACCATTCTCGAGTATTCGCCAGAGTATGTACATTCTTCATACCTAATCCTTAACAACAGTCCTCAAACGAAGGTGTGTATTTTTCCATCTTACACATGAGAAAGCTGAGGTTTAGAAAGTTCAGGTAACTGGACTAAGGTGACACAGCACGCACCAACATTGTGATCAAATACAGGCCTGTGCAAACAAACAAACAAAACCAAAACACAATACAAACACAGGCCTGTGCAACTCTAAGCCGGCTGTCCTTCCAGCATTTACCGCCTTCAGATTCGAAATATGTGGCAGCCTTGATGTCACCCCTATAGCCCTTGTGGTCACCAGCCTCCAAGACGGCTCCAAATGATCCCTGTCTCTTGGCATTCTCACCCGTGTATTGTCCCCTTCCACACTGACTACATAGGGCTGACCTGCTTCACCAACAAGATATTGCAAAAATGGTGGTATAGTTCAGAAACTGGGTTGTAAAGGACATTGTGTCCTTCAGCGGTCCTGTCTCATGAACCAGCTGCCATGTTGTAAACGACGCTCTCTCCAGTTGGAGAGGAACTGAAGCCTCCTGCAAATACCAGCACTAACCCGCCAGGTGTGTGAGTGAGTCACTCAGAAATGCAACCTCCAGCCCCAGTCTGGATATAGCCTTTGGATAATCGCAGCCACTGCAACTTCACCAGAGTCCCTGAGCTAGAACCGCCAAGCTCTTCACTTCCAGATTCAAAACACACAGATACTGTGTGAGAGAGTAGATGCTTATGGTTTTTAGAGGCAAAGTTTTGGCATAATGAGCTGGGAGCCAGCTGGTAACTCACATAGCCTTTGTCGACCGTTCTTCCCCACTGTGGAGGGAGCCTCCTGGTTAAATTTTGTGTTCCTGTAAATGAGTGCTTTGGAGCTGGATTTGCCTTTGGATGTTGGACGGTGTAGAATCGTGCAAGGGTCAGCGGGCAGAGCTTGGGTGCGGATGGTGAGGCATAGCCACAAAGGAGAAAACATTATCTTTTGTTCTCCAAAGGTGGCATTGGAGACAGTAACTGCTAACTCAGAGTTTGCATCGGCTGCATACTACCTCTGACGGAGAGAAATAGGGATGATATTATTTCTGGAGGGTGTTTTATTTTGTTTGGAACTTGGGACAAAATTCAGCTTCTGAGTTTCATTTTTACTCTTTGAGGAAAGTGTGTCTGGGCTCTCCTTCCCTTCTCTGATTCTCCCACACCCGTTTGTGTGCTCCCGAGACGCAGAGTTCTGTCAGCAATCTGAAATGTGTTCTTCTCTTCCATAGAGAATAGCAAAAGGCTATTTCCTCAACATTGGGTTCTAGCTCTTTCTCTCTTTGCCACCCCTTCACCTCATGCTCGGCTCACCTCTTGTCTTCCATTCCTTTTTTTAAAAAGTATTATTATTTCTATTGAGACATAACTAACAGGTAACATTGTGTAAGTTGGAAATGTGCAACCTCTTGGTCTGAGACGTTCCTATATTGCAATGTGATTACCAAGGTGGGGTTAGCTAACGCTTTTATTATGGCATAGAATTACCATTTCTTCTTTGTGCTGGGAACTGTGTCTCCTCTGCCAGTGGAGGCTGGGTTTCTGCCCTTTGCTCCATTTCCCTGTCCTCCTCTATGCAAGACACTCCAAATCCTGTCCGTGCGTGACTTCCTCTGAGGAGCGTAATGCAAGAACATACGCCACCCTTGTTGCATTCACCACTGGATTTCTAGTGACGTTGGTTTAGTGGTGTTGGAGGGAGATGTTACTCGGGGCAGAGAGAGCGAGCACAGAGGCATGAAGGCAGGAAAGCGTGCAGCGTGTGTGAGGGATTATTCATTAAATTAAAAAGCCGATGTTTTGTTTCATTCTTTTTTCTTTTATACCGAGTTTAATTCAGTTTTACAGTCATTAAGTTTATTTGTAAACTGAATGCAATGTGAAAATACATTAAACTCAAGTTTGCCCTTCAATTTATGGAAACAGAAATCTCAGCCTCTATGGCTCCTTGTAATTCTTCCCCTCTCTTTTCCCAGTTGCAAGAATAAAACATTTGGAACCACGGTATAGGCAAATGCTAGTTCGCATCTAATAATCAATCACTGTGGATCAGTGAGAGGGGCCAGGATGGTGAGTCAGAAGGTCTGATCCATCCTTTGGCTCTGCCTGTAGCCGCTCTCCCTCACCGAGCCGGTTCCTCCCTTGCGTGCCCTAAAACTGTGCTGTGGAGCCTCAGCCTTCCTGGGGCCGGGTCAGCTGCACTCCAGCAAGCACCCCAGCAAGGACCAGCTTTGCCTGTCATCTCTGGGGAGCTCGTCACTGCTCTGTCACCCACCACCCTCTGACCTTTATTGTTGTCTATTTTGTGCCAGGAACTGGGCTGAACGGTTGGGTTAGAAATAAGGCAGCAAAGCAAGGAAGAAAGACAAATGTAACAAGAGTAATGCAGCTTGTGATAAATGCTGTCACGGAGGTAAACAAAAGATATCACATAGCCCAGAAAAGGGCGTCAAGGGAGGCCTTCCAAAGGCAGGGATGTCTGGTCCAGGTTCAAAGGACCACACAGAATTTACTCTGCTGGAGTATTGTGGGTAGCTCAGAACGTGCAAAGGCAGGACTCGCATGCGTGAGTGGAGTGGAGGCTTCCTAGAAAAAGATATAGGACCAGGGAAGCTGGCCAGATCACAGCCAGTATTTCCCAGCGTCCAAAGGACAAGTCTGGGAGATAAATTCACGCGCTGGTATGACTTCACCATTCCTGCTTCTGGCTTTATTACCCTTGTACAGGAGTGTGTTTGGAGTGAGGCTTATTCATGGCACACTGTTCTGCCCCTATGGGTTTATTGAAAGTAATAAAATAGGGTTTTTTGTGTTTTTTTTTTTTTTCTCCCCAGGAACGTCCTGGCAGCCATTAGTTTTTCACATTAGGTAAGGTTGATTTTGTGTCACTAAGTATTTGAAATGTGCAGTTATTTCTAGACGTAAGTTTTGCAACATGGGGATCAGCCATAAACGTGCTGAGGGAAATTATAGATTGGAGAGTTAGGCTAATAATGTAATCTTCATAGTACATGCACATCGCCTGCCTTGTATAGTAGCCTGCGGGTGTCTGTCACCAACAGAAATTGGAGCCCTTAAAAGCAGGAGCTGGGTTTGCAGCCATTTACTTACTTTGCATGGCTCTCTTCTCATTATAGAGTTTCTTCTCTGTGCCAGATACTACAGATGGAGAGGAAAGGTTGTATTTCTAGCCTCTATGAGTTCTAGGTGGTGAGTGAATATACCATTATTTCTCTGTGGGTCATCCCTACTGCCTAGTAATAACCTCATTAGAACATTTGCTGTGCCTCCAAGCACTAAATATATTATCTTGTTTAATAGTATCTGCAGTCCTAAGATTGTCTCCATTTTACCATCAGGGAAATTGAGGCACCGAGAGTTTATACTGCTAGTAAGTATCAAAACCAGATACACACTAGGCAGTCTTCCTTCCACGCAGAATTACAGAAAGGATTCCCTAGCTGTTTGTTAAATGAAATTACCCATCATACTTGTTCTTTCACCACTCCTGAAAAGTATCTAGGACACATAGCCTTGTCTTTTTTACAAATAAATTTCACTGAAACCCAAAGAATCACATAATGAGTCAATATAGAATAGAGAATTCCAGGTAGGTCTCCTTAACTTTGTTCTTTCAAAGAGTCGCTTGCCTACTTCTGAAACCAGTGTCCCCTCCGAGGTTGTGAAAGTCACCCTGGGTGGGCTGAAGAAACCGAATCAAATGACTCTTGAGGATGGGTTTGATATTTCAGAAATAGCCCACATAATTTGAAGTCACGCCGGGTGAATAAATTGGTCAATGAAGTTGGATAATGCCATTCTGATTACCTCTCTGGCTGTGCGTTCGCTACCCGACCTAATTTCATTAGCTTAATTTTGCCATAGAGCTGCAGCAGAAAACTTTTTTTCCTTTTTCTGTTCTTTTTTTCATTATCTAAGCACTAGAGAGTAACTACCATAACCCGTCCACCATAGCAAAAAGCCACTAAGGTTAGTAAGGTCACATCTGTAAAAAAAGTTCCCATGAGTAAGCCACTGTGCAAATAGTAGAGGTTATTTTCGTGCCGTTGGCTATAAAGAAGCCTTCATTCATCACTCCTGTACTTCTTGGCAGGGCTGGCCAATTTGCCCTCTTACAAATCCACAGAGTTACCCATGGAGGCAACTCCTGGAACTTGCAACTCAGGTACACTTGCCTGGCTTTATGCTAGACATGGAGGAAAGAGAGAGAGAGAGGGAAGAGAGAGAGGAAGGGTTGTAAATGAAACCGATTGATTTTTTTAAAAAACCTGTTACAGTAGAAAGCTTTTAATGAAAGTAGGGACTTAAAGATAAGCTCATCCAAAATAAATTTTCATGACATTTGGAAATATCATTTAAAAAGTGAGTCAAGGCTTACAGCGTAGGTTATTAATTTTTTTAATTGTTTTTTAAAAAAAGGTTAGGTGTTGTAAAAAATTTAATGAACTGGACACTGACAAGAAACATTTTTATAAACTTAGTTTTTCTATAAATATGTTCAAGATCACCCCAAATGAGAAACTTCTAATGGGAAGTCACTTAGAAGCGAGCATGCATTCCACTCAGGGATTTACTTCCAGGGAATACAATGCTCAGCATTGTAAGTATATAAGAATAAAAATAAGATGTGGTCTATTATGTGACACATACTCAAAAGCAATGGCTGTTTTTAGTATTACTGTGGGTTTGCGTCCCATAAATACAGAAATTCTGATAAATCATGCAATTACCACCAAAGAAGAAAAAAAAAAAAGTTTGGTGTACTTAAAATGATATCAGCTACATTATCGAGTTTATGGTCCTAAGAGGAGAGAGCTTCTGTTTTGTGTTGGCATTAATGAGGACAGAGTCCACCACATCTGATGACCGGAAAAATTTACCAGAAACTAGCTTCTGGTCCTATATATACCCAGTCTTATTTCTCTTTCACTGCCTACGTACTGCTGATAAACGGTACCGGGAGGACGTATTCCTATCATGATATCATCTCTGGCCCTTCGTGGGTGGTGGGAATATTCCAGGAAGCCAGGCTGCCTAGCAACAACTCAGCACACATGACAAATCACGTAAGCTAATCCCGGCAAGCCCAAACTAAATGTATCTCCAAACCACTTCCCCTTAGCTCATGATGTCAAAAAGCCTTTGCCCACTGGACAGGAGAGAAAATCGGGTGAAGAGAAAGAGCAGTCATAATGGTAGTTAAAGTATCGTCCGAAAGGCTTACAGAAAGGTATGACTATCTGAGGAGCTTGCTACGGGCACTCCCAGGGCCTTGGAAGGGGCCTGTGAAAGTGAAAGCTTAAGCTTCACTGACTTAGTAATCAGTACCCCCCTCCTGACAGTCCATTCTGATAAGTGGTTAATAATGGATATTGTGCCAACAAATAAAAAAGGTGTCTACTTCCGAGGGGAGGAGGTAGAAGGTCTCCCCAGATGTTAGAGTAGACCTTTCTGGAGGTGGAACTTGAAAGATGAATAGGAATTTTCGAGGCAGTCAAGGGAGGGCTCCCAGCGTGTTCAGAAGCCTGGTGTGAGGATAGAACATGTGTATGGAAAGAATATTGAGTGCTTGGTATATGTAGACCGTGGGGAAGTGTCTGGCAAAGTTTGGGAAAGAGACTGCAAGTCCATTCTCTCTTGGCCAGGTTAGCTGCTGGGGAGTTCTATTCTCTCCGGCTGGGAAAATTCTAACCCTCCTGACAGAGAGGCATCTCCTCATTCTAACTTCCACAGCCCCCTTTCCTCCTCATTCTAACTTCCACAGCCCCATTTCACTACATCCTAGCATACTTCATCATCTCTTTGCTTTCTGACAACCTGCTCTTCACTCTCCTCTGAGGCTCAGCAGAGTTCCCAGGTCCTGCCAGTGAACCTTGCTAAGAATAGAGAGATACGCCATTCACTGAAACACCCACTCCACGCTTAGGACAACTACGACTACTGTGTCCTCTTAACACAGTCCTGCTTTCTTTGACTGTTACCTCTTCATCCCTTCTCCTAGGGAGGGAAACCCATTTCCCAGAACTCAGCTCCCTCCAGGTTCTAAATATAACCTTTATCTCTACAACTCCAACAAACAGGAGCTGGGACATGGGCTTATCTAGTGAAAATGGGTCATAATACGACGTCTACAATGTTCCTCTTCTTGAGGTACCAATAGTGCTCCTGTTCTTTCCCTGCTAATGGGAGAAGTGGGTGTGGCTAAGAAAACTCAAGGCTGTTGGGAAGAGAGAGAAGAAAGGCCAACATTTCCTCTGCCATTCACTGGTGGTGGCTGGGACAATAGATGAACAGAAACAGAATCAGTGGGGCCACTGGGTGGAGGCATCATGAATGTGACTGCAGGGCTACCTTGGACCTACCATAGTCATTGTTGACTGCAGCCTGGGGGTAATCCCCAAACCAGAGCACTGAAGGAGTCTGAGGAGGCGTGGGCTGGTCCCACCGTGGTCCCACATTCCAGCATAGTGCTGCCTCATCTTTTTGGAATTTTTTTTTTCTTTGATCTGTCTCCTCAGGTGAGGGCAACAAACTAAAAAGCTTCTGCAGAGCAAAGGAAACCATCAATAAAATGAAAAGGCAGCCTACTGAATAGGAGAAGATATTCACAAATGATATATCTGACAAGGGGTTAACATCCAACATATACAAAGAACTTATACAAAAAAAGCAGAAAAAACACAAAACCCTATTAAAAATGGGCAGAGGACCTGAACAGGCATTTTCGAAAGAAGACATCTGGATGGCCAACAGACACATGCAATGATGCTCCACATCACTTATCATCAGGGAAATGTAAATCAAAGCCAAAATGAGCTCTCACCTCACGTCTGTTAGAATGGCTAGTATTGAAAAGATTAGAAATAACAAGTGTTAGCAAGGATGTGGGAAAGAGGAACCCTTGTGCACTGTTGGTAGGCAATGTTCATTGGTGTAGTCACTATTGAAAACACTGTGGAAGTTCCTCAAAAAATTAAAAGTGGAACCACTGTAAGATCCAACAATTGCACTTCTAGGTATTTATCCAAAGAAAATACAAATGCTAATATGAAAATATGTATGCATTTCTGTTTATTGCAGCATTATTTACAAAAGCCGAGGTATGGAAGCAACCTAAATGTCCATCGATAGATGAATGGATAAAGAAGATACGGCATGCACACACACAGATACACAGACACACAGAGTGGAGTATTAGTTTAGCCATCCAAAAAAATGAAATCTTGCCTTTTGTGGCAACATGGATGGACCTAGAGGGTATTATGATAAGTGAGATAAGTCTGACAGAGAAAGACAAATGCCATATGATTTCACTTGTATGTGCATTCTAAAAAACAAAACAAAGAAAACAAAGCAGAAACGGACTTACAGAATCAGAGAACAAGCTGATAGTTGCCAGAGGGGAAGGAGGTAGGGAAATGGCTGAAATAGGTAAAGGGGATTAAGAGGCATAGAGTTCCAGGGATGCCTGTGTGATTAGCAGTGGATTCTTGATTTTGGATCAGGTCATGATCTCAGGGTCCTGGGATTGAGACTGTGTGGAGCCCCGCTATTGGACTTCATGGGAACTTTGCTTCTTTCTCTCTCCTTTTCCCTCTGCCCCTGCATGTGTGTGCATAGACACACACTCTCTCTAAAAATAAATAAGGAAATCTTAAAAAAAAAAAAGAGGTATAGATTTCCAGTTATGAAATAAATAAGATAAACATGGGGATGCAGGGACGCCTGGGTGGCTCAGTTGGTTAAGCAGCTACCTTCAGCTCAGGTCATGATCCCAGGGTCCTGGGATCGAGTCCCGCATCGGGCTCCTTGCTTGGCGGGGAGCCTGCTTCTCCCTCTGCCTCTGCCTGCCTCTCTGCCTGCTTGTGCTTTCTCTCTGACAAATAAATAAATAAAATCTTAAAAAAAAAACAACATGGGGATGCAATGTACAGCATAGGGACTATAGTCAATAATATTGTAACCACTTTATATGGTGACAGGTGGTAACTAGACTTATTATGGTGACCGTTTCATTATGTATAAAAATATCACTACATTGTATACTTGAAACTAATACAGTATTGTCTGTCAGTTATTCTTCATTAAAAATAAATATATAAATAAATAACCTCTTCCCAGGAAAAAAAAGAAGAGGTGAGGGTAATTTGTACTTTTTCAAGGCTGCCCAGTGTTTTGTATATGTTGGGAAATGATGATTTCTTGTGGTTTTGAACATTGAGGTATTATGTGTACTCTGAATGTCAAGATTTTCAAATGAGAACATCTTAATGGAGGCCAGGAAAGCACTTAGTAGTTTCAGCAACATCTTAGAAAACCTCATTTGGAAGGGATTTTTTTTAACCTGGGAGAGAAGGACTAATAAAACCTGAAATGTTGAAAGCATTCCATTTAAAATCAAAAACAAAACAAGAATGTCTGGAATTACTACTTATACTCAACATTATCATGGAGTTTCTTCCTTGTGTGATAAACATTTAAAAGGAGTAAGGAATGGAAATGTAAAAACAAAATTTTTATTATTTCAAATAATATTAGTATCTACAAAGAAAATTTCTTAGAATCTACAGATTAATTATTAAAATTAATAAGATTTAGCAAGAATGTTGAATATAAGATCAATTCCCCAAATTTAGTTACATTTCTATGTAACATCAACAAAAGAAAACGCAATTAAAAATATATTTTCAATGGCAACAGAGGTGTAAGTACATAGGAATAAGTCTAAAAATGTGTAAGGTCTGTATGTAGAATATTCTAAAACTTTATCAAAGGATATTAATTGGAGGGACAAATAATTGGAGGAACATACCATGTGCATGAATAGGTATATTTAACACAATAAAAGGAGCAGTAGATTTAATTTCCTCAAATTAAGTAGTAGACTCAATGCAATTCCAACTAAGAATAAGTCTTCATTTGATAAAATGATGTTAAAATTTAAATGGAAAAGCGAAAGGGTCAAGAGTAGCCATTTTTTTAAAAAAGATTTATTTATTTATTTATTTGACACACAGAGAGAGGGATCACATGTAGGCAGAAAGGCAGGCAGACAGAGAGGGAGAAGCAGGCTCCCCGCTGAGCAAGGAGCCCGAGGGGGAGCTCAATCCCAGGACCCTGAGATCATGACCTGAGCCAAAGGCAGAGGCTTTAACCCACCGAGCCTCCCAGGTGCCCCAAGAGTAGCCAGTCATTTTTGAACTAGGTAAGGAGCCTTGTCTTACCAGACAGCAAAACTTTTATTATAAAGTTGTACTAATTAAGACAGCAATGTGTGACAGAGCAAGAAAACATACTTTTAGCAGACAATAGGTAAGAACATTCTAATGACCTCAGGGTAGGTCAGGATTTCGTAAACAAGTCACAGAAAGTGCAAATCATTAAGAAAATAAGTCATTGATAAATTAAAAATAGGAACATGGATATGACAAGAGAATGTGAACAGATAAATCATATGCCAGAATAAAATATTTACACCACACATATAACTATCCAAAAATTAGTATCTGTAATGTTTTTAAAACTGTCTAAAAATAAGAAAAAGACAGTAACCCATCTTTCCACCTGCCTTCTGCCTCAAAGGGTCATAAATCCATAAGCAGATATTTTATGGAAGAAGAAATGAAAATAATCAATAAACATGTTGAAAAGATGCTCCTTTTGTATTAATAAGGGAAATGGACATTAAAACCCCATCGAGATGCCATCTCACAGTTTCTGGATTAGAAAAAATGAAAAAGTCAGACAATGCCAATGTTGTGTAGGCAGCAGAATTGTTGCGGGTAGGAGCGTAAATGACACACTTTGGAACACAAGTTGACATCATGAGCAGGGTTAATCGTGCCTAGAATCTGTGATCCAGTAATGCCTCTGCTGGGTCCATACTTTACAGACACTCTTACACAAGTCATGGGGAGACGTGGGCAAGATCCAGTATGGCTCGGCAGGGCAGAAACCTGGAAATCACCCAGAGGGGGTCCAGCATGCCCTTCTAAAGGGAACAACACATTGTGAGACTCCCCTATTCTAAACCACCCAGTGGTTTCCCACTCAGTTAAGAGAGAATTCTAAACCCCTTCTCCAGGTTCGTCAGATGCCACTCTTCCCAGATTCCTCACGACGTACGATCTTCCCTCCCTTTGGGCCACACGTCCTTTCCGTGATCATTCCATGGTTGGCTCTTTTCTCATCCTCTAAGACACCTGAATTATCAATGCCTTACAGAGTCCTTCCCTTGCCATCCCATCTAAGTTAATTTTCCCTGTCTGGTTCTCTTTCTCAACCCTGTAACTGTTTCCTATGATCATAAATGTTAATATAAGAATTATGTATATATAGGTGTATGCATTCATGCACTCATAATTTTTTAGCCTTTCTTTGATGTTAAGCATTATAATAACCTCTTTGAAGGCAGAGACTAGGTTTGTCTGGTTTATGATTGTCCACCGTGTGGTCCATATAGCCTGGCGTATTATAGTCACTCAATAAATCTTTGTCGAATGTTTGAATAAGAGCACTGCGTAAATTGTATCTGTGCCTCTCTGAAGTGGTTTGTTGATCTCAGAATACGTTTTATTACTTCTGGTTTGGGAAATGATAATAGGATACTACATCAGCCCCATAAATTCTTAGCATTTATTGAGGAGGTAAAGGGAAGTGTTTTACCTGGTCTTATCTTATACCTCAGATAATTAACCAGCATGTGCCTAAATGCTTCCACGAATTATTTTGAATGATTTACTATATAGTACATTAAGTAGGTTTTTCAACCACACTGAAAGTCCTTCAATGCCCAAAGTATTTGGAGATACATGTAATGTTTTTAGATGGGTTCCAATACCCATTAAAAAAAATCATTTCTAGATCGTAATATAGATATTTGATATTGAATATTCTAATATGCAGGTAAAATAGGCCTGGGTTGTTTTTTGAAAGAGGTTTGAATTTAGATTGATGCAGGTTTTTACTTTATTTTTATTCTATTTATTTAAATTTATTTAAGTAATATGTGTGTTTATTTAAATTATACTTTATTTTATGTATTTTAAATATTTGTTTGTTTTGCATTTTAATTTTGTTTTTCCTGATTAGACCTTGAGCTCCTAGAAGAGTTGGCATTATCTACAGAAGAGGTGGATTAAGCAGATAAAATGATTCGAGAAACTTTCGAAATTCAGCAAAATAGGGGCTCCTGGGTGACTCAGTTGGTTAAGCGACTGCCTTCAGCTCAGGTCATGATTCCGGAGTCCCGGGATCGGGTCCCACATCGGGCTCCCAGCTCCGTGGGGAGTCTGCTTCTCCCTCTGACCTTCTCTCCTCTCTCCCTCTCTCACTTTCTCTCTCTCTCAAATAAATAAATAAAATCTTAAAAAAAAAAAAAAGAAATTCAGCAAAATATATGATACAGAGGTTTTACATTTTTAGTCACAGAAGTTGTTCTCTTGCTTAGACAATGAAAGTCAGATAAATTCATTTTCATGATGGATGGAAAAAACTAAGCTAACCTAAAAATAGAGGTATTATGTAACATTTTGCATGAATTCAGGCTCTCTGTCCCCAAAACTTCTTTTTAAAATTATTTCCCTTGGGGCGCGTGGATGGCTCAGTTGGTTAAGCAACTGCCTTCGGCTCAGGTCATGATCCTAGAGTTCCAGGATCGAGTCCCACACTGGGCTCCCAGCTCAGCAGGGAGTCTGCTTCTCCCTCTGACTCTCTCCTCTCTCGTGCATTCTCTCTCTTTTAAATAAAAATAAAATTAAAAAAATATATATAGTAAAATAAAATTAAATTATTTCACTCGTTTTTGTAACCTGACATTCTGATATGCAAACACCATTAAATGAAATGGGATTTCTTGGTTTCCATTTAATTTTTAAAAGCTATAATTTTGAGGAGCACCTTTCTGTATAAATGATTTAAAATGATGAAAAAATAAAACAAATGATCAACTTGCTGGCTATGGTGTTGTATAGAAGTAAACTTCCAGCGTGGAGGTCTTTCCTCTGGCTTCACTTGGGAGGTTCACATGGAGTAACATTAAAGTTTACATCAAAGTTGGGCGAGAAACTTTCTCTTGCAATTATTTCCACTCAGATTTGATTTCTACATTTTGTAAGTTCCTAGACAATTATTAGGAGGCCAAAATGAATAAAGAGTTGATGACATGAGTTTTCATTAAAAATATGTAATTATCGGGGTGCCTGGGTGGCTCAGTCAGTTAAGCATCTGCCTTCGGCTCAGGTCATGATCTCAGGGTCCTGGGATGGAGCCCTATGTTTGGCTCCTTGCTCAGTGGGGAGCCTGCTTCTTCCTCTCCCTCTGCTGCTCCCCCACCGCTTGTGCTCTCTCACCCTCGCTCGCTCTCAAATAAATAAATAAAAATTTAAAAAATGCGCAATTATCAGAGTGACGTTTATATAGATGTTAATATTTATAGCTAAAAAAGAGTGTGTTCTCAATTAGCCCAAAACTGCTCTCAATTTCTGTACAATAAATAGTTGAACCTCCCAGCACAGCTAATACTATTTTGATAATTAATTTAGAAAGCCCCCAAATTTACTCTTTCGGTAATAACGCAGGTAATTCTGACACGGAAGTAAGGTTTTTGGCTCAACTATTTGACTTCATTTCCTGTGAACCTGAAAGTGATCGAGATTTAAAGAATGGCAGAGCTGGCCAGTCACCCAGTACTAAAAAAGTCCTAAAGAAGGCACTCACCATTAATAGTTCTGTTTGCTCAGCAAGTCACATTCTTTGCTACGTACCCCCTTCTAATCCACTGGCCCAAATGCCCAGGCTGTGCCTTCTCCTTCCCCTCGGCAGCTTGTGGCCTCCGGGGACAAGGACAGAGCTCTCCAAGGAACACGGGTCTGGTGGCTGAGGCCACCAGAGCGACCCACAGATATACCCACCTGAGAAACACAGAGCCGGGGCTGTCTGTGGAGCTGTGTGGGGCCTCCCTGCCTGCCTTTCTTGGGCTGCCGGGAATGTCGAACTGGAAGACCATGTCGCTGGGAGACTGACTTTTCCTCTCCATTGTTCATGGGCCAATCACGCGTCAGGGAAGAAGCTCAAAGGCTCGTTTCCGAATCCCCCCAATCATGCGAAAAACGCTGCGTTTTCGCTTTGCTCCATTCCCACGTTGCAGGAAACTCTTTCTTCACATGACTCCTAATCTAGCCGAGGCTGTTTTTTTTTTTTTCAAGTCAGTTAATGAGTAACATGGAAGTAGGACACAGAGTGGTTTCCATCCTACCCACACTTGTTCCAAAGGAAAAATAAACGTGTTTTCAAAATTCACCTGTCAGTTTACTAGTATCATCTCCCACCTCACGACCCTGTGGATTGAGGCAGAAGAGTCCATGGGAAGGTAAAGACATGAAAGAGGGCAGTGCAGAAACTTGCAGCATCTAAACATAAAAAGCAGGGATGCTTTTCTGGGATCCCCTGGGCCTGAGCAACAGGGTGGAGAATGTGGATGCACTTTGTAAAGCCTTTACACGTGCAGGAAATCATCAGCCCACAGGCACGTCACGGCTGACGTTTGGCAAGGCGCACCAGAGCTTTTGGGGAGCCCCGCGTGGTCCCTGCGACCTGTGGAGTTCTGGAATTCTTATGGAAGGGAGACGAACAAAGTCAAGCTCCGCGTTCAGGGTGTGTGTTTTACTGGCTTACAGGCGGCTGTGACCTCTGTCACTGCCACCGCCGCCACCACCACGATGACAAACAGTCGCTAGGAGGTGAGGGTTCCCGCTCCATCTCTGTGGCTTTCTGGCTCTGGAACCACAGGTGATCCCAGACCTGCTGAGCTTGCTGTCTGCCAGGCCCGTCTCACGGTGTTGGAATGAAATCGAGGAGATTCTGCTATGTATTGTTATTTCATACCCATTTAAGGGTGAGTTTCTTTATGTGACTTTATTCACTCACTCAGTGTTGATGCCCAAGGAAAACATCAGCGTCCCCCCACCAATGTTACTAGCCGCGGCGAAGGATCTAGTCCAAAGTAGCTGCGCATTCCCTCTCCTTGTTCCTCTTGTGATGGGTCAGTGACCCTGGAGGACGGCTGGCTTGAGGAAAGTGCACCAACTCTGACTGTGGAAGAGAGCAAAGTTTCCTGGGAAATCAAACCTTTAGCCTTGGCCTTGTGAGCTCTTTGCTCTAATCAGCTGGTAACCAGCCAGGGATGGGTTTGTGCTGCTGTCCCCAAGTGCACTTTTGAAATTAGAGGAAGTGTGTCTTTTGGTGGGAGTTTAGTGGTTCCTTATAGGATGACCAACTTATCCCAGTTTGTCCAGGATTTTCTGGTTTTAGCCCTGAATGCCTTGTATCTGTGGAACCGCCTGGGGCGAGGCAAGCCATGACAGCCGGTCACCTTGGCTCCCAGTGCCTATTTGCTGCAATTCTGGTGCTACACTTCATCCCGCTTCACTCCTTTCCTCCTTGATAGTGCAGTATCTGCATTTCTCTTGTCCCCTGTATTTCTATGTTGCAGTTATGTTGGAAAAACATTAAATAAAGCAAGTCCTACTAAGGTATTGGATTAAACAAAACCATATCATACTTTGCATACTAGCAATAATCAGCAAGATAATATCTGCTCCTTTTAAACAAAAAAGTCTAACCAGCGCATATATTCATAACTAATGCAACACAATTTGTTGCTATCTCCCAGGCAGGTTTGGATTTTAGCTGGGGCAATGCTTAACGTAGGAGGGAATGTCTCTAAAGGAGGGAGTTCCAGTGTCACCAGACAATCTTTGGACATATTTTTCAATAGAGAAGCTATTGACTCATCAACAATATTTTATTAGCGAAACTCCATGTTTTGCTAGCCACTGTGAATAACAGAAAAAAAATTTAAGAAATGGATCCTTGATCCAATAATGTAGCTAGGAAGAGACTCTATACATAATGGAAAAGTTAACTAACAGCACAGGAGGGAGGGAGGCAGTAAATCAGGCTAATACTTCTCCAGTCTTTGTTCTACCTAGTATCTTTTGAGTCTATGTAGTATCTGTGCTAGATAATTTCAAAACAATATCTCAGTCTCTTGCCCAAACCACATTTTTACGGATGATGAAACTGTATCGTAAAAAGGTTAAGCAACTTGACCATAATCAAGTGGCCCTAAGAATGCGGTTACGCTGGAATTCATTCATTCATTCACCAGATGTTTATGGAGCATTTAAACAGAAGTGAGACTATGCTTGTTTACATTTAAAAGGAGCCAAGATCTTTTGAATCTGGGATGATTTAGAAAAGCCTACAGGAAAAGGTGGAGTTCCAGTTAAACTCTGAAGAGTGAGGAGAGGTCGGAAAAGCAGAGAGGGAAGGGAGGAGAGTCCAGGAGCGAGTAAGTACACAGGCCAGGTTGTGTGTGGAAGTGGAGACTTTGTGTTGGTGAAGAAGGTAGTAGCTTAGTAAGATGTCGAGTTCATTTCTAATCATAAGAAATTGTGTCAAAGATGAGGTTTGCTGAAAGTCTAGACCCAGGGGTCAAGAACTCAAATACCTTCAAGAGCCAGAAACGTAAGTAAGACTGTGAGGTGGGGATGGAAGCCAACAGAAAGTGGTAGAAAGGGGCTGTGTGTGTGTGTGTGTGTGTGTGTGTGTGTGTGTGTGTGTGTGTGTGTTCTCCCCAGAGGCATTCAAGTTGTTGTTGTTTTAAGTTCCAGCATAGTTAACGCACAGTGTTGTATTAATTTCAGGTTTACAATATCGAGATACAGCGATTTTTTACCTTACTCAGGGCTCATCATAATAAGTATATTCTTAATCCCCTTCACCTGTTTCTTCCATTCCCCCACTTATCTCCCCTCTGGTAACCACCAGTTATAAAGAACTTATAGAACTCAATACCAAAAAACCAAGTAATCCAAATGGGCAGAAGACAGGAACAAACATTTCTCTAAAGAAGACATCCAGATGGCCAACAGACACATGAAAAGATGCTCCACATCAGTCATCGATCAGCGACGTTCAAGGTTTAAATGGCCAGATGCTGATGGGGCAGGCAACCCAAACCTTTTCGGGAGTGGGATCCAGCTGAGTGGCTTGCCCCCTCATTTTCACTTCTTGATAGGCGCTGCTGCTGCTGAATGTTTCAAAATTTGCTAGTGGTTATGTTTGGACCTTATGTTCAAACAGGAGTGAGGTTTTGAAGGCACATGACCACAGAGAGAAAAATGTGACTTCTGATGCTTTATTTTTAAGATCGATGGCAGGTGCCTGCTGGACAGCAATCCATACTGGCAGGCACCGAACTGCCACTGTTTGACCCCCTCGACTGTTTAGACATGGCCTCTGCTCAAAGCACTCCTAGCTTTTGCAGCAGCTTTCATTTCTGTGGGTGAAGATTAAAACAAAGGCCAGGCGATCAAAGATAAACAACGGCAGCAGGACATTTATATAAATATAGCCATAAAAAGAACATATACACTGGAGAAAAAAATGATAACAAGTAGAATACAGCTAAAATAAAGATAGCAGAGACCTTATTCTCCCCTCCCGTGGAAACTGAGTTTATGGAAACCCAACAAGACAGAAACTGACAGTTAGCAAACAGTTTAAAGCAAGGCCACTGATGATTCAAATGCCTCATTTTGCTGATGTTCTCCAATAAGTTACACGTTATATCTTTATAAGTAGAGATTGTTAAAGAGTTTGTGACCTAGAAAACAGAACAATGATTGGGCTATCTCACTTGGTAAGTTGAATCAACATCTCTGGACTTTTTTCTCTTCTACCAAATGAAAGATATTAGGCTAGATGTGGCCTGCTGACAGCTTCTGTTTGGCCTTGCCATGTTTCATAATTGGAAATTTCTTAAACATTTCATATAAAACATTGTTATTTGACCTTGCCTAAAAAATAGGATCCATGTGGTAATAGTTGGCTGATACTAAATAGTAGTGCCCCCTTGTGGCGGGGCTGATCTCTGCAGTCTGCCTCTCCCCTCAACTCTCCCATTGGTCTCATTCTGCTGGCTTTGATTCACTGGGTTCTCAGAATATGCTTTTGGGTTTTATATTTTTTTAAAGATTTTTTATTTATTTATTTGACAGAGAGAGAGAGAGAGATCACAAGGAGACAGAGAGGCAGGCAGAGAGAGAGAGGGGGAAGCAGGCTCCCCACTGAGCGGAGAGCCCAACGCGGGGCTCGATCCCAGGACCCTGGGATCATGACCTGAGCTGAAGGCAGAGGCCCTAACCCACTGAGCCACCCAGGCACCCTGCTTTCGGGCTTTAAACCCCCTGCCTATATGATGTTGAAAGTCTTCTCTAGCTCTAGCTCCTTAAACCCGACTCACTGAAGTTTCCCTTTCCCAGTAAGAATTTTTTTTTTTTTTAAAGATTTTGTTTATTTGACAGAGAGAGAGAGAGCACAAGTAGGCAGGGGGCAGGCTGAGTGAGAAGGAGAAGCAGGCTCCCCACTGAGCTGAGCAGGGAGCCCAATGCGGGGCTTGATCCCAGGACCCTGAGATCATGACTTGACCTGAAGGCAGATGCTTAACTGACTGAGCCACCCAGGTGCCCAGAATTTTTTTTTCTTTCTTGATGATAATCTTCAGTTATTATATCCAGCCATTCTGAAGTCCACAATTACGGACCTGATAGGCCTGCTGGTGTTCGGTTAGGTAAGGGGTGGGGAACTCATGCCTATATATCGTCTTTCTCCTCCTAGAGGTGTGGGAATGGGATGCTGAGGCACAAGACCAAACTGAAAACACCAGATAAACAACTGAGCTTCAAAACTGAGCTTTCCAGGGGTATGGAATGTACGTTTCCACTTAAAAATACACTAAGTTTCCTCTACAATTAAGCAGTTACAGGTATTTGTGCTTTAAGATTTATCTGATGGATTATGCTGGATTCAGGTTAGTATTAATTTAATTAGTTTAATACTCGAATCACATGCTGCTGCCATTTGGGCAAACAGGTGTGTGTTCTGGTGGAGTTACTTGGAGATTCCAAAGTCATCATTCAATGATGGTACATTGGGTATATTATTATTATTTTTTAAAGACTTTATTTTTTTATTTGATAGAGAGAGAGATCACAAGTTGGCAGAGAGGCAGGCAGAGGGAGAGGGGGGTTCCCTGCTGAGGCTCCCTGCTGAGCAGAGAGCCCGATGCGGGGCTCGATCCCAGGACCCTGAGACCATGACCTGAGCTGAAGGCAGAGGCTTTAACCCACTGAGCCACCCAGGCGCACCTATTGGGTATATTATGAATGTGTGCACATTTCTAGAGTGATTGAGAATGTGGGTTTGGGGGGGAGGTTGTCTGCATTGGAAGGCTGGCTCCATTATTTCCTTGCTGTGTTACTTTAGAAAGGTTCCAGACCTCTGGAGAGATGGTAATAACAATGGTATCCATCTCAAAGGTGAGCATTGGATGGTCATGTGCAGTTCCAGCATAAAGCATGCACGTAGTCAGCATGCAGGAAATACTATTGATGACAAGCAGGAGGAGGACAATGATTATGATTTGAGCTGGTCGTACCTTCACCGAAGTTGAGTGGCGTCTTATTATAATATGATCGAAAGATGTCATTTCCTTTTCTGAATGTGACATCAGCTGTGTGCTGCATGTGTCTTGTGGAAGACCTCATCCCAGAGAAAGATCAAGTATTAACAGTTTGTGCCTGTGGGGGTGTTGGCATTGGTGCTAAGGGCCCCACCAAGCAGCCTCGAATGCTCAGTCTAACTAGTGAACTAGGTCCTATCTCAAGTCCCTGGCTCCTTCCTCAAGCTCCTTTGATCTGTGGGTGTTCATGATCACAATCAAAAAGGAGGTTAAGTCCTCCTCTGAAGTTATGAGCCCTTCTCTGAGATGATGCAGAGAGATGGTGTATGTTGCTTTTGACAGAAAGCCATTATTCTCTGCAGCAGTTGGTGACTTTTGGAGGGAGTTTCGCCCCCAGGAAGATTAGAAAATTGATCTTGCAGTTCCAGTGAACCCGGCAATAGCAAATTCAAGCAAGCTTTGTCTTTGGTCATTTGGTCTTTATGGTGTAAGGGAAAGAAATTTGGAATCCCAGGTTCCTATTCCCGCCCTGCCACTCACTTGGGCATACTTTTCACAGCTCCTAACTGTATTTAAATTTATAAAATGAGTTGGGATCATTGATTTTAGGCATTCTGTTAGTATACATTTCTATTTACATTTTTATTATTTAAACAGCGACGTACTGGTATGCTGATTTTCTAAGAAAAACAAAGCTTTGATTTGTAGCATTTCCAATTTCCAGAGTGTAAATGCTCCCACCATGGCTGGTTTTAAGGTACCAACATGCACCATTGAATATGGCTTTGGGAAGAGAAACTTCCCTAACTCTTGTGAGCTTGTAGGAGCTGGCTTCCTCACACCACTTTGGACATTCAGATATCCCAGCAGCAGTATTTGGCAAAACATACGAATTTGGCTCCAGAGTCACCAGATTGAAGAAACTGTGTTCTTTGATTGAAATACCAATATCTTCAGACCTACTGCATGGGTTTTGTCTGTTCTGCCTTTGTTTGATTTTATACAAATTGATAATTATTTTCAGAGAAATATTTATGAACATTGTATTATTTTTAGTGTCTCCATAATGACACCGGACAAGATGTTTTTGAGATCAGTCTAGAAACTAGGAGCTAGATGATGAGATTTTAAAACAAACAGATGCTTTATCAAGTATTAGTTGAGGATAGTTCATCATAGAGATCTATCATTTGTGTCCAGAGGGGTTGGGGACCTAGCCAAGATCACATGCATCATCAGTGTCAGAGGAAAGGCTGCCCTCCAGACTCTGTCTTCGCTGCTAGCCTGCTAGTCTGGCTTGTGTTCCTGCCATGGTTCGTTACCGAATCCCTTCTCCGGTAGCTCATGGGAGAATGAAAACGTATCAGGGATTCCCAGCAACAGCCCACCTATGTTTAATATTGTTTTCATACAGGACAAGAGATGGACATGGCTATGTCATCTACAGCCTTTCATTTTCCACTGCTAGTATATGAAGTAACCAAAAAAAATTGTTTTACTCTTAGTCATTAACTTTCTTAGGCTCTGTCGTTTGTTATAATAGTTTATTTTATTTTAAAGATTTTTTTTAGTTTTTCTTTTTTTTAAAGATTTTATTTATTTATTTATCAAAGAAAGAGAGAGAGCGCACAAGCAGAGGGAGGGGCAGAGGCAGAGGGAGAAGCAGGCTCCCCACTGAGCAAGAAGTCAGATGCGGGACTTGATCCCAGCACCCTGGGATCATGACCTGAGCCGAAGGCAGACGCTTAACCAACTGAGCTACCCAGGTGTCCCTTAAAGATTTTTAAAAAAATTTTAAGTAATCTCTACCCCAACATGAGGTTTGAACCCACAGCTCTGAGATCAAGAGTTGCATGCTCCACCGACTGAGCCAGCCAGCTGCCCCTGTTTGTTATAATATTTTAAAATTTCCCCAACACTGAATTTCAGGGATTTCCTCCCCATATTTTGCTGTTGGATTACAGGGCCAGGTCCGTATTTTATTTAAAAACACAGACTCTCTGTGTTTGAATTCTTAGGATGCTACTTAATAGCTTTAGTTTTCTAATCTGTAAAATGGGAATAATAATGTTATTTGCCTAACAGGTTTGTCAGAAAAGTGAATTAGTACTTGTAAAGATTTTGAATATTGCCTGGCATGTGATAAGCACTCAGCTGTTATAATTATTGTTACCAACATTTATAATAAAATCAGAGGGTCTTAGTTAAACTGTTTTTGGAGATTTAAAAAACAGCTTAAGGTATAATTTATATAACAAAGTCCACCTGTTTAATGTGTGTAACTTAGTGGTTTTTAGCATATTTACAGAGCTATGCAACCACCAGCATCGTCTCATTTTAGAATACTTCCATTGCTTCAAAAAGAAACCTTGTACCCATTGGCAGTGACTCTCCATCCTCCTACCTCCCTGCGTCTCTACTCTGGGCAATCACTGTTTTCTGTGTCTATGAATGAAACATTTCAAACATTTCATATAGAGACAGAAAGTACCTATTCTGGATATTTCATATAAATGGGATCATACTATATGTGATTTTTTGTAACTGGCTTCTTTCATCTAACATACTTTTTATTTTTTGTTTTTGTTTTGTTTTTTAAGTAGGCTCCATACCCAATGTGGGGCTTGAACTCATGACCCCGAGATCAAGATTTGCATGCTTTACTGCCTGAGCCAGCCATGCACCCCTCGCCTAGCATGGTTTCAAGTTCATCCATGTTGTAATATGTGTCAGTACTTCCCTTTTATGACCAAATAATTCCATTGTAAGGAATTATTATTTGGTCATTGTATGACCAAATAATTCCATTGTTCCATTGTAAGGATATGCCACATTTCATGGATCTGTGTTTCAGTAGGTGCATATTTGGATTGTTTCCAGCTTTTGGCTATTATGAACACTGCTGCTATGGAAATTTGTGTACACATTTTGTGTGCACAGTAGTCTTGGTTAAATAACTAGGAGTGAAATTGCTATGTTTAACTTTTTGAGGAGCTGCCAAACTGTCTTCCAAAGTGGCTGCACCATTTTGCATTCCAATCAGAAATAGATGAGGGTCCCAATGGCTCCATATGCCTTGCCAACATTTAACTTTTTTTTTTTTTTTTTCATTTTGGCTATAGCCCTTCTGGTGGATGTGGACTGGTATCTCATTATGTTTTTGATTTGCATTTTCCTAATGACTAATGACGTGAGCATCTTATCTGTGCTTATTGGCCATTTGCATATCTGTTTTAGAGACAAACTGATTCAAATCCTTTGCCCACTTTCAAATCTGGTTGTCTTTTTATTATTGAGTTGTATCCTTTATGTGTTCTGGATATAAGTCTATTCAGAAATGTGATTTGCAAATATTTTCTCCCGTTCTATAGGTTGTCTGTTCGCTTTCTTGATAGTGAAGCATGAAGTTTTTAATTTTGATGAAGCCCAATTTATCAGCACTTATGTTTTTGGTCAGACCTAAGAAATAATTGCCTAATCTGAGGTCATGAAGCTTTCCTCCTATATTTTCTTCTGAGAGTACTATAGTTTTAACATTTATGTAAGCTTAAGGTCTTGGATCTACTTTGCGTTAATTCTTACGTGTGTCGTGAGGTAGGGGTCCAATTTCATTCTTTGGTACATTGTCCTGGTACTTGACTCCTTTCCAGTTTTTGCTGGCATTCTTGTTGAAAAAACTGTTCTTTTCTCATTGAATTGTCTTGTCCCCTTTGTTGAAAATGAACTGACCATGAATGTTAGGATTACTTTTAACAATAACTGATTACTTTTAACAGTAATTGATTACTAACTGATTACTTTTAACAATATAATTAGTGACTTATTCTCCATTGGTGAATCTGGTCATCACTGTTGCTTTTAAAGACATGGACTTTTATCTTTTTTATGCACCTCTATGTAAGTCCAGGGCCAGAGTTTTTAGTATTTTCCCTCTATCGTTCTCGATAATCCCAACATCATGTTTTTTAGATGGTTATTTCACCTGTTTGTGACAATGGTAATAACAAGGAACACTGATAATGATGCCTCCCTACAGAGTCTTCAGGCATTGAGAAGAGCATGAATCACCACCACTTAAGGACAGGCAAAGAGAGAGAGATTCTTCTACTAGTGCATTTCCGTGTTACTGTTGATGACATGTCTTCAATTTACCATTCATCCTGCACGGTTTTAAAACAGCAGAGAGCCGTGAGGCTGGGCCGACTTTGGAAAGTGACCGAGATGGTACTATCTGTGATAATTTGGTCTTGGGAATTGAGCTCATAGGATCCTTTAAGATATGAGTTGGGTCATAAGTGTGCAATTTATGGAAGAAAAAATGCACATGGCTAATAAACAAAAAATATTCTCTACTAGTTATCAAACAATGCAGAAGACAACCCAGTTGGGTGACCAATGGGCAGGTTTTTGTTCTGTTTTTTTGTTTTTTGTTTTTTGGGGGAGAGTGTTTGAAAGGCCACCACATTTGTGGTGATGGTGGTTGCCTTCCTAACATGCTTGTGTGCACTGCTGGAAGTGAGTCTGGAAGGGAGTTAGCGTCCTCATTTTGCAGAGGAGAAGGCTGAGGCTCAGAGAGTTTAATGAACTCATCCCGTGTCTCCTAGTTGGTGAGTGACAAGGCTGAGACTCAGATACAGATCCGGATGCTTACCATCTCCCCCACGGGCACAGTGAGCGTGTAGCTCAGACAGGTCAGATGTCGTTTTGAGATTTCTGGTAAACCAGAGTTTGAATTCTACCTCTGCCTGACACACCCATGAAAACGCTGTAAATTAAGGTGGAGTCTGGTGATTGGGCTGAACCATCTCTTGATGGCTGCAGAGACATATAGGCTGTTTATCTGTGAAACTGTGTTCTAGTGTTTCTGTTAGGTTTCCAGGGGCAGAGGATAAAGACTGGAAGGGAATTTAATCATTGTTAAATTTCCTTTTTTTTTTTTTAAGATCTTATTTATTTATTTGACAGAGAGATAGAAAGAGAGCACAAGTAGGCAGAGCAGCAGACAGAGGGAGAGGGAGAAGCAGGCTCTCTGCTGAGCAGGGAGCCCAATGCAGGGCTCGATCCCAGGACCCTGGGATCATGACCTGAGCCGAAGGCAGACGCTTAACGAACGGAGCCACCCAGGCGCCCCCATTGTTAAATTTTTATATGCCTGGCACTTTACATATAGAAACTTTTAGTTAATCCTCTTCATATCGCGAGGGAATAGGTGTATTTCTCACCATTTTGGAGATAAGATAACCAAACTCAAGAGACATTGTCTCTTTTCCTAGTTCACACATTCAGTAAAACGGCTGTGGACCTGGGATTTGGGGCAAGTTTCTGGAATCCACAGCCCTGTGTCTTTCCGTTATTACACACAGTCTCCTGGAAATAAAGTAAAGCACGCGGTTCCTTGTCTCCTCCATCCATTTACATTTTATATTATGTTTTCTGTTCTCGTCACCTCTCACGGGCAGTGTTTGTCTTCACAGTGTTTTTGTGTACCCATGGTGATGCCTTTAAATGGGTTTCTGGTGGCTTTCTCTTTATTGCTCTAGGTCTGGGGTAAGCTTAACAACCTTCCTGTAAAATTCTCTTTTCTTTTTAAGACAGGACTCTTTGAAGGATTTTAAAGCAATTATAGTTGGAACTCCCGAGGAGTTTTAAAAAAAATTAAGTTCTTCTACATATAATTGGTACTCTGGGAGCGGTTTTGCTAAATTTAAAGTAGAAAACAAAGCAGAAGTCAAAAGACCAAAAACCTCAGCCATCGTGCCTGCTTACAAGGAAGTCAAAGAAATCTAACCTAAAACCAAACCCATCTTTCTAGATTAAAAGGAACTTAAAACCAAAACTTACAGGTTGACACAGTAAGTTTGACAGGACAGTGCAAGTATGTTATAATCCGATTTTCTTTCTTTTTTTTAATTGTACTTTTTTCCTTTCCTTCCTTTCCTTCCTCTCTTCCTCCCTCCCTTCCTTCCTTCTGATGTTCCCTGGTGGTCTAGTGGTTAGGATTCGGCGTTCTCCCTCCCCCTTCTTTCTTGCTTTCCTTTCTTTCTGTCAATCCCATTTTCCCTTCACTGGAAAATCCTGAGTTCTCTTGAGCAAACTGAGTCCTCGTTTGCAACCACGATTCTCAAAGCTCTCCTAGCATTGCTCATTGTCCCCCTCTGCTTGAGTTCTCTTTCTTTAGCTTGAATAACATGAAAACCCTCAAACCCTGCCAGTTCTTCTATGCAATAACCCTATAAGCAAAATTCACTTGCATCATTGGTTAATCCATCCTACGATCCTAAAGCGTGTGGGATCATTCTTGTTTTTCCTCAAGCCCTTGATGATAAAGAAGGAAAAATGTCCCAGTGGCCAACCACAGACCTCCCTCCTGTGGAGGCTTTCTGTCCTTGCGACGCTAAAGAGACTTTTTAAATACAAAGAGGCAACACTTCCTTCTCACCTATTTTTTTTCCAGGTCTGAGACCTGACACTTACAATTCCTGGTCTGGGTCCGTTGGTGTCACTTCCCTCCATTGGAGCAGGCTCTTGTAGGCTATGAATTGTGCTCGAAAGGTCTGCTGGATGTTCCTCTTTGTTGACAGGGCCTGCGGCCTTTTCCACATCGTTTAGAGGCCACCTGATCTCCAAGAAACTCTGGGGAGTACCAGGAAGGGACTTGGAGTTTACTCCTGATCTGGCCAATGATAGCCCTTTCTGCCAGGTGGCCTGCTCTTACCTCACCGTATTAAGTGCTGTAACAGAAGGTTTCTCTTTCAGACTCTGCTCAGAGGGACGTGATCAGCCACACCTGAAACACACATGTGTGGTTCAGCAAATGACCATAGCGACATTCTGTGGGACTCCTAAGATCACATGACTTCTCGGCTCAAGAACTTCAT
Organism: Potos flavus; assembly: GCA_028534135.1. NCBI lineage: Eukaryota > Metazoa > Chordata > Mammalia > Carnivora > Procyonidae > Potos > Potos flavus. The sequence continues at coordinate 14,314,002 of CM052895.1, read as the reverse complement.
CTTATCTTGATGCTAGTGTGGGGCCACTTACACTGACCCCTTCCTCATTAGGACCTGTGTCTTATTCCCATCTTGTTGTCTTTCCTCCCTTTGGAAGACAGTGACTATGTGCCACCTCAGAAATTTTACCCTCATTCTCCCTGAATGGGCTTCAGCTTCCTCCTGTTTGCATGACTATACATTCTTTTTTTTTTTTTTAAGATTTTATTTTTTTATTTGACAGAGAGAGAGAGAGAGACAGCAAAAGAGGGAATACAAGCAGGGGGAGTGGGAGAGAGAGAAGCAGGCTTTCTGCTGAGCAGGGAGCCCATTGCAGGGCTCGATCCCAGGACACCAGGAGCCACCCAGGTGTCCCTGACTATACATTCTTTAAACATGACCAGGGCTCCTGGGTGGCTCAGTTGGTTAAGCATCTGGTTAAGCATTTGACTTCAGCTCAGGTCATGATCCTGGGGGGCTCTCTGCTCAGTGGGGAGTCTGCTTCTCCCTCTGCCCCTCCCCCTGCTTGTGCTCTCGTTCTCTCTCTCTGCCAAATAAAGAAATAAAATCTTTAAAAAAAAAATAAAACCACCCCCCCCAATGGCCAACACAACAGCTTTGATATTCATTGTTAAATGATATTATCAATGTTTTTATCACCCCTGTCTCATCTGCGCTTTCTATAATCAGAATATGCTTTTATTTTTATTTTATTTATTTTTTTTCAGAACACGCTTTTAAAGAAATGTGTTTTGTACTTTATTCATCATGGTTCTTTGCTCACGATGGGGGTTCAATAAGTATTGACTGATGATGAATCTGCCATACTAGAGAAGACCTTTTCACACCAAAGTTGATCTTTTTTATTCTTCTTTCTTTTTAGGTGTTCCACCATATTACTAATGCAAATATTAGAGTTGCTTATTAATTAGAAGAATAAAAAAAGGACATTAGAGTTTTTTTTTACTCTGTATCAAAAATCCAAACAAAATCATTTGGCTAAACTCCAGTGATAAAATATTTTTAAGTATTTAATGAATTTTAATCTGTGACCACTATAAAACAAAATCTTATCTGTTGAGATGATTTACTTGCATCGGAAAAACTGAGACGAAGATTTACAAATGAGAAGGAAGAGTCCAATTTGTGTGAGTTCGAGGCTTGATAATAGAACGAGATTTCCAGGCATGACATTATTAAGAATGTATATAACTTTTATTCTCTATCCTCCCTTTTCTACTCTTTGAATCAAAATTTGTCTTTCCACCCTGTGTTAGATTGAAGGCATCGATGATCTCAATTAATTTAATGGCCTCTGTCCATACCCCTTCTCTAATAACCTTGTAGTTCCTGCCCACTCTAACTTGGGCTGGTCTTGTGACTTGCTTTGGCCAGTGCAATGTGGCGGAAATGATGACGTGATGATTCTGAGTCTAGACCTCGAGAAGCCTTGTGTGTTTCTCCTTCCTCTCTGGCTTCCCTGTGGTCACCATGACAACATGTCTGACTTTGGGGCACGATCCATGTGAGGCCACATGGAGGCAAGCTGAGTCCTTCTAGCCATCATGGAGCCCCAGCTCCCACTGGACCTACCATCTACCCAGACTGAGCCCACACAAAATCTGGCTAGACGAGATCAGTAGAGCTACCTGCCAACCTGTAGCCTCCTGAGAAACATAGTTATTTTTTAAAAAGATTTATTTATTTACTTTAAACAGAGAAAGAGAGAGAATGCATGAGCAGGAGGGGCAGAGGGAGAGGGAGAGAGAAACAGACTCCATGCTGAGTGTGCAGCCAGAAGTGGGGCTCAATCCCAGGACCCTGAGATCGTGACTTGAGCCAAAACCAAGAGTCAGGCACTTAACTGACTGCATCATCCAGGCGTCCCAAAACAATAGTTTTTAAACTCATGTGTTTTGAGATGGTCATACAGTCATAGCTAACTGCTTCACATCCTATATTCATAATACTAATAGGATAAGACGGTAATAGCTCCTCCCAGGGGCTATTATATTTTAATTGTTGTCAGTCATTGGAGCTAAATGGATGTATTTTGAGAGTGTCTTCAGTTTCAGTAAGTGACGATGGGGAACTTAAGGAGTGCAGTGGAATCTTCCTGGGATAATAGTCCCATATACTTCGGAAGCCGATTATTATTAGAAATAAGAAGAAAATAGTTTGAAAATCAGGGCGATGACATCTATTGAAGATCTCAAATTTGTAGTTGGTAGACCTACAAACTGTTACCATGGCATCCCCAAACCATCCTACCCACCCTCTTGGGCAGAGTTCCCACTCCCCTGTTTCGTCCCCAGACACAGCTGACAGCTGTACCCATCATTCACTCCTCTCGGGTCTTTTTACAGAAGTCTTTCTTCTGACCACTGAATAAGCCACACTGGCGGGCTTTGTATTGAAGGGGCAGCACTGACAAAGCTGGCCTCCAACCCTGCCTCATGCCTCATGCATTACATCCTCTGACCCACTAAGGGTTTAGTATTTGTGTACTCTAGTTTTCTTTCCTGCAAAACGGTGATGGGGAAGATTCGGCTCTTAAACAAGTTAGTTCAAGGTTCTTTTGATCACTGGTAGAGATAGTTTCTGCTTATTAGTAACTGTGTGTCATAGGCCAAAGCTTTAGCAAATATTAACTCTCATTGTATTGCCCTTATTATTAACAGCCACATAAATGGAAGTTCAGAGATTTGACATGACGTGGGTGGATCCAAAGTCACACACATGAATGGAAACAAAGCCATAAATAAAGTAATAGTTTGTACTTTAGAAAAAAATGGAAAATCTGTCTACCTCTTCGTCTTATGGCTATGTAACAATAGTGACTCGTAGGCCAGTCCTCATAAAGCACATGTGAGCCCTTCAGACGCAAGAAGGACCTTGAGGCCTACTGGGGGCATCTTATCAACCTCAAAGTCTATTTTTGACACCTCTTTAACTCATTAACTCAGCTTTAAGAAAAATAGCAGGAATAGGCCCTCTGATGGGAAAGTTGGGGCAAGCAGTTTCATAGTAATGGCCTGTTTTATACCAACAAGTTCTAGGCCAGGTGTCTGTATCCCCTTTGTGCTCAGTTTTCTCATCTATAAAATGGGTGTGTGGAGTCAGTCGGTGCTCTCCTAAACTGTGGTCTGTGGACAATTTCTCTAGCCTGGGTGGAAGTCGGGAAATGCTACATACACGGTCTGTCCCTTAGAGAACTTTGTGAAGGACTGCATTCAAGAAATCTGTTCAACTTTATTAACTCAGGCTTCATAGAGATCCTGGAAACCTCTTAAGACCCTATGGGAAGAATCTCATTTTGGAAATGTGGAGGCAGATGAATCTCATGACTTCCTTTGGCTGTAGAACATCTGAACTAATGGAAAGATATTGGTTCTATTGCAATTTACTGCTGAGTCCACTTTTTATCCAGGAAGGAAATAGGAAGAAAAAAAATCATATTTTCTTGATTGCTCTGTGTGAGACACTTCGATATTTTATAGATTTCTTCTTTCTTTCTTTTTTCTTTTTGAGAGAGAGAGAGAGAAGATATCTTGTGTACGAGCTGGAGGGGAGAGGGGAACTGGGAGAAGGAGAGAGAATCTTAAGCAGGTTCCACACCCAGTGCAGAGCCTGATGTCGGGCTTGATCTCACGACCCCAGATCATGACCTGAGCTAAAATCAAGAGTCAGTTGCTTAACCAACTGAGCCACCCAGCTGCCGCCAAACCCCGTATTTATTTTTTGCATTGCCATATGGAATATTATTATTCTCATCAATATTGATCTTAATGACATCATTTTTTCCCATAACCACTACAGTCTTATTGAGAGAAGAATCAGCATCAATGTAGAGTCAGTAGGCTCAGTCCCTGATCCTCTTTTCTATCTGCACACGTTCTCTAGGTGATATTATCCAGCTGTTAAATAATATTTATATGATATGATAGGATATTATCCAGGCTTTAAATAATACTATATGCTGATGACTGCTAACTTTCATGATTCCCCTCTGTCTGTTCCCGTATTAACACCTCAAACTTTGTTTGACCAAACCAGGATTTTAAATTCAGAGCTTTCCTCTAGACTTTTCTTGCCCATTTTACCCTTTGTAATTGGTTTCCCCATCTACCTGGTTGATCAAACAGGAATTGAGGTGTTGCTATTTCTCTCATGCCTTCGTTCCCCACATGCAGTCCATTAGCAAGTCTGTCCTGCCAGAACCCTCCAGAATGTGACCACTTCTCTCCACGGCCATGCCTCTTTCTAGTCAAGCTACCATCATCTTTCATGCAAACAGTTACCGCCACATTCCAGTTGTTCTCTCAGCTTCCCTTTGTGTCCCCTTTGCAATCAGGAGCCAAGATGATCTAAAAAATAAATCTGTAGGCGCTATCATGGCAGCTTTGCTGAGAAAGACTGCCGGCCTCGTGGGGTTGGTTATATGCGAAAGTCCACACGAAGGACTAACAATGTTGTACACAAAGATTCTTGATGTTCTGGAGCAAATTCCTAAAAATGCAGCCCACCGCACGTATGCAGAACGGATTGCGAATGAGAAGCTGCGTCTCGTTCAAGTGGAACCAGATGTTAAGAAATTAGAAGACCAACTTCAGGGTGGCCAACTAGCAGAGGGGATACCTGAGGCTGCAAATGAAGTAAGTCTGGCAGGAAAAATGATACACTGGAAACCTTGGGAGCCTTTAGTGGAAGAGCTTCCTGCCAACCAGTAGAAATAGCCAATGTAATCATCGTTAAATGACTAGTGTGTTGATGGGAAACTGATGTAATTAAATGTTCTGGTACAATAAATAAATAAATAAGACCGTGTTGCTTTCCTCCTTAAAACCTTTTGGTGATTTCCCATTTCATGTAGATAGATAGATAGATAGATAGATAGATAGATAGATAGATAGATAAAAAAAAAATAAATTGCAGTCTCCGGCCTTGGTGGGGTCTTTCTTTGTTCATGTCTCCAGCCTTACATGGCTGATGCTTGCCTACGTTGCCTTCCTTCCTGATCCACCGTGTACCAGGCTTGTTTGGTCCCAGATCGCTGCTCTTGCTCTACCCTCTGCCTAGATAAGTCATTTTCTCTTGGTCCACATGCTGCCTCCTCAGTGATGCCTTCCCTGACCAGCTCGTCAACACTAATCCCACCTTGTGCAGAGACTATCCCATCATTCCACTTTATTTTTTGGAAGAGTTGTCACTCTCTTATTTTATTTGTTCATTTGCTACTCCCCCCCCCCCCCATGCTTCTCTCAGCTAGAAATACAAGTCCAGGAGACCTTCCATCTTCTTCTTGTGTTCAACCCCGTATCTCCCCACTAGTGTGTATCATGGTGCCTAGTACATACAGTTACTCAGTAGATATTTGTCAGATTGGTAAAATAAGTGTTATTTGTCTTGTTCATCTTTCCAGCCATTTCTGGTCAGTGCACATTTAAAAATAATTAAACGCATGCAAGGCTACATACAGTGACCTCAAGCAGACTTCAAACAAATGGACTATTCAGAGAAATTTTTAAATGACACTATTATCTGCAGGGGATTTTTTAATGTGCAAATCTCCAAGGAAGAAGAGAGGACAAAACTGTTAATTGTCAAATACTTTTGCACTGAGGCAGTGGGAGTTTGGAAAGAATAAACGTGATTCTGGTGTAGTTTTGAAGTCGTGGTTTTTGGGAAAGGGCAGGGAATTGAAAACTACAAATGGCTAAATATGGCTTTTGGGAACTTGTCATATAATTGTTTTTTGGTCCAATCACTCCTCGCTGTTGAGGCCAGTACTTACAGTGGATTTTCTTCTTCCAAACATTGCACTCGGAAGGGAAGATGCTAAGGGAAAATAGGGGCAGTGCTGAAATGGTCCCCTCCAAGGTACCTGAGAAGCAGGACAGTTTGTTATAACCTAGATAAATTCAAGGAGAAAGTGCCAAACCGATAGTGAGTGGAATATTTGTGTTGGAGTGATACACCCCTTTTCTAAAAGTTGGGGAGATTTGGAGGATAGAGAGAAAAGGGAAATACACTTACTGTTCTCTCAAAGGGAGCAATGCTGGAGTAGAAATTTTCATCTTTGAAATTCTGGCGCCACCCAGTGGTGAATGAATCCTGCTTTAGAGTCATTTTCCTAACTGGTTGTCCTCAAACTCTTTGCTCTTTCTCAGAACCACACAGTGAGCTTGGACAAATACCCCTAGTCCTACAGATGCCAGAATTCTACAGGTTCGATGCAGGGCTTGGGCATCAGAGTTTCAAAAACGAGTTTCCCAGGTGATTCTATACAATTTTTGGTTTGCTCTTTAAAAAAAAAATAATCGTACATCGAGTGGCTCTCTATGGAGGTGTTTCGGGTCGTCCTGCAGTGAGTTTGTCCTAGAAAGAACAACCTGGTCACAGATCAGTTTAATTGAGGTCACGGTGTCTGAAAGGAAAAGCTCCAGGAATTCATGGAGATCCAAGGTTTGCATGAGCACCTTCGAGGCCCAAGTGTTTCCCAGGAGACCTTTTATCTAAGGCTTCCTGAGGCATCCCAAGGAAACGGATCTTCAGATAGGACCGCAGATTTAGAACAGCAGGTGCAGCTGGCCCAGGGATTCACGTGTGCTTGGCTTCCCTCAGATCTCAGCTGTGGCCACCGTGGACCGTTCCATGCAGGATTCCACTCGTTTTAAGGTGGTTAAGTTTCCCCTTCAAGTGCTTCACCTAATGCCTCAGGATTTCCTTGGGGGCTCTAGATGCTGTAAGGAACCTTCCAGGTTATGGCATATGCCCAGCTTGGAAGCACAGGGGAGGTTAACACAACTGGAAGCAACTCTAGATCAGTGGGGAAGGGGCCAGTGGATCTAAACTCCTGCCCCTCCTGCTTTGGGGCAGGGCGTTGTGAAGGGTTACGAAGGGTAGGCTCAGGACTTTATCCCATAGGCAGAAGTGTGTTGGAAAGGATGAGGGGTGGCAGGGAGAATTTTAATTAGGATCTTAGATATTTTGGTGATAACACACAGGTGGGATTGGTTTGGGAGGTAAATGGGGGGAGAGGCAGATACTAGGAATAAAGTATAGTTGCTCCAGTTTGAAATAAATTGGCTCTAAGTTAGATGAAAAACCGAGGTAGAAATTTTGAAATAGGAGACCTGATAGTGAAGCCCCAACTCTATTAGCCCGTTTTCCTCACTGAATGTGTATGTTGCCTCATGCGATGGGCTCGGGGCGCCTCTCTCGTTGACCTGTCGGTCTGTCACAAACCTCCCTCAAATTTATGGGCTTACATGAGAAATTCATTGTTGTTGTTGTTCATAAAGTTGGGCTGGGCTCAACTGGGCATTTCTTCTGCTGCCCTTCCCTGGGGCATATGCACGTAGTCATTGTCCTCTGCAGGCTTGTTGGTCGGTGTCTCAGTCAGGGTTCTTGAGAGAAACAGAACCAATAGGATATACCCAAATACACGTGAGGAGGCTTTCAGGAATGGGCTCAGGCAGTTATGGAGGCTGAAAGGTCCCACAGTCTGCCATCCGCAAGGTGGAGCCTCGGGGAAGCTGGTGGGGTAATTCAGTCCACGCCTGAAGGCTGAGAACCAGGAGCTCCAGTGTCCAAGGGCAGGAGAAGATGGATATCCCAGCTCAGAAAGGAAGACAATTTGTTCTTCTTCCCCTTTTGTTCCTACAGTTTGGATGCTGCCTGCCCGCACTAGTGAGCTCAGATCTCTTCACTCAATCTACCAAATCACGTACACACCAAGACATGTTTTACTAGCTATCTGGGCATCTGTGAGGCTGGTCGGGTTGATACAAAAAATTACCCATCACCACAGGGACTGTAGCCCAGAGAGCTTGTCTTTGCTCTGCATGCTGTCCTCCCCCGGTGGGCTAGCAGGGGCTTTCTCCAGTGGAGGCAGCAGATCTGGGGAATGGCCTCAAAGTGGCAAGACTCTTGAAGTCTGAGCTGAGAGTCACATTCGTGCCATCTGTCTCATTGTGTTGGTCAAAGCGATCACAAGGTGCTCACTTGTGGGGAAGTAGAGTCACTCTCCTGATGGAAAGAAGTAAAATAATTTAAGACCACTTTTAATTTACCACACAGTATATTCGAGTAGCCAATGAAATGAACTTTGGATGCCCTCTTATATCTGGATTTGGTTTTAAAACCAGAAATAAAAACAAACAAACAATCCAGAAATCAGACGATTCATATGGTGACTAATCATACCTACCGTCTCTCTTCTGTGGTAAATATCCCAACATCCCTATTCCTGTTCCTGATAAATAGTTTAAATCTGTGACAAGTTGAGTTAACCTTCTCTAAGTGGAAGAGTTTAGGGAAAAGCTTAGATTAAAAAAAAAAAAAATTTCCCCCTCAGATTCACTGGAATCAATTATTCCATTTTAAAAACTATAGTAGATGTACCTCAGATGAGTTGTATTTTAAACTAGTACAAGTTTTTTTTATGTGAATGTGGGTTTTTTGTAAGGGAAAAGAAAAGGGTGTTTTTATATTCAGAATATGGCACGGATATTTATGAGATTATGTTGATAATTGCCCTAAGAAGCATTTTCATAATGGAATAAAAATAATTTATGTTTTAAATGCATGTGATTTTATGAAGCACTAGTAAAAATTTCTGTATCTTAAATATTAGGATTAGCTGGTAGCAATAGTTTATTAATTTTATAAACTTTTATGGCATGGTAGCTCACCGTAATGGAAATCCAAAAACTTACAAAGAAAGCTTTCAATAACCTGTGTTTAAAAGAAGCAGAAACGGAGGCCGCCTGGCTGACTTTGTCGGTAGCGCATTTGACTCTTGATCTCAGGGTTGCAGGTTCAAGCCCCATATCGGGTGTAGAGATTACTTAAAAATAAAAATATCTCGAAAAAAAGAAAATAAAATAAAAGAGCAGAAACAGAATGAAAATGTCTTTTGATGTGAGGAATCATTTGGTCACATACCATGCAGTGTGAGAAAAGGTGGCAAAACCCGATCCCTCACGGAGGTGTGGCATTCAGAGAGCAGCTACAGAGCTGCATAGACAGGAAAAAAAGCAAGATTTTGCGAAAGTGATGAGAGCAAAGACAGCCTGAATCAAAATCTTTTCTGAAGGGCCAATTTTATTTTCTCTTGAACCAAGAGAGAGATTTCACTTCTGGGCATTTCTTTCCAAGACCATTTTTCTGGCTTATCTCACAGGGCTCTTTTTGCTGTTGTTCCCTTTCTTGCCTCAAACAGCTGCTTCTTTAGCAGTTGACTTCAGGTTATTTCAAAAGGTCATCTTATTCACTCTTTCCTCTTTTGACTAAAGCTCCACGTGACTCTTGGCACATGCAAAAACAAAGATGCATCTCAGAAAGATCATTTGGAGCAAAAGAAACCAGACGCACTGCTGTACACTATATGAGTCCATTCATGTAAAGTTCAAAAACACTCAAAGCTAACGTATCAGAATATGGGCTACTTAAGTAGGTAGACTGGAGAGTGCATGCAGGAGCAGCTTTGGGGGTACTGGGTGTGATTGACATTCTGGTGACGTTGGTGGTCTTCCTTTGTGAATTGATTGAGCTGTGCACTTAGGATTTGTGCACATCTCGATTTCTTTGTTGCATTTTTTTAAAAAAGTGGAACAGTCAAGGAAACACGTTCTTCTCATTGACTTAAGGGAAATCTGAGTTTGGGTATCTCCGGTGGTCTGTTAAGGAAAGAATCGTTCAGTTGGCCACGTTTATATGTTTTTCAGACGCACGTTATTGCAGTGTTGATTTTGACTTCATTGGGTTTCAGTGTCCATATGAACCACACTTAGGAGGCCAAGCATCCAATAAATCAGTGGCAATTAGAAACAGCACGAGAACAGTACAAAGTAATGCAAAACAACACGTGATTAGGATTGCAGGACTGTAGGACTGTATTTTATTGAAAAAACAATTGTCGTGCTTCACTAAGCCTGGAAACCCTAAGAGGAGACTGGAAACTAAACATTGATATCACCAAAACAATATTATCTAGACAACTTCTCTTTCTCTCTCTCTTTTGTTTCCTGAAAATACTATCGAAGACTAAATCATTTGATATTCCTTGGTTGATTGTTCTGTAGAAAGTTCCGTGTTATTTCTTTTTTTTTTTTAAATATTTTATTTATTTATTTGTCAGAGAGAGAGAGAGAGCACAAGCAGGCAGAGTGGCAGGCAGAGGCAGAGGGAGAAGCAGGCTCCCCGCCGAGCAAGGAGCCCGATGCGGGACTCGATCCCAGGACCTGACCCCAGGATCCCAGGATCCCAGGATCATGACCTGAGCCGAAGGCAGCTGCTTAACCAACTGAGCCACCCAGGCGTCCCCCGTGTTATTTCTTGGAAGGGGAAAAAAAAGGAAGTCATAAAGACTAGTGAAGTTAATGAAATATTTCACATTTGCCAATACTCATCTTTAAACGTTACTTCCATATTGTTGGCCGACTTTTATTATTTTCTGTAACAGTATTGACGGATCTCTCACGGTGTGCGCCTCTTCCAAGAGTTTTTGATTTTTTTTTTTTTAAAGATTTTATTTATTTATTTGACAGAGAGAGAGAGACCACAAGTAGGCAGAGAGAGAGAAGGAAGCAGGCTCCCCGCTGAGCAGAGAGCCCAATGTGGGGCTCGATCCCAGGACCTTGAGATCATGACCTGAGCCGAAGGCAGAGGCTTTAACCCACTGAGCCACCCAGGCGCCCCGAGTTTTTGATTTTAATGGGATATTGGGTGTAATTCCTGAATTCATCATTCCCTCCTTACAGTAGAAAGAGCTCAAATGTTATCAATGATACCATCCTCAAGACTCTGACTCCTTGGCTGGGTGATGGACATTGGCGAGGGTATGTGCTATGGTGAGTGCTGTGAATTGTGTAGGACTGATGATTCACAGACCTGTACCCCTGGGGCAAATAATACATTATATGTTAATAAAAAAAAAAGACTCTGACCCTTGCATATAAGCTGTAAGTTAGTGGAGAAAACATAGATCAGTGATGTCAACTGCTGTGGTCTATCAGGACTGCAACTGTGGGGGTGGAAATGTATTTCATTTTTGGGACTCAGAACTTCAGCGGCACTGAATGTTTGATCCCTTCTGGTTGTACGCCTGGTCCACAGGTTGAGGGATTAATTCACCTCAACAAACATTTACTGAGGGAAAGTTCACGTACAAAACATAGGGAGAAAGCCAGAATTGTGTGAGAGAGAAATATTTACATAATGAATTCTAATACAATATGATGAATGCCATTGTATAGAAATATAGAAATGGCTTCACAGACAGAAAAGAAAGCAGCTAACTCTGCTCGCGTCCTGAAAGGCTGTGGAGGAGGATCTTAAAAGAGGAGTGAGAGTTAGCCATGTTGACCAGGTGCTGAAGGACATTACAGGAGCGCACAGAGGCTTGGGTTTCCGTGCAGCGAGCAGGAAATGGTGAGAAGTCTGTTATGTTACGGGCTGGGAGAGATAGGGGTGCTGGGATTGGAGCAGCAATCCCAGGCTAGGTTCTGGGCAGATCTTGAATGCCCTGGGAAGGAGTCTGGATTTTACTTGAAGACTGTAGAAGGTTTGTAAAAAGGGGAGAAACACGATCCTCCCCATGTTTTAGGAGAGGGGAAGGTCAGCTGTGATGTGCATAGTGCATGGGAGAGGGGAAAGCAGACAAGAAGGCCAGTTAGGAATTGTTGGAATAATCAACACTTGGAACCAGACTAAAGAAGCAACTTCTCGGAAGGCAGAATTCATCCTGGATTTAAATAAGTTTTGGGATATAGATGAAGGAATACCATAAGAGCACGAGAACAATAATGTCGATCAATTTTAATGATATAGAAAGATGTTCAGAAGATATTGTTGAATGAAAAACTTTACAAAAACACAAGCAATGCCATTCGGAACATTCCCCTCCCCCTATCGACCCATCCATAACTCTACAGAGTAAAAAGGCAGAGAATATACTGTATGAGAATGTTAACAATAATATTTACTTGCTAGTAGGCTTTTGGGTAATTTGAGAAAAAGCAACTCAATGCCCAGTTAAGAATACAGTATGGGGGAGCTTAGAAAAATGTTTTATTTTTATCATTCAGACCCTACTGAAACCTCGTGGATAGGCCGGCATTTCAGCAGGAGAGGGGGATTTGCAGAACCAAGAGGAGTATATAGAAGGGTCAAAAGACACAAGTAAAATAGAAAGGGACACCTGGGTGGCTCAGTGGGTTAAAGCCTCTGTCTTCATCTCAGGTCATGATCAGGGTCCTGGGATTGAGCCCTGCATCAGGCTCTCTGCTCAGCCGGGAGCCTGCTTCCCCCTCTCTCTCTGCCTGCCTCTCTGCCTACTTGTGATCTCTTTCTGTCAAATAAATAAATAAAATCTTAAAAAAAAAAAAAATCTTGGGACGCCTGGGTGGCTCAGTTGGTTAAGCAGCTGCCTTCAGTTCAGGTCGTGATCCCAGGGTCCTGGGATCGAGTCCCGCATTGGGCTCCTTGCTCGGCGGGGAGCTTGCTTCTCCCTCTGCCTCTGCCTGCCACTCTGCCTGCTTGTGCTCTCTCTCTCTCTGACAAATAAATAAATAAATAAAATCTTAAAAAAAAAATCTTAAAAAAAATAATAGAAAAATAAAATACGAGCACAGAATGTGGAAATGGGATTACTGAACTGACAAGAGAAAACATGCAAACAATTTTATTTAAAGTTCATGTTAAAGTTTATCTCTGGATGCTTTTCAAATTGTTTCTGGTTGTCAGAGCCTAAGGATGTCGCTCTGTGAAGGTGGTGGTGGTAGTTTGAATGGCCTGTTTAAGGACTCTTCCTTCCACCTGTAGGATTCCTCGTGTCATCTGGTTCCACTGTTACCACTATATGAACGGGACTAATAGCCCTATATTACCCCTCGTATTACATTAAATATTCTTTTTTCTACATTTTCCACAAAATAAAATTGCCCACAGATGCAAGATTGATAGAACTGATGCTTTCGGATAAGACAACTTACATGCCATCGTGTGGGCCCAAATTGGTTTTACTGATTCAGAAGAAAACCTCCTAGAAGGGTTGGGGTTTGAAGAGGTAGCTACGGGAAGGAGGAGGGAGTTAGAAAGAGAAGAAAAGGAATAGGATCACTGAGGTAATTTGCAGGGGGATAAATGTATTTGTGATGAACAAGGTTAGTAGTCATGCTGCCATTTTTTATGTCATTATTACAAGAAAATGAGGTTCAAAGCAAGAGGGACCAATATTAAGTCCGGGAGCCAAGCCCAACTTGGGTTTGTAGTGTGTGCCGATGACGAATCATCTCTTGGAAGTGCTCATCCTCCTGGGTCCTTGGATGATCTAAGTTCCCCTCCTTTGCTTCTTTAGATCTCAGGCCTTCGTTGCTTGGATTACATATTGATCATCACAACTCATTCTTCCAACAGTACTTCTTTCTGGTTATTTAACTTCTCCTTGTTTTGGTCCCTTCATTTTTAAGGTATAGGGTTAGCTTCAGTTGTTTAAAAATACTAAAAATCAGGGGCGTCTGGGTGGCTCAATGGGTTAAAGCTTCTGCCTTTGGCTCAGGTCATGATCTCAGGGTCCTGGGATCGAACCCCGCGTTGGGCTCTCTGCTCAGCGGGAAGCCTGCTTCCCCCCGCCCCCTCTCCCTGCCTCTCTGCCTACTTGTGATCTCTCTCTCTCTCTGTCAAATAAATAAATAAAATCTTAAAAAAATATATCTATATCTGTATCTATATATATCTATATATATCTATTAAAAATCATGTATCCCTTGAAGCAGGTAAGCTTAGAGCTTTGCTGGTTGAAGGGTAGAAAGGCTGAGTACATCTGGCTCTTCTCTCTCTTTCAACTCTCCCCAAAGGGGCGTCCATGGAACCAGGTTTGAAAACCCCTGGACCCTAATCTGTGCATCCCCGAGTCAGGAGAGGTTACTGTGGCCGGGAGTATCTTAGGGACCGTAAAGACATGTGGGGGGATGATATTTTGCTTTTCCACATTACATTTTCAGTTGGTTTTCTTAACAAGAAACATTCGTCTAACTGTGGTTGTCTAGTCGCTGGGCACCCAGCCTCAGTTCCTGTGTTAGAGAAGATGAAATGTGACTCTCAGAGGCAGGAAAGCAGTTTCCTGACCTGCCACTGTCTTGCTGAGTGCTCTTTTGAAAATTGCTCCAGATCGTCACACCTCAGTCCCCCCTCGTTTTTCCATAAAGACCTCTGACGGCAATGTGCATCATTTTGTGGTTCTGGAAAAGAAGGCGCTGGTCTCTGTCCTTCAGAGTCATGTGTTTGTTCTCAGTTGAGTGGAGGAGGTTTGAACTCTTCTGGACCTTGATGTCTCCCTGAGTATCTCCTAGTTCCGTAGAATACTCCTAACCACTTGCCCTCTATGGGCTCAAGTAAAGAAAATTGTTATTGCATCTTTTGTGGAAAGCCTTTTCTGCTTCTATTTTGGTCTTCCCTTCTGAGGGTATTGTATGAAAAGAGTGGAGGATTATCCTCCTCGAAGGGAAAAGGAATCATTTTATCATTTGGTTGCTGTGTCAGGGGTCCAAATCATTTCCAGAAGCTGGCCCTTCTCTGACCCTCCGAGGCTGCTGCTTAGCACCGACTGCAGAGAGCTTGGAGGAACGCTTTAAGGGATTGATTCAAGGCAGCAGAAAGCTCTTACGCCCACAACCTAACAACCTTTCTTGGGGATTCACTCAAAAGGTGTATCTGGGACCTCTACTTTGTGGCTTTTGAAGTAATATATCTTCATTAGGACTTAGAAGTAAACATATATTTTTAAAGCTCGAAGAAGGAAGCAATTTGTCTTGAGCTCAGTAGATTTGATCTTTAGAGAGAGGTGAATAGCCAACTTTTTTTTTTTCAGCAAAAGCTAAGGAAGATGAATGAAACGCCCAGGGCTAAGAAGGCCCCTTCACGGCAGAGAGAGTTATCTTTAGAAGGATTTTTAAATCAACAAGCATCCTAGCTACCTGGCTAAGAAGTACCGGATGGATGGCTTTTTCATGGGGTGTTTTAGAAGAATAAAACCCCAATATTGTATCTTGCATTTGTGACAGAGTCAATATCCACAGTATCAAAGGAATATATCTTGCAAATTATAATCCCTTAGAGTCTTTGTCAAAAGGGTAAGCCCTTTTCGCCTGCCTGGTGCACTAGCTACACAAAACATGAGGCTTGTCCTCTCGAAGTCTGGTGTTAAGAGAGGGCATGCACAATTCTTTGACTTTTCCTTTATATGTGTCTTTTTATATTTAGATACTCCTTTTTTTTTTCTTTTTAGAAGATTTTATTTATTTGAGAGAGAGAGAGAAAATGCAAGCAGAGGGAGGAGCAGGGAGGGAGGGAGAGGGACAAGCAGACTCCTTGAGGAGCACAGAGCTCAACTTGGGGTTCAATCCCAGCACCCTGGGATCACGACCTGAGCCGAAGTCAAGAGTCTGATGCTCAACCAACAGAGCCCCCCAGGCGCCCCTATTTAGACACTCTGGATATATGTGGGCATTGCCATCTTGTGAGAGTGGATGTTGGTACTAAGAGTTCATAAGCCGCAGTTTTATTTATCTATCGAATTAGAGGTTTGGTTAATGTACTAATCTAGAATTGGAGTTTAATTACAAGGTTTTTACATTTTCATAATTGATTTTTGTTTTTGATCTTAATTTTGCTGGTTTAGCCACTAGGCATTTGATGCTAAACAGACAGACATGACCCCCTTCCCTACCGAAAACCTAAGAAAACGACACAAGTACATAGTACTCCTGCAGAGAGCAGTGTGAGAAAACGCAATTCACCGTAAAATGGTCTGATTTGTGACCTGGTTCCATGGAAATCTTAAAAATGGCCTAGATTCATAGCACACACTTCTCTGTGTGCTTGATGCACATTATATCATTTAATCCTTCAAACAACTCCACGTGACAGGTACTATTATTACCCTATTGTGCAGGAGAGGAAACTAAGACGTAGAGAACACAAGTAATTTGGTCGAGATTACCTTGTTAGCAAGTGGCAGAGCCGGTTTTCAAACCTAGCACTCATGGTGCAGTGCCCAGACTCATGACTGGAGGCTCCATCATCACAAGGAAACAGGATGGCCTGCATTTATTGAGCACCTACTACAGATTGGATTGACCAGAGAAAAGAGGCACCATATCACCCTATGTAGAGCATAGTGTTAACCTTGGGATAAATACATCCACTAGGGAAAGTGGCATACATACCAGGGTGATTTAATGCCACAGAAGTACACTCTAGGTCTACATTAATTATCCTCCAGAATATGTAATTTAGAATCATTAAAATGTAAAAAAAAATTGGAAGATTTAAAAGAGTTGAATGAAGATGAGTTATAACTAGCTTTTTTTTTTTCTTTTTTTTTAAGCAAAAAGGCCTAGAAAAAATTTTCTTGGGTAAAGAAAATGAATTTCCAGTTGTAGAATCTATGGAATGATTTTTTTTTTTTTCCATCTAGTCTAGAGATTCTCTCACTCACTGAACTCATCACATTCAGAAGGCAGCCATGCTCACCACTCTACCACCAATGCACACTGAACTCATCCCCTTGAACTCATCCCCTCTTGGTGTTTGGTTTGAGAACACAACCATTGACCCAAAGTTGATGAACTTCCACACACACACACACACACACACACACACAGATGTGACCCCTCTCAGCCTTTGGGGGCAGCTGGGTGTGGCTTGAGGGATACCATTATGGATGAAGACCCAAGAACCATGGAGCACACCTCTCAAGGCCTTGGCTTAACATAAACTCCCCCAAACTTAGGTATAACCAATGAAAAGGGAGGAAGTCCAAATAAAGGAAAATCGAGGTTTTATTACTTTTTTTTTTTTACTTTTATTACTTTTGCCAAATGGGAACTCCAAATGTAAGTCAAAGTATTCTACCTGTGATTTTAACATTGAGGTTTTGGTCTCAGCTAATATCGTCACAAAGGGTAGTCTTTGAGTCATGCAATTAGGGAGTCCGGATTTTTTTTTTTTTAAACGAGAGTGTCATTGATGGATTTGTGGATTGTCCCTGAAGAATTCTACGCTTTGGAGATGGGTCTTAGAGCACTGGAGTCCACTGTGGAAAGGCAGACAAGACTGGGAGCATAGATAATAGTCAAAAAAATCATGGAGGCCACGAATCTAAGGAAACTATTCTGAGATTTTAACATGTGTCTGAGTTAAAAGTGCTCATACTTACAAAGGAACAAGTTCAAATGTTCTTTGTGAAACAAAGTCCCTTTTTCAAAAGCACCATTGACAGAGGAGCCAAAACCTGCTATTAGTCTTCTTTAGGTAGGAAAGGGTACAAGGTACAGGTTTCTTGCCTACACATGAGATGGTTTTCTCTGGACTAGGGCAGGGAGGTGCCTGAGCACGTAAAAAATTTTCTTTTTGCCGGGCTAAGACATTTTGGAGTCACTTTTTATAAAGCTCTAGGAACTTGGGTTTTATTTCATTATCAGCTTTATGTAAAAATCTTATATATCAAGAATCACTTTAGTAGAAGGACAAAATGAGGAGACTGGGTGGGTTTTAGTGTTACCTCAAGCCTTTCTGGTTCTTGTCATGGAATCTGGTTCGTGTGTCATGGAATTTCTCCTTTGGGGAGCTGGCTGCTTCCCCGAAGCTTTGCTCTGTGGTGATAGGTGTCTTGGTTTCAGTTTTCTTGTTGATCCTCATTTCGACAGGTGCCTACCTCTCTTGCTTTCCAATTTTCCTGTCTTTTTTGGCCACTGACCTTAATGATCGAGGATCCTCAGACAATACTCATGTTTGGAACATACTTATTTTTCTTTATTGTATAAGCAATACGTACGTATTGTAGAAAAATGCAGATAGAAGTAATACGAATCAAAGGGAAGAAGGGACAAAAGATAAAACCAACCATAATTGTCTAATCCGAGGCATTGCTGTTAGCCACTTTGTGTAGAGCATTTCAGGGTATGTTAGCGAAATAGACATTATCAAAGTGGAGCCATTTAGAAACTCTTTTAGACTCTGCTTTTCCTGCTTAATGTATTAAATATATTCCAATGGTGACACTAACCTTTATCAAACCAATATAAAAGGCTGAATGTTATTTTGTGTCATGGTGGTGCTTGAGCTGGTTTAGCATTTCCAACGTGGTCAGACAGTCGATTTCTAATTTTTCAATGATAAGCACGACTGTAATGACTACCCTTTTCGCCTGCACCACCCACACGATTATTTCCTCAGTCTAGATTTCCAGGAGTAGGAGTGCCCGGTCAAGGCATGTGCAGAATTTGAAGTCCGTTGGGAGATCACCAAATTGCCCTGTAGAATGTGGGGCCTGATTTACTCGCCCACCAGCCGAACTTCAGAGCCTGGCACTTTGCCGTGGCTTCCTAACTTGCTTTTCTGGATAACGATTTTCTTTTCTTTCTTCGTCCCCTCAGCTTCCTTTTATTTATTTGTTTGTTTGTGTGTTGTTGGTGCAATTCAGGTTTTTTGTTGACATATGGTTGACACGCAAGGTTACTTCGTTTCAGACGGAGGACAGCACCGCGAAGCCACAAGTGTATACATGGCGCGGCGCTCACCGCAGCGTAGTTCCCATCTCTCACCACTCCGTTCCCTGTGCTGTACCCTTCATCCCCGGGACTTATATGGGTGTGGCTTTCTGTGCTGGCTCTCGGCCAGACGCACTAGGGATCCCCCTCCAGGCTTCGTGTGGAGAAAGCCAAACGATACAAAATAAAACAGCAGGCCAGCAGCAAACAAACGTGCAGGGAAGCGGATATTTAGGTTGAGCGGAGAGAGACGGTCATGCACGTTCTGCTCGGCTGCATAGGTTCTGGGATCTCCTCTCTGTGCACAGCAAGGCTCTCACAGACAATGAAGGTTGAACGTGCCAGAGGTTCTTCACACCGGGCCCCAGTGTGGTCCCTGATCCCCAACTGCTCTGAAAATGGGTACTTTTAGCCTCAGTGCATGCAAGCTTTTTGTGGAGAGTGTCGGTAACTTCCTTCGCGTTTTCCAAAGGTCCTCCAGGGATGACAGGTGTCCCTCAGGAAAGGAATGATTCAATAGATTGGCTTCTTGTCTCATGAAATGGAAAGAGAGAAAAAGAAGGAAAGAAAGAGACATATTTGTCCTTTGCAATGAAAATATCGCTAAGTTTGTATCAGGGTGCTTTGAGAATTGCTGTGTTATTTTTGAACTCATGATTCCTGAAATCAGGGATAAAAATGGCTCTTCTGAAATGGCCAGGCATTTGCTTCTGTGCCTCCTCTATGAATGGAGATGGGACAGCTTTGTCCTCCATTTGGGGAGGGGTTACTTTGGGAGTGAACCCTCCGGGTCAACAGCCGAGGTCAAAAACCTGCCTATTGGCCTTGACACTGCTCCTCCCAGCAGTGGATCCCCAGGTCCAAATGCCAGACGTTAGCCAGATGTAATTGTGTAAGAGGGAAGGCCCGCTATCATAAAAGGAATGCATGATTGTTTTGTTTTTTTAAAGAATTAAGGACAGGGGCACCTGGGTGGCTCAGTTGGCTAAGCGTCTACCTTCGGCTCAGGTCATGATCTCAGGGTCCTGGGATGGAGCCCCGCATCAGGCTCTCTGCTCAGCAGGGAGCCTGCTTCCCCCCCTTCCCCCCCCCCCCCCGCCTGCCTCTTTGCCTACTTGTGATTTCTCTCCTCTCTGTCAAATAAATAAATAAAAATCTTTAAAAGAAAAAAATGCAGCATTCACCACTCCCAAGGGCCTCTAACACAAGTGGGTTAATAATAAGCAAGGACATTTGTTAAAAAACATTCCCCTTATGCAATATAAACATTAAAACATCCCCCTTGGGGCACCTGGGTGGCTCAGTGGGTTAAGGCCTCTGCCTTCGGCTTGGGTCATGATCTCAGGGTCCTGGGATCGAGCCCCGCATTGGGCTCTCTGCTCAGTGAGGAGCCTGCTTCCTCCTCTCTCTGCCTGCCTCTCTGTCTACTTGTGATCTCTCTCTCTCTCTGTCAAATAGATAATAAAAAAACCCACAAAAAACAAAAAATCATTCCCCTTATGCAATTTTCTACCATTTAACCCCAAAGGTGTTAGAAACTGAACATTCTAAAAACTTAAGGCCTATTTTGGGTTGAATGACTTAAGCTGCAATAATAATAGCCTTCAAATAATCATAATTGATTAAAAATAAATTCTGAAGAAATGAATCAGCCAAGAAGAGATCTAGAAGGCATGTAGCTTGATATGAATTGTGCCAACATGATTTTTCTAAACATTACCTCAATTTCAAGTACTGAGAATTTTTAATGATATAATGCTGCCACCTGGTGTTTGTACTTTGTTACTGCAGCAATATTTGTGACGTTGACAAGTAACTGCTTCAGTGAACAGTTAGAATTTTCTAGCCAGTAATTATTTGCAATTTTATTGGAGAATAAGTTGAATGTATTTCCCATAAAACACAAATTTTAATGGATCCCAGAATCCTTGTATTCCCCTCATATCAGTATCACGAATGAAAAGTGAGAGATGGGGCATCTTTCCCTTACCACAGGCACATATGCTAACCTTTCTGTCTGTCACTTATTAGAGACAAAGCTACTTTCACAACCATGTGGTACTGTGGCTTGAGCTAACATTTTAATTAAATTGTGTTTGGAGCTTAGAAAGAGAGCTTAGAAATATAAATTTAAACTGAGAACAATATGGGGTGGCGGAGGAAGTCAGAAAATTCTAAAGGGTGGGGTCACTTATAGGAATAGAATCTTAGTGCCCCAGATTATTAGCTATCATGTATCTGAAGCAATCAACGTCACGCCTTGTCCACCGATGAGATTTGCATAGGCCACGGGGATTTTCTTAAAAATTGCGCTAGACCCCAACAATAAAAAAGGATTTCTGAAGTCTTTTGGGAAACAGAATCTTCAGATGATGGGCTCACGTTCCCAGCTGTAGGATTGGCTGGGATGTGTGGTGTTTGCTCCCGGTCCTGCCAGACAAGTTTCCCTCATGTACCAGCCCGGAACCTGGGGCCATTTCCGTTTGTAGCCCCTGCCAACAGCTTCTAGATTTCGGTGGCAGAAAATAAAAATTAAAGCTGTTAGTGCTGGAAAAGAGACCTGAAAACATGTAATCTGGTCTCTTTCTTTTCAAGAAATGAAAAAGAAAGCCTGACTCGCCCAAACTCACCTACTTAGGGAGAGCTAGAGCTTAGGAGTTGTTGCAAATCTGTGTATTTACTTGGGGATGGTTTATTTATTTATTTATTTTTAAAGATTTTATTTATTTATTTGAGAGAGAGAGAGAGCGAGCGAGCAGGAGAGAACATAAGCAAGGATGGGAGTGGCAGGTAGAGGGAGAAGCACACTCCTCAGTCAGCGGGGAGCTTGATGCGGGGCTTGATCCTAGGACTCTGGGATCACGACCTGAGTGCGAAAGGCAGATGCTTAACTGACTGAGCCACCCAGCCATCCCTTGGGGGTGGTTTGGATTTCAGGTGAGTTACTGACCCACAAGGTGCCTTACTCACCACGTTTGTAGAAAGGTTATAGAGTTGCTTTTAACTTTCCCAGAAAAATACTTAATCTAGTTTTTAACATCCCACATTCACGGGACACAGGAGTACAGTAGGACATAAAAGCCATATAGTCTCCAAATAAATGCAACAAGGAATTTTTGGGTATTCTGTATCTATTCTGTACTGTCCAGTATGGTAGATATCCTACCCACGTTTGGCTATTTAGATTTATATTTAAATTAGTTGAAATTAAATACAATTCCATTTCTTTGTCTCACTGGTCACATTCCAGGGCTCAGTAGCACATGTGGCAGTAGCTGCTGTCCTGGAGAGCCTCGATTCAGAACATTTTCAATATCGTAGAAAGTTCTGTTGGACAGCATCGATCTGGCTAAGGATGCCTTTTCTTTCTTCCTTTTTTTTTTTCTTAAAGATTTATTGATTTATTTGAGAGAGAGAGAGAGAGCTGGCAGGGGGTAGGGCAGAGGGAGAGGGAGGGAGAGAATCTCCAGCAGACTCTCCGTTGAGCCCGGAGCGGGATGCGGCTCGATTCCATGACCATGAGATCATGACCTGAGCCGAAATCAAGAGTTGGACTCCTGATGGACTGAGCCACCTGGGTGCCCCTTCTTGTCTTGTCTTGTCTTTCTTTTTCTTTCTTTTTTTTTTTTTGGAGACCATTCCTGTAGCCTTATCTTGCTTTCTGTGATAAACAGAATTAATCAGAATTACTTAGTGGTCAAGGGTGGGGATTTAAAACTAGGGAATGTTCCATGAAATAAGAAATTTCTGTGTTAAAGAAAGCAATAAAATGCACCAAATGCTGATGGTGGAGTAAGACGTGCTTTGCCCTGAAATGAAGAGCCGTCGGATGGACTTGAGCTTCTAAGAGCTGAGCCTGATAAGTCATTTCTCTAAGCCTCACGCCATTGCTGCGTGTATGAGGATGCCCGTGTGCAAGTACTTCCGAGTATGGCTGTGGCATCCCGTCCACCCTCCTTTGGTACCGGCATTGGGTACCAAATGCAGTTTCCATGTAGTTTCTGTGGGGATCGCAACCTAGGAAATTGCATCCCGCAGCAAAATGACATGATCCTGGGAGTAGGTGGATTTGATTCATCCTTTTGGTGATTCTGGAGAGAGCATCTATTATTTTCCCATCATTACCCTGCTTTTCATCCTTTTCTGAGATCTGGTTGCTTACCTTGCCCTTCCATTTCATATACTGTCTCGTTTCCTTCCACAAACCCAATTTTTTTTTCTTTGCTGATTATAGCCAGAACCTATTTTTGTTACATTAACCCAAATAATCCAAACCAACATGATGTTGTTACTTGGATGTCATGGTGGATGGAAATGGGTTTATAGGGCGGGAGGGAAAAGAGGGGTTCTTCCAGGAGCAAAACGATAGGAAAAAAAAAAAGAATGAAGGAAACCACAAGAACACAGTGAGTTTGAGGGGTGCCTGGCTGGCTCAGCGGGAAGAGCGTTTGACTCTTGGTTGTGAGTTCAAGCCCTGTGTTGGGTGCAGAGATTACTTAAATGAAAAAAAAAAAAAACCTTAAAAAAATAAAAAGAACACAGTGACTTTGAGTAGATGGTACAAAATTTGTACGTGGTGAGCTGTTGTGAGAGAGGAAAAGTCTCCATTTCAATCCAGAACGTTCATATTTGGTCCCGGGAACAGGGAAGAGAATGTCTACCCCATACTTTGCGCCCTCTGGTGGACACCCTACCACTGGACCCATTCTCTTAACTTGTATTGATCTTATTTTAGTTCCAGTCCTTATCTCGTCATACCTGGAGGGGTCTGCAATGGTCTCAGTGCTTTCCCTTCAGACTGACCCTCCATAGAGTTTACCTACATGTACCTCCAATTTAACTATCCACCACAATCTGCTGAGAATCTGAAACCACATCCTCTTTTGTGTACTCTGGGAAGCCCAGGGTTCATAAGGCTACTTTGGAGCCTTAAGTGAACCCGATTGTATAAAAGGAGATTACTGCCCTTGGGGTCGAGGTATTGAAATGCAAAGGTTGTGTTGGGGGGGGGGCTGCAGTTTTAAGCAAGCCCGGATTCAGAAAATGGGAGGCTCTTAATGAAGGCTCTGTGTGTCCTAATGGCTAATCCCCGTACTCCTAATCCCACTAGTTGGCTGGGAGGGTTTTATTTTTTTGTCCCAAAGGCCTTTGCTGGCTTTTCCTGATTCCTTAAGCTCTCTGAGTTTTGTTGCATTTCAGTTGATTGCCAGCATATTTTCTAATGAGGACAGAGGGGTTCTATAACAGCCTTGGCTGTGCATTTTCCATAAGCTCTTAGTGGCTACAGCAGATGTTTCTGTGTTTACACAAAGTGCTGCGGAGTTTCCTATTAGGACCCGGAGCACAGAGAGAGCCAGAGCACAGAGAGAGAGAGCACGCAAACCTTCAGATTCACAGCACACCAGGCCCAGAGGAGGACGTGTATAGGGTTTTTTTGAAATGCTGCACAAAGTGCAGTGAGTTTTAGTGGGTGTGGACCAGTATGCATGCATTCATGGGAATTTTTGTGGGTTACAAATACTGGGTTGTGTACTGGAATCTCATGTTGAGTGACCCTCCAGTTTTAGAATTAGTATCCCTTCCTTCCCCATCTGGATTCCCATCAATTACTATTAAAAAAAATGGCACAACAAACCAAACAAAACTCCTACAGGTACATCAAGAGCCGCATCAGTCATGCTGTTAAGCTTTTGTTTGCTGTATTCCTACTAAAGTATTACTTACTGCCTTTGGCTTTACCACTTTTGAGCACTAAGCCAGGCAAGTGTGTGCCTCCAACAAGCATACGTTGGTGAGTTAACAGCCAAACTCAAATCAAGGTCTTGAACATCAGTAACTACATAAATCAATACAAAATGAGAGGATTACTTAGACTGGCCCACCCGATGGTGAAGAGAAGCTACTCATCATTCTTTTAGGTTTCCAAAACGAGAGAGTGCCTCCAAATACATAACATGGTGATATGATACTGTTTTTAAGGCCCAATATCAATCCGTGTGATTCAGCTCTAACTGCTACTGGAATCAAAGAGGAAATAACAATCGAGAAACCCAGGCTAGGGCAGACGCCGTGGTTCCATGATAGAGAACCATCCCTGAGGTCAGTGTTACTCATGTTATCAGATGAAGGCCACAGGCGTCCAAGGCCTACATCTCTCCCTCTGATAGGCTGTATTTCTCAGGTGTCCAATCTGGGCCTGGAGGACAGCTGATCATAGATGGTGGTTATATTAATTCTTGGTGCTGAGAACCTCTAATGGCATTGGACAAGGACAGCTGCAATATAACGTAATGTTCCTGTCCTCCATTCCATGCTGTACCTGATTTTTTCTCTCCCTGTAACATTGATTGATTCGGTAACGTGGAATGTTTGCTTTCCAGCTGGCAGATCTAATTGTAAATAAACAGCTGCTCACTGCATTCAGACAGTGGGGGATGTGAGTAGGTACAAGACCAGGCTGGGGCTGTTGATTTAAGGCCTGTGCAGGGGAGCGTGGGGGGAGGCTGGGGAGGGAGACACAGGCAGGTGCACGGAAGGTTCAAAGTCCTCTGTGCTTCAGTCTCCTCCGGAGACCAAGTCTTTTACTTTGCAGTAAAGTAGGAACTAGTACAGAGATTGCGAGGGCCTTTGGTAGCCGTGGATATGGACTGAATGTGAGAGAAATCGAGGCCCTCTCTTATCCAGGAGTCTGTGTTTTTGAAGGATGGAATCCGATATTGGCCTAATTCTTCGGGATTGCTTCCCTGGACAA
This sequence comes from Potos flavus, assembly GCA_028534135.1. NCBI lineage: Eukaryota > Metazoa > Chordata > Mammalia > Carnivora > Procyonidae > Potos > Potos flavus. Next base: position 14,288,715 of record CM052895.1, on the reverse strand, counting down.
GGTGGATTTGAAAATTCTGAATGAAAGCAGCAAGTAGATGAATGTGTGGAGGGGAACTCTATGTGGTCTACGAGAGGATGTGAAAAGAGCCCCATAGCAATAGTAAAACTGATGGGGAAAAACTGTACTTTAAGCCGACTGACCAAACTGGCAAGAGAACTCCAGTCCTTGTCTCAGAGCCCTTCCAGTTCTTCTCTCCTACCCTGTTCCTCTGGCGCGCCAGAATGCCAAGTATGCGCGAGGAGGAGGATATAAATTACCTTCCCTGCTTGTGCTCGGGGCTCAGATCTTTGGAGAAGGGTCTCCTCTGAGTCTCACCGGTGAATAATCTCTCTCCTCTTAGTCTCCGAGTGCTGCTTGGTTTTTCCGCCAGGATCCAGTCCAGGTTCTGCTACAAAACCACCAGGATCTTAGGGTTTTAGAGCTTGGACAAAAACGCTTGAAAGCTGGGGAGGGTCATCGCACGCACCCCCCGTTCGCGTTGGTGTTAGCCAAAGTTGTCACATCGCGTGTCACCTGAGCCAAAGATCCACAGCGACTGTCCTTTTCTTTGCTGTCCTGTGGGGGGGGGGGGGTCTCATGGGGCCAGTGCCTGCCCATGACTATTGATGTCAGTCCGTGTCCCATCTTCCTTGAGTAGACGTACCCCTGTCCGTGGCTCAGAATTATCTTAAGCGTACCTCATTTTACCTCCCCTTGTACCTAGACTGGGCAGGTAAAAGATGGATGTTGGTGTAGGAGGGAAATTCCCCACGGCTAACCGAGGAGGGACCAAGGAGCCACTGAATGGAGCCAAGTCAAGGCCTCCTTCTGAGCTGGGGGAGTGGTGAGACATTTGTCCCATTTTAGAACTAGGGATGTAAAATGAGCATAAAACAAGGAAAATCTCAGTTATACCAAACGACTAGCAGCAAGAATGAGTGAGTGAAGGGAGAGGGGGGTAGGTGTGAAGTACCTGGTGGCCTCAGAAAGGTTAAAGCATCTCTCAATCCCAGCCTTCAGAGACTCTCCCCAGCCCTAGCGAAGGTGAAGGGCATAGCAACACGAAAATCTCAGGTAAGGGTGGAGGAGGGACATGGATACTTGAGACTGACCTAGGAGCTCTTCTGTGTTCTTCCTGATTTCTCCTTGGTTTTTGTCACAGACAGTCCTAGAAATAGTGGCCCTCCTTCTTGCACTTTACATCAGAATATCCGGGTTGTTTTATGTTCTCTTTCTCTTCCTCCCTGTACTGCCTTTTCTGTTCATCAAATTTTTGCCATTTTGTTACGAATACCGTTTAGGTCTCTCCAACCTTTTCTCTGTTTTTTTTTTTTTTTCTTTTTTCTTTATTTTTTATTCTTACCTATCTCACCAGAGTCCCCCTCCCCCTTCGAGTCTATTTTCCTAGTCACCTTTCCTCTCAGCCATTCACAAAACAAATCGGCATGTTAAAAGTCAACTAACATGGGGCCCTTGAGTGGCTCAGTCGGGGAGCGTCCAACTCTTGCTTTCAGCCCAGGTCATGATCTCAGGGTCATGAGATGGAGCACTGCCTTGATAGGAGTCAGTGGGAGTCTGCTTGTCCCTCTTCATCAGCTCTTCCTCCCCCCACCGGCTCTCTCTTTCTCTCTCTCTCTCTCTTTCTCTCAAATAAATAAAATCTTAAAAAAAAAAAAAAAAGAAAGAAAGAAAAAGTCAACCCACAAATTCCCTGGAGGGAAACTACTTCCCTGAAACATTTTATATGGGGGTGGAGAGGGACGTGGGGAAGGATAGAAGAAGCCTACTGGTTATCTCTTTAATCTTTGAAACCACCAGGGGAACATTTACCATTATCTGCATTCAATCGCAGACCCTCCTAGGCTACTGGAGAAGAGTAACTTGCCCAGGGCTGCAGAGCTAAGGATGGAATGGTCTGCCTTGCTTTCAAAAGCCTGGCTCCAAAGGCCACTCTGCTACTTATGGGGGAGGGGCTCAGATACTTCCTAGAGGCCAACTGTCTTGAAGTCTTCTCAGAGTCCAGAGAAGGAGCCTACATAAGCTGTGGAGAAGGAGAACAGCTTCTCTTGTAAACTGTGTGTCATATTCTAGTTTATAAAAGGCTGTGGGTCTGGCTTCAATTTATTCTGCTTCTGAAATAGCCCGATCATCTGGAATGACGAGGATTTGAATCTATAATCTGAATTTAGTTAACAAGATAATTAAATATTTAAAGTCAGTGCATTTAGAGGCTAGAAGGGATTATAGATAGCACACACACAGATTTCCATCCCTATATTAGTATGCGACGCAACGGATTCTTAATTTTGGGTATAGCTGTTTCTCGGTTCTCCTATCTTTGCATTTGCTGTGGCAGTTAGGGCTGGAGGGAGCTTGTGGTGTCCTTGGAACTGAGAAGGAAGAGAAATTATGACACTAAATAATACCAAATGGGCCTAGTTCTCATGGCAGTAGAAACCACTCAGAAAAGTTAATTAAACTCAGGAAATAGGCTGCAAGATAATTAAGTTTAGGCCTAATTTTACACTGCAGGCGCTCTATATTGTTTTTGCAAGGGTCCAAAGGAACATGAGATAGAAAATCTCCAGGTTGTGGGCGAAATTCATAAAGGATCGTTATCTGCAGTTAAATGGCCAGAGAAGATGGTCATGTGTGGGCAGCAAATTGTATTTTGTAAGGTAAAAGTGATAATTACGCTGCACATAGAAGACGTTTATAATTTCTTTTAATTATCCGTAGAGGGGAGAGTTGTCAGTGTATCTGGTGTAGGAAATGATAAATGTATAAACCCCACATCCAAGACATAGACATTATAGTTTCCAAAATAATGGTTGATAATCAACTCCTTAGTGTGCTGTGGGAGCTTAGATGTAATTTTTTTTTCTCTTCATATATTTTTTAAAGTTTTATTTTTTTTTCAGTGTTCCAAGATTTATTGTTTAGCACCACACCCAGTGCTCCATGCAATACGTGCCCTCCTTATTACCCACCGCCAGGCTCACCCATCCCCCAACTCCCTCCCCTCCAAAACCCTCAGTTTGTTTCTCAGAGTCCACAGTCTCTCATGGTTCATCTCCCCCTCCAATTTCCCCCAATTCACTTTTCCTTTCCTTCTCCCAGTGTCCTCCATGTTATTCCTTATGCTCCACACATAAGTCAAACCATATAATAACTGACTCTCTCTGCTTGACTAATGTCACTCAGCATAATCTCCTCCAGTCCCATCCATGTTGATACAAAAGTTGGGTATTCATCCTTTCTGAGGGAGGCATAATATTCCATTGTATATATGGACCATATCTTCTTTATCCATTCATCTGTTGAAGGGCAGCTTAGGTGTATTTTAAACCCTAAGGCTGGAGGCAGCCTTGATCGCTACCTTATTACCTCGTGTGTGACGGAATAAAAAAAAAACGTGTCCCAGAGCAAATATGCACCATCTCTCCTTGGAGCGAGTGTCCCCGTTAGAGGACAGGATGTTTGCGTTCTGACTTGGCTTGCTTTTCAGAGTCCCGCAGGCTGTTACCCAGTACCTCGTGGCCTTCAAGGGCATTGACAATTGATTAAATTTTCAATTGTCTAGTGTTTATCCTGGTTTTCTTATGCCTGATGTGAACTCGGTACCCCTTTTGGACGAAGCAGAGAATTTATTTAAAAATTGATCTGGGATTTGCCCTGTTCCTTTCATCTAGGTTTTTTTTTTTTGCTTAAAAAAAATGATTCTGTAGGACAGAAGGAAATAAACTGAATTCTATCTGTTGGCTGCCAAAATGAATCGAGTCAATTTTATTTCTTATTTACTCTTGCTGGGAAGTTCTGCGTCAAGCCAACTTGCCTTTGGTTCAATTTGATCAGCCGCCATTCTTAACGCTCAGTGCTATACTATTTCCCCTGCTGGCTGACCCCGAAAGGGACTCTTTGTGGCTCTTTCTGTCATTGTGTATGGCTTCACTGATATTTTGCGGGTCACCTGGAGCTTCCAAATGCTTTTAGAGGTAAAGAAGTCACCAGGCAAAAACAGGTAGAAATGTATCAGTTTCTTACGCTCATTATTTTGATCTAGAAGCCCAAAGCTGAGGGCATTGGGCACGGGGTGGCCTCATGTTCCACAGAGATTTGCAAGCCACAGCCACACCTCCCCCTTTTCAGTATTTAAGAAGGAGGCCCTACTCTGCTACCCTGGCAGGCTCTGGAAGCAAAGAGCAGATTTGATGGAAAGAAGGCATCGCTTTGCATCATGAGCTGACTTAGTGGGGAGTCTGTGGTATTGAATTCCTCTTCCATCCTTCCGAACTGCTGATTGGGATGTCGGGGGCAAAGAAAGGGGAGCAGCTGCAGTTAGAGGAATGGTCGATTGTCCCTGTTCTTAGAAAACCGTCTAGCATGGAATTAGACAAGTCCCTAAGGAAGAAATGCACGGCTCTTGTACCATACCTGGCTCGTATGGGTAGATAATTACACTTGCCATACCCACCTACCTGCTGCCTGTTTTAAATGAGATCCGCCAAATGAAGACCTTACTGTCTAATCCAGGAGAGTTCATGGCACTGGCCCCTCAAAATGTCAGTGTGAGTCAGAACACTTCTTCCACGGCATGGCCTTGGGTCTTCTAAGAACCCAAAATACTGTATTGATAGTTCATTGTACTTAATGCATTTATTAACTTCGCACCAGGTCCTGTTCCAAGTACTTCAACTGTACAAACTCATTTAGCACTCACCGAGAATTCGCAATTGAACTATTATCTCCACTTTATTAAGATGGTACAGCTGAGCTCCACAGGTGGACACCTTTCTACCTCTTGTTGTGCTGAAAGCATTCTGATTGCCTTGCTGTACACTCTGAGGCCCCCGAGGTTGCTCAATCACAACATCTTGGACCCCCCTCCCCAACTAACAAAAGGTCCACCGGCTGCCTTCTACTACTGACAAAGCAATGACTTCAGGGTGACCGCTGTCTGGCCACAGCCCTGAGGTGAGGGGCAGGGGAGCGCCTTAACCCCAGGCTTGACTTCAGGGGTCTTGCTCGTGCCTGTCCTTGCTAGGATGGATTTGCTGGACTTCATACCGTGTTGGAATCCACTGGGTATGGAACAGTATAGCGTGCTCTCCTTTGGAAAATTACTAGACAGAGGATTAGACCCGTTTGGGACTCACCAGGAAAGCCCGGGCCATTCTGAAGGAAATAGCATCGAATAGCTTCATTTGGGGTTTGGAGGCTGAGGTGGTGATCCCAGGAAAAGATGTGCTTCTCATGTCAGAAGTAGGAAAAACAGAGCCATTCGTTTCGCTGACATGATTATCTTTTCATCTGTCAAGTCAAGGAGGAAACCAGCTGCCCCAGAAGAATGAACTTGAGTTATCTGCAACAGCTGTGGATGGAAATTCTAAAAGGACATGGCTGGATTTTACACTGCTTACCGTGACTTGGGGGCTCATCTGGAGAGTTAATGCAAAATCATACAGAATGCTGGAGGTAATCTGAGAGACCACTAGCTTCATGAGAGACCTGGAAGACCTGGAAGAACCCTTTGGCTTCTCCCTGTGATCATTTTAAATGATCTTGAGCGACTAACTATAAGTTGCCACTGACATAATGAAACTGTTCCTACCGTTGTTAATACAAGATCTGAGATCGTTTTATTTCTGGAAAAGATATATAGTGTGTCCTGTAATATTTGTTAACAGATTTGACCAGTGCACTTCCTCCTACATCTATACTTAAAAAAAAAATCACCACCAGCAATTTGCATCTACCTGCATAGGACAGTCATAGATTTTCACTGTCTTGCCCCAAGGGTGTGTGAATTTTCTTGCTCTCTGTCACACCGTTGATAGAAGGGATTTTTAAATCACTTGGAAACGTGAAGGCTTTGCTTTCACCTGTTACAGAGATGATGCTTTAATTAGGAGAAACAGGGAAGCTGTTTTCTCCTTCTTTAAGTTTATGACCTTCGGGGGATGGATGGTTAAACACGAGGAAGCTCATGAACTTGACTAGGTGGGCACTTCCTTGGGCATTCCCCTACTTTCGTCCCCAACACTCACACTAAAACCAAACTTCTCCGGCTTAAAACTCCCTCTTATAACTACAAATTACTGTGCCTTTCATAAAGGGGGTTTTGTCGTAAGTGGTGGGCTTAGAAAAGGAGGAAGGAGTAGAGCTTCTCCTGTTTCCTCATCAGAAATAGACATTGCCCTCAGCCCCTCATGTATCAAAGTGATTCAGATACTCTATAGACAATAGGGCATTCCCTCATTATTGATTTATAGCTGTTTCTGTGTTGTCTTATATTCTTTCAGTAATGCCTGAAAAAGTTTGTTCTTGTGTGAGCAGTGCTGTAGTGAGGATAAAGAGAGGGGTCAGTGTTCACGCTCTCGGTAGTAACCATGAGTAAGGGACGGAAGCAGCTGGCAGGATGGGCAGAGAAGCAGTTTTCCTTGTGGTCTGGCTTAGGGTTGAGTACGAAACAACTCCTGTTGCCTTAAGCCCATTAGAAATGACTCTTGGAAGGAGGAAGAGGTGGGGAGGTTCCCTCCGTTTTGACTTGGGGTAGGCACATGCGTCATTTGACTTGGCTTTACAGGAAAGGGTGACTCCCCAAAATGGTGGCAGACTTGTGATCGTGCAGGTGACTTGGGTCCCGTAATGGGTTCCGATTTTGAAAGGAAACTTAGATATTTCCTCATCCTTTCTATGTGGAAATGAAGGCCAAGAGAAATTAAAGTCAAGGCAGAGTTACGCTAAGATCTACATCTCCTGATTGCTGTTTCTAGTGCATTTCTGGTGACTCCATTTGAATATTCTCCATAAAGTCTTAAGATAGTAACACTGAAAAAAATCACTTCTCTTTGATAATTATTGATTGGTATGAGGAGTGAGTAATCACAGCTGTGCCTTCTAACAAAGTGTTACTCTTAATACCTCTTCGTTGTGAGAGGTGGCATGGCATCTGGCCCCAGTCTCCTGGGATTAATATACCAGGTCCACCCCTGACTGACTAATGTTCGGTCTTTGGCTCCTTCTTCATCTCCTTGAGCTTCAGTGTCCTCATCTGTAAAACGTGTGAACTAAACAAAATACTATGTAAAACAGTAGATTGTCTAGCACAAGGTGTGTGACTCATAGGTGTTAGCCAATATCATTGACCTATACTATATTACTGTATTTATTTTAATGGATCAAAGATCAGAAGGTCTAAGAGTGTAGAGAGTGAAAGGTCTGCCTCCCCGCTCTGCCTGCCCACCATTCATAATGCCCCCACAACTGGCATTTATTTTTCTTATGTCTCCTTCCAGTGATTTTATAGATAAATAAGCAAATGTGAATATATATCTTCCCCACTTTGTTTTCCAAAAGTAGCACATGATACATCGTGTTCTGCCCTTGCTTTTATTTTTTTTTTTAGATTTATTTATTTATTTGAGAGAGAATGTATGAGCAGGAGGGGCAGAAGGAGAGACAATCTCAAGCAGATTCCCCGTGGAGCACGGAGCCCAATGGGGGGGCTCAATTCCACGCCCCGGAGATTATGACCTGAGCTGAAACCAAGAGTCAGACGCTCAACCGACTGTGCCACCCAGACGCCTCTGCTCTTGCTTCTTTAAAAATTTTACTTAATGATGTTTATTATTATTATTTTTTAAGATTTTATTTATTTATTTGACAGAGAGAAAGAGATCACAAGTAGGCAGAGAGGCAGGCAGAGGGAGAGGGGGAAGCAGGCTCCCTGCTGAGCAGAGAGCCTGATGCGGGGCTCCATCCCAGGACCCCGAGATCATGACCTGAGCTGAAGGCAGAGGCTTAACCCACTGAGCCACCCAGGTGCCCCTAATGTTTATTATTATTATTTTTTGTTTTGTTTTTTAATTTATTTTTTAAAGGTTTTATTTATTTATTTGACAGAGAGAGAGAGAGAGAGAGAGTGAGCACAAACAGGGGGAGCAGCAGGCAGAGGGAGAAGCAGGCTCCCCTCTGAGGAGAGAGCCCAATGTGGGACTCGATCCCAGGACCCTAAGATCATGCATGACCTGAGCCAAAGGCAGATGCTTAACCAACTGAGCTACCCAGGTGCCCCTTACTTAAGAATATTTTTGAGCTTATATATGGAAAGAGGATCTTACTCCAATCGCTATGTCATACTCCATGAAAAGGATTTACTGTAATTTATCTTACTTGATGCCTATTCATGGACATTTAGGTTAATACTCTTCTTCTGTTGTTATTAACCATCTTGCAACAAAGAACCTTGGGCATATGTTATTTGCATATGTCTGTAGGATTAATTTCTAGAAGTGGCATTGCCGGGTTAAAGGGTATGTACATTTTAAATTCTAGCAGTTATTGCCAAATGGCCCTCCATGGGGGTTGTAGCATTTACAGTCTTCACAACACTGAATGAAAGTGATTTTCCCCCCCTTCCAAGGCAGCGTGTTCTCAAACTCCAGGGGATTTGCCACTCTGATAAAGGAAAAGTGCTATTTCTGTGTAGTTTTGATTTACATTTCTCTTACTATAAGTGAAAATGAACGTGAAGAAAAATGTTGAAGAGGCATTTTTACTAATTTTTTTTTCCCCGAGAACTATTTTTTCATGTCCTTCACTCATTTTTTGTTGCATTGCTTTCATTTTATACGAATCTGCGTATATTTTATTTAAACATTGGAAGTAATTATCAAAGTGAAAACCTGTACATATTAAGTTCCAAAGTTATGGAAGGGAATAAAAAGATAAATATAGCTTTTTTTCTCATCTCCCGTCTGATGAAATCTGCTTTCCGGAGAAAACCATTCTTAAGTTTCTTTTACAGTTTTGTATAAACTTTATGTGTGTGTGAGCATTAATGTGTATGTTCTTTATTTACAAAATGGGATCAACTGATACCTAATGTTTATCATTTTGCTTTTCTGATTTGGATGCATTTCCTCATTTGTATTCATAGAGTCATTTCATTTTTCAGTGACTACGTATCTTCAGCGGTCTCTTAAGTATCTACATTCACCTCAAGATGATTCATTGGGTTATGGGAAGAAAATATTATTAGCTCTTCTACTTACATTTATTTTATCGAAAAGTCAAAATTTTGGGTGTCTATTTTGTAACTTACTATATTATCAAGTGTCTATGTATATAATTGGAAAATAAATATAATTCATGTTATGTATATAATTGGAAAATATAATTCATGTTTTCATATCAGACTTGTGTGTTTAAATTCTCTCTCTCTTTTTTTTATTTTTTGCTGAAGGAGTATGCTGTAAAAAATATTTAGAAATGATGGCCATACTTCCTTTAACCAGCCTTTCATTAGTAGATATTTAAGTTTTTTACTATAGTGATTCTAAAATATCCACAAATGCTTTAACATTCATTTTTTCCAAGATGGAGCCTAATTTCCTGTCCCCTTGAGTGTGGGCTAGATTTGGTTATTCAATTCTAAAGAACAGAATATGGTAGAAATGAGTGTATGCCTTCTGAGACAGTCACATAAGACACTGTGGCTTTGCCCTGGATCTTGGATCATGTTCTATGTGTTCCAAATAGGATATCAGCTGCCATGTTGTAAGGACACTCAAGCAATCCTCTAGAGAGGATGCCAGTCTTTGACCGAAAGCCAGCACCAATGTGTCCACTTGGATGTGGTCCCTTCAGCTCTAGTGTAGCCTTCAGATGACCGCAGCCCCATGAAGGAACTAGGGACAAACTATCCTGTTGAAGTTTTCCTAAATTTCTGACCTGTAGAAACCATGGAAGATAGTCAATGTTTACTGTGATTTTAAGCAGCTACATTTTCAGCAATTTTGTTATGTATTTCTCTAATAGGTAAGTAATGTACTTCTTGTCTTTTATTATTATAAATATTCCAGCAAAGAAATTTGTGTGTGTTTGTATTTATGTATTTATATACAGTTGCACTCTTGTGTGAACATATTTGTGGGTTAAATTCCTGGATATAGAATTTTTGAGTCAAAGGGTTTGTATCCTAAACATTTTGATATATATGACATGTTATCTTCCAAAAAGTAAATAAATGTATACCTCCCTTTGCCCACAATATTCCTAACACTGGGTATTAAGGATTTTTATTTTTTGTCAAATCGGTAGATATTTGTTTTAATTTGCATCTCTTTAAATGGCAAGTTGAGTATTTATATGACTATTTGGCCATTTGTAGGTCACATGTTTGCCTCTTTTCATTCTGATTCTTAGCCTTTTTATTGTTGATTTGTAAGCGCTCTCTGTAGTTGAAAATTTGCTTTTTATTATAGTGCTGCAAATTATTCTTCCTGTTTTCTCTGTGTTTTGGCTTTAAGTGTGTATAAAACTTCTTTTCTGTGTAAATTTATTTTTACCAAATAGGTAACAAATTTTTTTATCTTTTTATTTATGGGTTCTGGAGTTGTGACATGTTTGGAATGGCTTCCTTCATTCCAATACTCTTAAATCCATGGATTTGTCTAGTATTTCTTTTTTTTTTTTTAAAAGCATTTCAAATGCGTGATCCATTTGGGACTATGTTGGAGTAAACAGTGAGGTACGTGTCTGGCTTCCAATTCTTTTTTTCTATTAAATAATTAGTACGTTGTCCTCACACTTTTTCTCGTCTAGCATTTTTTTTTTTTTTTAAGACCTTATTTATTTATTTGACAGAGAGAGAGAGATCACAAGTAGGCAGAGAAGCAGGCAGAGAGAGAGGGGGGAGCAGGCTCCCAGCTGAGTAGAGAGCCCGATGCGGGGCTCGATCCCAGGACCCTGAGATCATGACCTGAGCTGAAGGCAGAGACTTTAACCCACTGAGCCACCCAGGCGCCCCTGGTCTAGCATTTTTCTAATGGAAATATCTCCTTTATCAGATGATAAATGAACAATAAAACTTAGGTCTTTTTCCAGATTTTAAAATTCTGTTCTATTGATCCATTTCTCCTATTACAGTTTTATAATAGACACTTGGTCCTTCCTTGAACAATGTGGGGGTTGGGGTACCAATCCCCCGTGAGGTTGAAATCTGCTTATAACTTTCGGCTCCCCCAAAACTTACCACTTATAGTCTACTGTTGACCAGAAGCCTTACCGACAACAAAAGATTAACACATATCAGGTATGTTGTATGTATTATAAAGTGCATTCCTACAATAAAATAAGCTAGAGAAAAGAAAAAATAATTTTAAAGATTTTACTTATTTGAGAAAGAGAGAGAGATAGCTAGAGAGTGCACAAGCAGGGGGAGGGGGGAAGGGGAGGGGGAGAGGGAGAAGCAGGCTGCCTGCTGAGCAGGGAGCCAGACATGGGGCTCCATCCCTGGACCCTGGGGTCATGACCTGAGCCAAATGCAGATGCTTAACTGACTGAGCCACCCAGGCGCCACCAGAAAATGTTATTAAGGGGGCACCTGGGTGGCTCAGTCAGTTAAGTGTCTGCCTTCAGGTCATGATCTCAGGGTCCTGGGATGAGCCCCATGTTGTGCTCCCTGCTCAGTGGGGAGCCTGCTTCTCCCTCTGCCTCTGCCCCTTCCCCCAGCTTGTTTTTTTTTCTCTCTCTCTCTCAAATAGATAAATTAATTAGTTAAAAAAAGGATTTAAGAAAATGTTATTAAGAAAATCATAAGGAAGAGAAAATAGGTTTACAACACTGGGATTTATTTATATTAAAAAAAAATCTGTGTGTAAGTGGATCTGTGCTGTTCAAACCTGGATTGTATATTTCTATTTGGCGGAGCTACTCCCCTGTCAGTAGATTTAGTTGTTAAGACTTCTTCCTGGTCATTTAAAAACATTTAGTCTTTCACATAAACTTCAGAATGACTTTTTTTTTTTCTTGTCAAGGTGAAAAAAAGCAAAAGAAAAAAGAAAGGAAGAAAAGAAAAAAAAATCTGTAGGAATTTCGGTTATATTACATTGAGTCTTAGATTAATTTCAAGAGGCTTCATAATTCCCTAATCACTCCTAAAAATAGGTCTTCCCATTTAAGATTTCTTTTATCTCCCTCTATCCTTAATCAAACCCCCCCAAAAATGTAGTTTCTATTCATTTATGGTTTAATTTATACTGTCTTCTTTTCCTTTCTAAAAGTTCTCTTTTTTAAGTACATTTTATAATTTTTTTACCTAGAAAATCTGCTTTTTATGCAATTGGTTTTTAATCAGTTTACATTTTTTCACATGACTAATGGCTTTTGAAAGAAAATATCTTTGAGTTTTCACATCTATAATCATGTATTTTACAAATATTAGTGTTACATCCAATAGTCGTCTAATATTCAACCATCCTCTTATTCCTGATAATATTATTTGGTCATGGCACAATAATCTGTTAATAAAACTCCTTGAGTCTATAAGCTAATATTTAATTTAGCACCTGTACATATATAATCAGGAAAAGATTGGTTGGTAGTTTATTTTTCATGCTGTATTTATTAAGTTTAATATCATTCTTACTATAGCTCTGTAAAATTTTTTTTTTATGGCCTGGGAAAGTATAAGCAGAATCAAAATGTCTGCTTATTAAAGGTTTGGAAAAATTCATCCATGAAACCAACTCTTGTTGGATATCCCTTTAATGGCTTTTTTCAGAGATATTGTTTTATTCATATTGATCATTTTTTCTCATTACAGAAAACATTCATTCTTTGCATAAAATTTGGAGAAGAAATACAGATAAAAGAAAAAATCACTTATAAGTCTATAACCATAGTTATAGTCTTTGTATAGACTTTGTAAACACTTGTTTCCTTAATTGTGGTTTAAAATATTTGTGTGCATAGTTTGACAAAATTTTACACATTTACTTCTTTGCAGCCACCACTTACACCAAAATGTAGAATATTCTTTTAAAATTTGATTTAATTTTCATTCCAGCATAGTGAACAGTGTTATATGAGTTCTTTTCAGTTTTTTTTTTTTTTTTTAAGATTTTATTTATTTATTTGTCAGAGAGAGAGAGATCACAAGTAGGCAGAGAGGCAGGCAGAGAGAGAGAGGGGGAAGCAGGCTCCCCGCCGAGCAGAGAGCCCGATGCGGGACTCCATCCCAGACCCTAGGATCATGACCCTAGCCGAAGGCAGCTGCCTAACCAACTGAGCCACCCAGGCATCCCTTTTCAGTTGTTTTTAATGTTTACACTTCTGTCTTTGTGTAGAAATATGCTATAATAAGCTTTATGCCACTGCAAATTTGTTTGATGAAGCCACATTATATTTTTAGTATTGATTAGCTGGTAGAACAAAAATGCTAGTCATTGGTGTTCCTCAAATCTTGCATTCACTGAGGGCACCAGAAAAAATGAGGAATTTGGGGATGGCGACAGTGAGGGAAAAATGTTCTGGCATGATCTATTTCTGTTGACTGAAAATGAGATACCATTAATAAAGTAAAATGTTTGTTGGCCTTCTGAAAAGATGGAACAGGGTCTTTTTTTTCTTTCTTATGAAGAAATAG
>CM052895.1:14194897-14274801 GCA_028534135.1 Potos flavus | reverse complement strand
GTGCAACCTAATGATTTGATTTTTGTATATATTTTGAAACGATCACCCCAGTAAGTCTAGTTAACATCCTTGTCATCCCTTATTGTGGCTTCTAAAAATGAGGATACAAGCTGTATTGAGTGATTTGAAGCAGGATGGGCACTGTGGGTTAACATCCGGGAGGAACGTGATTTAGAAGAAAAAGGCCAGCTTCATGGGAGGATCTAAATTTGGGGCCAGCAGACATTCTTCATGTGGCTTTTTGTGGCTCTGGAGCAAGCGTATACAATTCTTTGCCTTAGTTTGTTAATGAAAAGGTTGTTATCAAGATTACACCCAATACACAAAGCACCCAGTGGATAGAAGGACTCAGGAGATAGAACCTGACCTTACTAATTATTGACGGGTTTGTGCTAGACCCTCTGAACTTCTCTTGCGTGCAGTGTGCATCAAGTCCGAGTACCCAAAAGCTTGTGAATTATACTTTAACTTCTTTCTACAAAGTGCATTTTGAAAAACCACGGTAGCATGAAGCCATAACTCACAGAATGAAGTTTTGTGCTTTTGACTTTGTTTTCACTTATAGCAGAAAATAATGGCTTTCATTTTATTTTTTGCCTTTGGAATCTAGCACAATGGCAAAATCAGTAGTTATCTTTACCAGTCTATGGGGATATTGAATTGCCTTTTTAAAAAAAGATTTATTTATTTATTTGAGAGAGAAAGCACCTGCAGGGAGGGGCAGAGGGAGAGAATCTTTAAGCAGACTCCCTGCTGAGCGCAGAGTCCAAGGGGGGCTACACCTTAGGACCATGAGAACCAGAACCTGAGCCGAAACCAAGAGTCAGATGCTTAACTGACTTAGTCAGCCAGGCGCCCAAATTGCCTTCTTAAAAGAAGCCTATTGTCTACTTAGATTTCTTATCTTGCATATATATGTATATATATAATGTTATAATTGTGTATATACAACGCTTGGAATCAAGACGTTATTTAGCTTAAATGATTGAGCAGAACTTGCAGTGCTGTTGTTTTTAAATGCTATGTTTTCTTGTTGGTGGAGAAATCCAGAGAATTTCTGTGTACTTAGAAATCAGAACAAAATGTGCCCCACTCCCAAAGCAGTTCAGAGATCTATATTTTAGATTATCCCAAGTTTCTACTTAAAAGCTATGAATTGTAATGGAGATCAGACTTTTCTATGTGTTTCAGGTTGTCAGCTATAATTAAACAAAATGCACAGAGCTTTCCAGTTGAACATAGATGACAATGAACCAGTGATCAAAAAATTGTTGTCGGATGAAACAATACTAGTAAGTGACATCTGCGTTTGCTCAGAACCCTCATAAGGTCCTGGCATGTATCTAGTTTTCTATAAATCGTGAGCTTCAAAGAGGCTGAAAATTCTTTTTGTATTGATTTTTCCTGGTTGATTTTGTTGAATAAAGCTAATGTGCCATCGTTGAGAATGAACATAGAAGGGGCTTTGGAACCATGTGGCATTTGTCTAATTTCCAGGACAATAGACTAATATCTCTGAAAAGAAATGGATTCGGAATATGATATAGAACACATGGTAGAGTGAATCGCAAAGTCTTGAATTCATCTTGAGCATGAAATGTTAGTACCTCTGAGACTATTCACTGGAAATCCAGAAATGTTGTCTGCTTCTGACACATTTCTTTTTCTTTCAATAAAAATCAGATCTGGGCTGGCGCTCGCGTTAAGCCCTCGGGTAGCTGGAATGAAGCTGCCATCCGGTGAAATTCCATTATTTATCATACCAGCCTCACGGGTGACTTAAACAGTCCACCCCCAACATTTTGACACAATGCAATTATTTTGCTTTAGACAGTCAGCATTTGTTTGTTTGAAAAGGTTGTTGCTAAAAGGACCATCTTCAGATAAATGTGCTCAGATTTGTATTTTAGGTGTATTTCACAGCCACACTTATAAATAGGTTGGAAAATAGCTAGATACTGATTTATGGCTGACAGCTAGTTTTAGTGGTATTCAGAATCTCTGCAAGGATACTTTGACTGGTTCCCTTGAGTCTTTACAGCTCATGAAAACTCCAAACAGTTTTAAAGACGAGAGGAAGAAAAAAATATTTAACGCAATATGTTCAAGCCTCAGTGGATTATCTTGTTCCCAATTTTCCAAACTAGTTTAAGCTTCAAACTTTTTTTTTCCAATTGTTTTTTTGAGCATTTATTGCGATTGTTTCAGTGTGTTCAGTGAATAACAAAAAGGGCAGTCGGTGCTTAATTTAGACATGAGAAGGCCCAGGTCCAAGTGCTATCTATACCTTGTGTTTGTGTGTGTCGTTTCTCTTGTTGGATAAGAACATGGATTCTGGGGCACCTGGGTGGCTCAGTGGGTTAAAGCCTCTGCCTTCGGCTCAGGCCCTGATCTCAGGGTCCTGGGATCGAGCCCCACATCAGGCTCTCTGCTCGGCAGGGAGCCTGCTTCCCCCTCTCTCTGCCTGCCTCTCTGCCTACTTGTGATCTCTCTCTCTCTTTCTGTCAAATAAATAAATAAAATCTTAAAAAAAAAAAAGAAGAAGAAGAACATGGATTCTGGAGTCGTTTGTCTTCCGAATGGGCTCTGCAGGAAATGTCGAGCAAGTTACTAAACTTCTTTTGTTTTGGTTTCTTTGTCTATATAAATGTGGATTCTGATAGTACCTAATTCATGGGGAGTTAAGAGGATTAAGTAAGTTAGTATATTTAAAGAATTTTGAGGGGCACCTGTGTGGCTCAATCAGTTGAGTACCGACATGGTTTTGGCTTGGGTCATCATCTCAGGGTCATGGGATGGAGCCCCATGTTGGGTTCCATGCTCGGTAGGGAGTCTGCTGCAGATTCTCTCTCCCTCTCCCTCTGCCCCTCCCCACGCTTGCATGCTCTCTCTCTCTCAAAATAAATAAATAAATAAATCTTTAAAAAAAAGAATTTTGAAGTGTTTGCCTTATAGAGGATCTGTGGTAACTATTGTCTTCTATTACATGTGTACATATGTGTATGTGTATAAATATGGTATATGTGGGTATATGTGTATGTGTTTACATGTGTGCATAACAATATATAATAGAAATAGACACTGATAAACCTAAAATATCTTCAGTGTTCCTTCTTATGTCTTATTCCTATTCCCATCATTGATTATATGAAAATTGCTCTATTACCAAATATGTGTTAAATAACATAAAATACCAAACTAGGCTCTTTATCAAAGGCAAAGCTGCATGCTTTCAAGGTTTTTCACTTACCCCCTTGGCTCTCATTTTATCCTCAAATATTTTTTGCATATTTTGTAAGTCTAGAGAGCATTTACGTTGCTGGCATGATCCATCCAGAATCTTCCAGATGTGTTTATATAATTCATGGCGTGTGGGGATTTCTTTGAGGCGATTCCACGTGGATATCGGGTTTGAGCAAAAGACACAAGGAAGGACTTAACACAACATCTCTGTTCTCTCTCCTTATGAAGAAAGTGGTTTTCCTTCTTTCTGGTAACTTCTGCCTCTTCAATCAGTGCTCCTTGGAGACTCCAGTAAATGAGTCTTTTTCACTATTTCTTCACATGCCATGCTGTGTGCCACTGTCTCCCCAAGGTTCTTGTGTTTCTTTGTCTGCACTTGCCTCGGAGCTTGGTCACAAACATGGTGCCAGTGAAGGGCAAATTGAAGATCAGTACAGGAAAGTCTGGGAGCCCTTTCCTCCCAAGGATGGAAAATGTTCTGGACTCACTCCTTGCCTCCAAACCTGAAGATTGACTGTGTGAGCCACTTGACTTTCCCCTGTGAGTGCTCAGCACGGAGCAGTATCCACTCTTCCTGTTTGACGTTTTTCATTTTAAAGATCCATTTACCTTCTCTTGAATATTGCAATGGGCCTGCTGACCTAATAATTCTTTCATCCCTAATTTCCATCATTATCTCGGCTTGAAGTTCCCTCACACGCACACCTCGGCCAGAGAATGTGTGTGAAGGACACAGTTGCCCCTCTTACAGGAAAGGGTCGTATTGTCGGAGAGCCGAGTCTCAAGTGCATGGTGAATGTTTCTCCTCATTTTCTGGGGGCGTTCGTCAGTCTATTTTAGATTTAGATGGGGTCTCACTGACTGAGGGAGCATGGCTCGTTGTGCTTGTCAGAAATGCTGAGACAGGCACAACTTGGGGGTGGAGGTGGGGTCTCGGGAAGTTCGTCCCTCAGTGAGCCTCCAGGTTCAGCAGTCCTGAACATTTTCTCTCCAGCTCTGTCCCTTTGTCCCTCTCTGTCACTCTCTCCTTTGTCACTCTCTGCGACGGCCAATGCCCGTCAGGAGTTTGCAGTGTGTTCCTTCTCATACAGAACTGTCAAGTCTCTGAGAAACAGACAATTCTGTCTTCTTGGCGATTCAGTGAACGAGAACAGGTGTCGGTTTTCTCAATGATGTTTCAAAGGAGAATTTTCCGGACTCTGTTCCTGGGAGGCACAGTGCTGGTGAAAAAAAAGAGAATATTAGACTACTAATAAGAACAACTATTATTAGTAGCTACCACTGTGGAGAGTCTGCTATGTGCCAGATACCCTAACAGGTGTTTTAGATATCGTAGGTCTGTTGAGCTGCAAAATAGTGCAATCGGGCTGCAAGGTAGGTGGTATTTCTCCCACTTTACCTTGGGCTGAAGCTCAGAGGGAGGGAGATGCTTGCTCAACATGACAGACTACTCAAGAGACAGGCGAAGTCACCTCCTGGTGACTAAATCCTCTCCCCCACCTGCCGAGGAGCTTAGTGGCTGAGATGCTCCAGTGCATTTGGAATTTCTGGTACATTTTGTTTTGGGGAGGAACTGGCCCCTGATGGAGATGCCAAAGGACGGGTCAGCCCCCTGTGAGGTACTGTGAAACTCTCTGTGTCTCAGCTGGCTTGCGTCGTCTCTGCATGTGCAGTCCACTGGGAAGATGGAAGACGTCAGGCGTTTGCCAGGCAAGGCCAGTGGGGCTCCCTGCCTTCTCCACCATCTGTTCATCGGGGGGCCTCGCGTACTCTTTAAGTAGTAAAATATACATGACGTAATCATCATCATTTTAACCATTTGTAAGTGGAGAGTTCTATGACATTAAATACATTTACAGCGTTGGGTAACCATCCTATACTCAGAACTTTTTCATCTTCCTTAAAAAAACGCTGTACCCATAAAACAGCAACTCCCACTTCCCTCTCCTCCAGCCCTCCCCCTGCCCCCGTGTTCTTCTTCCGTGAATTTGCCCATCCTCCGTATTTCATATACGTGGACTCACACAGTGTTTGTCCTTTTGTGTCTGGTTTATTTCGCTAAGCATGCTTTCAAGGTCCATCCATATTCTAGCATATATAAAAATTTAATTCCTTTTTATGACTGAATAATAGCCCCTCGTACGTATGTATCACAGTTGATTTATCCATTCATCTGTTGATGGGCCTGGGTTGTTTTTTGGGAGGAAATCATTGGGCGATTTCTTTTCCCAAGTCCCCAGGGAACCCACGGCCCATGCTGCATACCCAAGGTTTTCTGTTGGAGAGTATGTAGTGGCTCATGGTGTCTTAGTTTGTGCTGCTGTTGCAAAATGCCATAGACAGAAATGTATTTTTTGCAGTTCTGGAGGCAGGAAGTCTATGATCCACCAGCACTGTCGGGGTCTGGTGAGAGCCTTCTTCTGAGTTGGAAGCTGCTGACTTCTCATATCCTCACGGGGTGGAGAGCAGAGACAGAGGAAGCAAGAGCTTTTGTCTCTCTTCTGATAGGGACATTAATCCTACTCATGATGACTTCACCTTCATGACCTAATTATGTCCCAAAGACCCATCTCCTAATACCATAACACTGGGAGTTAAGATTTCAATGTATGAATTTGGGGGGAGGGCACAAACATTCAGTCCATAACAACGAGCTCCTTACGATGGACCATATAAAGACCCACAGTTTAAAATTGGTTTCTACCAAGTATTTATTGAGCCCCAAGTAGAGGTCTGTTGCTGTCTTTGACAAGAGGGAAGGTTCATTAGCAAATAATGGAGTACACGGCCTCCTAGGGAAAGTTACCCCAGGGCTCACCTATGCACATCCTTACACTCCTTCACTCTCCCAGTCACCATCCCCACTACAGACACACACACCCTTCTGTCCCTCCCAGATCCTGTCCAAACAGGTAAGTAACCATGAAAACTTACATCCAAATGCAGAATAGAGAAGAACTGATGGAAGGTACGAGGAGGGCAGTCGTACCTTGAGTGGTCAGGCAGGCCTTGGAGAAGAGATGGAATTTGAGCCAGATCATAGAAGATGGGCATGGCTTGTGTAGGCATAAAAGGGTCTATCAGAAGGAAGAAACCACTTAAAGCGAAGTCTTGGTAGGGAGTATGATGGGATTTTGGGGGAAAGTTTTACGTTGGAGAAGGGAAATAGGGAGGTGTAAATGGGAGAAAAGATAGATGATAGAGAGCTTGTACTCCTAGGCTGAGGACCTTGAACTTTACCTGGCATGCAGTGGGGAGCTCTGAGATAGATAAACGACACCATCGATCTGAAAAAAGTCTATAAGCCAGTAACCTGCATTAATTAAGGGGCAGTATGTGCAAGGGCCACTATTGGGTTGGGCACTTGAGCTAGAAAGTTGAAAGTATCACTCAGGATGGAACCTGGGGAACACACCAGTTTGAGGGTTAGGACGGGAGGGATTGGAAAAGAAGATAGAAAACAAAGATCTAAGGAAGGATGTTTAAGAGTGTGATCTTAGAAGTTGGCAAGGGGAGTTTCCCTGAGAGCTTGGTTATTGTTACGAGTTGTACTGAGATCCTGAAGGGGAAGGATGTGATCTTGCTGTTGGTTTAACAAGTGGAAGCATGTGGATGGATGTGGTAGGTAGAGCCTTAGTGGAACGGGGCGGAGGGAGTAGAAGCCGATGGACGATGGGGTGAATAAGGGGGGTTTGCAGCCATGAAGATGCTGAGTGAAGAGTGTGCTTTCCAAGTACATCATGATGAAGAAAAGAGGTGAGTATGGTGGTGGGCTGGAGAGGACATTATGCTTAAGAGATCTACTATTATTATTGTTCTTGGGTGTTGTTGTTAGAAGAAAGGGCAACTGAAGCATGTTTTCCATTGGTGGGAAAGAACTAGAAAAGATAGTGCTAAATCACTATAATAAAAGAATAAAGAGAGTTATCAGTGAGACTTCTGGAGAAGAAGGAACAGGACTTGGTTTTGGATTAAAGGCTGAAAAATAAACATCCAAAGAGTCACTGAGCTTGGCTTGGGTGATGTGGTATATCTGATATGCTGGGCCCATTTCCACCAGGCTCCCTAAAACAGCCCAGGCTCACTGTCACACATGCGTCCCGCGCCTCTGACAGTGACCCTGAAGAAACATCAGACTTGGAATTTCTCTTTGAACTGTGTCCTTTTGTATTACGATCCGTGTTATGTGATCTTCCCAAACTAATTGCTCTGATTACTGTGCGTGTCCTCTGCCATCTTTCTGCCCGTGAGTGTGCAGCCACTGAAAAGAGGCTGAGTCATTAGGGGAAGAAAGAGACACACACAAGACCACATCCGCAGGGGCTCAATGACCTGTGAGTCTAGGAGCCTCGGGCCGCCGTACAAGGTACCTGTTCACATCATCATTTTGTTGTCAAAGCTGCTTTTTTTTGCTTTCTTCCTTTTGCTCCCTGCTTCAAACATATTTTTGGAGCATTTTAGTGACCTTGACCATGAAATGAAATGATGATGCCACTTCTCAAGGGAAATGTGTTTAAGATGTGCTGGTTCATGAAAGAGAATCATCAGTCAGAATTCCCCAAGGGCTTAACCTTCATCCGCTTTTCAAAGAGAAAAGCTGCTTTCTTCCACTCACACTGAGAGCTCTGGCAGCTCCTTCTCCTTCTCCTCCTCTGTCTCTTGCCCGAGTAAGGGTAGTTTTTGTTTTGCTTTTTTTTTTCTCTTTGGAGCCTCGTGGCGTGGCTGCAGTAGTGATTTTGATGGCAATAGTGATTTTTATCCTTTCTCTATGATTCTTTCTATAAGTGGAAGAGGGGGAAAGAATCATGTGGGGCTGTTTTCTGACAACAGAGTTATGTAAGTCTCTCCTTGCGCCCCACCCTTCTCCCCAACCCTCCATGGATTGGGAGTCTTTTTTTTTTTTTTTTAAAGTAGGCTCCACGCCCAACATGGGGGATCAAGAGACGGATGTTCTACTGACTGAGCCAGCCAGGTGACCCAGGAGTCATCTTTTTTATTGCTTATAATTGCAGTCTTACTTCATGGGTATTTGAAACCCTTCCTGAATAGTCGTTCAAGGTGTCCCGAAAGAAAATGAGAGCAGCCTTCTGGCGCACCTGGGTAAAGAGAGCACAGATGTGAGGCTGGCCACGTGGAGGGGAGCGGGGAGAAGGCTGCGTGCTGGGACTCCGGGGCTGGGGTAACAACATGGGAACCTGAGTGGGCTGACGCAGAGAGGAATGTCCGTGATGGGCTTGGCTCAGTGCCCGGGAGCCCACAGGGTCCAGACCAGTTTCCATTGGCTGTCAGTCTTCATGTGAGTGGGAATTTTGCTGTGCTTGCTCTATGTCATCTCATTTGCAGCCTGCCCAGAAGTCATTTAGGGGCATGACTTGGGCTTATAAATTTAGCTCTCTCATTCTTTGGACACCCAATGCTGATGCTTCCCAAGGATGCCTTAAGAACAACTGTTGGGCCCAGCAGAGTCCCAGATCCCTTGTGTGCTAGTGGAAAGGGGCTTCAGGGCTTCCGGTGTAGAGGGTTGATTATTTCAATACACGTCTATGGGCAATGGGTGCCACTGTTACCTTCCAGAATACACTTGGAAAGTGCTGCTCTTAACCACTCTGGTTAATGTCTACAATGTCTGTTTTTCTTTCATTCTGGGTGAATCCTACCTAGTACAAGTGTGCTAACATTTCTGGCAAAATTGCTGTTCCTTCCTCTCTGTTTCTGCCTTTGCCTATTCTTCCCTTATTGTATATTATATACATACATATATTATTACATATACATTATATATTACACAACTTTATATCTACACACATGTCTATTATATGACACGCATTACACATATTACACACATGTTACATATATACACCACATGTGTATTACATATCACACACATACATATACACTTGTACATATTGTACATATTGCATATGCACATATAGTATATATTACATATATGTATACGTACATGTATATATTATATATTGCATATATATTATATATATACACACATGCACACACACACATACTACTACTGATAAATTTTAAAGGACCACATTCTTAATCGCTAAAGGAAAGAACCCAAACTACTTCTCTCATTTGAAAAACCATGTTTTGGGTGAATTGACACACATGAATCTCCATCTTTTAAGTACTTATTTAATTAAATACTTTTTCACTGGGGAAGTGTTGCATGGGAAAAGCTGAGGCATAGCCCATAAGGGCCCCTTACTTACGGTTCATGGTTCAGATATGCAAATGTTTTTAAATGTAATAACTTTGAAGATGTTTGATTTCATGAAACAAATTATTCTTGCTTCCATCTACTAAGACACAGAAAGATGTTTCATAACTTGATGTAAAACTGGTCTCTATTAGTATGTCTAATATCAGTCTCAAATTTATGAGATTCCGATATTTGAAGAAATAGGGCAAGACCATAAAAGCAATTCTTATTGAGAGTTTGGAATTCAGTAATTTTGAGACACTTAAAAGAAGTCTGAAAAAATACATAGCCAGTTTTTCATGCTGACTTTAAGCGAGAGTTGAATTTACTTTCCTATTACAATTTTTTGAGTGGGTAACACTAGAAAAGAGTAAATTTTAAACAGAACTGATGCTTCAGAAAATTCCTTCTTCTGGGCGCCTGGATGGCTCAGTTGGTTAATCGACTGCCCTTGGCTCAGGTCATGATCCTGGAGTCCTAGGATCGAGTCCCGCATCCGGCTCCCAGCTCCATGGGGAGTCTCCCCCTGACCTTCGCCCCTCTCATGCTGTCTCTCACTCTCTCTCTCAAATAAATAAAATCTTTAAAAAAAAAGAAAATTCCTTCGTCCTTTTGAAATTCTAGGAAGACAATTTCTTTCTAAAACATTAAGTACTAGTTTCTTTTAGGATAGATTCTTTTTCCAACAGCAAGCTCCGGATGATTCAGGAAAAATTAGTTTTTTGAGACTTGGGGGTGTGCCTGGGTGGCTTAGGTGGTCAAGTGTCGGACTCTTGATCTCAGCTCAGGTCTTGATCTCAGGTGGTGAGTTCAAGCCTCACATATGGCTCCACACCCAGTGTGGAGCCTACTTAAAAAAAATATATATATATATATTATCTTGGGCGAGGTGGTAGATCTCACCATGGGAGAAGCTGATACATGCTAGCTTTCTCTGTTTCTCCCACTCTCTCGGAATAACCAAATGTCTCCAAAGAATAACCATGATAAAAATAACACAGAGCATCCAAACAGCACCTACTATAAGAACACTAGCAAATGTGGTAATTTATTTTATGTTGGCAGCATGAGGGTAATGGAGCTGTGATGATTGACAGTTCTTGTGTGATATCAGTAAAATTCATTATCTGTGGGACGTTTCCTGTGCTGCACACAGTTTTACTATGAGCTGATCCTGCATAGGCAGGCATGTGTGGGGAAAATGTAGCATCAGTTTAGAAAGGGAAATGGCCTGGGATGATAGCCTGGCTGGAAGTAAGGATGTTCCTATGTTGAAGATCAGTGCAATTAAAAGGATTTAGCAGTCAGATTATCAAGGTAGTCACTGAAGGGCTTAATCATTGCCCTCGACATTTCTTCCGTGCAGTGATTTGAATGGGAAGGACGATGTAACAATCACAGTCCCCTGAGCAAGGTACTTCGGGTTCCCCAACTCCACAGTAGCTAGGTAATTCAAGACCAAGCATTTAGAATAGTACAACCAAGTGGCAAAAGGTTTGAGGAGTCGGGGACCATGATTAGAGGGCTGATAGCAATGATGGGAACTTTTGCTTCTGTCTGCTGTGGGTCTTATAGTTCTACGGTATTTCTCTGGGGTGCTGAGGTTTTATTGCAAATTTCTAGTCAACCTGAAATCTAAGGTCTTAGTATTAAAGGTATTGAATTTGTTAGACAATTCTAAAAGTATGTGGTGTAATATACCATATATTTTACAGAAATTAAAATTATGTTCTGTAACCTCAAAGTGGCATGGTAGGAAAGAATAAGCTTTGGGTTTGGAGTCAGATGATGTAATTTTCTAGACCTGGACCTCCTCCTTCTCTCTCTCGGGGGACAAATCATGTAGCCTTCGTATGCCTGAGTTATTTTGTCTATAAAATGGCAATGTTCTCATGGCTCCTACCTTCTCTAGGTGAGGGCGAGAGAATCAAGACATGCTGCACTTGATTGAAATAACAACAATAAACGAACGCGAGATTTCCTTCCTTGCATTTTCCTTGACTATATTGTTTTTGTCTTTTCGTCCTTGGTTTGATCCATCTTAGCTCCTTTATCGAAGTATACATAATACATTTAAAAATGAGCGACTTTTATTATTGTCTACATCTTAGAAGTTCTAAAGTCTGTAATTTTAACTACAGTTAAATTTTAACTGTATTAATTTAGTAATTTTAACTATAGTTAAAGAAAAAATATATCTTTAACTGGTGATTTAATAACATTGTGAAATTTGATTTACTTATTAATAGTTTATATTTTACCTCTAAACTTTAGAAGTACTTAGAGTCTAATTTTTTTTTTTTTTGAAAGATTTTATTTATTTATTTGACAGAGAGAGACAGCGAGAGAGGGAACACAGCAGGGGGAGTGGGGGAGGGAGAAGCAGGCTTCCCGTCGATCAGGGAGCCCGATGTGGGGCTCGATGTGGGGCTCGATCCCAATCATGACCTGAGCTGAAGTGAAGGCAGACGCTTAATGACTGAGCCACCCAGGCGCCCCACTTAGAGTCTAATTTATGTACCCTACCTGTACTATCACGGAGCAAAAATGACATCACTTGTGCAGTTTGCTTAGAAATGGAGAACACATACATTTTACGATTTTTTTCCTTCTCTTGGATACTTTTGTGGTGGATGGAACACTATCTGAGTATTTGATCTGGAGCATGTTAAGGAAAATTATAATTTCAAAGCTCTGGCTGGTTCTTCCCCTGTTAAGGATGGAAATTCAGGCTGAGTTATTTAGAAAAACCTGACAGTGCCTTTTTTGGGTTATGAAACTCAAGCTCCCCCCTGCATCCCACCACCACTGTGACCTTAGCTAGAAGAAGGCCCTTGATAGAAAAGCACTAAATTGTTCTGTCAAAATTTTGGTGTTCTTCCGCTGTGATGTATGCCCTGAAACTAAGGTGTGTGGAGTTTTAGCAACTAGATGAGATCTATGGAGAAAAGCAGGAGAAATTCCCACCTGTGGAGATAGCCAAATAAACTTGAAGAATGTTAAGATCTTGGCGCACCTGGGTGGCTCATTGGGTTGAGTTGCCGACTCTTTATTTCCGTTCAGGTCGTGATCTCAGAGCCTACATCGATTCTGTGTTCAGCGGGGCATCTGCTTAAGGATTCTTTCTGTCCCTTGCCCTCTGCCCCCATCCTGCTCCTACACTCTCTCTCAAATAAATAAATAAAATCTTAAAAAAATTTAAGTATGTTAAAATCTTGTTATATGCTGTGTTGTCATTTCCCCTCTGTTATTCCCAAACCCTTGGGAGGAATCTGTTAAATCCTGCAGCCTTTTAGTGGTGCTTTAGGGAGTGACAGAAGGGGAACTGTTAATTACATCGGGCAGGATGCAGGATTTCCTATCGCGTAGGGGGCAGGGCTTGGATATTAAACTGGACATTAAAGAAGAATGTAAACCCAGAAGAGTGGCCTAGGGGACATCGAGATTATACTAGTGTTATAGGAAAAATTACAAAGTACTTGTAACCGGACACAAAAACTACTGGGTGATACAGTAGTTTGTCATTTAGAATAAAGCAAGTTGTCCCCCTTCAGGGAGATGCAAACAAGTTCTGTCAAGTAGGTGGGATGGGATGTAATTGGTGCCTCCCCCTGAGATAATTCCAAATATTACATTTTATTGCCTTGGATATTGACCATTTTTGCATCTATTAGCTAAATTCATTTTGGCATTGCCCATATAGGAAATCCTTCAGACACTATTTAGAATTCTTTTTGACATCTTACGGATTCTCTCATTAATTAATGAGTTAAATAAAATCTTGACATGTAGTTCATTTGAAATTTGTGTGAAAATCATGATTTTACCTATTTAAAAACTATCTTTTAACACAAGTTTCTTCAGTGCTGATGGGATCATGCTGATTTTTCAAATGACTGAGTTCCTGACCCCTTCTTTTCTTTTCTTAAGATTTTATATATTTATTTATTTATGATAGAGAGCAACCAAGAGAGCAAGAGCCAGGGGGAAGGGTAGAGGGCGAAGTAGACTATCGCTGAGCAGGAAGCCCGATGTGGGGCTTGATCCCAGGACCCAGGGATCATGACCTGAGCTGAAGGCAGACCCTTAACCGACTGAGCCACCTGGGTGTCCCCCTTCTTTTCTTTAGTACCACATAACCGTCTTGTGGGAGAAGTGGAATGATTTCTACCTCTAACCCTCACTCATGGACACTGACTGTATCCTCAGTCTCTCGCACGTCAGACAGAAAGGCAAAGGAACAAGAATTAGCTGCCTGAGGGCCCACTCTGAGAAGTGGCATGCTCAGAAAAAAAATAATTAGTGCACCCAGGTCTGTGGGTACACACAAAAATATAGTATCCCTGATTTTCACTCCCTTACTCTATTTTACGAAGTTATTGCATATGGGGAATGGCATAAGCTGAATTATTAAAATTATAAACGAATCACAATACACGATAGCTATAATGATCATAACTCATGTAAATTTCAATCAGTCATAAAATCAAGCAGTTAAAAGAATTGAGGATTCAGGAACATAGTTTGAAATTGACACGTTTGTGGAACCAGGGTGATTTCCTCTTGGATTCATAGTTTCCAATCAGAGATATTAAGTCTTTCCCTATTTCCAACCGTTTGATTTAATGTTATGTTATCCCGAGACAGAGGAATTTGGAACATATAATTTCCTTCCAGAGGGAGATAAGAGGTCAGATCCTATGATCATTTTTGCTCGAGAATGTTAATTTCTTGTTAAGATGAATGAAGTCTCCTCTTAGCATAGCTAGCATAATAATACTTCTTGTCTTTCATTTGTGACTTGTAAAGAAATTGATTCGTATAGTGCTTTTCAGAAAATACTGGATTCCCGGATTGGTATTTAGCTATTTCAAATGTGACTACAAGATTTTCCTAATATAACTTCTGTTAATCCATACCTATTTCACCGTCTTTTAAAAACTTTTTTTTTATTATTGAAGTACAGCTGACGTACAATGTTTTTAGTTTCAGATGTACAACATAGTGATTTGACAATTCTATACATTACTCAGTGCTCACTACAGTAAGTGTGGTCACCGTCTCTTAACATTGTAATACAATGGTATTACAATATTATCGACTGTATTTCCCATGCTGTACATTTCATTCCTGAGACTTATTTATAACTGGAGGTTTGTACCTCTCAATCCCCTTCACCTTTTTCACCTATCCCTCTATACCCTTCCCCTCTGGTGACCACTAGTCCTCTGCATCTGAGTCTCTTTCTGTTTTGTTTGTTTATTTGTTTGTTTTTTTAGATTTGGCATATAAATAAAATCGTATGGTATTTGTCTTTCTAACTTATTTCACTTAGCATAGTACCCTCCAGATCCATACATGTTGCAAATGGCAAGATCTCATTCTTTTTTGTGGCTGAGTATTATTCTCTCTATATATAACCATTTTTTAAACTATTTTTTATTTTTAACTATTCATCTATCAATGGACACTTAGGTTGTTTTCATACCTTGGTTATTGTAAATTATGCTGCAATAAACAAAAGGGTGCAAATATTTTTTTAATTGGTGTTTTCATTTTCATTTTCTTTGGGTAAGTACTCAAAGGGGGAATTACTGGATCTTACGGTAGTTCTATTTTTATTTATTTCGGAGGAACCTCCATACTGTGTCCCACAGTGGCTGCACCATTCCCACCAACAGTGCACTAGGGTTCCTTTTTCTCCACATCCTCACCAACCCTTGTTATTTCTTGTCTTTTTGGTACTAGCCATTGTGACAGGTGTGAGGTGAGATCTCTTTGTGGTTTTGATTTGCATTTCCCTGAGGGTGGGTGGTGTTGAGCATCTTTCCATGCTATCTTACAGTCATTTAATTTTCATCAAGGCCTTCAGTTTTTGTTTTCTGTTAAACTGATCATTGAAATATGCCTAGTCTGTAATTTCCTTCTCTAATGATGTAAACTCTGGCATGTTATTTTTATAACCAAAATAACTTTGTTCTTTTTTATTATCAAAACAATATAAATCATTGTAGGAAAATTAGCAAATACAGGGGTGCCTGACTGGCTCAGTGATGTTTTATCTCAGGATTGTAAGTTCAAGCCCCAAGTTGGGCATGGAGCCTATGTAAAAAAAAAAAAAAAAAAAAAAAGTAGAAAATACAGGTAAAAAAATGAATTCTCCCTCATGGCTCTATCCCTTCAGAAATGAGAACCATTGGGGCGCCTGGGTGGCTCAGATGGTTAAAGGCTCTTCCTTCGGCTCAGGTTGTGATCTCAGGGTCCTGGGATCGAGCCCCGGATCGGGCTCTCTGCTCAGCAGGGAGCCTGCTTCCCCCTCTCTCTCTGCCTGCCTCTCTGCCTCCTTATGATCTCTCTCTGTCAAATAAATAAATAAAATATTTAAAAAAAAATGAGAACCATTAATGCCTCCAGTCTGTCATTTCAGATATTTTTCTATGGATAAATGTGGATTTTATTTTATGGACACATACATATTTAAAAACATATAATCTTGCTGTTAAAAAATTCTTTTTTCACCAAAAATAAATAAATGAACTCTTCCCATGTTGATAACACATGTTCTGGACCATGTACTCTTAACCATGGGCTCTGGAGTCCGACCAACTGAAATCCCTCTTCGGGTTGTGTGAACTTGGGAAATTACTTACTCTTACTAAGCCCCAGTAATTTCATCTATAAAACGGATTTAACATTCACTACCCCCTTTATGGGTATGTTGTGATGATTAAATAAAATAGTGCTTGTAAAACATCCAACACATAAGAGCATCGCATAAATGCTAACTATTATAATTTCACTATCATCAAATATGACTGTATTTTGGCTGGTCTTACAAGTTGAATTAAGAGAATGAATTGGGGTTGAGGTAACAGGACCGGGAGAGATGGACTGGTTTTTTAAAACTGTCTTTATTTTTTTAAAGATTTTATTTCTTTATTTGACAGAGAGAGAGATCACAAGTAGGCAGAGAGGCAGGCAGAGAGAGAGGGGGAAGCAGGCTCCCTGCTGAGAGCCCGATGCGGGGCTCAATCCCAGGACCTTGAGATCAGGGCCTGAGCCGAAGGCAGAAGCTTTAACCCACTGAGCCTCCCAGGCGCCCCTTGAACTGTCTTTAGAGATAACCAGTATATTTGATAATCTGATGCTGTAACAGGAAAACCGTTGAGTAGTTTTCTTGAGGACCTTATGCTTGGTTAGTGGGTTCTGATCCATTTACCTGCAGGGTTAAGGGTTACAGAGTGATTATTAATAACAGAAGGTGAGCTCCAATGTGCATTATTGGATCAGACTCTAACTCTAGCCTTCAGGAGGCAACCAAACTTTTGTGGTTGGCAGCTGTGGAAATTTAATTTTGGTGGAACCACGGCCATTAATGATTAACAAAAGCACTATATGCTTGAGTTCATCTTAACAGCTAAGCTCCTAGTGGGTTTCTGGAGATGCAGAAGTCACGGCAAATTAAATCACATCTAATTCAAAGCAATATTTATTGCAAACTGGTCACTGACTCTAAATCCCATGCCATTTTTCTATCTCAGCGAAGAGATGTTTAAGCGTGGCAGGTAGCACATTTCTGGAATTTGATCGGTTTTTTGGACATAAAACCAGATTAGTCCTTTGATTATGTACCATTATGACTTAATAGCCCTTTTAAAATAAAGATTATTTTATGCTAATTTATTTGTTTTCTCTTTAGGCCTCCATTTATGATACACTTACGGCGATGTTAAAGTTGGAATTTGTTTGTTAAGGGATAGAATATATTATTTTTGGTTTTAACTGAATCTGCCAACTCACCGTGTTTTGATCGAACACTGGTAACTGCTCTTTTAAATATATGATTTTTTTTTTTTTCACGTAGGCAGTGCACCCAGCATGGAGCCCATCAAATATTAATTTTTGACCATGCCTTTTCTCATCCCCACCTTTTTAAAAGTAAAGATACTACTAATTTGAGGAAAATGGTATTTTAAGATAGTAAAATTGTCATAAACCGTATAAAGCAAAAGGGTTGGAAGAAAAATACCTGTTGGAAAGACAGAAGGTTAAATGAGTACTCAAGTTCAGATATCTGGTGGATGGGAGACCTCAGCTTGGCTTTTTATCCTCAGGTTTATGCTTTTTCTGTGGTACAAAAGAGACTTTTCTATACATGTCCTAGGAAGTGAACATCCAGTCACCAGAAATGTTATACATACATAGTGGAGATGAAGCTTACTGTTCTTTTAGTCCTATTTGAAATCAACATGCTGGCTATAATCCACGTCAATCCAAAATATTTTTTTTAATATTTTATTTATTTATTTGACACAGAGAGAGAGAGAGAGAGATCACAAGTAGGCAGAGAGGCAGGCAGAGGGAGAGGGGGAAGCAGGCTCCCTGCTGAGCAGAGAGCCCGATACGGGGCTTGATCCCAGGACCCTGAGATCATGACCTGAGCTGAAGGCAGAGGCTTTAACCCACTGAGCCACCCAGATGCCCCCAAAATATTTTTTCTTATCTTTTAAACAAATTAAGAATGAATTCTGGGGACAACTTGGATGGGCTGTGTCTCTTAAGGAGTCTAGTAGACGTGAACCAAGTCTTCATTGTGACTGAGCAACTCGAGGTGCTGGGCGGGGGGTGTGCCTTGATGGTTTACCCAGGACAGAATCTGAATATTTCAAGGTCTTTAAAAAAAAAAAAAAATTATTTATTTGTTGGAGAGAGAGAACAGAAGTGGGAGGGGCAGAGGGAGAGGGAGAAAGCATGAGCAGGGAGCCTGATGTGGGGCTCCATCCCAGGACCCTGGGATCATGACCTGAGCCAAAGGCAGATACTTAACAGACTGAGGCACCCAGGTGCCCCTATTTGAGGATTTGATGGAGAGCTTTGTTTGTGTGGACTGGACATCTGTGTCTCTGATCTGTGTTGTGCTTTCTTTTTTTCTTCTCTCTGCTCCCCTTCCTGCTCAAGCCCGACCTTCCACTTGCATTCCCCACTCAGATTAATGCCCTGTCTACTGTTCCCCACAGCTTCTTTTATGAATTATGAAGGACTGGTCTGTGTAGATTTTGAAATAAGAAAACAGTATGCATAAAATGTAATAAAATTACATTTTATTAAAATCCTTCAATTTTAGCATTTTCATGGACATCATTGATGATTATAATTCTACTGTCCCTGTGCCTTTTCTGGAAAATGAGGAACTCATGTCATTTTTATTTCCACTGTGTTGAGATACTCTTTTTTTCCCCGACTTTATTGAGGAATAATTGAAAAAAACCATGGTTTATATTTACAGTGTACAACATGATGATTGATATACATATACATTGTGGAATGATTACCAAGATCAAGATAATTAATACATCCAGATGCTCTCTTTCAGTAAAAAATCAAATGGCTTTTTTTTTTCAGTGTTTCAAGATTCATTCTTTATAAACCACACCCAGTGCTCTATGCAATATGTGCCATCCTTATTACCCACCACCGGGCTCACCCATCCC
Organism: Potos flavus; assembly: GCA_028534135.1. Lineage (NCBI taxonomy): Eukaryota > Metazoa > Chordata > Mammalia > Carnivora > Procyonidae > Potos > Potos flavus. Next base: position 14,255,850 of record CM052895.1, on the reverse strand, counting down.
TCCACCCCTCTCCCCTCCAAAACCCTCAGTTTGTGTCTCAGAGTCCACAGTCTCTCATGCTTTGTCTCCCACCTCCAATTTACCCCAATTCACTTTTCCTTTCCTTCTCCTAATGTCCTCCATGTTATCCCTTATGCTCCACAAGTAAGTGAAACCATATAATTGACTTTTTCTGCTTGACTTATTTCACTCAGCATAATTTCCTCCAGTCCCGTCCATATTGATACAAAAGTTGGGTATTCATCCTTTCTGATGGCTGCATAATATTCCACTGTGTATATGGCCCATATCTTCTTTATCCATTCGTCTGTTGAAGGGCATCTTGGCTCTTTCCACAGTTTGGCGATTGTGGCCATTGCTGCTACGAACATTGGGGTACATATGGCCTTTCTTTTCAGTACCTCTGTATCTTTGGGGTAAATGCCCAGTAGTGCAATTGCAGGGTCATAGGGTAGCTCTATTTTTAATTTTTTGAGGAATCTCCACATTGTTTTCCAAAGTGGCTGCACCAACTTGCATTCCCACCAACAGTGTAAAAGGGTTTCCCTTTCTCCACATCCTCTCCAACACTTGTTGTTTCCTGTCCTATTAATTTTGGCCACTCTAACTGGTGTAAGGTGGTATCTCAGTGTAGTTTTGATTTGAATTTCCCTGATGGCTAGTGATGATGAACATTTTTTCATGTGTCTGTTAGCCATTTGTATGTCTTCTCAAGAGTAAGTGTGTAAGAGTTTTCTTTCTTTTCTTTTTTTTTCTTTCTTTTTTTCTTTTCTTTCTTTTTCTTTTCTTTTTATGTTTTTAAAGATTTATTTATTTTTTTGAGAGAGTGTGTGTGAGCAAGTGGGGGTGGAGCAGAGGGAGAGGGAAAGGGAATCCTCAGGCAGACTCCCTGCTGATTGTGGAGCCCAATGTGGGGCTTGATCCCAGGACCCTGAGATAATGACCTGAGCCAAAATCAGGAGTTGGATGCCCAAAGGACTGAGTCATCCAGGTGCCCCCTCTTTTTCTCTTTGTTTATTAAGTTTTTATTTTAAGTTTTTAATTTTAATTTTAATTCCTATAATTGACATATAGGGCTATATTAGTTTCAGATGTACAATATAATAATTCAGCAATTCTATACCTTTCTCAGTTCTCATCATGATAAGTTTACTTTTTAATCCCCATCACCTATTTCACCCATCCAATCACCCACGTCCCCTCTGGTAGCCATCTGTTTGTTCTCTGTAGTTAGGAGTCTGTTTCTTGGTGCAGGGATGCCTGGGCGACTCAGTCAGTTACTCGACAGAGTCTTGATTTTGGCTCAGGTTGTGATCTCAAGGTCACGAGATTGAGTGCTGCGTTGGTCTCCCTGATGAGCATGGAGCCTGCTTAAGATTCTTTTTCTCCCTTTACCTCTGCCCTCCTCCCTCCCCATTCCACATGCTCTCTGTTTCTTGGTTTGTATCACTCTCTCTTTTTTTTGCCTTTGTTCATTTATTTTGCTTCTTAAATTCCACATATTAATGATGTGTAAGAAATTTCTAGTGTTATGGAGCTGTTCAAAAGCTTAGCTACTTAATACTGTTATGTCATATATTATTAATACCGACTTCATATAACAGAATCTTCTTTTACCATGTTTCATTTTATGCCCATTTTATAATATAGTACAATATAATAAATTATAAATATATAAATATATTATACACATTTTTTTCCAGGGACAAAAATGATAGCATAGCATCCCCTTGTATGTTTCTAATAAATTTTCTGCTGTAAAACACCATAATAACCACAAAGTAGCATGTAAAACTTGAAAGAAATGCTATCTTACAGATTCTGAGTAAACTGTAAATAAGTATACTAGTTGTAGGACCTTTAATGGTAAGCTTTTTTACTTTAGTGTTGTTCTACTTGTGATTATCTCTCACCATGATGATAAATATTTAATTTAATTCATTGGTGTCATTGTATTATTCTATTTCTAAAACACATTATAATTTGCAACACAATTATATTTGCCCAGAGAGCGGTTTTTGCTCTGAGATCTCTTATTGTATATTGCATTAATTTTATCTAAAACTACATATGAATGACACAATGTTGTCAGAGGAACTTGTGTTTATTTTCAAACTTGGCCTTTTAGGGGTCCTTATCACTAAATAGGTTATCTAATTTACTTGAGTCTCAGTGTCCTCATTGATAAAAATGGAGTGCGTGAAGATTAAAGTATCAAGCACAGATCGAAGACAGAGAAAAATCTCAGTACCTGCTGATTGTCTTTCCTTCCTTCATGTCTGTCAGCAAAGTAAATGGAAGAATAGAGCATGCCATGGGTTGAAACCCGTCATTCCCAAAAGACATGTTGACGTCCTAACCTCAGAACGTGACCTTATATGAAAGTAGTGTTGTTGCAGACATAATCAGTTAAGATGATGTCATAATGGAGTAGGGTAGACCTTTAATTGAGTATAGCTTGTGTCCTCATAAGAGGAAGGGAATGGGGGTGCAGACACACAGAGGAAGTGGCCATATGAAGACTGAGGCAGAGCCTGAAGTTGCTCCTGTAGACAAGGCGTGCTTGGTGCTTGCTTCCAGAAGCTGGAATTGACAAGAAGCATCCTCCCTGAGAGGCTTTGTGGGGAGTGTGTTCTTGCCAACACTTTAATTTCAGAATTTTGGCCTCCAGATCTGTGAGAGACAAAATTCTGTTGTTTTAAGCCACCCAGTTTGGGATACCTTGTCATGGCAGCCCTAGGAAACACATACAGTGTCCAAGGACCTGGCTATCCAAGGCATTCTAGATCAGATCCTGGCTTGTCCTTGGTGGTCAAGCACCCCGAGAATCTGGGACTGAGATGCCACACTGTGCATGCTACTTGAAATGGGTGTGAGCCATACCGATAGTTTATGTTGAAAATCTTAAATTTGGGAGGTCACGAGTCCCTTTGAAAATCTTATGGGTGCCGCTGATAACTTTCAAAGCAAGGGGAATGCACACACATACAATATTTTACATTGAATTTTATGGCATTCGCAGTCTCTCTAGAGGATTTATGACACAAAGTTAAGAGTTCCTCTCAAAAGAATTTCACTCTCAAAAAACAAGAATATATATAGCTAAACAGACACTGAACAAGTGATATAATCAAATTCATATTTAACAGAACAACAGTTATTAGAAGTTGGCGGATGGAGAGATTGCCTTGGGACTTTTATGTAGGAACACAAGAATTTGTCTCTTAATTTACATATTTGCTCCCATGGCATTGTGGGAAGTGAGTAGGAACTAATTATAACAGCCAGCATTTTATTCTGTTCTGGGTACGGTGATACGTGCTTTCTCTTCATTATCTCTAAGTGCAGGCCTGTGGTGGGGGTGATACCAGTTAGCCCTCTTTCACTCCCATTCATAGGATCTCACATTCTGACTTTTGATGTTTTCTGCAAATTAGGTTGTACTTACACGCACAGGGATACATTTGGGAAATCTAAGAATGTACTCAGAAAGTGATTTTGTGTGTTTGGTCCATTAATAGGCCGTACTGTCTGGAGTGCAATTTGAAGGAATTTTTTTAATACATCTTGAAATCGTCATATGAATAGCATCATTATATTATGCCTACATGTATATATACGAAGATGTACATATGACAATACATGCAAATGTATACACACACATATATTTTGCAGGTGTTAGTTCAGGTTTTAAAAATATCTTACCATTTTTGAAGTCTCATTTTTGCATTTGTCCCTTTTTTAACCTACTTAGAATCTCAGATACTAGTAGCAATCTGGGTCTCTCTTGACCTTGGGGAGGCTCTCCAAACCACAGTTCCTCAAGGTGCCCCATTCCAGGGATGAAGGGGAGGGGCTTTCTCTCCAGGTCTCCTCAGAGCTGGCTTCAGCAGGCCTGGGTCAGGCCTGGGTGGACTAGTTTTTAAAAGCTTCTCTGCCGATTGTGGAGCGCAGGGCAGTTTGAGAAACTCTGGCTCAGAGAGAAGAAAGAGAGAGAGCTTGAGGGCTCCATAGGGGAGGGATTTGGATTTCCCCATCACCAAACCCCAGAGTCATTGCCTCAGAGAAACCATGATGCACACAGCTGTGCCCTCCCTACAGAGGCTTCATGTTTGGAAAATCTCAGAGCAATGACAGCAGACTAGCTTCAAAGAGCACCTAAAATACTCGACTGATTTTGTAAGGCAGAGAGGTAGCAATGCTCGGATGGCAGACTCCAAGATGGGAAATAGAACCGATTTCCCAATTCTGCACTCCTGTGCCCGAGCAAATGACTACTTGGCTCCTATGAAAGTGAGATAATTGTGACGATCCTTTCATTGTTCTAAGAAAAAAAAATGCATGCAAATTATCAAAGGAACTGAAGGTACTAGATTAGACAATACTTGAATTAAAGCGGCAAGAATGCCCACGTGCAGCGGAAACCAGAAAGACAAGCTAAGATCTGTGTTCAGGCATCCTGGGCCATTGCCGTAAGGCAGGTTAACACTGAACGCTGGGCTCCAGGCCATTGTCATCGTTCTAGTGTGGTTGCTTTTCGACAGGAACTGTGGAATCTCAGTCATCCTGGAGGGTAAGCAGATTTAGGAAAATGCTTGGAGCAATGTCCTTGTCCCTCCCTTAAAAGTTAATAATTTAAAGGCAATAGTATCACAAAAAAATGGGGCACAACAAAAGCTAACGTTTCTACATCTGATAGCTTCGACTCCATAAGAATAGTCTAATAGAAATTAAAACAAATTTTCTTTTCTTTAAAAAAGTTTGTGTGTGTGTGTAAATATTCTGATCTGTTGGGTATGTCAGATGTAGCTCTGCAACCTTTTCTCACCAAAAAATGACTTTGCAAAACAATCATAACAAACATCAGGTTTTTTGGGGAACTGTACTGATGGCCAAAAACCAATCTCAGTTTTCAGATCTCCAGAGACTTCTATATCTCTTATAATATTCATTCATATTCATTTTTAGTTTGTGGATGTTTTCTGATGGTTTTGTAAACTTAAAGATCCAACAAACTTTTATCTTTTGTTGCAAACAGAAGATTCAAGTTTTAAGTCATCCTGATTAAACCCCATGTTCTTGCTCCCGGGTATCATGTAACTGATTAGTGTTACCTTATATATATATAGGAAAAAGACATTCAAACACATGTACTCTTTATTGCTTATGCCCACCAGTTCTAAATAACAGTCCTTAATGATTATGTGGAAGGTCTTAGCACAACTCACAACAGACTTTTATCTATTCATCTGTGCAGTAGGTGTAGAAAAATGATTGAGAGGGAGGTCCTGGCCATCTGCTTTTAGCTTTGGAGGCCTTAGACCCCTCTTGTAGTTCTCCAGTAACACAGAGTCATGTTCCAGTGACTCTTCAAATGATCGCTCCTTTCTTTTGAATAAATGAAGAATGTTCTCCTATGAGAGCATTGGGCCTTTGGCTTACACTTTGTTAATTAAGAAAGATGTTCCTGATGGGTTAAAAAAAATTTTTTTTAATGCACTTGTATTCATTGTATAGTACACATCTTTGAAACTTTAAATTCTCCCATCCTGTGAAAGGGGGATTAAAGTTTGTTCTACCCTCTTAGGTTCCATGCCTGGACCTGAAAGTTAAACTAGTGGGAAAAAGGCACACAAATTTTATTTAATATTTTACATGCACACAAGAGTCCTCATAAGAGAAATGAAGAATTGGAGAAGCCGATAGAACCAAGAGCTTATATACTTTTTTAAAACAAAGAAATGATACGTTTGTGGAGAAATGAGGAGACAAAGGAATTTTGTTGGAGGGCAGTCAATTGTGGGACAATGAGACTAGAAAACTAACAGAGATAACAGTTATTTTTAGTAGATTTGTTTAGATAGTTCTATTTTGGCATCAACTGTCAGTCTGTGATGAAAATTTTCTTCACCTCCTGATACAGGGAGGACATTTTTCTCATAGGAAATTTCATGACCTGCTTATAGGTGGAAGGGAGACGTCATAGAACTGTTTCTGTACTGGCTGTTTCTCAGGAGCTTTCTACCAAAGTGGCATATTTTGGGGGTAATATGTTCTGAACCCCTTCACCTGTTTGCATTCTTAATTATTGCCTCACTTTCAAAAACATCATATGCTCTTAGAAGCCATCAAAATAAATACTCTTGAAAATTCGATTTATTCCAATTGACAATTTCAATTTCTCCAAAATCATTTATTTACAATTAAGAGCCCATATAAGATAATTTCTTAAAACAAATCCCTCAGAGAATCTTTGTACTAGGGAAAATATAGTCCTTAAAAGAGGATTTCCAGTATAATCTGGGATTTCAAAGCACTGTGCTCAAGTTTTCAAAGTAAGACATATACTTCTTATTCTTAAAGACTTTAAAGACTTTATAGGAGGATGGTGTCTCTGGAGCATGAATAGTTATGACACCAAGCCAGTACAAAGGCTTATGAGAGGTGAAGGAGTGAGAGATCCCATTCATTTCAGACATCAGAAAAGACATCCCATTCATTTCAGACATCTCCTTTTCCGGAGAAGAGGAGATATTTACAATGTTCTTGAAATATGGATAAAACTTAGCTAGCCTGGAGTGAATGGGCAAGACGGAGTTCCGAGTTTGTGGGTGACCAACGGTGAGAATGTAGAGAACAGCCAGACATGCTTAGGAATCATTCAGGTTTTCTAGAGGGCAATGTCATGTTGTCCATTGAGAGTCAAGCTGAGGCTTCGTCATTTGGTTTTTGATGCCGTGTTAAGGAGGGACGATGTGCCTGGACTGTGTTTGAAAAAGGTTGTGTGGTGCCCGGCAAGGACAAGAGTGGGGAGGCAGGTTGAAGAGGTCCAGGAGCCTTAAGGAGAATCTGAACTGGGGCTTGGGCAGTTGGAATCTTCCCAAGGGAACCCATGGCATTGATTAAATGAATATCTGGGGATGCCAGCTTTAACACTTGGGGACTGGGAGAATGATAAAATCATTAACAGAGCCAGGGAGGTCAGTCAGAAGGAAAGACTGGAATGGAAGGGAAGGTGATCCTGAGGAAATGCCACGAGGAAGAGGGGAAAAGGGTCAAGAAAGAGATAGGTAGGGAGAAATCAAGGGAAGGAGGGCAGGATATCAATATCCATTGAAGGAACGTGAATGGAGATGAGCTTGAGGCGGCCACTGAGTTTGTTCATTAGGAGAAGGTTATTGGCAAACCTTGGGAGACTGGTTTCAGTGGATCCCTAGGTGTAGAAGGACATTGAGAAGAGTGGAAAAGAATGGGTGTAGACGGTAGGGTATATACTTCTTTCAAGTGTGATTGATAATGTGTGTATGTTTTTAGTAAAGTTTTACTGATAAAGGGTAAAAGTGGTGAAGAAAATCGTGTCAACTGTACTCAAATAAAAAAAAAAAAATGAGGGGCGCCTGGGTGGCTCAGTGGGTTAAAGCCTCTGCCTTCGGCTCAGGTCATGATCTCAGGGTCCTGGGATCGAGCCCTGCATCGGGCTCTCTGCTCAGCAGGGAGCCTGCTTCCCCCTCTCCCTCTGCCTGCCTCTCTGCCTACTTGTGATCTCTCTCTGTCAAATAAATAAATAAAATCTTTATTTTAAAAAATGAAAAAAATAATGAAGAAAATTGAGGAGAGAGTAGAACTCACTTGTTTAGCCCACTGTGTGCTATGTTTGGCACCAGGCACTGAGATGAAACGATCAGCAAAACAGTTGGTCTCTGCCTCAGGAAACCGGGAATAGTGAAGACAGATATTTATCAAAGAAGCCCAGTTATTTAGATAAGTGTTGTGAAGAAAAAAAACAGGTGGCTGTGAGAGATTAGGAGAGAGCTCTAGTCTGAGGTGGTGTCAAGGTATGCATCCTGAAGAAATGAGTTGAGAGCTGAAAGGAAGGAGCGGCGGTGGGAGAAGCTGAGAGGAACAGCATAGCTGCCTGGAACAGTCCTGGGGGTGTCCAGAGGTGGGAGTGGGGCTGGACATGCATGGCCTGTTGTAGGTGCCGAAAAAAAAGTCTAGCGTTAAGGGGAGGTCTGCCTTTTTTGTGTTCTAGGGTAGATTAAAAAGACAGATTATGGGTGTGAATGGCAGGGAGCAGCCAGCACGTGCAGAAGGAAAACTGAAGATTTCAGGAGCCGTTTTGTCATATGCCAGGTTAATAATACAAGCCAGTGATTATTAACTCTAAGTGCTGTTTTATTGTACTGAAGAGCTTGAAATAAATGTTTCCTGAGAACTAATATTCAGACCTGCAGTTTTCAGCAAGGGCGCCTTGTTTGAGGCAACAAATGTATTTCTGGAGAATGGCGAGTAATTCACATTTTTGTAAATTGACTAATTTTAAACACAGCAGGGAGTATGCTTTTTAAAGGAAACCTATGGTGCATCCTTTTATAAAGTACAGAATCTTTTTGGAAAACCAATATGTTTTGTAAATCTCTCCTTTAGTGGATGGGAAGAGTATGCCCCTGTGCTGAGAGCCCTGTATATTCACATATACTTAGGATTTGACAACGAGCAAAGAAGTTCTTTCGAAAACAGAGCTGCTTCCCTTCAAATTCTTTGGCCTGTAAATATTTTAATAGGAAGGCTCAATCTCTCCGTCATCTTGCTTATTTTTAGAGCCCTCATTGACATAAATAATCTCCGGCTTCATTTTAATGGAAGATCACAACTTCTGGAGAATTCTAAAGATGTATTTTCAGAAGAATGGGGCAGATATCTGTATGTTTCAAGATAGGCACTTTCCTCTGTTCATGTTCTTCTTGAGGAGCTGCTCAGAAAAAAAAAACAAAACAAAACATAACCAAGTGCTATGTCTTTGTGGAAAGAGACAACACCAATTTCCTTGATGACTCATTCTCAGGCAGTTGATGTGAAAGCATTAAGGCAATGAGATTCTGATGTGGGATTGTGTTGTTGGAGCCTCCACAGTGATTCTTGGCAGATTAATATCTGCCAAGATATTAATTGAGATTGAGATATTTTTTTTCTTGTTTTAGTCTTGGCTTCTAGGTCTACTTGATGTGGAATTTATCTAGAGAAGAGGAATTTTTTCTTTTTTTTTTTCCCAATGGCTCATCTTCTTCTGGGATTCATAGATTTCTAAGAAAGTTCTTATGTCTACTCTAGGGTTTGGTATGACAGGTATTTATGTTTGATGCAGAACGAAACACAAAATATACTTAACCTTGATTCAGCCTGCATTATAAATGTATTCTGCAGGCTCTCAGCCACAGTGAATTATATTAATAACCTGTTATTGTAAAAATGTCAAGAGTATTTTTTGTCTCTTGGAATGATTATTTATCTGCTGAAAGTACAGTGTTTATTTTAACACTCTTGACAAGAAGAAGAAGAAGAAAAAAGGTGCCTTTTAGTGAAATGTTACTTTTCAGGCAGTTTTTTTTTTTTTTTTTAGATAAGTTCAAAAAATTGCTCCAGAGATCATGCAGGGAAAAATGTCCAAATGGTATCTAGGATCTGACATCACCCTTACCCCCATTTGATTATACAGAGAACTTATAGACTTTATTTACTTTATTTGTAGCTGCACTAACACATTGATCTCATTGTCCCTAAGTAGGTTTGTCATTTAAAAAGAAGAAATGAAATACTCCATGTATGGAGAGGACCAAAAAAAAAAGTCCTTAATTTCCTTACCATCCAGGTCCATTGAAGAGTACATTCTTTATGAGGACAACATAGACACCACTTAAAGATTAGAGATTCTGAGATATCTTTATTGATTCTTGCCTGGGCACAAATGCTGCAAAGAATTAACATGAGAAGTTGCATTCAAATCTGAGTTTAGCATGCTGGGAAACTTCTACGAACCCCTCCTTGGTGATGTTTGCTGGTGGTGGGCGAGATGTGTGGTACTGGTCATTCATTCATCTAGTGTTTTAGGTTTAGGTCCTCAGAATGACCTTTGATTTCTTCTTACAGATAGTTGAACCTTGTACACTTATTTATTTTTAATATTTAAAAAATCACACCAGGATCTGGATTCCTGCAACAGCTCTTGGAGTGTCTTTCCTACTTTAGGCTCATTCTTTCCAAACCTTTCCTGTCCATTGTTGCCCGATTCCTATCTCTAGCTGCGATTTGTTGATTCTTTTCTGAAAAGCTCACAGTTGGTTCCTATTTTTGGTGGAGTATATATTTCAATCTAGCTTTCAGAGCTTCTGTGACCTTATCCAACTGCGGTTGATCCCACACAATCTCTACTTATAAAAAATGAACCCTCTGAACCAGTTGGGAAGTCTCACCAGTAGACTGGTCTCTGTCTGCCCATGTACCCTATGTACACACCCAAATTCTTATCTTTGCTCATCTGTTCTTCTAATTTTACTTCACTACTGAATGGCTTCTCTGTCCAGCCAACTTCTTGTCACCAGTGAATGCACATTTCCCACTGAGTGTGCAGGAATGCCTTTCCCCATGATGAGGTAAAGATGTTGGTTTCTTAGCTATTTTATATTAAATAGCTGTTGGATTGTATCAGAGTACATCTATATCTAACAGCCAGAGCAACTGTCCTTAAATCCAAGTGGAAAAATGAAAGAAAGGCAAACCAAGGGTAGGAGCTTAAGTAAAACCGAAGAAAGACAAGTAGGAGTTTTTTGAGAATGGGTGCTCTAGGAAAAAGGAGATGAATGTCAGGTATACACCTTGTCCTAAACATCACTGAGGTCTAAGGTACCTTGTGAAAAGGGATCTCCAGGGAAAGCTCACCCGAGCATCCGAACAGAAGGGTGTGAGACATTTGTGAGTATTTATATTGGGGTTCAGTCATTCACTTTCCATGATTCTTCCCTCCATCTCCCAACAGCAGGTCCCCAATGTCTTGCAGTGAGAAAGAGCTGAAATGTACAGATACCTCTAGAGCTGCTGGCTGGATTATATAATGGGGGAAGTAGCACAAGATAGTATGTTGGTGAGTTATTACATCTAAACACTGTTTCCAGCTTTGTTGATCCAGAAACTTCATCCAACAAGATACCCAGACGCTGACGGCTTTCAAGACACTAACTTATACTGTCCAAACTCATGAGGTGTGTAAATCAGAATGTCAGCTTATTAATTGACAGGGGTGGATATTCCTTTCCAGAGACCAGAATGTATCATTTCTGGGAACCCCAGAAACCAGGAAATCTGAAGGAGGGGCAAGGGATTGCCGGGGGAGCATCATAGCAAAACAAAGGGCCCTAGGCCATTTGAAGAGTATTTCCTTAGTCCAGAGAAAGGTCTGGTGAACTATTTCTACACTACGAAAGAGAAAGTAATAATGGTAACGTGAACATGGGTCTTGTCCCTCCTAAAAGTCAGAGAAAAGCAATTTGGCTTGGAGAATCCTTGTTGATGAAAGTTAGGGAATGGTGGCGAGGAAGGCAATAAGACTGTAAGGTATTACTTTTCAAACAACACAGTAGAACTTAGGTTTATAGGAGTAATGAGACTTCCTTCCTTCCTTCCTTCCTTCCTTCTTTCCTTCCTTCCTTCCTTCCTTCCTTCCTTCCTTCCTTCCTTCCTTCCTTCCTTCCTTCTTTCTTTTGTGGGCTTTACAACCAATGTGGAGCCCAACATGGGGCTTGAACTCACAACCCTGAGGTCAAGACCTGAGCTGAGATCAGGAGTCTGATGCTTAACCAACTGAGCCACCCTGGTGTCCCTAGTAGGAATAGGAATGTCTAATGGAAAAAGACAGGCTTATGCTTTTAAGATAATTTCACTTTCAGAGTTGAAATGTTTTTAGATTTTAGATCCTCTGGGGAAAGCAGACGTAGTTTCCTCTCCTTACTAGATCTTGGGCTAGGTAGACCTTACTTTCCATAGAGTTTCACTAACCCAAGAAAGCAAGAAAAGCTGCTGACGTTTGAAGCCAGGAGTGGTAGACTTGCAGAACAGAGGAAGGGAGAGGAGGACTCTCGCACAGAGAGTCTTAGAGGGTTCTGGGAAAGAAGGAGTGAGGAGTGGGGTAGTCCCGGTGTTGGCCGTGGGAGGTGGAAGAATGGTTGTGGGAAGAACAGAAGCAAAAGGAGAGGGAGAGAATGATGAGTGCCCACAGAGTACTTGGAGGGCATCTGTGTTGAATGGAAAAGCCCACCCAGGAGGTCTGCCCTGGTTGATACTGAGAGGGGTAAATAGCTGACCAGAAGCCAGTGCCTCATATCCCCCTATTACCCTAGCCACACGGCACTGAACCTCTTATGGCTTTGGAACAGTCGCTGAAAATCCTTGAAGAACCACTTAACCTTTCTTCTGTCCAAATCCGGGCCATCGTTGCCTTAGGAAAATTCGATAAGCTTGTAGCTAAACATGGAAGAAGCACTTTTTCAGCCTCAGATGCCAGAAGCTCTGACTGAAATTCAAACTGGCTTAAATAAAAAGAGGATTTATCAATTCGCATATTCATTGGCTTCAGGTGTGACTTTAGGGGCCCCAGATCTCTCACTAGACCCAGTCTCCTGCCCTCTTTTGGCTCTTCTTCCCACTATGTTGTCTGAACAAAGGGCCCCTCAGAGATCCAAGTTCATATTCATCCTATTTTAAGTTCCATAGAAAAAATGTACCACTTCTTGATAGTTGCAGAGCAGCTTCTAGGGTCTTATCTGGGGGGCCATGCCTGGTCAGTGGGTTTACCCCCCAACAATCCTGGAGGGTGGGATCGGCTCTTGGATCAGACTTGCTTCACTGGTATCAAATGGTCTGAGTGTGAGGAAGGATACTGTCCCAAGGTAAAATCAGAATGAAGAGTGGATGCAGGGCAGGAGGAAACCTTAATACCCATCGTACTCTTCTCTGGAGACACGACCATTAGCAGCTTGTCTCTTGGTGTGGATTACTTGGCCCAAGACTCATCTGGCTACAGAATAGACAGAACTGGGGAGCCAGTAACGTGGAGCTCCCAACGTCTTCCTCCCCATCGATTGCTGGGGATAAACCCTGTATGGGAGAGGAGAAAAAGTGGGTGGCAAAAGTCACGTTATGACCTTAGTGATTAGTTGAGCAACTCCTTTGTGCCAGGTTCTAGTTATGGTATCTAATTGAATTCTTCCAATAGCATTATGTTTTAAGGACTGTTACGCTCATTTTAGGGATAAAAAGCATAAAGGTAAAAGAGGCTAAAATGAAATGGCCTTCTTTTTCTAGACAGCACTCTGCGGTAATCAATGTGTATTTACTTGTATGCTGTCCGCATCCTTCACTAAAATGGAAATTTCATGAAGGCGAGGACTGTAAAGGTCTATCTTTGTCACCACAGAGTTCCCAGTACCTGGAAAAGTCCCTGCTAGCAGTAGTAGGTGCTTAACAAACACTCCTTAAATACTTGCTAAAATATTGAATTTTGTAGTCTCCCCAAACCTTAGAAAATTAGTGACAGCCGAATACGGCAGGCATTTGCAACTTTCATTGCTCATGTCACCAATTTCAAACCATTCTTGAGCTTTGCATTCTCCTTGATGTCTACTCCCCTCTTGCCCACAACCTGCAGTCTGTTCCCACAGCGCAGGCTCTCTTCTCAAGCCAGGCACGCTTGCTGGCTAGCCGTTTGGCACGCACCGACGCATCTCTGCCTGCGTGTGACCCCCATGGAAATTTCCTGCCCACTTCTGTTCTCCTCACTTAGGTGGCTGTGCCCCCAGAAAGAAGCACACATTGCTAAAGCCCTTGATGATGAAGTAAGATCCTCATTTTGTTAAAAACGATCCCAGGGGCGGCGGGGGTCCGCCTGAGTGGCTCTGTGGGTTGAGTGGCTGACTCTTGGTTTCGGCTCAGGTCCTGATCTCAGGGTCCTGGGATCAAGCTCTGCGTGGGGCCCGGCGCTTGGCGAGGAGTTGCTTGTGGATTCGTTCTCCCTCTGCCTCTGCCCCTTGCCCGACTCGCTCTTTCTCCCTCTAAAATAAATAAATAAAAAAAAATAAATAAAAAATAAATAAATAAACCTGTTAAAAAAAATGACCCCATGGCTGTCAAAATGGGGCTGTCCTTTGCGAAGATCAAGTAAGCTATATCTATGCTCATAATGGCAAAGCTTTAGAGAATTCCGAGGTAGGCTTTGCAGTTTTGACAGGGCAGGTAATTGCTATTAGATCTTTAAAGAGGCAGGGGATTAGATATTTGTGTGACTCCAAAGTGCAGAACGACCACAAGGACGAAAACGATCAGGAAACAGATTTTAGACCAACATACAAAACAACCGTCAAACGAGAATTTTGGCAGTGGAACAGGCTGCGAGTAGAGTGAGTTCATCATCCCTGGAGGCATGTAAGCGTGTCAGGGAGGGGATTCAAGCATCCGATGAGGGACCGCACTGAATTACCACATGTTTGTCACTTGTAGGCTTACAGGTCATCATGGTGACGGGCCATTCCCGGGACTGTAGGGGGCTTTGGGAAAGGCTGACACATTATGTTGTACATACATGGGACAGGAACTTTATTTCATAGTAAAGTTGAGAAGCTGCCGTTAAGAATAAGTGTATGCGTGAAAGAGCATGAAAGCAGGAATGAGAAAGGGAGCATGGGAAAGGGAGTGGAGAGAGAGAGAGTGAGAGAAAGAGAAATGCACTCTTCATGTAGGAAACAGAAGCTTCCTGCTTTTGTTCTTCGTTCATAAAGGATGTACATCCTTCGTACGCACTCCAGCCCCGCCGTTGCAGGTATTGTGGGAAGAGACAACTTTCCCTAAATGTGGGAAGGAAAGCCTCATTTCCAGGCTGCTTCTTTGGCAATCAGGAACACCTGGGACAGGGACATGATTTGTGACGGGAGCAGGACGGAGCCCGCGTCAGCTGGGTAGGCCAGAGACTGGTTCGTGTTGTATTTTGTAATATTTAATACCGAGCTCCAGAGTACTTTGTAATCATTACCGGACCTGCACAGCCTCCCTGACAGGAGGGGAGGGAGTTGCCATCCCCAGTTTAGAGACGAAACAATGGAGGTGATTGAAGACCCCAGGAGTGAGTTTCAGGGCTACCAACAGAAGCTCGGATGCCTTGGTTGTCAGATACTAGAGTTCCTTGATTAACACTTTTCAAGCAGCAAGTCTTAACTGGCGCTGGTCCCCAGACGCGCGCTCTGCCTACGGGGCGGGTCTGGTACTGAGCTGGGTCTGCTGACGGGGTCCTGGCAGCTGGAGGACTCCCATGCATCTTTGAAGATCATAAGGGCTGCCGTCTCTCACTTTGCCCAAATGTCATTTGTTTGCTCAGCATGTTAATCCTGGGGTCTCTGTAGGGTGATTCTTAGAATCACCTAAGGCTAACCTAAGCCTTCATATGTTGGTGGTGTGTGTGTGTGATCATATGTTTGTTGGTGTTGAGTGTGTCTGTGTGTGTATATGTGTATAAATCTGTGGATGTTTATGTGTGTATGTGCATCTGCGTGTTATGTATGTGTGTGTGTGTATTATCCTATCCTTGCTTTACTGCTCCTTGTGCTGTATTGCTTACTACTTCCAAAGACAGATTGAACTTTTTTCATTGTATCATTCTGCTAGCAACCTTCTGAATACTAATAAGAGAAAATTATTTTTCCTGGGAAAAATATTGCCGTGCATCCTGACATTTTTGGCAAGTCTTTTTCGACTCCTAATGGAAAGTTTTGATAAAATGAATTATCTTTTGTGCAGAGTTGTTTTCCTTTGTATTTCCCTGGGCCTACCGTTCTTTCAGTTTTCTATTAAATTATTATTTTCTCTGTATTATTTTACAAGTTGTAATTGCTTTGTTATCAGAAAGACAGAGGTAGGTTCATTTTATCCTTTTATCACCTAGCGTCTTGGTGAATGAATTGTAGCACTCCTCATTACCATAGCTTTGTTCGGCTCAGTTTTTAATGATAATTGCCCTTGTCATTTCTTGTAATGTAAGCTATAGAAATCTTCTGGTTAAAGAAGAGAGAGATTAACAAGTCAGAATATATTTTCAAATGAATTGATAAAGAAATTTCATGTTTGATTTAAAAGCATTAATTAAATGACAAGGAGCTCATGAAGTGAAATAAACAAAAGACGGACACATGACATTGTCACAGCGAGTTCAGGAATGAAGCACACAAGCATGTGATTAACTGAGACAGAATACTTTGTGCGTGGGTCTGGTCATTCACACGCCCACCCCCCAATTTATAACCCTTTCTCATGTGTGTGTGTGTGTGTGTGTTTTTTCTTTCTTCCTTTTTACGTGAGTGCGCCCCATCTTGGTCTTCTTTATATGCCAAACTTTTTTCTGATTTTGTACTTCCGGATGAGAGAATGCACATTTGCGTGTTTATACTCAGAATTGTTAATACTGAGCCTAACAGGGGCTGAACCTGTGCGAGCCAAAAAGCTCCACATTGCCCTCTTCTGTCAGGTTGGGGAATTGCCCATCTAACCCATCATGTCAAGTAAGGTGGAACCTTCCAGAGTACTTAGTGAAGGGTGCAAAGATGGGGTTGTTTTGTGGAGCGGAGACCAAGGAGCACTTGAGCAAGGAGCTTCTTACTCAAGTTGATCATAGGGTGAATTTCTAAGGAAATTGCCTACTTGGGAAGCAGAATCCAACTTTATCCATCTTGGATTTAAATCTTCTGCTACATAAAATATGTCACTCTTGCTACTTTCTGAGCTAGTCCTTACTTTGGAGAAGAGGTAGGACCCCCTCCCCCCAATCCTGTGTTCCTTTTGTGATTTTGCCCAAGGTGAGAACATACTTCCCCAGTCTAATCAAAAAGTGGTAGTGTTCAAGATAAAATGTTATATATTTTCTGAAAAAAGTCAAGGGAAAGTATCCTAGAACTTACAAGAGCCTAGACTTGAGCACATTTGTAATCTTCTGATCCACACTCTGTCTAGTTGCAGATGAAATTTGGCAATGCTCCTTCTAGCCTGAGGTAGATGTGTGTTTTAACTACTTCCGCATTCTAAATCCTATGCAAAATCTCTTGCCAGGACCGGTGGAAGTTGTTATCTACTCCAAACGGAAAGTGTTGATAAAGAGCATTATCTTTTGTGCCGTTGTTTTTCCTCTGTATTTCTCTGTGTGCATCTCCCCCCCCCCCCCAATTCTCTCAGTTTTCTATGAAATTAATTATTTTCTCTGTATTCCTTTCTAGGTTGTGGTTGCTTTGTTTGTGATCACTTTCTGCTAGAACCTGCTTCCTGGTTTTCTCCCAAGGTGTGGGTAAACACATCAGCCCCTTCTGAGCGCTCATCATGATTCTTCTCCTGGTCTTCCTCACCTGTAAGTAAAGCTCCCTTGCGTTCAAAACTGTATTGATACTCTCGTGAGTCTTGGTGCTACTCCAGTGAAGAACATTTACTTTTCCTTCTCTAACACCTAGTATGGAGTCTCGTGCACAGTAGGGCCTCAGGAAATGTTTGTTGAATAATTGAACTGATGAGGTACTTTCGCTTACAAGGTATTTATTTGAAGTCCGATGAAAGAGCCAACAGTTGAGAGCTGTGGGCCCCAGGAATTCCTGTCCTCTCATTTGACCTTTTTCCCTCATACTTGCCTGGAGCTTATTCACGAGATGTTTCAGACTTGTGTAACTTTCTGATGATGCGTAGCAGTTCTAGCTAACATCTGGAGAGAGTTCACAGTAGGGGACATGTGGACCCAGTCAGCGCCAACTTTCCCCATAGCCCGGTGGTAATAAATTACTTCCTTGCAGTAACCAGAGGCAGACTCACGCTCCAGTCTGGGTCTGGTTCCTTGTTTCTGATTCTGGTTTGATGGACAACTCCAACTCTCTGCTCATGTACAGAGCAGAGATGATGGTTGTGTCCCGAGCCCACTGGTTGAACAAGACATTGAATTTCGCTCTCCTGGCTTTTTTTTATGGCCCACAATCTCCCCATTTCTTAGGTACCTTGAGGCAAGGATGATCCCAAACCACATTCCTAGAGTTTTACATCTTCAAAACTACTACTGTTTTTTTGTTTTTTTTTCACTGATGGATAGGCTCTTCCAGTTAATGTTTGCAATTAGAATCTAGATATTCTGATTCCTAACCTAGTGCCATTTCCGTATTATAATACTTTTGAAAATTTAGTGACTTTCAGAAATATGCGACTGACTCAGTGATCCTGTGGTATTTAATTATTAATCATCGTGACACTTGATTGTGTTCTACATCAAATTTCTCTCTTTTCAATAATGACTGGAAAACCTTATAAGAATTGCCTCTGTATATTTTTGCCGTTTCATCCCCTTGACCACTTCTTCCACGCTTTCACAGTCTGGCTTTTCTATCACCTTTTGTCAGACTATAATTGTCCTAAAAATGGATAAGCCCAGTGGTTTTCCAGAGTGCTCTATTCCTGGATCTTTCTTAGTCCTAGAAGGTGATGTTCAGTTTTCCCTTCTGGTAGCATCGAAGACATGGCATTCCCCAGATGATAACCGTTGTATTTCAGTAATTCCTTTTTAAAAAAACTTCTCAACTATGAAACATTTCACGTATCTACAGGAGAAGCAAAAGTGGTGTAATGATCCCTGTTTACCTATAAGCCAGTTTCAATAATGGTCAACACTTTGCTGCTTTGATTTTCCAGTCTCCCCATACTTTATTTTTCAGAGGATGAAAGCAAATCTCAGACTGCATATTATTTGAATTATAAATAATTCAGTGTTTATCTCTAACATATAAAAACCTTTAAAAAAAAAAAAAACCCTGATGGCATTAGCACATCGAAGCATTAATGATAATTCCTTAGAATTATTCAGGAATCAGTCTGAATTCAGTTCTCCTGTTCATGCCATCTATTTTGGAATAGGTTTCATTCGTCTGTTAGAATTTTATTCATACTGAATCTGACTAATTGTATCCTTGGGTATTTTCAGTATGTCCTTCCTTCTCTCCTCCAATTTTTTTGTGAAGTGGTAATTACATTTAGAGGAGCCCTGTCCCCTGGAGTAGAATGGAAACCACGGATATAATTTAAGGTATTCTAGGGGCATCTGAGTGGCTCAGTCAGTTAAGTGTCTGACTCTTGGTTTCGGTTCAGGTCATGAACTCAGGGTTGTGGGGTCGAGCTCCGAGTCAGGCTCTGCGCTCAGGCAAGAGTCTCAAGAGTCTGCTTGAGATTCTCTCTTTTCCTCTCCCTCTGTCCCTGCCCCCACTTTCTCTCTCTCAGATAAATAAATAAATCTTTTTAAAAAAGTATTTTAGATATTGCTAAATCTCCCCCCCTCTCCCCGCCCCGGCAGAGGGGTTGTACCATTTTTGCATTTCCTCCAGCCTTGCAAACAGTCCTCTGAAGTGCCAAGCCCAGGGTTTTCTATCAGTCTGGTGAGAAATGGTATCTTGGTGTAGTTTTAACTTACACGTCTCTTATCAACAGCCAGGGTAAGCATCTTTTCCTGTGTGTGAGGGCTGCTTCTACTTTCTCTTCTGTGTATTGTCCATGTCTTTTACCCATTTTCTCTTGGATTGCTGATTCTCTTAGTCTCCATCTTTAGAAATTCTTTTTGAGGAGTATTTGATCTTTGAGTGGGACGTAAATGAAAGTTGCAAGTGTTTTTCCCCAGGTCCTTCCTGCGTAACCTTCTCACCTTGCCTTTTCCTTCTTCTCCTTCCAATGGGCAGCCTTGCTTCACAGCTCTGCTGTCACATTGCTGAGTCTCCTCTGAGCTCATCCATCAAGAACTCAGCATGCTTCTCTCTATACTGTGAGTTCTCCGGGAGGGGGACTCAGGTTCTATTAATTTTTGTATTTCCAGCCCCTGATGTGGTGGTTAACTCATGGGGGATGTTTGATATATCGATTGTTTCAACCTCTGAGCTGTGATGTGCAACATTTATTTCTAACCTCTCCTTGTATAACTTGTATATATTGGTCATGTTGTTCTTACCACCTGGATTTTCCCCCTTTTCTATTTTCTAGATCTGAACCAGTTGAAATTTTACTTGTCTGTGCCGTTTACTCTGTGAAAGCTTTCCTGATTTCGTTAAGGTGCTCTTTCCTTTCTTTGAAATCCTTACCCTTTGTATCTCTTTCTGCGTCCTTACCATGTGACCCCTTCCGCTGACTCACATCCTTTGCAGAGTCTAGCACACAGGCTGAAAGAAAAGATAGTTGTTGAGTTATATGAAATATGAATGATGTACTCTTTCTCTATTTTACATAGTTGGTTTATCTTGCCTATCTGAGTTCCCATTGTAAGTTTCCAGAAGGCTCATCAAATCAGACTCAAAGATGGGAAATATTTTAAGCACTCAATTAGCATTTTGTTCAATAAAAATTAACTTGTTTTAAAAATAAATAATAAAATAAACAAATAAAAAACACTCATAATTTCAGTGTTAGTTACAGGAGCGGTCAATGTTATTTAGAGAGGAGAATCCACACGGCAGAGCTGGGAGAGGATTGGTTTCTAGCTTAAGCTCAGGCATCATTAATAAGTAAGCAACTTCCCCTAGAGAAGTAAGTCACCTGAGTAAGTTACTGCAACAGTCTGAAGATGTCTGTGTTCTTTTTCTTTTTTCCTTTTTTGGGGGAGTAAGTGCAAAATTCATTTGCAGAATATCGAGTTACTTGATTGAATATTGAGTCACATTACCTGATTTCTTGAACCTTATTTTCATTGAGCTTTATAAGGCTCCTTCTTTTTCGAATTACTCATGTAATTCCTCTTCTTCTCAGAGCCCCACCCCATTTCTGCCTACCCTGTCAATAATTACTTGATCATATTTGACACATGTCTTCAGGTAAACCATCCTTCTAAAATAGATAGTGCTCTGTGTGTGACTTTGGGTTTGGCCCGGTGGCTCGTTTAACCAATAAAAAGAGGAGGAGGTGACTGTGTACCAGATTCCAGCCTAGACAATCAAGAGGACCGGATATTTTCATTTATTTCTTGTGCTATCATTGTCACCAAGACAAGTGTCCTGGTGGCCTTAGGAGGGGATGACTACTGTTTATATATCATTGGTTTTGAAACTCCTATCTTATTTCTGATGACATTTTGCATGTCGCCATGATGTTGGGCATCAATAAATAAAATATGACCTGGAATTATAACATATGTATATAATGCTATATAACATAGCATTCCCTGGAAATACCATCATTAAAATCACTTAGGGAATCTTCTAAAAGTGCGGATCTTTTGGCTTGCCCAGACGTTCTGTATCAGAAGCTCTATGGTGGGGCCCAGGAATATGTGTTTTAAAAGAAATAGCCAGTGATTCAGATACATGTGGTTCTTGGGTCCATTTTGAGAAATGCTAATTCTGTTCTCTTCTCTATAATATGATGGGATAAATATCTAAGTGTATTAAATATAGCTATCATCTATCCATCACCAATCTATTTATCTCATTCACATATCTCAAAAATATTAACTTTGTTTAAAAAAAGATTATTTATTTTAGGGAGAGAAAGAGAGTGCGTGGTGGTGGGGGGAAGGGGCACAGGGAGAGGGGAGGAGAGAGAATCTGAAGCAGACTCCACACAGAGTGCCGAGCCAACCTGACTTGGGGCTCAATCGCTCAACCCTGAGATCATGACCTGAGCCAAAACCGAGAGTCTGGCACTTAACCGACTGTGCCACCCAGGTGCCCCAAACATACTAACTTTTAAACATTCATTTAATATGTTTTAGAAAACACAAGCATATAGCCTCATGGAGATTTAAAAGTGAACTTCAAACGGACCCTATATAAGAGATGTCTTGCTTAAAGATTCCAGTTCACCAGGGATCTGTCCACAGATAGAGTTTATCTGCTTCACATCTCTCTCTGTCATGGAGAACTCTCTTCTCTGGCCTTTGATCATGAACTTCCAAGTCACCAAATAGAGTCCACATCGTTTAGTGCATTTAAATGGACATTGCTGGTCTATGTGTAGGTCAGCTCGACAACGAAATAAATGGTATGACTTCACGGATGCTTAAGGCGCCTTGGCCCTGAGCTGTTTTGTCCCATTGAGTCAGTCACAGGACCCCTGGGATGCCTGCAGCATGGAGGGTTCCTGTTAAATGCATTTGTTGTTTGGGAAGGGTTCACACTCTCCTTTGCCGGTCAGTGATAGCTTTGGTTGAAATATTTCCTCAGATCTTTAGCTGGTCACCCCAGACTTGGATAATGGAGAGTTTTGACTACAAAATAGGGAACAAGAACTATCAAGAATGTGAGTCATTTCATAAGACACTGTGTGTATCTGAACACAGTGAGCAAAAGCAGGACTGACAAGAAAGGGGACTGGGTGTTCCTTTAGACCCACTTTCACTTTGTAGTTTTTTTCCTAGAGAGAGAAGCCTTCACTTATAATGGTGGCCTTTCCTATTTCTCATAATGAATGTGTATGTTCAGCTGAGTAGTGCTCCTACAGTTTTCAAATGTTGAAAGCTTTTGGGATAAGGAAGGGTCTTTAGGTGCCAATTATTATTTTAATCCTAAAATTAAATAAGGAACCAGTAATTTTGCAGGGAAGCATGCCTCGTTTGCATGTTGATTAGAAAGAATCTGTGAAGATTGGGGCAGGATTTGAACATATAAGCTCTGTGTGTGGATCATATATTTTTCTTCTGGTTGGAATTGGGAAATATCCTTTGTCTAGGAAGGATCTGGAGTGGCTGCAGAGAGAATCGATCATTCAAAAAATCTTACTGACTCTCAAATAGCCTCCCTAGCTTTGTTGGTGTACATGCTAGTGTGTGTTCACTGGGTGTGTGCGTGAGCTTGTTTTTCTCTAAAGCTACCAAAATAAAACCAAACACAACACGAAACAAAATACACTTTCCCGAAACCTTTCGTCTACTGTTGTACAACATTCATTTTTAGTTAGAATTCAGTCTTTCGTACACATGCCAAGGGTTATTGTTGTCAGTCTCCTTCAAGCTTGGATACACTGTGATTTGTGAGGTGTGGGGGCCTTTCCCTTTTGCACTTGGGCATTGTGATTATAATCACGTCGTCTCTGATAGGAGCTGCCCAAGTCAGTTTCGAGGATTCCTTTGTGTGGTCGGAAGATAGCCTGATATCCCTTGTTACCGGTTTTTGTTTGTTTGTTTGTTTTTGGTCACATAGCAAATGTGATTTTCCTTGTCACTCGTGATTTTTCATCCTTTTGGGTCCTATCTTTAATGCTATCTAAAATTCTATTCAGGACCCTGTTTCGCTGACAGCCATCACAAATACAATCAGGATTTTCATGTGGAAAGCTGATTTGATACTTGAATCTTGCTTTTTATCCACACTGTCAATTCATTAAACAAACAGACAAACTTAGCAGAGTATTCAGTTAGGCCCCTGGAACACCGAGTTGCTTCACAAATGTGATTTGATTGTGATTAAGGTTACAGTTTTCCGCTAGCCATCCCTGTCCTGGTCAAGTGCAAGTTCGTCTCTATGTTTACCCAACATCGGCTGTTGGAAGCACTAAACATCCCCTGTGAGCCATCTGAAGCTAGATGTCTTTGCCGACTGATGTTGAGAAAGTGCCACAGTTTTTCCTTTATTTTATTTATTTATTTATTTTTTAAAGATTTTTTATTTATTTATTCGTCAGAGAGAGAGGAGCACAAGCAGGCAGAGTGGCAAGCAGAGGCAGAGTTTGGAGAAGCAGGCTTCCTGCTGAGCAAGGAGCCCGATGTGGGACTCGATCCCAGGACCCTGGGATCATGACCTGAGCTGAAGGCAGCCGCTTAACCAACTGAGCCACCCAGGCGTCCCCACAGTTTTTCCTTTAACAACATTTTCAAATGTAACGAACATTGAAGCCGTTGGGCTTCTCATTTTGATGGAGAAATAGGAGATCGAATACGTTAGCTGACTAAGGGGCCCTTCACCAGGGACCACTGACTTGATCATCGTTTTTCTTTTATTGTTGTGTGAATGACGGGAAGGAAAGGGGAATGGAATGGGTATACTCGAGCTTTTTTTTGAGCTTATTCAAAAGGCATTTGAACATCGGGAATTACATATAGCACTAACTGAGGGGGGATATTGTTTGTTATTGGAAAAATAGCCACAAGTGATTTAGGTTATAGAGTATGTGTTTTCCTTTTAATAATTGGAAATTGCCTTAATGTCCTTGATCAAAGCTTTAGTTCAGGGATGGGCAAACTATATCCCGCCAAATACTGCCCACAGCCTTGTAGATAAAAACTTGTAGATAAGTTTTATTGGAACACACCCATGCCCATTCATTTGCATATTGTCTCCCACAGCTTTCATGCTACAGTGGCAGAGGTGAGTATAATCCACGAAGCCGAAAATATTTACTCTCCAGTCCTTTATAGAAAAAGCTTGCTAACCCACACTTTGGTTGAATCAAGGGTCTTAGGGGTGTCGTAGCCTGGTGGGGGTTTTTGCCTATTCTGATCATTTTCTTTGGGAAAGCTGGTAAAAATATGCTTACCATTTGTTCCACGTTTTGTGTCTTGGAACATGCAATTTAGTTTTGTTTTTTTTTTTTTACATGCAATTTAGTTTTAGAATGAGTTAAGTTTTATCCAAGGATTCATTATTTCAATCTACGAAGAAGTAGTCCTCACAGTGAGTTTTTGTCTCAACAGATACAGGGGTAAAATCATACGTGCAAATTCTGAGGGGAGTGTGTGTGTGTGAGAGAGAAAGGTGACTGGATAAAAGATTTTTTTTTTTTTTTTCGTTTCAGTTCCTATACATTTCTTTTGAGATTTACATTGGCTGTTGTACTCTTCAGTTTCTTGCAAGATTAAAATCTGCCTCCCACTCCTGGCTATGGCCCTGACTTCACTCAGCATTGGGAAAAAGGAGAAAGTTGGCATTGGCTTAATATTTAAGTTTTGGTGACTTTGTTCTTATGTATTTGTTTTTGCTTAAGTAATATATACCCAAGGTAAGAAATCAGAAATAAAGACAAGCTTATGATGGGGAGGGAAACCTCCCTGCCTTCTTCCTTACATTCCCAGGCTCATTTCCACCAGCATCTCTTTGAACCATTAAAAAGAAATTCTGGTAGTTATTGAATAAAAATCATCAATGCCTATTTCTTAATTTAATGACCTTGGACCATTTCCCCTTACTCCGTGCTTTGAGAGATGGTGATTTGGCTCCCTCACCCTTTTCCTTAACTTTGGTGGTTACTTTAGTATTTTCAGTTTTACTTTTGGTTCTTTTCATAACTTTAGAAAATATATCAATAATCCTATCTCTTGTTCCCTTTACTTTAGTCGATTGACTTGATTTTGCTCTGGGATGAACATGTTAGTTCCTTTATCCTCTAGCCTGCTTCTTCTTTACATTTTTTTTTCTTCCCACGTTCCTTCAATTTAATTTTGGCTTTTATATTGTCAAGGTTGATAACATTTACATTCTGTTCTGCAATTACAGCCATACTTTTGGTGCTCTCTGACTATGTTTGTTGCCTTTGAGGCTAAAAATAATCAATCTTTTTATATTACTATAAGTGTGCAATTATTTTTTACTGCTGAGACATGTAGTGTGCTAGGGTTCCATTTCTTTTCTTCTGGATTCTATTACATGCCCCCAGGCCACTCATCAGGGTAAAATAGAATCTTTTCCTTTGTACCTCTGTGTCATTTTTATAGGATTTCTGTTAATCAGACGCTGGCCAACCTGGATTGATTTTTATATGTCTCTTATCTTTTTGCTCACATTTTCAATTTCTTTGTCCTTTCTGCTCTGTAGTCCGAAGGATGTCTCAACTTTATTTTCTATCCATTTTATGACATTTAAAAATTTTGGCAATTGGTCCTCCTGCTCTTTTTACTTGCTCTTTCTGGAGAATTCCACGATTAACTTCCTGCTTCAGCCCTCCCTTCTGATCATGGTTTGAGTGATGGGTCCCTCTGCTTTCATGTATACATAGAACCATTCTATTCCCTACTCTGTCATCCAGAAATCTGCAAAAATATCTGGTCCATTGATGTCCCATATGTTCTCAGCACTTTTGTGAATTTATACTTCCTTGTGTCTTTTTTAACTGCCATTTTAATGAGTTTCAAAGGAGAAGAGGCAAAGGCATATGCAGAGTCTACCATCTTGAACTTTATTACTTTAAATTCATATCTCACTGTAGTTTTTTTTCCTTTAAGAAGAGCAGATTATTTTGGAATTTATAATAAATAACCCACACATTTATCTAGCATATTTACATTTTCTTTTATTCTTTCAAGCAGGCCAACAAATTTTCCTCAAAGATTTGGTTATAAATCAGATTCCTATAAATGCAGTAAATGCACGGTTGAATTTTTCCTTTCTATAATTTCTCTTTCTTCAGGTCAGTTTTATTTTAAACCATTCTACATACTTAGGTATTCTACAAACTCAGAGTTTTAAAGTTTAAGATCCTACATCATTTTTAACATGGCATTTACATTTAAATTTATTTCCCACCATAAATCAACCAGAGACTCCATATGCATTCAATTAGTTCTATAGTTTCTTATGAGCACAATAGGCTCATGCTCCCTGTTTCCTTTTCCTCTTTCCTGATTGCGATTTGCTTTTCTAATGAACTTCCCTTCTGGCACATTTTTTGTACTTACAGATCATTTACCATTTCTTTTCCTCAGAGAAGAGTTAAGCAGAAAATCAGACACTTTTTCTCCCCACCTCTTATCTTTAAGACATTTTGCGTGTGGGTAGAGAGTGCCTATAATTTTGTTTTCATCAGATGCCTTCTCACAGTCCATTAATTAATTAATTAACTAATTAATTAATGTGACTGCTGTGGATGGAACTGTTTCCTCCCAGAATTCAAAGGTGGAAGGCCTACCTCTCAGGGTGACTGCATTTGGAGCTACGGCCTTTGCAGAAATCATTAAGGTTAAATGAGGTCATAAGGGTGGAGCTTGATAGGAGAGGATTTGAGTCAGCAGAAGAGACATTGAAGAGCTCCCTCTCTCTTCCCATCACGTGAGGACGCTGTGACCAGAAGGTCATTTGCAAATCAAGGAAGAGAGCTTTTAACCGTAACTAAACTGCTTAGCACCGTAATCTTGGACTTCCTAGCCTCCAGAACGGTGAGAAATAAATTTCTGTTATTTAAGCCACCCAAGGTATGGTGTTTTGTTATGATGGCCCACACTGACCAACACAGACCCTGCAACGGTTTTGAGCTGTTTTCTACTTCTCTGCCCCCTTCCGTTGCGTAGATGTTGACTTAACTAGTGCCTCCCGCTCCCCTCCTCCGCCCTCTACTCTTCCCTCATGCGGGTTAATGAGCATCGTGACCCTTCCTCAGATACCCTGGACCCCAACAGTATATACTGTAGATGCTTCCTGTTGGGAGCACTTGGCTATAGTCAGTTTTCTTAGGTGAGGCCCCTTTAGGCATTTCGTGCCTTGCTACTCCCCAAGGTCTCGCCCAGCCACAGAAATTTCAAATTTATTTCCATTCAAGTCTGAACAAATGCTGCGCTCCCTTCCTGAGCTGTAATGATTGTTTCCGTCATCGCCGTTTGCCTTAGATGGCCTCCTACATTTATGCTTCATGGGTGTGAGGCTGCCCAGTGAATTTCCCCCAAATCTAGGAATTTGTGTTAATTTCTGCCAAGAATTTTCTTGCATTCAGCTTCAGTGGTGGCACAGGGCTGGCCTCTCATATCCTCATTCAGGAAGCTTCATCGCTCGCGAGAAGGCACTTCCCTTCCCACAGGCCGAGCACCTACGCGAGGCAGAGGAGAGCATTTTTCCACCGCCTTCTCCACTTCTATGAATTCCCTTTAAATAAACTCCTTCCTGAATCTCTAGCCCTCTCTTATGTGGGCTGGAAGTGGGAGATGGACACTGATAGACAAGTTTTGCCACCTTTAATAAGTCTCATGAGAATACTCTGACATCTCTCCCTAGAAGGAAGAATTTCTTCTCATCTAGTGTCCTCAGATCTGATGCGTCAGCCGATGCCACCGTTGGCCACCGTTCAGGGAAAATCCCATTTAGCATCTTGTTGCTCTGCTTTGATAATTAATATTTGTTTTCACCAACGCTAGCCCTTCTTTCTCAGTCAGAAGTAGTCAGTGGAATGGAAGGGGGAAAGAGAAGTTCCCTTCTCTAGAAATTCTACCTCAAAGTGAGTTCACCCATTCGTGTGGAGAGGAGATGAGTATTTCTCTAGTGTCCTTGGTGCTAGCCTCTGCACAAGGCTCCGGTGGCTCAAGAGTCTATTTACTGTGTGTAATACATTTCTTCTCTACCAGAAAATGGCCCCGTCTCCTCCCACCAAGGTCCCTGGCACGTAGCAGAGAACATGAATTATAACTGGGATTTGGTTAATGTTGGTCGAACTATTGACTGTGAGCTGATTGGTTCGCTGTGAAGGGGAGCTTGACATGAAATGGCCATTTGATTTTGACATTTGACAATTTCTAAAGCTCTGAATTTAAGATGCATTTGCGGGAAGAATAAAGCTGTCCTGAACTTAAGTACTGTGACGAGGAAGGCCCTGTCTCTGCGAGCAGAGAGGAATCAAAAGGGATAATCACCCTCTCCCCACCTCCAGTTAGCTTCCTCAGAGAAGCTAAATTCTAAATTTAGAAAAATTCTAAAGTCCCTTGAACAACTGTGTTAATCCTGAAAGAAGGAGTTTATAAACGGGCAAGGAGGGAGGGCCGGGAAAATACCTTTACTTACCTACTAAGATGCTTTGGAGAATCACTTAACATCGTATTGAGGGCACAAATCCATCTGTAGCCCCTGCTTTAAAGACCTGAAAGCACGTTCTTTAGGTGGGAAAACTTTTCCATTTAGGGCTGTGTACATTCTGCTGATGCAAAATCAACAAGGTTGGCAGCCTCTTAGGATGAACGTGTGGCAGAATATTATTTTCCATGTTAACAGATTTTTGTGGCACCAGTATGGGATTGTCTTTGCAGTAGGTTCAAGCAGAAGTACATGTTGACTCACAGGAAATAAGCCGTTATCTAAATTCAACCATTTGGAGCAGGTTCCAAACCCAACAGAGAAAACCGCGTTCTGTACAGGACATGGGTGTATTCAGTTTGCTCCTGCTTAAAAAGTCTCGGTGTGGAAAGATCCAAGTTCAAACAGTGTGATGAGAGAAAGGATCAGAGGGAGAGTGAGTGACAGAGGGATAGAAACTGAGAGGGTGTCTGTGAGCAGTGACTGTGGGGAGGGAACGAGTCAGAAGTGCCTCTACTTAAGAACATGGAAGAAAGGGGCGCCTGGGTGGCTCAGTCAGTTAGGCGTCTGCCTTTGGCTCAGGTCATGATCCCAGGGTGCTGGGATCAAGCCCTGCATCGGGCTCCCTGCTCAGTGGGGAATCTCCTTCTCCCTCTCCCTCCGCCTGCCGCTCCCCGTTGTGCTCTCTCTCTCTGTGTCAAATAAATAAATAAAATCTTTAAAAAAAAAAGAAATGTTGAAGAAAACTGACATTGTGGGCTGACGGTACCCCTACCCCCGCCATATCCAAAGGACAGCAGCATGGCAATCTGCTGTGTATGTAAATAAAAAAGTTGAGGAAAGACGGGTACTCAGCATGCTCTTAAAACATCTGTTCTAGTAAAACACTTGAAAATAATCATGCACTAACAGGAGAAAAACAGCTGTGTGGGAATCGGTAGGCTCCACCATAAGCACGCCTGGAATACAGACACCATAAAACCTTCAGAAATGGGCCCCTGGGGCATTTGGATCAGTGGATGGACTATTGATTATGTGTAATTTTACCAAGAGCTGTTTTTATTTAGCTGTATGGAATATACTATGCCTGGAATCCTAGGGAAAGCTTCTCCTCGTGCATGTGTCACTTAAAGCCTTTTACACCAACTCTTGCAAAGAAAGAGAGGAGCAAAAATTACCCTCAAGGGAAGGTTTTGAGGCACCAAGTGATGACGTCTCTGCAACTGAGTCGTGGAGGTGACTCGGGGCTTAACTCGTGGCTTCCTCCTTCCCCTTGGCACTAAATTGTACCTCGAGCTTTGATCCTGTTCTCTATCCCTTGTTTTTGGTCAGCTCACTCCATTGTGATCAGATGTCCTTATTTGCAGAGACAGAGAGGCTACGTACGCTCTAAAGGCATAGCCCGTGTGGATCTCAGTACCACGTCTCTTTTCTCACCCCATCCCTGGAAAGTTGTTGGAGAAAACCTCTTTTCCTTCCCCAGACAGTAGAAAATGTGTTACATAAGAAGAATAAACTCTCTGTTTATTCCTCCCTGTATCTTTTAAGATTTTGTGTCTGGAGACACTCACTATTGAAATTAATTTGCTTCTAAATTAATAGCCATCGCTTATGTACTATAATTGCCCTTGGTGCTTCAAAAAAAAATCATTTGAAGTTAAAAAAAATATGGGTCAGCTCTCGTCCTCCAGACGTTGATGGGATGGGGGGAGGTTGGAAAATGCCCTTTTGCTTCTCCTTCTTCATGCCCCATGGTGAAAAGCCCAGATTTCGAGGTGCCTCTCGCAGGTGCAAAGCACTGCAGTACTGTATTCCATCGAGATGCTATTTTTCTTGTACTGAAAGAGCATTCCAAAATTTATCAGCCTTTACTGGATTCAATCAGGCAGCCACTCAGAGCCGCTCAAGGCAGAGTTGTACTTCTCACTGCTGACATGTGGAAAAGCAATCAGACACTGAATTATATGGCTGGCTTTCTTTGTCTTCATCTGTTTAAAGTACTCACTGAACCCCAGTGAAATAACAGCGCTGTGTGGAAAAGCCCTTGGAAAACCTCATTCATCACGAAGTTGGTAGGGAAACCTGAACAAATAGCTCAAGGGCCGACTCACAAAAGGCAAGAACAGACAGCGTTTTGATGTTTTCAGGAATCCTGCTGTGAACGTCATTTTGCCTCCCTTCGCCCCCCACTCCCACCTTCCAGACTTGAAACATTTGGACCTGTAGACTCTAGGCAGACAGAACGTGAACTTCTCATAGAGGGTTAGTGTGGCAGCTGTTACAATTATAGCATTTCCAGACCTTGATTATCCACTTTGAGAGGCACAAATATACCATTAAAAGCAGTTGATGTGCCCCTTGTATCAAGGACTGTGCCACTAGCAAGGCAGGCTAGGACCATCTAAGTCGAGGTGGAAGGGACAGACCCGCCGTGTCTAGAGGACAGAATGAATGTTAGCTTAAAGCTGACCTGCCCTGTGGGGATGAACTGCTCCGTAGGTTACTGTTAGTGGTTTAAAAGGTAAGTTTGGCTTTCTCCAGGGAACAACGTGATTCATTCTAGCTTATACTCAAGTCTCTTCATTAGATGTTTGGGCTTAGGGCAGGTAAAGAAATGTTAATATTTGCTGAAGCCAAATATAATTAATGCTGTAATGTGGTCTCAGAAAGGGAATGCTTTATACAACCCAGGATGTGTCATTTGTAGATTATTTATAGTTTGGATAACCCACACAATGGATCCTCTATCCTGCAGATAATTCATGGTACTTTTAAAGGATGTTAGAAGCAAGGTGTCAGTTAAGCTTCATTTTGGAAGAGTAGGGAAAGTTATTAAAATTGGATCTCTCGAGGAGATAGGACTAAATACCTTCTGCTCAAAGAAAAGATCGAGTTTCAAGAATGTCTTGGGATAAGGGATGTGGAAATCTGGTAGGCTTCTAGTTTTGGCTTTGTAAGCCACTTGATCCTGGATGTGAACTGGTGTGTGTGTGTGTGTGTGTGTGTGTGTGTGTGTGTTGTGTGTGAGTGTAAAGTCCACATTTCTGCACAATAGTGAATCTGATTTCAACTTGGACCCTAACAAGAAAGGCAGGCTACTTGTCAAAGAATAATTAGTGAGCAAGACTTTCCATTTTCCTATCATGCCAGAAAATGAAAGATAAAAAATGTATACATTATTTAGAGCACAAAATGCTCAGGTCAGTGAAGCCATTCTATAGAAAGTAGGTGGTCTCTTAGTGCCAGGCATTTTACAAAGTGTGTTGGAAAGAAGCAGATCTCCCAGGAAATCCTGTTGGGATATCAGCATTTTACAAAGAATTTCAGCAATTACTGGGTGAGAGAGGAGCAGTTCATTTCACAAAAAAGTTATGGCCCTGATATATGAAGGCAACATAAAGCCAAGGTAACATGGGACAAAAATGCATTCACGTGTAGACGAACATCTGCAGCACTGGACAAATCAAGAAGTAAAAGGTTTCAAACTGATCCAAGCTAGAGGCTAAACTCTACATTGTTGCAAAGCATCAAAGTATCGGAAATTGACACTTGAATGTGATGGAAAAACTTTTTTTGCTTAGTATTGTTGTGTTTAAGTTAATGGTACATGTAGATAGTTCTCTCTGTATACTGTGTTCATTTCCTTTCAGCAGATCCTTTTTTTTCCTCACATGGTCCAGAGTTGAGGAAATATTCTAAGTATTATAGTTCTATGTATCTGTGAACTGGGTTCCATTCAAATTCTGGGCTCCACAGCAGCAAAACCAGCTAAGCAGCACCACTCAAAAGGATGTTGCTTTAGTTAAGTATGTTTTCCAAACGAGGGACTGTTATAGCAGAAACTCGTTTGCCATATCCTCACTCCTCCTACCCTCACTCCATTGCTCCTTTCTCTTAGTTAACTACCTTTTTGGAGGTCCCCGTCATGGTCGGTCTATCTCAATACTAATAAGTTAACAGATAACCAAATACAGATAACTCAATCAAATACAAACCTAGAATGATCTTTCGTAAGACAAAACGAAGCCCAATCAATACCAAAGCGATCTATAACTGAAATGCGGCTCCCAATAATCAATGTGCTATCAGCATGGTGTGCTGGGAAGGGCATTTAACTGGAAATCATTGTCGTCCTCACTCTGATGTCTGAGTTGGTTGACCCTTGGTGATCTCCTTAACCTTTGACAGAGGAAACCCATCTGTCAGATAATGCGGTTGGATAGCAGTAATGGTGTTATTCCCTTTTATCAAGTTGTAAGATTATGGGAATTTGACACAAATCTGTTACACTGGAGCAGGGACTTTCATATGTACCTATAAATTTCATATTATAGTTTCATATGTATATTTCATATACATCATAGGTGAGGTTCTAAACTCCCCCCATTTGACTGTTTCGGGCAGAAAAATAATTTCTTAAGAGAATATTGGGTAAGTTACAGAATCAATAGGAGGACTTGAAAACCAGGTTGGGGCTCTGCAGCTAGGAAAAAAAATGCCCAAGATGGCGTCACAGAGCAGGCGTGGTGAGAAGACGGCAGAAGAACTTGGGCACCATGACCTCTGTGTTAGACCCCCAGTGTGTCCCGCTGCCACTACTGCCTGAGGAGGGGGTCAGTTCACGCCCCTTCTCCCCCAGGGGGAATTCATCCCAGTCCCTGCATCTTGGCACGCTGCCTTCCAATATAAAGGCTGTGACCTGGGGCACATGCCCAGACCCTACCTACTGGAGAAGCCCCAGCAGTGAATTTCTAGAATTTTCAGCATTTGTCTGGAATTTGCTCCTGTCTCCTATGGGGACTTTTGGTATGGGGAATTCCCGAAACGTAAGCAAGGGTTCTGAAAATTGGCAAGTATCCGCCGTTATCATCTTTATGCCATCTAGTAGACAAATACTCTGTTCTGAGATGGAGAATTTCTCCATTGAAGTGCAGGAATACAGCCCATCCTAGGTTAAAGCTCTCTCAGAAGTCTGTGTTTCTCTTCCTTGTTAATATTGCCCTCCTCCTTCCCAGGCAATGGAAGCCATTTCTCTTGGCTCACCTCTAATTTCTACCAAAACAATCTCTTTTTCTCTCCTCCTTCCCTCCCTCCCTCTCGCCCTCCCTCCTATCTCTCCTTTTTTTCTCTTTTTCATTACTCTTTGGGATAAACAAATCAGAAAATTATTTCTCTTTGGCCAGCTGCCAACCTGACTTGAAACGTTTAAGCCTTAAATCCAAACATGTTCTCTGTGAATTACCTGCAGAAGAAAGTACTCAGGCATCTACAGCGATTTAAGAAAATGTTATTTATTACAAGTACCCCAGGCAGAAGGTTCAGAAGTGGGAATGGAAGGCTTAGACAAGGGAATATTAGAAAAAACCGTCCATGTGTACATTGGGTAGGATTGCACATGTGAGTGACATGGAGTTGAGGTAGTATGTTGGATAGTCCTTTGTGGGGAAGCTCTTTGAAAAAGAGGATGAAGGTTCAGTTCAGTTCCATTAGACTCTAAGAATATTGCTCTTCTGTCCAGAATGTGGTTGGGGAAACACTATTCCAGTGTGATGTTGAGCCCCTTAGTGCCCAGAATCCATGAGAAGCTATTGTTATACTTTGTGTGAAAAATTACAGTGTGTATGCAAAAAATGCCACTCTCTAGCTCCAGTGGGAAAATGCTATGAAGACACAATAAAGCAAAACATAAGCCAGCCCAGTATAAGCCGGAAGAACAGTAATAAGTGAAAATGACTGCTAATAGCATGTTGTCAGTGATGTAATGTAGCTGCCTTTTCGGTGTCAGAACTGGACCTTTTCTGAATTTATTACAATACTCACAGGGGGAAATGCATGTTTGTTACTAGTGTCTAGAGCATCTGGTAGGGTAACCTTTAATTCTGCTTCAATGGAAATCAACAAAGCAGATACATGTTATCCTGGTTCTTGAGAATTAGTCCCCGGGGATGGCTCTTCTGATACAGCATTCCTGAATTATGTGCTATCCTCAGAATAAGGCTTGAACATCAAATGACCCTCAGTGGTTCAATCTGTGTAAATAAATCGAAGCCATATGAATCCGACACAAATTGCTTCTTTCAATGAGCTGAGTGATTGCCACGGACAGCCATGGTCCAACGCTGCTTTATATATTGACTTCATGGATCTGAAGCCCCTGCCTATACGAGGAGGAAAAGTTAGTGGCCATCAGAGGTCCAGATTACATTTTGAATAGCTAATACTGTCTTCTGGGATTACAGACCTTGAGAGAATATGAAAGCTAAAGCAAGAAAGAATCCCTTCTTTTAAGTCAGTAGTTATCATTCAGTGTACAATATGTGCTTTAGCATCCTGGGGAAGGGGAGTTATTTTGTAGGGGATATTTCGTATGTACAACAGCTAGACTTTGTTACAAAAACTTTGCTTTTTCCAGCAGCCAAGCTATCAGGGAGACTTCGTAAAAAAAAAATAAACAAACAAACAAAAAAAACATTTTACTTCTCTGTCTTGTATTTCCTTCATCCACGGTAATTTCTGTACGACTGAAGGAATAACCTCAAGGTGGGCCCAGTGCTGCTAAAACTCGTTTTGTGTTCAGGAGCTGAATTTTAAAATAATTTAGGTGGAGGCAAGTCCCAGAACAGCCCCACCTTTGTTGAGCCCGAGGTGATCGTAAAACTCTCCATCTGTCATCGTAGGTGCTCTGGAGGAGTATCTCGGTGGCTCCTGGCAGAAGTTATCAGGTGGGTTGGGAGGAGATGGAGTAGAAAGTTGAAAGGAAGGAGAATCGTTTTATGCAAAGAACACGGTAAGGAAGAGAGGGACGAATGACGAAAAGGCAGGTGGCAGTGGGAAGTCTGATCTCCAGTATTTAGGCTGGGAAGGAAGTAGAAATGTGGTGCGGATGGAGAGGTTGGCTGATTTTTCCTAGTGGCGGCTTTTTGTGCAGCGGAGGAATGGGATGCCGCCTTGCTCCTTCTGGTGCTGCCGCCACTGTGGTCACTATCACTGTCTCCTATCTGTGGGACATTGGGTCTTCTCCCATTTTCCAGTCCCAGAGATTCCTTCAAAATGTAGGGGTTGTGAAAAGTCTCATGACCTGGGGGCCAAGAGACCGACCACTGACTTGACTGTTGTGATCAGCCAGCAACCAGGTGTGACTCATGTAACTTTGTCTTTGGAAGTTGGAAATATGTGCGTTGTTAGGAATAAATGAAATAACTTAGGACAGTGGCGAGCACCATGTTGGGCAGAGACCACACTGTTAGGTCAAGTTCCTTTTTTTTCCTTTCTAGTTAAACTCATTTTTATCTACGATAATTAAAAATTACTCCCAGCTCGAGTATTTAATATGTAAATGTTCCTCTTATCCTGAATTACGTCATTTTGGGGTTCTTCAATAGAAGCTGTTTGGTTTATTGCTTTATCCTTGTTATTTATCATTTCTAAGTGTCTAATGTAATACCTTACACATAGTTAGTGCTCAGAACTTTTACTGAATTAATGGTGGGAGGGCCAAGACAGAAACGACCTTTTTGAAAATAAAGCTTTTCAGATGGGACAGCTTTCAGTGAAGCAAAATACTATCGGCAACAAAAACATGATTAATGGAACATTTCACAGCCATAGTTTCTCAGGGGAACGAAGGTTCAGGAGGACAACATTGCCCGCTGTGTTCTCAAGTCCGATAACAAGTTTCTTTTCTGGAGCACAAAGGATCCATTGGGTTTTGCTCAGAATGTCAAGATCTCAGCAAGAGTCTACAGGCAATACTTAACCTCTGGAAGAATTCAGCTTATCCAGAGCAAATAAATGCTCTCGTTGTTCACCATCTTTCAGGTGGACTGAAACACAGATGAACTGAGCCAAGGAAGCTCTTCCTCCCCTCCCCCACCCCCCACTAAAGTAACACTTTCTTAGTAACATGTTTTCATATCCACATTTTGTTTCAATGCACAGCAGAACTCTCTTAATTACCTTTTATATCTGGGTCCAGTAGGTGTGTGCCTTTCCAAAGAATAAAATGAAATCTACTGAGTAGACAGAGACACACAGGAAGACAGATTTTTGTATCTTTTTGTCTTCAATACTTTTTATGCTTTGGGGAGGAGGTCTTAATTCACTATTCCACTCCAGTGGGTACTGCCGGTAATTGAAAGTTAAGTTGGTTGTGGATAATTTCGAATGCCACAGACCACTTCATCAAAAATGTTAGTTGTTGTAAAAATTGGCTGCCCTCACTAGTTTTAGATTTTATTTGTACTAGTGGGTGATAAAGGAAGAAAGTTACAGGAACAACAAAAAACCCCTAGTACTCTGGAACTAGTCCCGTTCAGTTTGGATCTGGTTTCTGTATTTCCTGCATGTGGTTTTGCGCTAATTACAGCACTTCTGTTTTGTCATCAACAAAATAAGGAAAATAATAGGATTTATCTTGTTGGATTTTTGTGAGGATTAAATGAATCAATATGGGTTGAAGCTCCTAGAAGAATGGTAAGCCTATAGTTGACATAATATTAGCGGTATTATTCCTGTATGTTGGTGATAGTTTTTTGGCTTTTAAATTTTCTAATCTTGTAACTTTTTTCTTCTTCATGGTGCTATCAGGACTTGGGTCCAAAAGTTGGGGAATATATGAGTGAATGAGTTTGTGCATGCATGTATGATTTTTTGTTTTCTTCTGGGTGAGTAAGCAGGTTTTATTTCAGATCGTTAAAGAGTTATTAACTTTGAAACATCTTTCAGTAATCCAATTTGAAGAGCCAAACAATAAAGTACCGTATTTTTCATCGAATGGGAAAATGTACAGTGGGTATGTGTAATAAATGAATATATTATGCAGCGAGGATATAAAATTAAATGTGTGTAGGTGGATAATAAAGAAAGTCCACCCAAAAGGTTAATGAGTTGGGATTAGAACTTTACAGATGAGGTTTTGTATGTCATTAAATACACTGTGGTAGCCTTTTTCCTGCTGACGTCTTCTTAGATCTCTATACTCCTATTCAAAATCTGAATATTCCAAGTATTGTTTTCAGATCCGCAGTGGAATAGCGCACAGAATAAAAGACTAAAATCAAATTCTCAAATTCAATTTCCAGGGACACAATGGCAAGGAAAGGGACAAGTAGGCTCCTTGTCAACTATCTGACAGTGCAGAAAAAGACGATCTGTCCCTACATAGATTGGCAGAATTTAGATGCAATCGAGGCATAGAAATATTCTTAAAGAGCCACATTTTTTTTAAGTTGGTCTCACTGTGATAAATCAAGCTTATTTTTCTCTATTCAAGTAGACAATGTGTTAGAATGCTTCAGTTCAATATTCTCTAATTTACCTTTTTTTTTCCTCACTTAGAAAATAACATGAGCTTCTTTCGGGAAGACCTGGCTTTGGTTCATGACTTTGTCACTTACTAATAGTCGGGCTGTGGGCAAGCAGCTTGCCCTTGCTGAACTCCAATTTTGGTATCTGTAAGACGGTGAGAACCAGATGCCAACTGAGGGGAGGAGGACAGTATTAAAATTGTGGACTCCCTGGGAAATAGGAGGAAGGTGCCCAACGTTAGCCCTTTGTCATTGTCCCAACGTCTAAGCACATCTCCCAGCAGCCATTTAGTCCTTCCTTCATTCCTACCTAGTTTACATTTCAAAGCCTCCAAAAATAAATGAAGGGCCTGGAAAGATAGGAAGTTAAGGATTTCAGCAAATTATCTTAATTTCTCATTATCCTCAGCACTGTAAGGAACTGTGAGCATGTGGAAAAGAGAAAGAAGAAACTTCTTTTGGAGATTGTCATAACCCCTCCCTGTGTATATTCTGGAATGTTTTTGACAATGGTAATCACCTGAAAGGTAAACAAATGGCAAGGAGGAGTGGGCACACTTTGGTACTTAGAGGCTGGAGGGTTAGCAACAGATGTTTATTCAGCCTTACATATATTCATATTTTACATCAGTTTCCCGATAACTCTATGCATTTTTTAAAAGGAGCATTTAAATTTGCTACAGATGTTTCATGAAAACCATTATTAGAGTAAAGAGAAAATGCATTTGGAAGCAATTGTGCGAAGGTTTAATTTTTATTTCTAAGGGAAAATGTGTGCATGCAGTAAAAGTAATAAAGGAAAGCTGAATTTCCCTTGAGGTACACTCGGCTGAATAAAATCTGCTACATTATCCTTCAATCAGCCACTTAAAAATTTTAATTGTGTAGACTCTTAATCACAAGGAAAGTAACCTTTGCGTGAGCTTTCCTTTGTGGAGGGGAGTGGGGGAGGACTACCCCCATTTTTCAGCTCCTTTGGAGGAATCCTGTCTTATTGCAACATTGCTGTGCCTTTTCTATGCTCCTCCAGGCTCTAAGCACTGACTTTCAGGCTCATTATGTTGTATTGCCTAGGAAAGAAGCAGAGCGGTAATGAACAGGGTTTGAACAAGCAGGTACTTGGTTACTGTAAAATGCCTCCAAGCTAACCCCACTCCAAATCCCTGCAGTGTGTGCAGATGGGTCCCAGAACACTTGCTGTTCAACAGCCCCTGACTCAGCAAACGTAATGTTGTGCAGGTCCCTCTCTGTGGGCTCATGCCTCCCTCTCTCTTTTCAGTGTCATATCCCATTTTGGAAATGCACTGCAAATTGGTAGGAGACGTAGATCTCCTGATTTTCTTTTTACACATTCAGTGGCAATCAAGGGAGCTATATAGTGTGATAACGTTAGAAGAGGATGATTTTCTGACTCTTAAAATTTGACTTTACACATATCTCATGAAGGAACTTGCACTTAATTGAGATTCATGGGGTTTTCTGGGTATGGGATGAATTGGGAACCGTGCATTTGGTGAGAATCAATAAAGACATACACTTCTACCATCCAGGGGAAGCAAGGGGCAAAGGAAATCACCCAGATCATCCCAGCAAAGCATCTCTTAGAACCATTCGGCTTAGCCTCGGTACTCTCCCCCTCTGGCTGTCCTGGGTTAAGTCTAATGCTGGGATGCTGTGCCTTTTAGTGTCTCTGCCAACATTTCTTGGAGAGTCCCTAGGCACCAGCCATGTTAGAACAGGGTCATGTCTTTTGTCTTGAGTCATCCAAAGCCAAGGGGAAATGTGAAGCACAAAGCACAGGAACATCTCGTGGCAGTTTTTGCTTATTTTTAAGAAACAGTTTTCCTGAGGTATAATAGACCTACAATAAACTACTGACATTCTAGTGCACAATTTGATGTTTCCATATGTGAATATACCTGTGAAACCCCCACTACAATCAAGACAATGAACACAATGAACATCACTTTCAAGGTTTTCTTTCTGTCCTTGGCAATCCTTCTCCTATTCGCGAGCAGCACCTGATCTGTTTCTTGTCAGTATACATTAGTTGGAATTTCCTAAGATTTTACAGAAGCAGAATGATGTTTTATGTACTCTTTTTGTGTGTGTCTCCTTTCCTCTCGCATATTTATTTGGATTCATGCGTGTTGTTTATAATACCAGTCATTCCTAACCTTTTAGCGCTGAAGAGTATTCCGTTGTATGTATATAGCACAGCGGGATACACGTTCTCCTGTTGACGGGCATTTGGAGGATTTCCAGTTTTTCGCGATTTCCAATAAGGATGCTGTGAACCTGGGAACACTTGGCTTTGCCACCTTCTCCAAAGCAACTGCAGGAACACACTTCAGAGAGCTCTGTCTCCTCCTTGCCTCTTTCCTGTTTTTGCAAAATAGGGAAAATCATTGTTACCTATCTCGCAAGATCGTTGTGAGGACTGCCTGGGATAAGGCATTATAAAGTGCTTACTAAAGTTCCTGGCTTAATCGTTCTCAGTTTTTTAAGCATTGTTATCATTATCGTTATTGTTTACTTGTAACATTTACTATGCTTTTCCTCCATTTGCATTGGCTTCCACTCACTCTGTGCCAAATAGTACCTCTTCAAGCATGTAACACACTGAGGCTGAAATGTGTGACTCACAGTCATCGTGAGAGTCTGGGAAAAGTCACATCGGAAATGGGTATTCTCTTAAATCTGGGCAAGAAATTATTGGCAGAATCATCCCCAGCGTCTGAATTCAGCAATTAATTTCATCATCTGTGAAAAATGTGAGAATTATCTCGTCCTTAGAATCCACCCAAATGAAGCAATTGTTAATAAATCGAGAGAGAACATCAGCCACTGTGCCAAGAGAGGCCCAGCTGTGTGTTGACAGGAGCCTTGGCAAGGACCAGGCGTGCTGGTTTGGGACGGCGTGCCATTCGTTTACGGCGTTCCCACCGCTGGCAGCCAGGGCTGTCATGAGCGTTGCTGACAGGCAGTAATCTAATCTGCTATCCCATTTATTCTCTCTTTCTCTTCCGCTTCCCTTTGGTTTAGCATTTTGGCACTTGTATTCAGGACATTGCATTCCGTCTTGTTGACGTTTTTGGCTTTGGAATAGTTAAAATTGTGAATCTTCACAGTGAGTTTGGCTATTGTCTATTTGCCTGCCCGATAGCTATCTGGGTCGCTAAGTGCTTAGCACTCCCCTCCACCCACCCCCTCACCTAGTCCAGAGACCCCATTAGCCTCTTGTGTATATGTCAGGGTAACTGACATGAAAGTCAGTTTCCCTGTCTATGACAGCATTTGCCCCTTCTAAGGGCTCATTTGGAAAGGATGGCATATGCCAAACTTCCTAGTGCTTTCTTGGCATCTAGTTCTTGTCTCAGTCATAAGAGAAAATATTCTGAACAAATACCCAATGGGCTTTTTCATAAAAAAATATTCTCCTTCTGACATACTATTTGTTTAGTCTCAGCCTTCTCCCACAGAGGGTGAATGCCATAAAGGTGGTAAATCTGGCCTTTTCGTTTACTGCTGTATCCCTAGTACCTGGAACAATTCCTTCTAAGACCTCAATAAATATTTGTTGAATGAGTTAATGAAATCACTCAGTAAATGTTTTGAGCATTAAGAACTAGTATTGTGCTTGAACCTGCAAGTATCAATGAACTCTAAAGACTAATTCCTTGTCCTGATAAAGCCTATATTTCAGTTGGGGCATGAGACACATTACATGACAAGTAATTACAGATTGGGATTATAGATTATGATTAAACATTATGAGGGGCTATTTGATTAAATGATGAAGAATTACCTGGAGGGGATGGCAAAGCCAACTCGGGGAGATTTAAGTGATAAGAATAAACTAGCCACACAGAAAGGGAAATGTCGATCATTCAGGTAGTACAAAACTGCAGAGGGGAAAAGGGCTTGGGATATCTGAGGAACAGAGAGAAGACTGATAGGACTCCACGGAAGCAAGGAGGGAAAGCGATGAAGTTGGAGAGGTGTAGGCGAACCACTTTATGAGACCCCGTGGACCATGGTACGATAAATTGCAACGGTAAGCAGTTGGAGGGTTTTGAGCTGGAGAGTGACATTTGATTTATAGTTTCAAAGATCATTCTAAAAGCTACATACAAATTGTATTGGAAAGGACTGAGTGGAAACAGGGGAGCCAGTTAGAAATTTCCAGAGTTCAGTGACTTTGCTAAAGTGGTGGTGTTGGAGATGAAGAGAAGTGAATTGATTTAGAATACACTGGAAGGAAGTACTGACTCAATCTGGTGATAAATTCAGTGCATGAGGGGGATGCGTTAAAATTGAATGAAGGATGATTTCTAGGTTTCTGTAGGTACAATTAGCTAAATAGTAGGACCATTCAGTGGCTAAGGGCTGGTACCATTCATTGAGATGGCAATGACTTGAGGAGGGTTCTCCAGAGAACCATATATATGGAGAGAGAGGGTGGCAGGAGGGGAAGGAGAGATTGATTTTAAGGAATGAATTCATTTAACTATGGAGGCTGAGAAGTACCAAGTTCCGGAGTCAGCAAGCCAGAGAGGGAGGAGAACTGATATAAAAGTTCTAGTCTAAGGGCAGAAGACTGATGTCCCAGCTCAAGAGTCCAGCAAGAGGAGCTCCTTCTTACTCCGACTTTCTGTTCTATTCAGATCTCCATTTGATTTGGACAAGTCCCACCTCCATTAGGTGGGACAGCCTCCTTTATTTAGTCTATCAATTCACATGTTAATCTCATCCAGAATACTCTCACAGAAGCACTCAGAACAATGTTTGACCAAATGTCTGGGCACCTTATTGCCCAGTCAAGCTGACACATAAAATTAGCCATCATCAGAGCTAATGCAGGTTGACGGGTGCTGATACCCCTCAAAGCGGGGTGGGGGAGGGAGGTGATGTATGCATTTATCAGAACAAAACCAACCCGGTCAGCCTCCCCCATGAAAAAACAGAAAAAAATAAAAGAAACGAACAAAAATATAACCATCATAGAGGGACAGATTGTATGTGAACATTCCTAGCTTTGTTTTTATGTGTATTCAGCTTGAGGTGTCTGGAATCCATAAGTATGGAGATTTTAAATTACATGTTTGATATGAGTCAAGAGATTAGAGGTGAGGTCTGAACTGGAGACATAAATTTGGCAATGTAGTTTGCCTACCTAATGGGAATCTTCCCTTCTACCTTATGAATATAATTCTTACTTGTTTGGTGGTAGAAACAGGTGTGTTTCACCAGCTGTGAAAACTGCATTACCCACTTTCCCTTGCACAGAGGATGGTCACATGGCAGGTGTGGCCAGTAAAATGTATGTGGCAATTGTTGTGAGGTAGTTAGATGAAAACTGTTTAAAAGAGCAGCAGATTCATTGGCCTTTTGTTCTTTGCCATTTCCTTTCTTCCTGATTGAAATTCTAATATGGGTTACTTCTGATAATAAGGTGGCAAGTACCTGTAAAAGAAGGCTGAGCAAAATGATTGAGCAAGACTGGAATATAGTTACTGTATCAACTCAGGACTATGTATCCCCAGGAGAGAAGCCAAACATCTCCTGTGTTTAAGCTAGCATTAGGCAGGTTTCTGTC
This sequence comes from Potos flavus, assembly GCA_028534135.1. Classification (NCBI taxonomy): domain Eukaryota; kingdom Metazoa; phylum Chordata; class Mammalia; order Carnivora; family Procyonidae; genus Potos; species Potos flavus. The sequence goes on along the minus strand of CM052895.1, from coordinate 14,212,381 downwards.
CCGTGCAGCTGACTGCAATTCCTAACTGATACAGGGGGTCGTGAGCATAGAGATAGCATATTAGTCAGGGTGTTTTGGGCTGTAAGTAAGAAAAATGTGACTTAAACAATAACATTTTTAATATTGTATAACTCGAAATCCCAGATTTCCAGTTCTAAGAGATCGTAAGATTAGTTGTTCTAGGACTCAATGAGGATATCAGATATACTTCTCCTATTTTTACTCTATCAAGTTTTGTTTTTGTCTCATCCCGTTGACTTCCTATTCATGTCCAGCGGGAGAGTAAACAACTTTCCGCCAAAAAGTCGACATAAATCCGTACCTTTACTCTATGGAGACAGCTTAGGTCACATCCTCATCCTAAATCATTGGCATTAGAGGAATTTGCTGATTGGCTTGACCCTGGCTTTTGAACTAATCACCAGCAAAGGAGAAAAGATTACCTTCATTGACTTGGACAATTCAGGAATTATTTCTGAAACGGGGTCAATAACCAAGCTCTCTTGCTATTATATAATGGGGAAAGATTGGGATGGATGTGGGGGATTTAAACAAATGTTAAATATAGTTTTCCCCTTTAACTGCTCAACATTCAAACTTAGCTCCTCCTCAAATAAATATGCACCCTGAAAATGCTCACACCAGCAGGAACTACATTCAGCCTTCCCCGAAATGGGACAGCTCGAAGTCTCCAGGGTTTCCGTTCCAGGGCTGTGGTTGAGTTGCTGTTTCTCCCATCACATCTAGATGTAGCTTTTCATTGCATTATTGCTAAAACATGGTTATTAATGATCTTCAGCACATTTAGTATAAAGTAGTAGAGGAAGAACAGGATAAGCATGATGAAAATTCTATTTGGAAAAGGGCAGTAGCACACACATGGCTCACTAGTACCCAGCATAAACCAGAGCCTTCTGACCTGGGAGTGCGGTGACTTCTGTTGTTACATGGAGCAGCCTCTTACTCTCCTCTCCTCAATAAACTCACTTGTCAGTCCTCTTCTATCACTCCATGTTGTGCTCCAGGAGAGTCACTCTTTTCATTGTCTTTCATCCAAGGTAAACATTGGGTACGATGCCCTTTGTGAGGCTGCCCAACTTTAGGTGACTCACTCCCTGTAAGTGTGTGTCGAAGGGATTTAGGATTTAAGTCGTAGCTCTTGCTGGGCAAGCTCAGTAATTTTCACTGTGTAATGCCATACCGGGAGATTTTAGTGTGGTTGTTTTTTTTTTGAGACTTTTTTAAAAGATTTTATTTATAAAAAAAAGATTTTATTTATTCATTTGAGAGAGAGAGACTGAGAGAGCACAGAAGCAGGGGGAGAGGCTGGGAGAGAGGCAGAGGGAGAGGCAGAAGCAGACTCACCACTGAGAAGGGAGCCCGAGGCAGGGCTTGATCCCAAGGACCCTGGGATCCCGACCTGAGCCGAAGGCAGACACTTAACAACTGAGCCACCCAGGCACCCCCCTGGGTGGTGGTTTTTGAGTGTGGGACTTTGGACTCCTAGCAACAAGTCTCTGTTTCCTAGAATCTTAGATTAATGCCTCCAATCAATGTTTGTCTTATCCTTGGAAGAGATTTGAGGCCATAGCCTTGGGTTAATGGACACCAATATGTTGTATTCTTTTTCAGGCAGAGAATACTCAATAGGAATTATCAGAATCTCCTATTTTTTCTTATGCTTCAGTCTTACATTCTTCCAAATCACCTACCTCCCAATCTTTACCAGCACTTATATTTAAGGTAGTTAATTCAATTTTTCCAACCTATAACATTCCATGATTTTGGAATACAGAAAGGGCCCTTCTTAATGAAGCTATCTGTTTTTCTTCCTTCTGTATTTATAATGGGCTACATTCAGCCTGTTGGTCTCTTTCCTGTAAGACTTCATTGATTTCCTCAAGAAATGTTAAAAATACTCTAAACACATTTCTTACCGAGTCCCTCGTTGCTGTAGACTTGGTAGGCAAGTCTGAGTTTCAACACAATAGAGACCATTGTTTAACTGACACCTTCAAAATGGTGTGATAAAATTGCCAGAAAGTAATAGCAGAGTAAATAGTAGGGTCTTCTCTGTTCTTTACCCTTCATCTTCTATTAAACTAGTGTGTTTTCTGTGGCGCCTCATTTCCTGCTGTCAAAATCTATGTTAGTTAAAATGCTCTCAGCTGAAAATACAGAAATTTTGCAGTGGGGGGGCACGCCACAATTCAATCAGGGCTGAGCATCAGCCTCAGGCTGTAGTGATTCAGGGTTCTATCAAGCCAAAATAGCCCAGTTGGATATAATCCTGGGAGATTATGATCCTGGAGCTATCAGGGGCCATTATGTAAAGCCAGAGAAAGAAGCCAACTCAGTGGAAGATAATGTCAAGAGCTGGAGAGAAACCAAATTCTAATGACATCCCTAGACCTCTGAATCCAATCATGTATGGAGCCAGCATTATTTCTGGCCTTCTCAATTAAGGGAATCAATATTTTTTTTTTTTCTTCTTAAGCTTGTTTGAACTAGAGTTCAGTAGGCTGCTGGGTTGATCTTAATAATTGGACTATGGGAAATCACTCAAATTCATCTGATTAAATAATTTTAAAGATGGAAGGGATGCTTAAAATTAATTAATCCAACCGCTCCATTTTTATGATGTGAGCTCACATAGTCTGGCCATATGTAGTAGCTACAAGTGGGGTTCCACCCACATTTCTGTCCAGCCATATTTTGGGGACCCCCAACCTGATGGTTGCCAAACCCAAGTTCTCAGGACACAAAATGAGACAAACCAGAAGGCAGTTGCTGTCCTTGGGAGAAAAAGGATGGGAAAAACTGATGGGCTTAGATTTGGAAAGGAAGGAACCATGCGACATTTTATCTTCCTCTCTCAATTGGGCACTCAGACAGGGGTCTGGGAGAGCTGGCTCTGCTAAGAATCCTCACCCTTTGCTGGCTTCTGCCCATTTTTACAGGATCCCATCTGCAGGGTCCTGAGCAAGTGAGGTTTTCAGTAGAGTATAGCTCTAGTATCTCCCAGAATTTGCCTACATTTTCCACTAATTTTAATTTCATTTTGGCTGTTTAAGGAAATAACTGGTAGCAGTTTAATGGAGAGTCCTTCAGAGTCTTATCAATCCTGGAAGGGGTTCCTATAGGGGTGTCTGTAAGTCCACTAACTTGGTGGACTTTGGCTTATGGTCTTGTGATCTCTTCAGAGTGGAAAAAAACAGTTCAAACAGAGGATCAGTAGACTAAGTACTCTCAGTAGGAGTAAAGGGGGGCAGACGGGAGTAATCGGGGTCACATCAGTCTAACGGTCTTTTTTATTTTAGGTACCTCTAAGTCTTTAATTTTGCATTTGCCTTCTGTGGTGAATCTTTCAATGAAAATGCTTTCACATTTTGCAGCCTTTTGGAGGGTCCTGCATGTCAGTGAAAATAGGTACCCTATTCTGTGTGTTTGATTTGGGAACACTTGCTTTCAGGTACACTTCCTTAGTGACCAATCTTATCAAATTGGAACATTCCCCATAATGGCCACTGTACTTCTAGGTTTTCTTCGTAAGATTTTGCCATTTTCGTAAATACCTACAGCCTCCAGGATCACAGTTCTTAGACATAAACTAAGATGCTAGGAAGGTGGCACACTTAATTCTTTGAAACTTGAGGATTCCAATTCTTTAGCTAAGCCATGGGTCTCTTGGAATCAAATTAATACCTAAGAGGGATGTACCAGTAAGTTGAGGATTTTGTGTTTTACAGTGTACTTCATCGCACAAATATTTTCTTGAGGTCGATAGGTGATCTAGTATCAATCTAACCCATTCCGTGACTAACTTAGCCTAAGATGGGTGTCTTGGAGTTAGGTGACCAGTACGTCAGCTACTTTTAAGTGCTCAATCCATCCCACTAATTTTATGGCTTTGGTTTCTGGGAGTCTCATAAGCAATAGATCTAGTATTTCTTTTATGAGAAGATTTCTTTATTGTGGTGGATGCCCTAATGGCTTTTAAAGTCTGAATTGTGCATACTTAGATTTTGATGTGGCATTGGTCCAAATAGTCCAAGTTTCTTGTCTTAATTTATTTCCCCGGGTCCCCTAGAAGTTTATGCTATGGACTTACCTTGAGGCTTTGTAAGCCCTCTAATGGCTGCCATCTTGTTTTCTTAGATTGAGGCATACCCATTGTTTTCCCTTGTTGAAATAGTCCTCTCTAATTCAACCAGACTTACTGTTTCTAGATGCCTGTGCACAGCTCTTGAGGCCTGTCAGGACTGCCCAAAGATGTTTACTTTGTAGATGAGGTTGGCCACAAACCCACATGTTGAGGCCTACTAAGTCTCACCCAGAAAAATCTGGACCCTCTTACACCCCAATTTCCACCTAAAAGGGTCAGGACCAGCAAACTTGAAGAAGGCAAAATAAGCTGAGCTCCATGTGAGAGAAGCTTACCAAGGATCTGGAAGAGAACCAGAAGAGGCGTCTACCAACAAGACTGTGGGGGCACCTTCACCGGCATTTGGGAGCCATCCCTGGAATCTTCAGCAGCTGTCTTTGATCCCATCTGGGCTGCCAAAACTGCCAATGACAAAACCAAAACAATAATGAACTTGATGCCCTTTATTTAAGGCAAAAAGGTCCCTGGATTGGGGGCCTACAGTGCCTCACAGGCAGAGAAGCATTGTTCCCAAAAGATTTGGGGCAAGAGTGAGTTTTCTAGAATGTTAGAAGAGACAATGTAGAAACATGGCCTGATTGGCTAGGAGATCAAGGTTTTCCTGATAAGGCTAGCAGGTCTTATTTTCCTGGGTAAGGTAAGCTAGGAAGAGCTGAGTCAGAGGTCTGTGCTTGGTGTATGTTAGGTTTCCTTGGTCGGGTTTTCCCCTAAGTGCAGCCTGATTTCAGTATAGATTTGTGATGTGGGCTGGGTGGCTGGCAGCCTCTACATTGCAGGTCTTGATTCATGAATAAACTTTATCCCTTCCTGCCTTATCTGTTTTCTCTTAGTTCTTTTTGTTGTTTTGTGTACTTTCACGAGGGAGGTTCCTTCACATGTACAGTGATCTTTCTGTGAATTCTTCTTCTTCTTTTTTTTTTTAAAGAGTTCATTTATTTATTTGATAGAGAAAGAGCACAAGTAGGCAGAGTGACAGGCCAAGGGAGGGGGAGAAAACAAGCTCCCCACTCAGCATGATGCGGGACTCGATCCCAGGACCCTGGGATGATAACCTGAGCTGAAGGCAGGTGCTTAACCCACTGAGTCATCCAGGTGCCCCTTTTCCATGAATTCTTAATCTTGAGGGACAAAAACCCCCATGGGTGTGTTTGGGTGTGCTTCAATGTAGAATGATGGGTGGCTAGCTGTTTTGTCGAGGACACTAAAATATTTTTCTAGAGATCTTTTGTGTAGCAGGATTAACTTTCTCCAGATAAGAATCCGACAATATCCAGTCTTCTCATAAGGCTCCTTATTTCCTTCTGCAGAATGACATTTTTTAAAAAAGATTTTATTTATTTATTTGACAGAGAAATAGAAAGCACAGGTAGGCAGAGAGGCAGGCAGAGGGAGAGGGGGAAGCAGGCTCTCCGCTGAGCAGGGAGCCGGATGTGGGACTCGATCCCAGGACCCTGGGATCATGACCTGAGCTGAAGGCAGCATGCTTAACCAACTGAGCCACCCAGGCACCCTGTAGAATGACATTTTTAAACAAAAGTTGTTAAAGGTTGGTTAGATGTTACACAACTCAGTCAGAGAGGCCTCTAGTGACTGACGGTTATATATAAATTCTTTTAATATAAAATAATCTGAAAGTGTCTTACAAAGTAAAAAAATTCTTTAAAAAAAATTCTTTAATAAAGATTCTGAATTGTGGCCTTTAGACATTTGAAAAGACAAATACCCCTTCTCATGGGATAAAACTCTCACACAATGAGGATGATAGTAAATTCATTAAGCAGTTAATAGTGAAATCAGGAAAATGCTTCTCATGTCATGTATTAGTAGCAAACTTGAAAGAAACTTACCATTTTTTCTCCTAGTTTTTATTTAAAATAAAAGAAGAAAAGTAGTATGAAACCAAGGTAAAAACATTGAGTAAACCTTGAAGGGGTTACATCAGTGTGTAATTGTCTTTCAATGATTCCTATAAAGTCGGAGGTTAGTATTGCCTTGGTGGGGGCGTGTTTCCTTTGCATTACCCAGTATAGCCCGAAGCTGATTTATTAGATCAGTAGTTTATTTGTTTGTTTTTTTGTATGGTTGCTTGGGTCTGGCTCAGTACAGCGTTAAATAATAACTACAATTTTTACCTCTCTTTCTTTTCGTATACGTCTTAGTGGATGGAAAATCAAAATATCGGAGTCATCACCTATGTTATTCAAGTAAGGTCTAGCCAGTTAATGGAGAATTATACTTATTGTATATTTCTATTGCTATTTTAATGACCATTAGTACTGAACTCCGCTCTTATTTCCTTGGTCATATCATGTCAGGGAAGGAGGAGGCAGTAAATGCTCCATCTGTTTTATCGTTTGTTTCTTTGCACACTGCTGGAGCTTGTGCAAGAAGGCAGTTGCCTTTACTTAGCATACAAATGTTTATGGTACTTTCAATTAGTTATGGATTTCTTTGCATTTCAAAAAGCTTGGAATTCTCATCCAACTCCATGCAGATTCAACAGAACAGTAAATAAACATTTTCCAGAATGTAAGAGTTCTTCCTAAGACCAATACATTGCTTTATTACATGTATCATGCCGAATTCCAAATTGACCATTCCAGAAATTCAAGCTTGAGTATTTAGAGGAGTTGCCCCAGGAACTAAGCTATGGGTCTTGCTTCTCCCTATCTTCTGGCCATGGGCAATGGTAACAAGGAGGCAGGTGGCTGGGCAGAAGCTCTGTCAACTGGTAAAAAAATAAGGAAAAGGAGAAAAATACCCTTGTACTCTTTCTCAGTAGTGATTGCTCTCTCTCTCTTTCACATACAGAGAGCAGTAAATTCTCCATCCCTACCTCCCTGTCCTCCAAATCACAGCTCCTGAAGAGGGAGGATCTGGGTCCACCTTTCCCTCAGCGTCTTTCAGGCTGCTCTGATGTTTATTTTAATCTGTTTTATAATATTCATAATAAGAGAGAAAGTAGAGATTACCACTTACCCTAGCCTTCCCACATTCCCTAGTCAGTAGTTTTCGATATGTTGTGGATGAAGCCCTTACATCAAGAGTAATGGGAGTCTGGGTAAAAATGCACATTTTGATATCACATCTGTCAATTACTGAATCAAGACTTCTGGGAGTGGCTCCTCGATATCTGTGTTTTAAACAAGTTTCCAAGGTGACTGTGTTGTGCCCTTGAGTCTGAGAATCACTGCTCTATGTGTGACACAGCTTTCAGATACTTATTAACTTCTGCCATGTGCACGTAATTTATGGCTCTGATCGCCAACAGATTTATTATCTAGTAGAGTTGCACTAATGAATAAGGAAAAAATAGTAATATATTAGAGATAGAAGAAGAGGTATAATCTACTGGGGAAGCCGAGACTTCCATTCATCATTCATTCACTCATTCATTCATTCATTCTATAAATTACATATCAGAAACCTTGGGTGCCTTATGAATGTTTAGGCAGCTACTTGGCCCTTCTACTCCTTCCTATGTAGGCTCTACCTATTTTGTCTATGTCTAATATGTTTTACAAAGTACTTGCTTTTATATTTAGTTTCATCTATCTTCCTTAATTGTCTTATTCTCTATAGCAGAATTGAATATTCCTACGTAATGCAGCAAACACGTATGACAATATCAGAGACATTCCTAAACACTAACACAGAAATGATCTCAATGTGAAGAGAATAGTACGCTAGTTGTTTGAAATCAGGGTTCTGAAAGTGGAGTCTGGAGAATCTTAGGAATATGTGGGTTGATGACCTTTGAAAGTAAATGCAAATTCTGGGAATAAATAGCTTTTAATAGAGTCTCTAGAAAACTTTGAGCTAATAGTCTGGATTTCATAAACCCAATGCCTGCGACAACCAGGCAAGTAGAATAGATGGCTGAAATAGTACCCAGGGTCAGAGGCTATCGATGGATATTCTGGTAAATAGAGAATATAGGCAATGCGTGGGTTCATCTAAAGGGAGCAGCTCTCTCTGCCTCAAGACCACTGTTTTGCACTGTGAGAATTCAGGCCCTGATGGCCAGGTATTGAGATTTTTCAAGCAAAGCCAAATAAATGTATGATCCTCTTTTCTTCCTTCCTCCCTCCCTCCCTTCCTCCCTCTCTCCCTTCCTCACTCCCTTTTTTCCTTCTTTCCTTCTTTCCTTTCTTCCTTCCTTCCTTCCTTCCTTCCTTTCTCCCTCGCTCCCTCTCTCCCTTCCTCCCTTCTTCTCTCCCTCCCTTCTTCCTTCCCTCCCTCCCTCTCCCCTTCCTCCTCCCTCTCCTCCTCTCCTTCTTTGTGAAACTCCCTGTATATTTTCACTGGATGTAGGAATCCGGGTTGATAGTCCTTTTACTTAAAAAATGTTGGGTGACTCCTTTTAAGCTTCTGTTTCTTCTGGTTAGAAATATTTGGGGATTTGAATTGTTGCTTTCTTATAAGTAACATATTGTTTCTCTCTTGCTGTTTTCAAATTTTTTTCTTTTAGTTTTCAGAATTTTGATTATGATATATCAAAGAATTGTATTTCTTTGCATTTATCCTGTTTATGGCTATTCTTTTTTTTTATAGATTTATGTCACTTTTCAAATTTGAGAATATTTCAGCTACTATTTCTTCAAATATTTTTTTAAGCCTAACCTATTCTTATTTCCTTCTGGGACCTAAGTGACACAGTGATAGATCTTTTATTATTGCCCCACTATTCCTGAGGATCTGTACTTTATATTTTATTCCATTTTCTTCTTGTTCAGACTGGATCATTTCTATTGATCTATCTTTATGTTTACTGACTCCCCCCCCCCACCCCCATTATCTCCATTCTGCTCCTGAGCCAATCTAGGAAGTTTTTAAATTCCAGTTACTCTATTTTTAGTTCTAGAATTTTTATTTGGTTCTTTGTTCTATCTTCTGTTTCTTTGCTGGAGCTCTCTATTTTTCTGTTTGTTTCAAGAGTGTTTGTAATTTCTTGTTGGAGCATTTTTATTTTTATTTTTTTTTAATTTTTTAAAAGATTTTATTTATTTATTCATGAAAGATAGAGAGAGAGGGGGGCAGAGGGAGAGGGAGAGGGAGAGGGAGAAGCAGACCCCTCGCTGAGCAAGGAACCCAATGCGGGCTTGATCCCAGGACCCTGGGATCATAACCTGATTCGAAGGCAGATGCTTAACCGACTGAGCCACCCAGGAGCCCCGTTGGAGCATTTTTATGATAACTGCTTTAAAATTCTTGTCAGATAATTCCAGCATTTGGATTATCTCGATGTTGGCATCTGTTGATAATTATCTTTTCTCATTTGAATTGAAAATTTATTGCTTCTTGGTATGACACATAATTTTGGATTGCATTCCAGGCTTTTAAAGTATTAGGTTGTGATGCTATAAACAGATGCTACTTAAATCTGTTTTACCAGGCAACAGACATCTTTAGGTTCAGAAAGCATGACTCGGCCCACTTTTGTAGGTGGAATGTAGTTCCAATGTCAATTTAGTTTTGAAACTTTTGCAGTATTAGATTATCCCGCTTGTGTACTGCTGAGGCCCGTTTGACCCCTGAGTGCTATCCTACCCCACAGTTCACTTCTCCAAACTTTTGCTGTATTGATGCTAATCATTTTCACACATGGGCTGCTTGGGGGTGTGATTGTGAGTTTATGCTGAGATAGAAGAATCTCTTTTCCCAGCCAGCTGCTCTCCTTTATCCCGTCTTCCAATCTCCCCATTCTGATTGGGCAGAGGTGGAATGCCTCTTCTTGACCGATGTTTCCTTGGTGCAGAGCAGGGACTGTAGATGGGATTCCTTCCACAGTCTTCACAGTGCCTGATGTGGAAAAAGGAGGGATGCTGCCCCTGTTTATATTCACGTAGAGTAAGATGGGCTATTGGGTCGGGTAGGGGACAGGGCTCAGCCTCTTCTGCAGTTATTGCTTCATAGTGGGGCTTGCTGACATGGTTCTACGCCATAGTATCCCCAGCACCCAGGGAGGGGCAAGGAGGAGACTGCACACTGTGGCCTCTGCTTGATAGTGCAATATGGGGTGTTTGACTCGGCTCTGCTCCCCAGTTGCTGCAATGCCTGCCGGGAAGAGGGACCGGCAGTTTCTTTGGAGGCGTCTGCTGCAGTATGGGACATAGAGTTCAATGGGTCTGTCCTGAGGGGATGCCTTCTTCCCCATGCTTTGGCTAGCAAAGGCAGTCTCTTATTTAATTTTTGCATCTTTTATTGCTTTGTGTTTCAGGTTGTAAGTTGTAAGCTGCTCTAGTGTCAAGGCCAAGAAATAAAGGAGACAAAATCAAACTAAACCAGGGCACTCACCACCACATTTTTCCTTTAAGGTGCAGGTCCTTAGTCAGTGGCCTCATCTCCCCCTCACAGTCTTCTGGTAGTTGCTCTCTATATTTTTGTTTAGAATCTTTAGTTGTAATTAGTGAGATTAGTACATTGAAATGTGCTTACCCCATCTCGTGTAGAAAGCTTGATTCCTTTCTGTGGCAGTGTGTGTCCAGCTTTGTAAAAGAGTGAGTAGGGTAGGAGGTTCTAACCGAACATCTTCAGCTTCTTGATGAATTTTTAATCAAGGACCATAAGTATAAGTGACCCGTAATTTCAAACAGTGAAGTAAATTCATTGTAAATAGGATGTTATATGTGCTGTTAAGTTAGGAATATAATTTAAATAATTTCACTCTATGGAGTTTGCTTCTCAGGTTGTTAATGCAATGTTTTGGACACACAGAAAAATACACGAAGGGCAACTTTTCTTTTCTCTTCTTTCTTTCTTTTTTTTTTTTTAAGATTTTATTTATTTATTTGACAGAGAGAGAGATCACAAGTAGGCAGAGAGGCAGGCAGAGAGAGAGGGGGGGAAGCAGGCTCCCTGCTGAGCAGACGGTCTGATATGGGGCTCTATCCCAGGACCCCGAGATCATGACCTGAGCCGAAGGCAGAGGCTTTAACCCACTGAGCCATCCAGGCGCCCCTTTTTCTGTTCTTTCTTTATTTCTCTTCCTTTCTCTCTCTCTCTTTCTACAAATTACCTCTTCCTTTCTGAGGGACTGTCTGTGGTGCCTTAGCCTTCATAGGTATAGATGGTGTGGACGTGGGACCCAAGCTTGGCCAACCGTATGCTCTCTCTCAGGATTTGAATCATGAGCAGAGGAACAAAAATGACTGAAGAGATTTGAAATTTATTTCCTGTGGTAGCCACAGGGGCCCTGCATATAACTTTTGTTTTAGCTGAGGTTTCCCTGACAGAGTAGAGCCTGGCACAGGGCTCGTGGGCAGGAAGTATGTCTTGGGAGGTGGTTCCAAGCAAAAGTTGCAGAGGACAGAGAGGGCAAAGAGGGAAGGAGGGAGAGTACAGTCAGAGCTGCTTCCTCTAGCTGATCACTGTCCTAAGCGATTGAGATTTAATCTTGCTGGGGACCGTATGTGGAGCCATGTGGAAAGTGGCTCAAAATTACCCAGTTGGCGGATGGAAGAGGGTAATATTTTTCCAGCAGCTCATGTCCCACTAATGCCACTGAGTTGCTACTCCTTCACGTCTCCCTGTTTTTGTGTATGTGCCTGAGTGAGCTCTTAACACGCGTACTGTGGAGCAGAGACGCCCCATAGAGAAGGGGCTGTTCCCTCCTACCTGTGTAGTTGTAATCTGTAGGAACCCCTGCAATAAAAAGTTGACTCAAGAGGATGTGAGGTGGGACCGAGCAGTCTCTAATATACATTTCCCTCAGTGCCCCTTCTCAAGGCCTCATGGATACCTTGTTGTCCTTCCTCACCTTAATCCAGTGAGCGATTCCCAAATCTATTTATGATGAATTCTCTTTTTTTGCCAGTGTTAGCCAGAACAAGCTTCTGTAGATTGCAACCGAAGAACCCTGACACTTCCATTAATCTGTTCTCTTTCCGTGCGAGATAGTTTCATCTGCGTTAAAAGTCTGTCTCCTTCGCTGAATCTTGGCGTGTCTATCAAAATGCTTGAGCTGTGCTTTCAAGGACCATATGCGTGTTGTTAAAATAGAATCTTCTGGCCCCAGATGCGGAAGTTTCCCCTGTTAGCTTCACAGTTAGGCCTAACTTATTTACATAGTATGTAATGACAGGCAGCACTTCAAGGTTTGAATAGATGTAAACAGGCAGCAAATTGAAAATACGAGTTAAAGAGATACAGGTGGATGGTATCACGTAAATAGTATTTGGTTTTCTGAAATTACAATTATGACACTCCTGAATGATCTCCGATCCCACTGTATTATAATGTGACAGATGTATATTGCTGTGATTTCTCCGGTGATGCTCGCCGCTGCTTCCTTGTCATCTTTAATAACAAAGCGACCGGACAGATTAAATTGAAAAGATTTATTCTCTGTGAATGCCACAGTCAAAGCATGCTGTCATAGTAACAGGTGAAAGCATTTCCACTAGGAGGTTATTATGCACAATAGGGTGGTCCCGCTAGCAACCTCTTTACATCCATTGTACCAATGACACTGTATGTGCATTTCTAACTAGGGCTTGATGGAGAGGGCTTTTGTGATGACTAGCGTCAAAAATTTGAAATGCTAATTATATGGAACCTACTAAAAAATGCCGGTGTCATCGGCGTACTTGAAATTTTACAAAGTAAACAGCTCGGCATGCACAGTACCCAGATTGAGACACACAACATTATTAGGCCTGGGGAGGATGCTTCGTTTCTCTCTCACGTCCCAATTCCATGCATTGTGCAACCACTCTAGACTCTTATCACAATAGATTCATTTTGCCAGATTTATTGACTTTTTGGCGCATTTTCTTTATATTTTTTTGTTGAGGTGTAACTTTCAGTGACATAAATCTTAAATGGTACAGTTTAATGAGTTCTGGGAAATGCACACAACCACATAACCAATAACTCTATCAAAATGGAAAACATTCCCATCACCCCAGATTTCCTTATTGTTTCTCCAGCCGAAAAGAGAAAGCAACCCTTTTCCTGAAAGCAACCATTTTTCTGAAATCTTTTGCTCTACATTGCTTCTTCCTGAAATTCACAGAAATGCACAGTACATATTCTTGTATCTGGCTTGATATCTGCTTTATATTGTATAGTACATATATTCTTGTATCTGGCTTCTCTTTGCTCATCATAAAGTTTTTTGAGATTTATTTAAGTCGTATGTATAACCAGTTTGGTTTTTCTATTGATGGGAAGTATTCCCCAATATAAATATACTACTCCAACATCCCACAACAAAAGTTTGGATAAAGTATAGTTTTACTTCTTCTTTTTCAATCTTTGTAATTTTCACTTAGGTTTCTTGCCTTAATTGTTGTCTAAGACCTCTAGTAATATGCCACATAGACTTGTTAAAAGTTAATATCCTGGCGTTATCCACGATATTAAGGGGGAAAGAAGTCATTGTTTCACCATTAGGTATAACAGTAGCTGTAGATGTTTTTAAGAAATAGGTACCCTCTATGAGGTTATGGCAGTTCCTTTATTTTCTGGTTTGATGAAAGATTTTTGTTTTATCATGAATGGGTGCCAAATTTCGCTAAAAAATTGTCTATATATTTTGAGGCACTAATGTATATATTTTGAGGCACTTTTATTCAGTTAATATGGTGAATGACATCAATTTATACAAATGGTAAATTAATTTTGCATCCCTGGGATAAATCTCACTTGGTCATGTTATGTTATTCTTTTTATATATTTCCAGATATGATTTGCTGATATTTTGTTGAGGATTTTTGCTTTCATGAGAGATATTGGTCTGTAGTTATTTTTCTTCTAATATCTTCATTAGTTTTTTTTAGTGTTATGTCAACCTCACAAAAATGTTAGGGAATGTTATGTCCTCCTATATTTTTTTCAAGTATGTATAAAAATTATTTTTTTTCAAATATTTGACAGAATTCATGAGAGAAACCACTTAAATTAACTTTTTTCTTCTTAAATATCTGACAGTATTCACAAATAAACCATTTGAACCTGGAAAGATTGTAAGTGAAAACTCAATTTTTAACAGGTATATGGCTATTTAAAAATTTTCTTTGTTCTTGTGTCACTTTGGTAATTTGTGTATTTTGCAGAGTTGTCTATTTTACCTTAGCTGTCCATTTTATTGATGTAAAGGTACTTTTTAACATATGTAGTATATGTAGTGATAATCTTGATACTGGTAATTTGAAATTTTCGTCCTTTTTCCTTCGTCAGTCTTACTAGTATTTTTAATTTTTTAAAAAATTTCAAAGTATTAATATTTGGCTTTATAAAGGTTTTCTATATGGTCTTTTGTCAGTGACTTCCATTTGTTGTCTTTGCTGTTTACTTTATTCTTCTTATTTCAAGTTTAATTTAGTCTTGTGTTTCTAACAAAAAAAATGTTGTCTTTTAAAAAGATTAATAAAATTTTAAATCCCTGGCAAGATTCGTCAAGGGGGAAAAAAAGACACAAATTATCAATATCAGGAATCAGAAAGAGAGCATCAATAGGTATATAAACTATAGAGGTCAAAATGAAAACAATAAGATATTATGGATAATTCTATGCCAATAAATTCTACAATTTGGAAGAATGGGCAACTTTCTTGAGAGACAGATAATACCAAAGTTAACATAAAAAAAATAGAAAATAAGAATACTGCCATAGTTACTCACTCAAGAAGCTGAATTTTTGAAGACTAAATCCCTCTCCTCCCCATACTTCATTCTCCATCCTTGATGTCTTTCTCCAGGCATTCTAACAAATATTTTTAAAAGATATAATTGCAGGGCGCCTGGGTGGCTCAGTCGTTAAGCGTCTGCCTTTGGCTCAGGTCATGATCCCAGGGTACTGGGATAGAGCCCCGCATTGGTCTCCCTGCTCAGCGGGAAGCCTACTTCTCTCTCTCCCTCTCCCTCTCCCACTCCCGTTGTTTGTATACCCTCTCTCACTGTCTGTCAAATAAATAAATAAAAATCATTTTTTTTAATAAAGATGTAATTGCAATATATATAAGCTCTTTCAGAAAAATAGCAGCAGAGGAAGACTTCATAATTCTCTTTGTTGTTGTTTTTTTTTAAGGCCAGCATAACCTAAATACTAAAACTTCTAGCAGGCAAAAATAAATAAATAAATAAAATTTCAGACAAATATCTGTTATGAATATAGACACAAAATTCTCTTTAAAAAATTAGCAGATCAAATCTAGTAACACACAAGAAGGATAATACAACATGACCAATGAGTTCATCCCAGGAATCAATGAGGTTGATTTACCATTTGAATATCAAACATTATAATTCATCTCGTTAACAGAATAAAACTTAAAAATCTATGTAATCTTCCATTATATGCAAAAAAGCATATAACAAAATTCAATACCACTTCAAGACATTAAATCACCTCTTGTCAAATAGTAGAAGGGAAGTACCTTAAGTGGTAAAAGTCATCTATGAGAAATCTATGGCTATTATCATACATAATGTTTTCCCTTTTCCCTTAAATTTTGGAAAAAGGCAAAAATATCTATTCTCACTATTTCTATTCAACTTTTGTTAGAAATCCACATCAATTCAAATAGTATAGAAAAACAAGATAAACAAAATATGGATTGAAAAACAAGAAGTAAAATTGTCTTTATTTGAGGATGACATGATTGTGGTTCTAAAAAACTGTGATATTTATAAGAAAAATGATTAAACTCAAAAGTGTATTTTGAAAGATCGAGAATATAATATTAACATATACATCAGTTACATTTTTATGTACATTCAACAAACCATTTGAAAATTAAGTTAAAAATCAATACCATCATAATAGTATTTAAAAACATTAAATCCTAAGGAGTAGACCTAATGAAAGATATGTAAGACCCCCAGATGGAAAACTATGATACACGCCTGAGAGAAATTACAGAAGTCCTAAATAAATATGTAATATGTTCATGAATTGGAGGAGTTATATTGTTAAGTTCTCTGTTGTACCTAAACTGATTTATAGATCCAATTTCTATCAAAATCCAAGCAGGCTATTTTGATAAGGTGATTCCAAAATGTGTATGGAAACGCAAACAACTTAAAATAGCCCAAACAATCTCAAAAAAGAACAAAGTTGGAGGACTTAACTGTATTTGGTTTTGAGATTTACTATAAATCTACAGTGGGTAAGACAATGCATCATTAGTGTGTTCAGATGAATAAATTAACAGAAGAGAATAGAGAGTCCAGAAAATATATGTATGAGATGTTACACATATTCCCCTACATATGTTTAAAAACATATAGAAATACACAGTTCTATATAAATAAAGATAGGATATATTAAGGCAATGAAGCAGAAGAGTAAATCTAGAAATAGAACATTATGAGTGTGTGTGCAAGTACTCGCATCGCCAATTGATACTTGATCCAAGTGTTTAGTTAAAGCAATGAAAAAGCAAAGTCTTTGTCAAAAATGTAACTGGAACACCTGGATATCAATGAGAAAAAGAAACCTTGATCTCTATCTTAAATTTTTACACAAAAATAATCTATGTGGGAGAGCTATATGCACAAAAATAAAATTGGACCGCTTTCTGACACCATACTCAAAAATAAACTCAAAACAGATTAAAGACCTATATATGAGACCTGAAACCATAAAACTCCTAGAAGAAAACATAGGCAGTAATTTCTCTGACATCAGCTTTAGCAACATTTTTCTAGATATGTCTCCTCAGGCAGCAAGGGAAATAAAAGCAAAAACAAGCTATCAGGACTACACAAAAAGAAAAATCTTTTGCACAACAAAGGAAACCATCAACAAAATGACAAGACAATCTACTGAATGGGAGAAGATATTTGAAAGTGATTTCTCTGATAAGGGTTTACTATTCAAAATATATAAAGAATTTATACAACTTGGGCTCTTGGGTGGCTCACTTGGTTGGGCGATGACTCATGATTTTGGCTCAGGTTGTGATCTCATGGGTCGTGGGATTGAGACCCACATGGGGATCGCCACTCATTGGGGAATCTGAGATTCTCTCTCTTCCTCTTCCTTTGCCCCTCCCCACTAGCATGTGCATGCATGCTCTCTCTCTCTCTCAAATAAATAAATGTTAAAAAAAGAAAGAAAGAAAGAAAAGAAAGAAAGAAAAGAAAGAAAGAAAGAAAGAAAGAAAGAAAAAAGAAAGAAAGAACTTGTACAACTCAAGACCAAAAACCAAACAGTCTGATTAAAAAATGGGCAGGGGCATATGGGTGGCTCAGTGAGTTAAGCATCTGCCTTCAGCTTAGGTCATGATCTCAGGGTCCTGGGATCAAGCCATGGGTCAAGCTCCCCACTCAGCCAGGAGTCTGCATCTCCCTCTCCTTCTGCCTCTCCCTCC
>CM052895.1:14170218-14194797 GCA_028534135.1 Potos flavus | reverse complement strand
GCCTCTCCCTCCCGCTTGTGCTCTCTCTCTCAAATAAATAAAATTTAAAAAAAAAGTTTAAAAAATGGGCAAAGGTAGAATCTGAAAAAAAAAAAAAAAATGGAATCTGAAAAAAAAAAATGGGCAATGGATCTGAATAGATGTTTTTCCGGAAGACATACACATAATGAACACACACATGAAAAGATACTCAATATCACTAATCATCAGAGAAATGCAAATCAAAACCACAATGAGATATCACATTACATTTGTCAGAATGCCTTGAATCAAAAGAACAAGTAATAACAAGTGTTGGCAAGGATGTAGAGAAAACCCTTGTGCACTGTTGGGAATGTAAATTGGTGCAGCTAATTTGGAAAACAGTATGGAGAGTCCTCAAAAAATTGAAAGTATAATAATCATATGCTCCAGTAATTCCACTATTGGGTATTCACCCAAAGACAATGAAAACACCAATTCAAAATAATATGTGCACCCCTATGTTTATAGTAGCATATTTACAAAAGCCAAGCTGTGGAAGCAACCTAGGTGTCCATTCCTAGATGAATGGATAAAGAATATATGGTTTATATCCACAGCGGAATATTACTCACCCATAGAAAAGAATGAAATCTTGCCATTTGCAACAACATGGATGGAGCTAGAGAGTATAATGCTAAGCGAAATAAGTCAGTCAGAGAAAGACAAATGCCATATGATCTCGCTCACGTGTAATTTAAGAAACTTTCAAATGAACAAACAGAAAAAAAAAAATAAAGACAGTCAAAGAAAAGATTCTTAAATAAAACAAACTGGTGGTTACCAGAGAGTAGGTGAGTGGGGCAAGACTGAAATAGATAAAGGAGATCAAGCATACACTTCTCTGGATGAACACTGGGCAATGTATAGAATTGTTGAATCATTATATTGCATACCTGAAACTAATGTAATATGTTACCTATATTTCAATAAAATAATGAAATAATTTGTGGTGGTTAATTTATTGAAAATTTAAAGCAGAACCATAAAGCTTCTGCTAGAAAAAGAAAATAAGAGAGAGTATCTTTGTGAGTTTGATGGAGTCAAAGATTTCTTGCTTGATGCATAAAAAGCGCAAACTTTCAATGAAATTATTGATAAAGTGAGTTTCATCGAAAGGCACCGTGAAATAAATAAATAAATAAATAATGTAAAACTGATATTAAAAAAAAATCTAATATAAAAGCCAGAAACTGGGAAAAACAGAACACATACATTTGACTTGCATAAAAAAGTACAAGGAACACTTGAAATTCAATAATAGGAACATGAATGTCCCCGATTTTAAAAATGAGCAAATTGCTTGAATAGACATTTCACAAAAGATGATATATGAACATTCATTAAACACATCATAAGATGTTTATCATCATTTCTCACCAAGGAAATAGGAAATAAAAAATTCAAACCACAGTGAGATACTGTTTCACATTTATTAGAATAGCAAAAAAAAGATACCTATATATCTAACAACAAAGTATCTGTATACCTGTGTCTATGTCTGTGACTATATCTTTATCTAAAAATGCCCAATATTGGTGAACATGTAGAGCTCCTGAAACTCTCCTACATTTTTTTATGGAAGAGTAAAGCAATACTACTTTGGAACAATATTTGTCAGTTTCTTATAAAGTTAAACATAAATCTCCTATGACCCAGCAATTTCATCCTTAGGTATTTTTCAAGAGAAATAAAAACATATTCACAGAAAGACTTGTAGAAGAATGTTTATAGTGGCCTTGTTCATAATAGGCAAAAGCTGGATACAACCCAAATGTCTTTCAAAAGGAATATGGATACACGGTGATATGTTCACCCACGCAAAAGTATATATAGCCATAAAGCTATGGATATAGGCAATAAAGTGTTTGAATCTTAATGTTTAATCATTACATTATGCAAACAAAACCGAACATGAAAGTAGTACATGTTATATGATTCTATTTACACGAACTCCAGAGACAAAACTAAACTGTGATAAAGACATCAGAGTGATTGTTTGGCATCAAGGTAGCTGTTTGACTGGAAAAGGGAATTAGGAAATTTTGGGGGTGAGGAAAATGTGCTGTATCTTGGTTTTTGTGTGTATATGTGTGGCAGTAATGAGTATAGGTATACATAATTTTCAAAATTCAAATGAACACTAAACTCTGTATTTTATTTTACATTGATTATTCGAAACGTGTCCACCAATGTTTTGGATTTGATCCTGTCCATTTTTTCTTTTTGTATTTTTGAGCTTCGTTGGTAGGTTTATACACATTTTGAATTCCTTATGCCTCCTGCCAGTAGATTATGTTGTCTTCCTTTGACTGTTGGTGTTTTCTTTCTTTCTTTTTTTTCTTTTTGCAGGCAGTTATTAGTGAGTCCTCTTGTGGGGCTTGGTTTTAGGCTTATTTCCATTTTGTCCTTAGTCCTTGATCATGGCCTTCAATATAGGGCATAGTCCTGAGTTGTAAGGTGTGACCTTTTGGGATCTCCGCAGAATGGCAAATGCGCATGGTCACATTCCTGCCTCTGGCTTGGCTGGGGATCCAGTCTATTTATGCACCTTCCACCTGTGGCATCTCACTGTTTACACACACAGTCCTGCTCTCAGCCAAGGGCCTGAGGCAAGCTGTCACACTGACGTCTGGGTCCTTGGATTTGTGCTTGCTTCTCTTTTTTTGCACCTCTGTCTTATATAGTCAGCTGTTTCTGCAGACCCAGACTCTCCCCTTATCTCCTCAACTCAAATTGTCTTTCTCACCATTCTTTGCTTGGGGGGCTACTTTTCTGTGCATTGTCAAGAAGGTGTCTGTAGGCAGAAAGCTACAACAAATGTGGAGCCAATTTCGCCTGTCCTCCTTTTCTCACCATGTTCAATTCTCAAAAATCTTTGTCTCAGATATACTGTCCAGTTGTGGAGTTGTTTCCCCAGAAGGGTTAATTGATACCAGTTACTTCATCATGGTTGGAAGCAAAAGTCTCACTGTTGGTGATACTTGATTTTTAAAGTTCGTTTACTCTAGAGGAATGTTATATCAGTTCTTGGTGTTGTGAAGATAAAAGGTTTTTACATATAACTTGTTTTATTGAGTAGGAGAATAGATAAACTGTCTTCTTTAGGAACAAAAAAACTGGTGACTACTGTTAGCAGGTTAATTTACTTGGCTCTGATACTGAGTGATTGAGTTATGGTTTAAAGTAAATGACTATGCAGTACTATCCATCTTTATACCTACGGTGAAACTTGGAACCAAGAGTGCCAAAAAGAAAAAAAAAAGAAAAAAGAAAAAAAAAAGAAAAAAGAAAAAAGAAAAAAAAAAAAGCAAAACCAAAACACAGCAGTTGTAATTTCATGTGTGAGAAACAAAGTTAATTTTTTTTTTATTAAAGATGGAGCAATTATTATTGAAAATTCCAAGGTGTCATTTTAATTGATTTCTTCAATTAGAAAAATCGTTTGGAATTTTGATTCTCTGATTTTAGGTAAAAGTGATAGAAGATACTGTTACAGGATTTTTTTCCTTTGGTGCCCGCGGTTCTGGGTCAGGCCACTTCGAAGAATGAAGAGGTAGACCAGGCAAGGTTGTGGGCAGCAAAGCAACGTCTATTGAGTGGTATGATAGTACAAAGCTCCCAAAGAGGGAGGGGACTCCAGAGGGTTGCAACTGGAGTTTCTAAGTCTAGGGTTTTTATGGGCTTGTTGGCAAGCTGTTTTAATCTGATTAACCCTTCTTGGGGCTGTCATCCAGTCAGGCTTTTGTCATCTATCACATGGGAAAAGGTGGAGGGCACTTTCCAAGGTGGTGTTAAAGTCTTTTTAAGGGTGGTTTCCTCTTGGTGTGGGAGGGCTTGACCCTGCCTGCCTGCCTTCTAACTATCCTTCATCAACGTGTGACCTTAAACAACACTTGTGACTCTTGTTTAAGGGTAAACCCCACTTCAGAAACATCACTGGAAGATAAACAACAAATGGAATCCTATTTCTCATTTTTTTTTAAAAGATTTTATTTATTTATTTGACAGAGAGAGAGATCACAAGTAGGCAGAGAGGCAGGCAGAGAGAGAGGGGGAAGCAGACTCCCTGCTGAGCAGAGGGTCTGATTCAGGGCTCGATCCCAGGACTCTGAGATCATGACCTGAGCTGAAGGCAGAGGCTTTAACCCACTGAGCCACCCAGGCACCCCGAAATGGAGCATTTAAAATACAATTTATAATATGTTATATATTTTAGAATATATATTACATATTTTATAAGTGTTTGAGGATGCAAATGCTGGTCTGCACATCATGGTTATTTGGAGAAAATGAGATGAAACTCTATCTCTAAAGATTTCCCATGTATAAAGTCCAACTGAACATCTTGGGGCATATGCCATCATGTAATAAATATTATCAAATAGACTTGCTTTTTTATTGAAGAGTTTTCTCATCATATTAAGTGGGACATAGAATCTTTAAATAGAGCTTCGGTGTCTACTACTTCACAGAGCTACCAAAACAGGAAGCATTTATTTCTTGATCAGTGTTTACTGAGTACCTACTATGTGCTTGGTCCTATCCTAGAAGTTGGGAGTATTACCGTAAGTAGAATAATCTAGTGGGGGAGGCAGTCATTAATTAATTAAATAAATTAAATACATATATACATGTATTTTCAAACTATAAGGAATATTATGAAGAAAAATTAAAGGAGCTCACATGTGAGATCGGAAAACACTGCACTGAACAATTCTGGTAATTTCTAAAGACATTTTTGCACTATTTCCTTCCTTCTTTCCTTCCTTCCTTCCTTCCTTCCTTCCTTCCTTCCTTCCTTCCTTCCTTCCTTCCTTCCTTCACTTGAGAAATCTGTATTAAATCTATCGTAGTTATATTCCAGGCACTGTGCTAGCAGCTGGGGAAAAAAATTGTAAATAAAATAGTCATGATGGCTTCTTGAAATTTATGATTTAGCTATTCAAGTGACCAGATGTTTTATAGAAGTAGAATTAAACATTGCCATTTCCCTTGCAAAATCACAAGGGAAAAAAAAAGAAAACCACAGAAATTATCTGCAGATGAAATTAAATCACACAGGTATTATTAGTGATGCCAATTACATACTGACCTTTGTAACAACACATGAACAAGCCTGCCATTTATTGTCAGTGTTTACAAGAAGAAAGGGGAGGCTCTGTTGACATCATTAAGTAATAGCCTTGATTACTGAAAAGGGAGAAGATGCAGAGAAGAAAGTCAGAAGAATCTCCTGATTGCATTATGGTTTTCTAGTAGGCAACAGATTGTCTTTCCCTGGAAGACTTACCCTTTGTTATTTGTTCCTAAAATTAATTCTGTTTGTTTAAATATTCACAAAACGTATAATTTCTTACTTCGCCTCTAGTAAATAGATATTATAGATAGATTTTAAAATAAGAGGTCTCAAATTCAATAACATCTTTTTATAAATGATTATTTCAAATTTCATTTATTAAGGCTTAATTACTATCTCTCTATATAATGAGTCCACTGCATACCTTATAAATGCTTCTAATAATCATGTGAAATTTTAATGAATACACAATAATGGGCTTATTAATTTTAAATTAAATGTACTTGTTCATTTTTGAAAATAAATTTAAAGTGCCACTATAAATAACTCAGGAAAGTGAATTCATTTTTACATGGGAGAGACTATTAGTTTGGACGTTTATAACTGTAAATACTCTCGTTCTTCTCAAAGAATAAGAGTAGCTGTTGGAATTTGAGTGATTTTTTTGGGTCTGTGTGCTACGCATATATAGTCATTACTGAATATTTGTTACATGGATTATTTAGTTTAATTTTTATGCAACGGTAAGGCAGGCCTGGTATTATATTCCATTTAGAGATGTGGAAAAAAGGTTTACAGAAGTTACTTGGCAAGCTCAAAATCATGTCTTCTACGAGTTGATCAGATTTCAGTATGAGTGTCTAAAATCCCAGGGACTTAACCACTGTTTGAGTAGAGTAATATCATTGACTTACTTTCTACTTTCTAATTTAATTACACTTGGTAAGGGGTTCATCAAAGCTGGAAATTTTCTTGGTGAAAATGTTGCTGGAAAAACTTTGGCTTTCTCAATAACAATAGGCAAAATGATAACAATGAAAGCTGAACACCTTTGTCTTAAAGGGGGAAAAGTACGAGGGAACAGCTCATATTGGTCCACAGAAGAGGGTTGTTAAATACTAACCTGCACACCACTGAATATAACTATAATCAACAAAATTGGGCTCTCTGCCCCTCCCCATTCAACAGACAGATGCATCTTCTGGTGCAGTCTCAGCTATGTCCCCAAGACACAATGGTGAAGGTCAGAGTAAATGGATTTGGTCATACCGGGTGCCTGGTCACCAGGGCTGTTTTTAACTCTGGTGAAGTGGATATTGTCACCATCAGTGACCCATTCGTTGACCTCAACTACATGGTCTACGTGTTCCAGTGTGAGTCCACCTATGGCAAATTCAACAGCATAGTTAAGGCTGAGAATGGGAAACTTCTTATCATTTGATAGCCATCTCCATCTTCTAGGAGTGAGATCCCACCAACATCAAATGCGGTAATTCTGGTGCTGAGTATGTTGCAGAGTCCACTAGGGCCTTCACCACCACGGAGAAGGCTGGGGCTTACTTGAAGGGTGGGGCCAAGGGGGTCATCATCTCTGCCCCTTCTGCTAATGCCCCCACATTTGTGATCAATGTGGATCATGAGAAGTATGACTACTCCCTCAAGATTGTCAGCAGTGCCTCCTGCACCACCTGTTGCTTGGCCCCTCTGGCCAAGGTCATCCATGACAACTTTGGCATCATGAAGGGACTCATTAGAACAGTCCATACCATCACTGCTGCCTAGAAGACTGTGGACAGCTCCTCTGGGAAGCTGTGGCGTGATGGCCAAGGGGCTGCCCAGAACATCATTCCTTCTTCTTCTGGTGTCACCAAGGCTGTAGACAAGGTCATCCTTGAGCTGAATGGGAACTTTCTGGCATGGCCTTCTGTGTCCCCACCCTCAGCATGTCAGTCATGGTCTGATCTGCTGCCTAGCAAAAGCTGTCAAATATATGACATCACGTGTGTTGTGAAGCAGGCATCAGAGGCCCCCCTCAAGGGCATCCTGGGGTACACTGAGGACTAGGTTGTCTCCTATGACTTTAGCCGTGACACCCACTCTTCCACCTTTGAAACTGGGCCTGACAATGGCCTCAATGGCCACTTTGTCAAGCTCATTTCCTGGTATGACAATGAATTTGGCCTTATGGTCCACATGGCCTCCAAGAGTAAGAGCCCTCTGGACCACCAGGTCCAGTGAGAGCAAGAGGAAGAGAGAGGCCCTCAGCTGCTGGGGAGACCTCACCCCAATCCATCCCCCAACACATTGAGAATCTCTCAACCTCTATGCAATTTCCATCCCGGACCCCCTGCAAAAGGGAAGATTTGGGGGAGACTTACCTTGTCATGTACCATCAGTAAAGTATACTGTACCCGGCCAAACAACAAAAAAACAAAATAAAAGATTCAGGATACATGTTAAGGAAGCAGGTCCCTGTTGTCTTTTTCTGCCTGTTTCAAGTAATCATAATGCTTTTTGATTATTCACATATTAATGGAAATTTAACTCTTGAGAGATATTTAAAACTTCTTTCCACTTTTATATTCAGTCTAATGGAAAGCCATAGGTAAACATCCTATCAATAAAACCCAACCATTTATTTCTATGGAATGACTTTCATATATGCATGTATTTCTTTTTCATTTATACTTTATGCCATATCTCTAGAAGAGTATCATCTCAGTCCATCCATACTGGCAAAAATCAACATCTTGAATATTTTATTTTATTTTCACGTATTCTTCTTTTGATGCTCTTGCTTATTTATTATTTATTTATTTATTTATATTTTTAAAAGATTTTATTTATTTATTTGACAGAGACAGAGAGATCACAAGTAGGCAGAGAGGCAGGCAGAGGGAGAGGGGGGATGCAGGCTCCCCTCTGAGCAGAGAGCCTGATGCGGGGCTCGATCCCAGGACCCTGAGATCATGACCTGAGCCGAAGGCAGAGGCTAACCCACTGAGCCACCCGGGCACCCCGATGCTCTTGCTTATTTATATAGATCTGAATTTCTGACCTATATTACTTTCCTTCACTCTAAGTAACTTCGTTTAACATTTTTTACAAAGCAGGTCTGGTGGCAACAGATTCCTTCAGTTTTTTTTTTTGTCTAAGAAAGTCTTTATTTCTCTTTGATTTTTGAAGGATTTTTTTGTAGGGTATTGAATTCTAGGTTGGTGGTTTTTTTTCTCAACACTTTCACTCTACTCTCCTTGCTTGCATGGTTTTTGAGAACATGTTGGATATAATTCTTATCTTTGTTCTTCTATAGGTATGGTATTTTTTCCCTTTGGCTTCTTTTAGGTTCTTTTCTTTATTTTTGATTTTTTGTAGTTTTATGTAAGTTTTAACAAAGCTGCAGGAAAAGATGTGTGTGTGTGTATGTGTGTATGTATGTATGTGTGTGTGTGTATTGCTTTAATCAATTCTAAAACAAATTATCAGTGATGCTCAGCAGCAAGACAGATAACTTCTTTTTTTATGGATAACTTCTTTGGAATATTATTTCTTCTCCTGCTGCCTTTTTTGTTTATGTACATTTTGTTTGTTTATTTGTTTTTAAATAAACTCTACCTCCTATGTGGGGCTTGAACTCATGACCTCGAGATCAAGAGTCTCATGCTCCTCCAACTGAGCCAGCCAGGTGTCCCTTTCCTTCTCCTCTTTACTTCTCTTCCTCCTAATTTTTCCTCTTTCTCTTCCTCCTCTCATATTTCTCATCTGCCTCTTTTTTTAAAATCATATAACAATCTAACACTGAACTCTTTAAACGAGGCCAGAGCAAAACTTGGCTATTTTGTGTGGTCGACTCTCTTGAGTTGTATGTACTCACAGTGCCCGTAAGGGCAATAACTAGTTTTTGAATGAACAAATGGTACTGTTAATGCAAATGTACTCAGAAAGAGAGGTAATTGAATAGGAAAATCATATGCACAGTTTCTACAGAAAAATAATTCTTTTTTCCCCCCATGTTCTCGCGTTGCTTTGATTAAAGAATGTAACTCTGAAGGGCAGGCTTTATTATACAAAACTAAGTTTTCTTGGGTGGTCTGTTTGATTGCTTGGCTAAAGACATATCAAAAAGCTGTCATTTGAAAGATTCTTTTCTCAAATTTATGTGGTTAAAAACTCAGAAATACTGACTGTGTTTGTATTTCTACTGTGTGAAACATGACATCATTCAAAGGACAACACCAGAATGAGGACCATTTCCTAAACAGACTGCTTTTCAATTAATGAGTACAACTCTGAACCTGAGTCTAGGAAAGCTGACTGTCATGACACTCATCTCTTAAATGAAATGTAAAGTCTTGGTGGGGGGAGAGGTTTAGAATCACAGTCTGTGAGAGCTTGGTGTTTAATTTTTAGACCAAATTGTTTTTTCCTTTGTAAACTCACCATTTTTGTCTGTATAGCATCTTAAACTTCATTCTTATTTTTCTATTGCTTTGGAAGTCAAAAAGGAATCTTCCATAATTAAATTCCTTTATCAGCAATGCTGTTGCTTAAATTTTATAGTGATGATGGATAATCAATGCCATTGAAAATGATTTCCACTGAGGGGGTTCGTCTACCCTCTTGAAAGCCTGTTTTACTGTTTGTAATCATTCTTGCCATGAAATGTTCCTATGTCCACCAAAAAAACCAACACCAAAGCCAGAACCAAAAACAAACAAACAGAAAACCCCAAAAGAAACAAACAAGAAAAACTAGAGTTGAAAAATTCAGCCCGTGTCAACACACATTTGTTAAGCCTTGAATAAGCAGTAGATACTGACCAGATGCTGAGTTACACATATAAATAAGCCCTCAAAAATGTTTATGGTGATAAGAGAGCAGCCCCAGAACTACAGAGTATAATGCTGACTAATGGGTGTCTGGGGAGAAGTATTGATTGTGAGGGTGCTTTAGTTCTGACATTGACCATCTCATTGATTAGTAAGGTTGGTTTAGTTGACTTGGCTAGCTAGGTGCATATCTCTTTTCTTCTTTACCTCTCTGTCCATGTGTCTGTAGGATTTTGTCAAAGAGGGAAACTTTCCAGGTGAGAAAGGGCTATTTATTAGCCAAAGCATAGTGTAAGTATAAATAAAATATTCAGGGGAAAGCTACAGGGAAAAGGTGTCATTTGAACGAGTCCTTGGAAGATGAGTGCTATTTTGACAGTGAAGGATGAACATGGGTGTGTGAAAGACGTTTCATAGATGAGGAACAGCATGGGCTTGGTGGTAAGATACAAAGGGTGTTGCAGAAGGCAAGATTACTAAGGAATGGCAGGGCATGACCATAGCAGTAGATTCAAAAGAGTGGGACCATCCATCTTTTAAAAAGTGAACTCGATATATCAATTTTGAGTGGATTTCAGAATAATGTGTTGCCAAGAATTCAACTTGAGGAATTATTTAATCACAAAAAGCTTATAGGGAGCATGAGGAAATACAGAGATTTTAAGAAAAAAAAAATGGAAAAGAAAACTTAAAAGAGTAAGAGATGAGAAAGATGTTGAAGACAAGAATGTGCTCAGAAAAATAAGTTGGAAACATCTTCTAGATAATTGACCTTTATGCAATTGACCGTGGGTGTGCCACTTGGGGAATTGGGTAAATCCCAAGACAACGCATGACTTTATTTACTCCTTCAAGATCTGAGACTGTGCTGCAGATCTTAAGCTGTCCTCTCCTGTGCAGTGAATTTCAGGGTCTGAACAGCACTTTCATTTTTCAGAGAGTAGAGAGCACCCAGTCCACCATACGAATGAGAATACTCTTCCTCTAGTTAGCACTTTCAGCTGTCAGGCCTGGAGAAAAACACTGCTCCTTTCCCGGCAGCAGCATCTCACAGGGTGGCTGATGTTGATTAGGGAAGGCTATATTAAAATTACCCAGAAAACTGTCCCTCCCCCTTTGAGATGAATACTTGTGAAAATGAGTGGGCATTAGGCTATGTTTTGTATCTGAACCAGCACATGCTCTTAAAACAATGTTATTTCAGAAACTTTTTCAATTAGGAGGAAAAAAGAATCTGCTTAAATCTGGATCTACTACTAATCCCAGTATTAAAAACACAGCTACACAGTCTTGTTTGTTTGTTTGTTTTTTTATTTCTCTGGGGTTCAGGCTTCACATGTGGTTAGTCATGTGCAAAACAGAAGGAAAACTTCCACTGTCAATTTATGTTGAGTCCCATCTGCCATGAACGGTAACCCATGATCTCTCCTACATCAGGTATTTTTGTTGTCTTCTTGTTGCTATTTTACAAAGAATCTGCAATCACTTATTCTGTGCGTCTCACCCAGTTCTTGAAAAGAGACAACACTTGAAAACATAATGACCAGATGATCTCAGGATCCAAGAAACCTTCAGATGTTTGCTGGGAACTATTGAAAGATGCGTCAGTTTGACAAAAGCAGGAAATGTTAATTTTCAGCTCTTTTATAAATAGAGGGATGATCTGTAAAGAGAAAACTGTTGTCACAGCAAATGTACACTTAAGTGATTCAAACCTAATTAGTGGTTATATGATTCACTTTGAATATATTTACTGTAACAACTGGTAAACTCTGTTTCAAATTGGGCTGTTGAATAGACTATTTTTTTTTTTAAACAAAACACTTCTGAAAATTTCTTCTTGTTGTTCTTATCCAAACCAACATTTTTCATACCTTCGTCCTTGATGTATGTGCTATATATAACCAGTGATTAACTCTCTCTGTCTTCTTTTGGTTCCGACTTTACTCCTCCATGCAAAATTCCTAACATATTTACTCGAAGAAGACATATTAGCATTACCCACTTGTTCTCGGCAGCAGAAGGATGTGTTATCTGGTGAGAGTGTGTAGTAAGTAGAGAGTTACTCAATTATGAAAAATAGAGTCATGATCCCCAAAGACTGTTGAACAAGATGTCCAAAGCAATTGTTATATGGTAATTCTTTGCTAAGCATTCTTGTTTCGTTAAATACTTGACTAGGTGTGACCAAGAAAAGAGGAATTCAAGCAGAGTGGTAATTTAGTGACTGTAAATGCAAACAACTTGCAATTAAAAGAAATCTTTATATAAAGCAGATATAAGGGGTGCCTGGGTGGCTTCCTCGTTAAGGATCTGCCTTCTGCTCAGGTCATGATCCCAGGGTCCTGGGATGGAGCCCCCATGTCGGGCTTCCTGCTCAGTGGGGAGTTTGCTTCTCCCTCTCCCACTCCCCCTGCTTGTGTTCCCTGTCTCGCTGTCTCTCTCTCTGTCAAATAAATAAATAAAAGCTTAAAAAAAAGAAAAAAAAAACAGACATAATTTATCTCTTGGCTGTACCACAGATATATTTGGGGGAAATCATTATCATAGCCAAATACTCTAAAATTCAGATAATATATGCTTCAGACCAGCAGTAATGGAAAGAAAAGTCTTCTCTTCTTTCATATGCTTTCAAAAAATGTGATTATAAAAATAGCAAGTTTGTGGCAGATATTTTGGAAAACATAGGAGCGTATAGGAAAAAAAGAAAAAAAATGTAATTCTTCTACTCATAACATTTAGAAGTATTTTGTTTCCTGTTTCTCAGTCTCAGCATGTGGAATTAAAAAAAAAAAAAACAGAATCATATTATATATGCACTTCTGTAGCTTTTTAGAACACAGTTGCTTTTCTAAGTGCCTGCTTGGATTTCTGCATGCCTCATGGGGCTCTTTGAAAACCTGGTTCCTCGCTCCAGAAATAGACGTGGATCCACAAAGAATACTGCTGTTTCATAGCTATGCCAACATGCATTTTCCTAGAAATGTGAGACACTTGTTGGTAGTAGTAACTTTTGCCTACTGGTCTGTGAAGACTTAGGTATTAGACATGAACAAGTATTAAAAATAAGCATAAACTTTAAGGTACATTTTATCAGGGAGACTTGAGGGAAGGAAAGTTTCTAGAAGATTCTTTAGGACAGTCAGTGCAGAGTCCTTGAGATATGTCTCAAAGCCATAGTCATCTGGGTGGTGAGGACAAAGTTAGCTGAGTTGGAAGGATTTCACCTCTCTACTAGATGTCCTTAAACTCCAGTTGGGTTTAAGGACAGTGTGAATGAGGTCTTGATTTTGGCATCCACGTCAGCTAGTTAGCTTTCTATGGAAAAACAAATTAAAAAAAGCAAACAAAAAACTCCATTCCTTGGCTGCAAACATGTGTGACCTCATGAGTTCAGTCACATCACTTTGTTTTCTTTTTGAATTGTAGCTGGAGAAATGAAAAAAGGATCACACTGACAGCAAAGAGAAAATTACTTTCCCATAGTGGGTGGATAATGTGCTATGAGGTCAGATTCTTAAATACTGTGGTTGGAAATTTCTTTTTTTTAATTTCTATAAGGCTGAGTGATTTTATTACCACTAATAACCTGTGTGACTCTGAAAGCTAAAATAATATGGGTAATCAAAATTTATGCTTTAGGACAGAAGATTATTACCTGTAGATGAGAGGGAGGGTATTCTTCTTTCCCCAATTTTCTCCGCTAACGACACTGTGGGTGAGTAACCATGTGACACTTGGGCTAACGTTCTGTGGTGGATAGGCAGGGAGGCCCTTCTTCGAAATATCACATGTTGGTGGCTGTAGGCAGTGAACTAGGCAAGTGATGGAGTGGTCAGAAACTAAGAGCAAAAGGACCCCTTGGAGAGACTGCGGAGGAGGCTGATGTCAAGACGTTTGGCCTCGTCTTTGAGAAGTCCGTTCCTTAAACTGTTGAGTTTTAATTTCTTTGCAAGTTTATTTTAAGTGAAAACATCTCTTTATGATGGAGACTATTTATTCCACCTTATAGGAGTCGGACGGTTTTCTTCCCCATGTTCAGCAAGATGGCCATTTTCGGGTTTTAAATGAGGAATTGGGGAGAATAGTATTAAAAATATGCTGGTTTTAATCTGGGTTCATGGAAGAAAGGACTTTTGATTATTATTCAAATATGAATGAATTCGATTTGTGAATTCTGGTTCCAATAGTTAAAGGAAAACAATTTGGAGCAGAGGTAACAGATTAAAATATGTGGATTTCCTCCAGAACTCTCTAAATCCAATTAAATCTGACCCTGGGCCTCCTCACATGAGGGTGCCAAGAATCCTAGCCTCAGTCAATTACTATCCATTCTTCCAGAAATGGACTTGTATTCCAGTGGTCCTACATAGTTTAGAAAAGTGATTTCTCAAAAAAAATCTGTGCATATGATGTCCTATTAATATATTTATTATAAAACATACAAAAAATAGAAATACAGAGACTTCTGCAACAATTATTTTTCCAGTATTTAAATTTTAATATTAATGGATTACACCTTTGTCGTACTGTTATTTATAATTATTAGTGAGGAAAACCTGATTGAGTGTGCTTTATAGTTTTGAAAATACTCCTTTTATCAGTGATGCAAACGTTGGCTCATAAGTCCAGGTTAATTTCACACTTGGTTTTAATGAAAACAAAGCTGAAAAAGATCTAATAAAGATAAGAAGACTCATATGGATGAAGTGCAAGCTTGATTCCATTTGTGAAATTATAACTTTTTCATATCTAATAATAGGAGGGTTTTGTTGAAATTTATCTGGTACATTTCCATGTTCCATGATGTCATTGAGTTAGTGGTTCTTATCCATTAGCACAAAGGTTTTCCTTTGTTACATTTTTACTGAAGGGTTTAAATCCAGTGAACGTTTTTGCGTAGATGATTAAAAAACAGCCTAGAAAACTGTGTCTCTAAGTTTTGAAAAGTGTAAGAAATCAGTTTTTTTTTTTCTTTAAAGGATAATATGCTTACTTAATTTTGGCAGCAAAGTCACATTGTTTCCATTTCCAAAGATCTATTTTCAAAATGCTGTGTTTCTAACTTAAGATTCTTTCAGCATGTAGTCATTTCTTTCCATTCACGTTTAAAATGTCACTTTTACCTTGAGGGAGCAAATATGGGTGATTACTTTTTTTGTTTGTTTTTGGGTTTTTTTTTTTTTTTTTTAGAGAGAGAGAGGAGGAGAGGGGGAGGTGGGGGAGAGAATCTCAAGCAGACTCTATGCTCAATGCGGAGCCTGAGGCGGGGCTGGATCTCACAATCCTGAGATCATGACCTGAGCCAGAATCAAGAGTCAGATGCTTAACCGACTAAGCCACCGAGTAGCCCTGCTTTGGTTGTTTATTTATTTATTTTTAAATCTTCTAGGTGTCTTAGCATTGACATTCACTTATTATCACAGGAAGGTAAACAAATTTGAAGTGCATTTTTTTTTCGTACAAAATTATACATGCGTAACTTATCTTTAAATTTGACAGTCCTGGGGCACCTGGGTGGCTCAGATGGTTAAGCGTCTGCCTTTGGCTCAGGTCATGATGCCAGGATCCTGGGATTGAGCCCCGCATCGGGCTCCCTGCTCGGTGGGGAGCCTGCTTCTCTCTCTCCTTCTATTACTCCCCCTGCTTGTGCTCTCTCATTCTCACTATAAAATAAAGAAATAAAATCTTAGGGGCGCCTGGGTGGCTCAGTGGGTTAAAGCCTCTGCCTTCGGCTCAGGTCATGATCTCAGGGTCCTGGGATCGAGCCCCGCATCGGGCTCTCTGCTCAGCGGGGAGCCTGCTTCCCCCTCTCTCTCTGCCTGCCTCTCTACCTACTTGTGATCTCTCTCTCTGTCAAATAAATAAATAAAATCTTAAAAAAAAAAGAAATAAAATCTTAAAAATAAATAAATCTGACAGTCCTCTTAAGTACTCTGCCATTAGCTAACATTAAATAAAGGATGGTCACACACCATCTCATTCCACTTCACGGAAAGATTTCCTATTTGAGATCCCATAAACCTATAAACTGATGTACAGAAGCTGCAAAACAGGGACACGTGGAAAGTCAGTGAGAGCCTCGGCAAGCCTGGTTACCCTCTGCTCTGTGGACCTACCCATCTCCCCTCCAGGTAGCCAAATCCTGGGGCTGCTGGAGGAGAGTGTGACAAATGGATTATGTTTAAGTTCTTTCTTTCTTTTTTTTCTTAAATGAATCTAACCGTTAGATGCAACTATAGGAGTATATTTATGCCTGGGAAATGACTGATGTACTCTCTTCAGAATGTCTCCTCTGACCTTTGACTCACAGACACCAGGGGACAGTGTTGAAGCCTCCAAGGCTGTGTTGCTTTTGTGTTGGTCTGAAACTTGGGGACATTCGGTGAGGCTGGGGCTTGGCTGCCCAGTGTTCAGCCTCCCCGTGGATAGTTGCTCCTGTGTGAGGGCCAGCTACCTCAGCACAGTCCTACAAGCAAGTGGAATCATGGCTCTGTGGACCCATGGAATGTTCTACTAGGGAGTTGTGGGTGTTTGCCCCACAAAGGAAGTTCTTTATGCAGTTTCAGTTAAATCACCATGAGCTTCTAGACCCTCAACTTCCTACTGACTGGAATTTTTTTACTGTTTTGAAAATATTCATTCAGTCTAGGTTCAGTGTGGGGAGTTGATGGGGGCGGGGGGGGTGGACAAGCATGCGGAGTGGATTTGAGGAGTTTGAGGAAGGCTCCCCTAACTCACAGCCTTTTCTACCGGAAAGCCCGAGAGTTAATCAGTGAGATTTGCATTTGAATGCCAGATCCACTGCTTACTAGGATGAGGGACCTTAACAAAAGGTTTAATGTGCTGGAAACTCAGTTTCCTCTTCCATAAAATAAGCATAAAAGTCTTATCTTTCCGAGCTGGCGAGAGGATTAAGGATAATGTATGTGAAGTGTTTAGTACACTATCTAGGTATTCAATAAATAGTGGCTTTTAACCCATTTTTTCTTACCCCCTCCTTTTCTGTGTGGATCAGATCCCTTCTTCGTGTTTGGAATGAACAAGGGGAGTATTATAGACTGAATATGTCTCCTCAAAATTCATTTGTTGGAGCCCTAATCCCCCATGTGTTGATATTTGGAGGTGGGGCCTTTGAGAGGTGATTAAAGTTAGATTCGTTCATGAAGATGGGCCTTCATGATGGAATTAATGCCTTGTCAAAAGAGGAAGAAACGCAAGATCTCTCTTTGTTTCTCTCTCTCCCTCATTCTCTCTCTCTCCCCTCTCCCACAATGAGAGGATGCGGCAAGAAGGTGGCAAACGGTCTTACAAACCAAGAAGAGAGCTCTCGTATTCGATGAACAAAATATACTTATTTCAAACAATGAGAACTTGGGACTCAGAATGTCTAGATGTGAGTCCTAGCCCTGACACCTATTCTGTGTTACCTTGGAGAAATTATGTAACCTCTTGAAGTGTATTTCCTCATCTCTAAAGTAGGTTTAAGTAATACCTTACTGAGTGCTTGTGAAAATTGAATAAGATAGTTCACATAAAGTTATTGACAACAATAATAATATTACCAGAGGTTGATGGTATTCCTTGGGGGATTTTATGTGACGTGAAAAAGACGTTGTTCCCACTGTCAAGGATTTTATGACCAGAATGAGCTGCTTCTTAGCTTGATGAGTGTTTCTAGATGCAATAAGATTGGCATACTGGGGGCTGCATTGTCTATAGTGAACGGTGAAGTGCATGTGCATTTCTAAGTATGCTATCACGTTCGCTGTGCCAGATGTCCTTCTCTGTCTCATTCATATTCAGCATGCTTTTTCTGATACGAAATCTTTCTTGTATATTGCTCTTTTTTTTTTCTTGGCAATCTTAAGTTTGCTACACTGTAACATGTCAAATAATTTGAAATTCCATTCTTGGGAGTATCATACCCGACTCATTTCATGAAATACAAATGAGAGATTCAAATCCCAAGATAAACACTTATATTAGGGTTTATATCAATAAAGTTCTTTTTAATCCTTATTATTTTCAAAGATAAAAGATGAATAGAAAAAAAGGAAAACACTTTTTTCCTTACTCAAAATTCTAGATCTTGGTTACAAAATACATCAGTTACATTGTTGACATGGTGATGTAGTCTTTTCAGCTAATGAATTCAAAATAAATCATGCTACTGAATTTATAATTCAAGCATTTTGCTATTGTTCTTCATGTATATATTTTCTTAACGTGGGAATGTTTGTTCAACGTGTTCTATCTGAGGGTATTTTAGTTCCTTACAAATACATCCAGACACCCCGTCCCCCAGGAACAGACTCTGGATCCAGAAGCATCAACTCAAATTTTAGATCCATGAAAGACTTACGTTAACAGTTACAAGGTGTGCTCCTTTTGGGCTCATGGGCCCTTATCACTCAAGCACAAAAGGTATAAGTGGAAACAATTTCTTCCTTATTTCCCCTTTCTTTTCTCTTTTTTTGGGGGGGTTGGGGAGGGGGAGGGAAGGAATAAAAAGTCTGGGATTCTATTGAGTATCACAAAAAAGAGGCTGGATGATTCTACATAGTATTATGCCTATTGCTTCTGCATTGGTTATCTTTCATTTTCTCTTAAAATCCCTATAAAAGAAGCTTTAAAATTACACTCGTTTCTCAACATTCAAGAGAAGGAATGATTATAGTTGTAGTAAAAGAAAATGTTTTTAAGATTCTGAGAAAATCCCTAAACTGGAAGCAATGTGTCCACTGAGGGGAAGACATTGTGCTATTACCAGAGGGATTTTACGGGAATGGAAAAGATCTTATTCCTGTTCTCAAGGAATTTATGACCTAAAGGGAAATTAAGAAAAGATGTGACTCTCACCGAAAGTCTAGGCTGCACTTTCCTATAGCATTTCCCCTTGGCACCTTTCTGGACAGAGGAGCACTAAATGTGAATAACAATTATTTTTAAAATTCCCCTCTGGGGAGAATTAGCATTAAGGAAAATATCAAAATATTGCTTCAGAGATGAGCAGTGAATAACAGGATAGTGAAGAGTTCAGACTACCCCACCTAGTCACTATATTCACTATATGAATCAGAGAGAGTTAATATTTGTTTCAATGTCAAGTCCCCGTGTCCACTTTCCCTGAGTCAGAAACATTATTATCCTTACCCAACATCAGTGTTCCTCCCAAAGAGACCATATCCTCCATCTTCATGGGTGTTGTTTAATTGTTCATCAGCTCCTTTCAGGGAGAGAAAACTGTACCTGTTATGTATTTATTTATTTATGATTTTAATTTTAAGTAATCTCTATGTCCAATGTGGGGCTTGAACTCACAACCCTGGGATCAAGGATTGCATGCTCCACTGACTGAGCCAGCCAGGTACCCCAAAGTGTGCATATTTAAAAGCTAATAAATTTTATGTGTGGTTATTAGTAAGGTTGCCTAGATATTGCCTCTTTCACCGATAAGCTAACATTACAACAAATAGCTGAAGTGTAAAATAGAATCTGTCATATTAATCTTTTTCTTATTTTGAAATGGTACATGAACTGATTTTGAGAAATTGAATTGACGGGATGAAAGTAAAAGTTTTGAAAGCTTATTTAGAAGTCAAAAAATTGAAGACATAATAGAGGTGAAGAGTGGAAAATTGGAAATAACATTTTCTGTCTTGCAGCCACCATCCTCCCAACACTCCAGCTTTGTATAAAATTATTTGGGAAATATTTTAGAATCTCCCTTTTCTTATGTGACTGTATTTTGTTATCAAACTATCAATTTTGTTATTGATATTTAT
The DNA here is from genome assembly GCA_028534135.1 of Potos flavus. NCBI lineage: Eukaryota > Metazoa > Chordata > Mammalia > Carnivora > Procyonidae > Potos > Potos flavus. The sequence continues at coordinate 14,175,079 of CM052895.1, read as the reverse complement.
ACAATATAGATATAAATGAGATCCTTTAATTGTTTCTTATCCAATGTGTATAATTTCCTGTTTTAACTAAAATGTCTGTAACATTGATGTGAAAGTGAATTTAAGTAAGGCTGGTTTGGTGTAAAGAGGTAGTGTGTTGGAAATCCTAGAATCACCGAATGCTAGGATTTTTTGATCTCATACCTTCCACTTAACTTTGGTTTCCATAAAGGAAAAGTGGCGATGGGATGTTCCTCCCCTGCAACCCCCTCACCAGCTTTGTTAAAATGTAATTGACATATAATATTGTGTAAGTATAAGGTTTGCATACACTGATGTATTACAATACGATTATCCCTGTAGCATTAGCTAACACCTCCATCACATCACAGGTCACCATTTCTTTTTTTGTGGCAAGAACAGTTAAGATTTACTTTCTTAGAATTTTCAAATATACAATGGGTACTGTTAACTAAAATCACAATACTGTGCATTAGATCCTGAGACGTTATTCATCTCTCACTGCAAGTTTATACCCATTGACCAACCTCATCCCGCCACCCCTAGCCCCTGGAAACCACCATTCTACTTTGTATTTCTACCAGTTCAGCATTTTTAGGTTCCACATATGAGGGATACCACACAGTATTTGTCTTTTCTGTCTCACTTATTTCCCTTAGCATTATGCCTATGTATATCTCTCTCATATCTCTCTCTACGTATATGCCACATCTTTATCCGTTCGTCCATTGATGAGCACTTGACTATTGTGAATAATGCTGCAGTGAACATGGGAATGCATGTAGGTCTTTGAGATTTTGATTTCATTTCCTCTGCATATATACCCAGAAGTAGGATCGCTTGTTCATATGGTAGGTATATTTTTCATTTTTTTTGAGGACCCCCCCCCATACTGTTTTCTGTAGTGGCTATAGCAATTTATGTCCCTATCAATATTACACAAGGGTTGTTAAAGGGATGTTCTTGTCAGGTAAACTCTTCCCCAGTCTTGGACAGACTGTTTTCTAGCAGCTTGTCTAATTTTCTGCCTTTGGCAGGGCAACTGCAATGAAAATCTTAGGTACCCTTTGACTATACCTTGTGGGAATTTCAAACCTAGAACATCTCTTAAGCAGCTGAGTCTCTCCTTTTGCTCCCTCTAGACTAATCTTCAAGTTCTCCACTATCAAAGGTATCCTTCAGGAGTACCTGTGTCTGTGAAATACTGGTATTGGAGACATAGTGGATGGCATGCCAGTGAAGAGACAGTAGGAGTATCAATAAAAGAATGTAAAACAAGATATGTGTATTTTCAGAGTCCACAGGCTAACTGGTCTGTGCCCCAACCACAGCTCCATTGTATTTAATCATGCAGTTTTTAGATGGTCTGAAAAACTGTCCATGTTTTTAGTGGAATGTCCCAATCCTGAGTGATTACTGTTACTGAGTTGTTGTAGTCTTGATGTTACAAGAGGAGGAATTATCATCTTCTATTTACCTGTAATTTTTTTCATTCTGTGTAATGATCCCAGGGTAATAATAATAACTATGAACCTCACAGGGGATAGTTTAATAATTAAAGTGATAATGTCCTAAGAAATAATATATATACAAAGCAAAGTGAGTAAAGTAAGATGTATTTAATGAATAATTTAATGCAGCAGATCCCACTGTCCTTGCAAAACAAATTAATAAGATGCAGTGAACTTCAATTTATTATTTTTAAGTGTTTTCTCTTGAAAGTCACTAGAGTATTATCTTTAATAAAACATAGAGAAATTAGGTAGCATTCTCTGTCCCCAGAGCTATGATGCTCCATTTTGCTTTGGAACTCACAAAAGTTGTATTTCAATATAGAATTCATATGATAGCTTAGTTTTTAAAAATAATGTCACTGAATAGGGAAGTTGTAATGTAATTTGTGAGCAGAATTTTCCTAAGACTATTCCCTATTGAGAAAAAGTTCCAATGGTTTTTTTTTTTCTGTTATGAATGAGTGTAACTTCACGTGTGCACAAACATCCGTGCACGTGTGTGTGTGCATATGTGTGTCTGTAGCATACGGATGTGCTCTGCCCTCATATTGCCCACACATCTAGTATGCTGAGCCACTTAAATAATTTTAATCAAACTCCCCTCTAAAAGGTGGTAGAAGACCCAGCATCTATAGGCCTTAGGAATAAAGAGGTTTCCATTCCTCTCAACTCTGCCTATCAGTGTTGCTTTTACTGATGCAAGAGCTAAAGTATCTGATATGCTTTAGAGGGTCCTGCTTGGCATGTCTTCAATCCTATCCCTCCATAATGGTCACCAAGTTAAGCCTATGGTGCAACCAGACTTTACTGAAGATTTTCAGAATATATTAGTTAGGGTATAGGTTTCAGTATGTATAAGAGAGACCCACATTAACAGTGTCCTAAGTATTATAAAAGCTTATTTTGCTTGTTTTGTAATAACATGGAGGCTGATGACCTGAGCCTAGTATGTTGGCTTTCCTTCAAAAGGTCAACCAGGGACGAGGTTTCCTTCTATCTTGTGACTCCACCATCCATAATATGTTAGCCTTATTGTCATGGTTGAAGATGACTCACTATAACATCCACATTCTAGGCATCAGGGTTGAGGAGGAGTGGGGGTAATGAGATAGCTTCCTTCCCTTTAAAGGTATATCCCCAAAGTTACACCTATTACTTTTCTCAAATTCCGTTGGCTAAAAACTAGGCCTATGCCTGTGCCTGGCTGCAAGTGTAACTGGGAAATATTTCTTCTGGGTGGCCATTCACTAAGTGAAAAAGTAGAGTTCTGTTTTATCCAAAAATAGCAAAATACACATTCTTCCCAAGTGCGTACAGAACATTCTCAAAGTTAGATCATATGTTAGGACACTAAATGAGTCATAACAAATTCAAGAAGGTTGAAATCATATCAGTTATAATTTCAAACCATAATGGTATGAAACTAGAAATCAATAACTGGAGGAAAAATAGAAAATGTGTGGGAATTAAAAAACACACTCCTGAACAATGGGTCAGAGAAGAAATCAAAAGGGAAATGCAAATATATCTTGAAACAAATACAAATGGAAACAAAACATACCAAAACCAACGGGATACAGCAAAAACAGTTCAAAGAGGGAAGTCTATAGTGATAAATGCCTACATTAAGAAAAAGAGAAAGATCTCAATTAGAAAACCTAACTTTATACCTCAAGGAACTAGAAAAAGGGTAATTAAACAAAGCCCAAAGTTAGCAGAGAGAAGTTGATAAAAAAGATCAGGACCAAAACAGATGAAACAGAGATTAAAAAATAATAGAAAAGATTAACAAAACTACATTGGTTTTTTAAGAGATAAATAAAATTGACGAAATTCTAGGTAGACTTACTGAGAAAAAAAAAGAAGACTCAAATAAAATTATAAATGAAAGAGGAGATGATACAAATGATATCACTGAAATACTAATAATCTTGAGACTACTCTGAACAGTTACACTCCAACAAATTGGATGACTTAGAGGAAATGGATAGATCCCTAGGAACATATACCCTAATGGCAGAATCATAAAGAAATAGAATATCTGAACAGATTTAATAATGAGTGAATGTTGAATTAATAATCAGAAAACTCCCCAAAAAGAAAAGCCAAGGACCAGATGGCTTCACAGGTAAATTCTACTAAGCATTTAAAGAAGAATTAACACCAAACATTCTCAGACTCTCATAAAAAATTGAAGAAGAGACTACATTCCCAAACTCACATTATGAGGCCAGCATTTTATGAAAACAAAGCTAGATAACTATACTACAAGAAAGAAAAATTATAGACCAATATCTCCTGACAAAATGCTAGCAAACTGAATTCAACAGCATATTAAAAGGATCATATACCATAATCAAGTAGGATTTATCACCTGGATGCAAGAATGGTTCAACATTTACAAATCAATAAATGATATACCACATTAACAAAATGAAGGATAAAAACCATATGATCATCTCAATAGACACAGAAAAAGCATTTGACAAAATTCAACATACTTTCATGATAAAAACTCTCAACAAAATGGGTTTAGAAGGAATGCACTTCAACACAATAAAGGCCATATATGACAAGCTCACGGCTAACATCATGCTCAATGGCAAAAGATTGAAAGCTTTTCCTGTTAAATCAGGAACAAGACAAGGGTATAAACTCATACCACACTTATTCAGTATAGTACTGAAAGTCCTAGCCAGGACAATTTTACAAGAAAAACAATACGAAAAGGCATCCAAATCAGAAAAAAAGTAAAATTGTCTTTATAATTGACATGATATTATATGTAGAAAAATCCTAAAGACCCCACCAAAAAACTGTTAGAACTAATAAATGAATTCAGTAGAGTTTCAGGATACAAAATCAATGTACAAAAATTAGTTGCATCTGTATACACTAATAATAAAGTATCAACAAGAAAAATGAAGAAAACTATCCTATTCACAATAGCATCAAAAACAATAAAATACTTAGGAATAAATTTAACGAAGGAAGTGAAAGATCTATACACCAAAAATTATTAAACATTGGTAAAAGAAATTGAAAAAGACACAAGTAAAAGGAAAGATACCCTGTGGTAATGTATTGGAAGAATTAATTGTTAAAATGTTCATACTACCGAAAAGCCATCTATAGATTCAGTGCAGTGCCCATCAAAATTCAAATGGCATTTTTCACAGAAATAGAATGAACAATCTATATTCATGTGGAACCACAAAAGACCTCGAATATCCAAAGCAATCTTGATAATGAACAAAGGTGGAGGTATCACAATTCCTGATTTTAAACTGTATTACAAAACTGTATAGTAAATAAAACAGTATAGTACTAGTGTTAAGACAGACATA
>CM052895.1:14090506-14169718 GCA_028534135.1 Potos flavus | reverse complement strand
CCCATCAAAATTCAAATGGCATTTTTCACAGAAATAGAATGAACAATCTATATTCATGTGGAACCACAAAAGACCTCGAATATCCAAAGCAATCTTGATAATGAACAAAGGTGGAGGTATCACAATTCCTGATTTTAAACTGTATTACAAAACTGTATAGTAAATAAAACAGTATAGTACTAGTGTTAAGACAGACATAAAGATCAATGGACCAAAATCAAGAGGTTAGAAATAAAATTTCAAAAATATAGTCAACTAATATTTGACAAGGGAACCAAGAATGCTCCGTGGAGAAAGGATAACCTCTTCAATAAATGGCTACAAAAACTGGATATTCATATGGAAAAAAAAAGAAAATTTTGGATCCTTATGTTACACCACTCATAAAAACTAACTAGAGATAAATTAAGACTGGAAGCTATAAAACTCTTAGAAGAAAGTGTAGGGGAGAAAGCTCCTTGACATTTGTCTTGACAATAATTTTTTGGATATGACACCAAAAGCATAAGCAACAAAAACAAAAATCAGCGTGGGACTTCCTTCAACTAAAAATCTGCACAGCAAAAGAAACATCAACAAAATGATAAGGCAACCTATGGAATGGGAGAAAACATTTGCAAACTATATATGTGGTAATGGGTTAATATCTAAAATATACAGAGTATTCATTCAATTCAATAGGAGAAAAACAAACAACAACCTGTTATGATTACAAAATGGGCAAAGGAGCTGAATAGACATTTTCCAAAGAAGACATAAAGGTGGTCAACAGATCCTGGAAAAGGTATTCACCATCACTAATCATCAGAAATGCAAATCAGAATAAGAGTGAGATATCATCTCACATCTGTTAGAATAGCTGTGATCAAAATAGATAAGAAATAACAAGTGTTGGGGAGGATTTGGAGAAAAGGGAAACTTTGTGCACTGTTGGTAGGCATGTAACTGGTGCCGCCCCTGTGGAAAACATTGTGGAGGTTCCTGAAAAAATTAAAAAGAGAGCTACTCTATGATCTAGCAATCCTACTTCTGGCTATATCTTCAAAGGAAATTGGAATCAGGATCTCAGAGATAGGTATCTACACTCTTGTGTTCTTTGTAGCATTGTCTGCACGTTAGTGAAGATATGAAGACAACACAAATGCGCATCAAGAGAAGAATGGATAAAGAGGTGGTATACATATGTATGTGTATATATACACACACAAACAGACCACTACAAAGAGATATTCAGCCATGAAAAAAGGAAATCCTGCCATTGTGACAACATCGATGGACCTTGAGGATATTATGCTAAGAGAAATGAAACAGGAAAAAAAAAAACCCATATAATTTCCATTATATATGGAATGCAAAAAACCCAATGGCATAGAAACACAGAGTAGACTGGTGGTTGCCAGGGGCTGGGGAATGGTGGAAATGGGGAGATGTTGGTAAAGGGTACAAATTTCCAGTTATGAGAAGAATGAGTTCTCGGGATACAACGCAGAGCCTGGTAACTATAGTTAACAATACCGTATTGTATACTTGAAAGTTGCTGTAAGAGTAGATCTTAAATATTTTACCATAACAGTAATAACCAAAAGGTGATTATGTGAGGTGAAAGATGTGTTAACTAACCTTGTTATTGTAAACATTTCACAAGGTATACACACATAAAGTCATCACATTGTACACCTTAAAGGTACACAATGTTATTTGTGAATCAAATCTCAATAAAGCTAGAAAAGAGAAAAAAGAAAAAAAAACAAAAACAAACCCAAACTCTAAGAGTTCTTTTTAATGTTGGAGGAGGAAATGATAGGAAGAATACTTATCAGTGTCCTCTTTAGATGCCATTTTTGGCACAGGGTTACGTCACATCATAGCATAGCATCGCACAAGCGAGACAGCAATGTGAAAATTAACTTTAGTAATGCTGAGTCTTGACATTCCTTATAGTTAAGTATTCCACGTGACGGGGCAGTCTCTCTGGTCCTCTATTCTATTCCAGCTTTGGCATCCAACCATGTTGCAGAAAGTGTTACATTCCCCTTCTCTGTTCCTTAGCTTTGCATCCTTTTCTCTCAACCTGCAAAGTTTTCTTTTTCATGTAATTGGGATACATTTATCTATCTGTGTGCCCAGTGCTAGAACAATGGCTTCAAACTCAACTGTTAAACAGAGCCCAAACTGATAAATGAAAGAAGTGAAGTGGGCCAGGTGTGAGGTAGAAGGGAGACTGTGGCAGATTATAGGGTGCATGCGCCATCTTTGGGGAAAAGAGCCTGCTCACCTTGGGAAGGGTGACATTCCACAACACAGCCAAGATGGGGCCACATCTCTTGGCTTTTAGAGGGAAGCTGAAAGTTTGGATTTTTAGGTTAACTTTCTATTTAAGTGTTAGCAAGTGATTCATATATTTTCCAAGACAATATGACAGCCAACAGGGAACTTTTGCAGTTCCTTGGGGCAGCTGTTTTACGGATGTGGCTTTAGAACACCAAAGGAACTGATCTTCAAAGCTGTTCAATTTGGGCATTCTCCTAATGGAGGGCTTTCTTTCTCTTAGTGACTGTTGCCATACATGTCCCATGGATATAACAGTGCCCTGATTTTACTGTGTACTTGATAGTTCCCTAAGAGCTTTTGTGCATAATTGCTTATTAACCTTTAACAATAACCCTGAGATTTGGCAGAGCTAACATCATCTTTACTTTCAAGATGAGGAAACTGAAACTAACAAGGTTTAAATGCCTTACCTAAATGTTACAACAGAAATGAGGCAGAGGTGTATCAAGCATTCATGCTTCTGACACCCTGCTCAGGACGCTTGTTATTCACTTCAGTCTTTGGAGAACTCTGAATCATTTAAATATATAATATACTGTGAAATCTTAGCATTCAAGCCCTCAAGAAGTACTTGAAAATCATTAAAAACTCACTTCGGTTTCCTGGGAAGTAAACATTATTGTGCTATTTTATAAGAGAAAGAAAGAGACTCAGGTCCCATCATCGTGGGAATGTTGTCAGTTTCAAATTGTATTTCTTGTCTTTGTATTTCCCAGTTTGATACTCCACTGGCTAGAATTTTTATATGTTTATTGTTATTCTCTACTGTGATTCTAAATGTAGCATCTCCTTTGACAAGAGAAATCATTTTAAGCATGTAGTGAACACCTAGTGCATAGTAACAATTGTCAATGAACCAGAGAAGATAAATTAAGACTCGTCTTCGCATGTGATAATTATGAGAGGAAGGTACAATCTATCACAAATAAGGGGAATATTCATAAGAATTTTAAAATAAAATTAATGCATGCATATGGAAAAACAAACAAACAAACAAAAACAAGGGATACAGAAGAGAGGTCTTGGTTCGAGTTCTTCTTGTCAGTTGATTCTAATGTAAGGGCCTCTGGGAAAGTAGTTTATTTGGGAGGTGATTGTACAGAGAAGGGAGAGATAGAAAACATTAAAATGGAAAGAAGAAAATATAAAGAGGGTATTATTGAGTTGGTCCCCACCTTGGGCAGCTGTAGCCCAATTGCACAAAGATTTTGTGAGGAGTCTATAGAATGTGTCTCAGAATGATCTGACCAAGGAGTGTCTGGAGAAGCATTTGTCAATGACCTCCACACTCTATAGGTTGTACATCCATGTATGAGAGGGCCTCCCACTGGTATGGCTCTCTGCAGCAGCGTCAGAGAAGCCCAGAGTGTGAAGGGCAAGTCATGGAAGATGGTGTGGCCTTAAGGTAAGGAACCATCAGTGTGAAGTGACTTGAAGCCTGCACAAAATATTCACCCTTGGGGGCACCTGGGTGGTCTAGTTGGTTGAGCATCCAACTCTTGGTTTTGGCTCAGGTCATTGGTTGATTGATTGAACGCTGCATCGAGTTCCATACTCTACCGAGTCTGCTTGAGATTCTCTCTCTCCCTCTCCCTCTGTCCCTCCCATTCTCTCTCTCTCTCTCAAATTAAAAAAAAAAAAAAAAAAAAAAGTATTACCCTGGGAATGCCCAGAAACACAAGAATCTGCTAGGCTCTGCAAGATCTTGAAAATAAGAACAACAGTGCTCCTTTTGGCTATTTTGGTCTTCGGTCTTAATGGTGGGTGGTATATCATATAATTCTAAATCATATAAATATTTCACTATTTCTCAGTGGATCAACTTTATGCACTACTTCCACACCTTCCTCTAAGTTGTTGTTATCTTCAGTCATTTTACTGGAGACTTTGTAGTTTTAAATAATATACTGAAATGCACTCTTTCTTTCTTTTTTAGTGATTTCTTATTTTGTTAAATTTTAAGAGTTCATTTCGACTTCGTAATAAGTCGAGATTTTTTTTACTGCTACCATTGCCTTCATCTATCTCACTGCCTATTTTCCTCCTGCAGTTAATAGGTATACTTTTTCTTGTTTACAGCATCAAGGATGATAGCCTTTAGATTCCATTCTATGCCCTTAATTAAGTTATCTGTGGTTTTTCTACAGTTCGATTCTAAGAGTTGCTAATAAACAGCCTTTAACTATTTGCCTATACAAATATCACTCTGTGCAAAGCTGAGTGATATTCTAGGATTATATTTTTCTCAACTGATCCAAAATCATGACTCTTGTACAACCTGAGAAAGAATGTTTCTAGCATTAAGGTTCAAATGAGTTATCTTTCTTACATGCCATCAGAATCTGAAAATCATGCCAAGTGGACTTCACTCCATGCATGTGCAAGTGTGTGTATGTATATTTCTCTGGAGTTTCTAATTGCCTTTCATTTCTTTCTGTGGCAAGAAGAATAATGTCTTATTCGCCGTATCACTTCCAGTCTCTTAATCATTCTATCTATGAAAGGGTGTTTATCCCTTACGTTTCCTTTTTGAAGACCCTTTTGGTGCTGTTTTCTTGATGTAATTTTGACCAATTGTGTTTTGGACTTAGTCCACTTTGAAGATCTTGAGATTGTATTTACCACACTTCTATGTTACATGTAGCATTTCGTGGATTTCCTGTTTTCCCTTTCTTGATTTTGACTGAGTTTGCTTGTTTCAGTATGTTCTCAAGGAACTCAGAAACAGTCTTGGCAAGAATTCTTATGAGTCTTAGACATCTCAAAATGCATTTTTTTTGCACTCATATTTGATTGGCTTGTCTGAAAATCCAGTCCAAAATAATTATTCTCAGTTCTTTGAAAGTACTGCCCCATTGTCTTCTTGCATAAAGTTTTCTAAGTGAGAGGTCTAATGCTACTCTAATTCTTGGTGGTTTTTTTGTTTGTTTGTTTGTTCATTTGTTTTTGTATAAAATCTCTTCCCCCAGTCTCTACTGTGGAAACTTTTAGGATCTTCTGTTTCTTTACCCCTGTATTTCTGAACATTTAAAACAAAACATCTAATTCATTGCCCAAGAGCTGCTCTTTACAATAGGACACTTGTTCATGAAACTGTTTTTGATCTTTGCTTGAAAACTTCTTTTTATATCAGCCAGAATTCACCATGGCCTGGATCCTAGGGGCTCCCAATTTTAAATACCACATTATAAGTGGTGTAGTACTGAGGGAATTTCTAGGCTTGGCACTGTGAACTCTTTGTAGTCCTATTTTTGATGGTTACTGTTGAAACGGTTTTGACAGTTGAAGTTTGGATAACTTTTGTCCTTGAACTCGTTCTTGGCTTGGGTACTTCTACTTAACACGGATCCTAGAGCGCCATGCTGGAGAAGACTGGTCAAGGGCAGGCACAGCCTTACGGCGTCAACCGGCAGAATGAACCTTCACCTTGACCCAAGCTGCGAGAGCCAGAACCAGCCACAGATCCAGCCTTCTGTGTGTAGCCAGGCCTCAAATGTGTCATAGTTTTATTGATTCCTCTCAAGCCTGGTTTGAGGCTTTTTTGGTTTTTAATCTAAAAACAAAAGGTGTTACGTGTGTCTTCTGAATCTGCTTGGGACTCAGAAGTCCCCATGAGTCCAAAGATGCATGACTTACAATAGTTCATTTTTCTTCCTTTTTTTCCCTCCCCATAAAAATATGATGCAGAGTCAATACTCACAGCAACAAGTTTGATTTCCCCCTATCAGTTTATTTCAATCTTCAGAGAACATCTCTCTGACATATTTGCTTGGACTGCAAATTACCACCATGGGCTGCTGTTCTGCATATGGGGAGGGAAGGAAAATTGTGTAGGTTTTACTTTTTTAGTCTACCTGTTTTAATGCCTACTTCTGCTCCTGCTTCTGAGCCTGGGGTCTCTAGAGAGAAGCAAGAAGACTGAATTACGCTCTCCCTGCAGCCTGTACCGAGGCATAATTCCTCACTTCCTTCACTTTCAACATGCTTTTCCCCCAATTCTATCTTCCAGAAATTTGTTGAACTGCCTACCAGGCTCTGTCCTCTTCCTCAACTAATCCGCTCCACTTGCTGGGTTTAATTCCCTCTTATATTCTCTTGAGGTTGTTTCTTCTGGCTTAGGAAGCTCTTTCTTCTTCTTAGGAAGCTGAAGTCATGTCTATTTTTATTGTTTTAATTTCCTAATACAAACCGAAACCCTTTCTTCCCTGCACTTAATTTTACCTTGGAAGACACTGACTTCCTGTGTGTTTTCACTACTGTCTTGATAATAGAGATATTGGTATTCACTCTTGAGAGGGAAATAGATGTGATGCTTAGGAAGACAACCAGCACCTTTTCTAATTATTTCATTTTTTCATGCAAATGGTAACAAAATACTTTCACCCCTCCTTCAAACGATTTGATATCCTTTTAGTGTATGGGAAAATTTTTGATTTATGAGCTTAGTGTAAAAGGAGAGAAAAAAGTAAAATTAAATGGTAATGTTTTACAGAAGTTATTGTTATGTGGTGAGCCTGTTTTTCTGTCAGTTGGGAGTCTTGTGTAGATAATAAATCCCCATCAGTGATTTAGCATGTATAAAACACATCAATCCTTTTTATTATATTTCGTGAGCCTTGACATTTATGATAATTTCCCCATATCTACTTAAAACTCTTTCTCTTATGATTGCATTATTAAAGTGGATTTTTTGCCCTTGTTGGCTTATCTCATTAGCATGTGTTTATCATATATTTTCAGGGTAATTACCATTTTGAAATAATGCACGCAACATTAAATAGATTCCCTAGTTTTAAAAGGTGTCAAGATAAAAGCGGCAGCTTTCACCCCTCCCCTCTCTAATCCCCATCCCCTTGAAAGACTACAAAAGACATTTTGATTTCTTGTCACTTGGGTCAATTGGATAATGGCAAGGATAATATGCCCCCCTACTGTGTGTCCACAGTTGGTCCTGATAGGAAAAAGAAATGATGGGAATATATTTCTATGTTTTCTCATTTTCAATGCCTCTTTGGTTCATCAATCAGGGTCCTGATTTCTGGACTTCCGAATGGACAGTATCTTAATTGCTATTTGTATGCGAGGGGAAAATCTCACGTTTTTTTATCCTCTCTGAGTCAGAATGACAGCTTGATGTGAAAGTACAATTTAGGGGAAGGATGATTTTTGAGCTTATAATTATTAACTAAAGTGATAAGCTATACTCCTATTTGGTCCGTGTCCAAATAATTAAAATGGCTCCCCTTTCTCCATTCATAAACTTATATATATATATGAAGCTGAAGCTTCCACTCTCCACTATCATGAAGGAGATCATTGGAAGTTGTTGATGTACCTTCTGACTTGTCAAAAAACTGCCAAAAAACACTTTAGGTATTTTACCATTGTATTTGTACTGCATAGCACTGGATTATTTGAGGTCTGTTATCAATTTGTGGCATTGTTAGCATTCGTCAGGTTATCAGAGGCTAATGAATCAGAACTAAGTTTTAATGCCTTCTCTCTGTTCCTTCTTTATAGTGTTTTTCTTGTCGTTGTTTGTTGAGGTTCCATTAGAAATCTGGATTAGTTTTTTAAGTAACATAAATTATAGAGAGTAATTTCAGCATGCAACATAGATTTGAGTTATAATCCTGTTGGAGGCACAACAATTGAAGAACCAAATTTAAAAATAATGATCTATTCATGCGCAAGGATGAGAATATCTTCGACTTAAAATATTAGACTTGTTGGTTTGATAATATTCAATAAATACATTCATCATGACATTTTTAATTCATGCAAAAGTTCCAAAGCATATGTGTAACTTTCTGATTTAGATGGTCTGCAAAGCAAGATAACAGAGTGAGAGTGTTAAACTAATATAGTCATCTGACAAATTTCTGCTGAAGGCCTTCCTTGGTCTAGGCACTCTGGTAGGTACCGAAAAGATAAAGGCAAATATTGGATTCTGCTTCCAAAAAGTTACAGTTCAGTGGAGCGGACAGATGAAATAGAAGTCAGAAAATGAGTAAGAATAACCACAACATGAAAATGAAATGAAGAAAACAAATAACGGTTAATACTTAGTAAAGTAGTGATGGCATAAGCTGATTTTTAAATATAGAGTGATATGGGAAAGACTATCAAGAAATCAGATTGAAGTTGAGATATGAAGATTGAGAAGCAGTCAGCTAAGTGAGAGGCAAATGCAAAGGCGGGGACACAGGGCTGAGTTTGAAATTTTAGTGGACTTCTTGGAAGCTGTTTTGGTTCGTACACATGAGCAAAGAGGGAAAAAAGAAGGGAATAACATCATCACCATGGCGCAGGATTTGGAGAGGCCGAATATACAAACTGACAATGTCCAGATCATATATAAAAATAGATCTTTGACCTTACAACTGCCCCTTATCTACAATAAACACCCCAGGAAGCCAGCCTGCTACCAATCAGACTTGCAGGAAGCCAGATTGCTATCCCCAGAGACAATCCCAGAAGCTCAATGACAGCTTCTGTAATGATTCCCCCAAATGGCCAGGACTTGATCAATAACTTGCCGCTTTCCTAATTTTGTTCTCACTTCCAAATTAGGACCAACCAGAGAAAGCCAAACAGGTACCCCAAACATATTAAATAGGATTCCTCCCTTCTAGTTAGACTGCCTGTAGCGTCCCGATGCCCATAGTCTACAATAAGGCACAGGAACCCTCTCTTTTTCCATCACAAAGCTTTCCCACTCCTCTGCCAGTTTGAATCTCCACCAAAATGCTAGTGATGGCGGCTGACTCCCTTGCTATAGCCAGCTCGGAATAAATAGCCCTACTTTTCTCATAGGGTTGGTTGGTCATCTTTGTTGATGTCCTCACTTTAGAGGTAAGAGTAAGGAATCTGAAGTTTGTTCTCAGTTCAGTGGGAAACTTGGAAGGAGTTGGAGCAAGGGAGTGCCATGATCAGAATGACACCTTGAGCTTATTTGTACAAGTATGTTCAGGGTAACAGAAGACACTAGAGAGACACGATGGGAGGTTACTGTGGTAGTTTGGGTAAGAGGAGATATGATGAAGGCTAATGGCCACAGTAGAAATGGAGATAATCAGCTGCATGTGAAATATATATATATATATATATTGGAGGAACAATCATCCTTTTATAATAATAGAAAGTAAACCACTGGATGAATCACTTCTCGGGAGTCTATGTTCGTGAGTATCTATTTAAGCTGGTTACAGTTAGAAAGGACCGGGGAACTAGTATTCATGAGTCATGTGGCATCTGAAATAATTGGCATTTCAGGAACTTTCGACTTACAGGTCTAATCAGGTTTCTACTCCCTGTCTATGTTCATCGTTGTGGTTCTGGGCTTGACTCCACCTCTATTTCTGACCTTTTCTCTAGTCCTACTGTGCTTCTAAGCCCCAGATGGTCCAGATAACTTAAAGCAATCCAGGGATGGTGTCATAATTTAGTATTTCAGCAGAGAAATATGCCCTCTGGCCCTGCTTCTGTGGAGCCAGTTCACGCCTGTGTATTTGTAAAGTGTCCTTGATAAATACCAATAAGAAAACACTAATGAAGACACAAATGATGGGGCGCCTGGGTGGCTCAGTGGGTTAAAGCCTCTGCCTTCGGCTCAGGTCATGATCTCGGGGTCCTGGGATCGAGCCCCGCGTTGGGCTCTGCTCAGTGGGGAACCTGCTTCCTCCCCCTCTCTCTGCCTACTTGTGATCTTTCTCTCTGTCAAAGAAATAAATAAAATCTTTAAAAAAAAATAAAAAAGAGACAAGTGGTCAAATCTATTTTCTCTGCTGAGGGTTAAAGAAATATATCTACCTTGAATCCTGAAAGCCGGGAGAATTCTCATCAGCATTTCTGCTCTGTCTTTCCTCTCTGAGGAACTAAATACTGCAGCTTATTTGCCCAAATTGATGTGGGAAGGAAGATTCAGAATGGGAATAACAGTGTAAAGAGGCAACAGGAAATGCCAGGGGAAATACCAGATAATATTTTGTTGCTTAAAGAATTCATTCAACAAATACTGTGCTAAGCTTATGTGTCAAGTACTGATCTTGGCCCTGGGGATATAGTGGTAAATAAGATAGGGTAAATTCCTAATCTTGTGGCATTTACATACTAACAAATATATAAACAACATGAAAACATGGAAGTAAGTACATAGATACGTTATCATTTAAGATAACACAGAGTTACTGTTCTGGAGAAAGAAAAATGGGAAAGGACCTAGCTGAGAGGGTGAATACAGTTTATCTACAGCATAGAATAAACTCAGCTATTGAAAGGATGTTTATAGAACATTAAAAGAGGTGTAACATCATTACTCTTCAGTGAAATACAAATCCAAACTATAATGAGAGATCATTTCTTATCCGAAAGAATGGATAAAATAAAAAATACTGAGAATACCTAATGTTGGCGAGAACTCGAAATTGCTGGAACCCGTCACATTTTGTTGGTGGGGTTGTGCAGTGATATAAACACTTTGAAAAACTGGCAGATCGCTATAAAGCTAAATATATACCTACCCAATGACTCAGAAATAAGAAAATATGTCTACAGTAAGACTTACACAAAAATGTTCCTAGCACCCAGGGCCCGTGGGTGGCCTAGTCAGTTGAGATTCGGACTCTTGGTTTTGGCTCAGGTCATGATCTCTGGGCCGTAGGATCGAGCTCCATATGGGGGCTCCAGGCTCAGCAGGGAGTCTGTTTGGGATTATCTCTCTCCTTCTCCTCTTGCCCTTCCCCCCCAACTCGCACACACATGCACATACTTTCTCTCTAATATAAATAAATATTTAAAAACAATGTTCATAACATCCTTAAAAATTGGAAACAACCATACGTCCACCAACAAAAGAAAATGCAAATTAACTTTAATATATTCATACAAGGGAATACCCCTTACTGATAAAATGAAGCTATGATATTCAACAACACGAATGAATCTTAAAAACAGGTTGAACTGGGTGCCTGGGTGGCTCAGTCGACAAAGCGTCTGTCTTTAGCTCAGGTCATGATCCCAAGGTTCGAGGATCGAGTCCGGCAATGGGCTCCCTGAGCAACGGGGAGCCTGCTTTCCCTCCACTCCTCCCCCTGCTCATGTTCTCTCTCCCTCAAATAAATAAATAAAGTCTTAAAAAAAAAAAAAAAAGGTTGAACTAAGGAAGCTAGACACGAAAGAATGCATGCTATATGATTCTGTTTATATGAAATCCCAGTTCAGGCAAAAGTATTCTATAGTCCTAAAAATCAGAAAGTTGATACCGCTGAGGCCGTAGTGGTCATAATTGAGTGGAAACAGGCATAAGGGAACTTTTGGGGGGTGATGAAGGTCATGTTTTATACTTCGATTGACATTTTCGGTATATGAGTATATAAAAATAGCAAAAGTCATTGAGCTGTGCATTTTTATTGTCTATGAAATAGTCCGTTATAGTAATAGGGTACAATAAACTAAAATAAAGTAGATTTGGAAGTGAAAAATGATTTACAGAAGGGAAAATGTTTGCTATATGCTGTTAATAAATAAAAGAGCTACACATTTGTGTAGGATATGATCTAATCCTAAACTATGTAAAATGCATGGAAGGAATGAGTCGAGAGGATATTCGCTGCACTGTTAGCAACCATGATTAACATTGTTGCTGGTAGGGTTATGGATGATTGTTACTAAGCGTCATTATGACAAGTGATTGATCAGTTAATTTAAATTCTGTTGAGGCAGAGAATCAAAAGAAAAATATATATCATAAACATTTTATTTAGACTTTTAAGCAATAAATATTTATTTATTTCCTGGACTATTCTTGAAGGATACAGGCCTTTTTTATTTACTGATTGATTTTTTCTTAGTAAAGTTTTGCTAATTGGATGTCGCTTTTTTTTTTTCCTTATAAAAACGGCCCCACTTTGGCTTCTTTAGTAAGGACTAAAGAGGTTTCGGAAACAATCCGAGTGCAGATTATTTTGATTAAAAAAAGTTATTATACCCACACTTAATTCAACAGTAAATTTTAATTACTTCTCTTTATCAAGTCTTTCCTAAGAATTCAAATTATTTTTATACACTCAATAACTCTCTTTTCGTACTCATATTTTCTTGGTTTATGTGACATTTAATTATACTTTATAAACACGTTAATAGGTACAACCGGCATAAGTGAATTTGCGAATAAATAATCTTATTCTGACAAGCATACAAGTCAACCCATGAGGGGAGACATTGCAAATATGTCAGAGATAGACGCACTGGCCACAGGTAAATTAGGTGTGTCCTGAGCAGTATTTTTTATAGAAAAAATGGAGAATGTTGAATAATTTAGCAAGTCTGTTAAGTGGATATCAGTTAAGAGAATTCTATTAAACTTTTCCTGTTTCCCACATTGATTAAATAATTTGCCTATCAGAAAAAGCAAACATTTACGTTATGTAAAGTTTATATTCCTAGCAACAAGAAAATTAATAATACAAGTAAAAACTATTTAAAAAATGATTATTTGAGTGAATTCTGTAAATTTTGAAACTGAAATTACCTCATGTTCCTAGGACTCATTCGACATATTTTTACCTCTGAATTTGGGCACAGGGAAACACAGGAAAAGGAGAATATTAGCAAATCCTCAAGAACCTGAGTGCAGACTTTTCAAGGAGGGGGATCTGGGGTTCTGCCCTAAAGACAGCTTTGGGAGGATGGCCTTTAGGAAATATGAAAACATTTCAGCCCAGGGCCAGTGTGTGAATTCGTTGGCAGTTTGAGCCATAACAGAAGGACACAGTACAAAGGGAGAAGCAATTCATGGTGGAAAGTGGATGGGTCTTTGGGATCAGCCCTTTCACTCTGCTTCCTCATGGACTTCTAGAACTTAACATTTATGAGCTTCAATTCTGACTTACAAATTTCAAGTACAGCTCTCCAACTTAGAGGTGCTATTGTGTGGATTAAATGAGATAATTTATGTAAAGCGTTTATTTTTTATTTTTTTAATAATTTCTTTTTTCTCTTTCTCTCTTTCTCTCTCTTTCTTTTTCTTTCTTTCTTTCTTTCTTTCTTTCTTTCTTTCTTTCTTTCTTTCTTTCTTTCTTTCTTTCTTTCTTTTTCTTTTTTAAAGATTTTATTTATTTATTTGACAGAGAGAGAGACAGCAAGAGAGGGAACACAAGCAAGGGGAGTGGGAGAGGGAGAAGCAGGCTTCCCGCGGAGCAAGGAGCCCAATGCAGGGCTCGATCCCAGGACCCTGGGATCATGACCTGAGCCGAAGGCAGATGCTTAAAGACAGAGCCACCCAGGCGCCCCTAAGTAAAGAGTTTAGAAAAGTGTCCAGTGCACTGGAAATGTTTAAAAAACCATTCTTATCCCTAAATCCTACTCCATCCTAAATATCCCTTAAAAGTGTTGTCCGAGGCAGATGGGGAGTGACCCTAGGTGTTTTATTTGTGGCTTTTCTATAAGGATACACTTCGCATGTCCCTGAGAAATACAGGTGAATTTTCTCATTGCTAAACCCTATGGGAACAGGAATTTCTGAGTGGGTGAGAGAAAGCAGGGCACGTGACTCCAATTTCCTTCTCTGCTCCTGTTTACTGGTCAATTCAGTGTGCCACCGAGGCTTTCTGCTTCTACTCCTCTAGCACTCTCCTTTCCACAAGTCACATTCAGTGGCTTCCTATTACTAAGTCTGTGGACAATTTTAGTGCTTATCTTATTTCCCTCTTAATGACGTCTGAGAGTTTCGATTACCCTTATCTTTTTAACTCTTTCTATCTTTTGGCTTCTCTAACAACTCTTATTTCTGCTTAACTTCCTATCCTCCTGCAGCTACATTTTAATCTTGTATTGACAATGCTTTCTTGGACCATCTCTGTAATACCGTTATTTGTCAAGCATCTCTACTACTCCTCGCCTGTCCTTATTTTTCAAGCTGTTCTTGAGTGAATTTAGCTATTGCCATAGCTTCAGCAGTCACATGATTTCTGATTACACCCAAAGCTTGCTGTTAACCAGAGATTAACTTTGGAATTTAATATCCCTATATCTCCCTGCTTACTGGGCTCACAACATAGATGTCTCATGGGTTGATTGAAACATATTCTCATGTCTCAGGTCCATCTCCATCCACCTACTTTGTGGAAGTAGCACCTCTTCCTGGATTCCCTATTTTGTTGAATGACACATCAACAAATGACTGTCGAAGACAAAAATCAGAGAGTTCTTAATCTCCAACCAAACAACCAAGAGACCAGACTGTTTTACTTCTTTTGTACTTACTAGCCCTACCTATCCAAGTTTACAATTTCAGGCATCCACCTCACCTTAGTGTAACTCAGGAATCTACTCTGAGGAGCCTAAACCAATTATTTTCTCATCCCCACCCCTGCTTCTTTCCGTTTTAGCTTCCTGTTTGAGTATGAGCCTTCAAAGACCTCAAGCCTTCCTGTTGCTTATGTTTCTCAGGTTAAACACATCGGCATTTTTTTTTTCCTGCAGTAGAATTAGCAGGATTCAATAACTTGGGCACTTAGTATTACTATTTGTGCTATTTACACTGTGATTTTCTCGATAAGAGTTTACTGGGAAATTTAATACTAAAGTTGACCTCTAAACTTCATCCCACCTACATTTCAAATTGATAGCTATTTGTGATATAGATAAATCTTATAATTATGTAGCTAAACCCAGCAGTGCTCTTTTAGATCCTCTATCAATAAAAAGTTTCTAATTGTGATAGAATGTTTCAGAATTCCTCTAGAGTTACAGTTCAATGAGTTTGTCTGAAGACTATGGCGAATTCGTGGACATGAGTTTGTACACATGTTACTTTGGTAGTTTAGAGCCTACTTGCCCCAAATCATACAAATACGAACTGGGTTGCAAAACAAACACAGCTATGTCAAAGACTATGAATATCTGTGAGGATTCCTGCTTTAGAATAAAGAACTTGGCAATTAGCTTTGTGATATCCGAATATAATTCACGCTAAGTGTTGATTCTGTAAGGCTTGAATGTGATCAAAGGCTGAATTAGAGTCAGGAAAGTAGTCAACTATTGAAAAGTTGGTCCATATTGCAGAGATAAATGGAAAGAATATTTGTTCTTCCATTTTAAATGTTTTTGACATGGGAAGCAAATCTTAGCTCTATCTCACATTATTAACCATTGAGGATTTAAAGAAAGCCTTAGAAAAATAAAAGAAAAAATTTAACTTTTTTTTTTTAAACGAAATTGTAACCTTCTTCCCAAGCTACTTATTTGCTTTTCATATGAAAAAAATAATGGCATTGTTTTGAAGATGCTGCTTAACTAATATTAAAAATATCCCAACAAAGAATAATACCACATGTGAGTTTCCATTTCAAAGAGGATGTCAGGCTTAGCTGTTAAAAACAAAAACAAAAACAAAAACAAAACTTAATTATATTCAAGTGTCAGGCTGGCTCTTTAGTGTTGTTGATGTTGTTTTGTATGTGTGTGGGTGTGCGTGAGAGTGTGTGTGTGTGTGTGTGTGTGTGTGTGTGTGGTTGCCATGCAGATAACCTGCCCTGAGTCCACACATATCAGTACCTTAATTATATATTACTTAATTATTGGCAAAGACCTGAGCCTAAGGCAGATGCTTAAGCAACTAAGCCACCCACGTGTCCCAAAGAGAGAATTTTAAGCAAGCTCCACGCCCAGTGTGGAGCCCCATGCGGGGCTCTGGTTTCACAATCTTGAGATCATGACCTGAGCCAAAATCAAGAGTTGGATACTTAACTGACTGAGCTACCCAGGTGCCCAGATGAGTTTTTAAGGTTGGGTAAATAGCTATCGAACCTATGATATGTTATTGTGTTTGATCACTGGTTAAATTTGAGTTAAAATTCTATTTATTCTATTTATCTTTGGGGTGGTTTGGCTGGCTTAGTCAGTAGAGCAAGGGTCTTGATCTCTGGGTCATGAGTTCAAGCCCCATATTGGATGGAGAGATTACTTGAAAAGGAAGTCCATGTATCTTTTCAGAGTTTCCTCTACCTGCTCTGTTAACAATGGCCTCTTCCCAAACAGAAGTCACCACCTCCTAAGTGTGCTCCTATGAATAGTATTGTAGTTGCAAAATATGACTTAGACTACAAGTTATATACACAGAGATAATACATATTTTTATGTTATGTATTAATCTTAGTCTATACAATCTTTCTCATCGGCCTCTACTTGCTGGTGAGCCGGAAAATAAATGTAACAATATTGAATCTATTATTAAGCATGAATCTAATAATTTAATCAATCTCTTTGGTAATTTCAGGCAGTAGTTCAGATTTCTCTGTCTTTTGTCCTTCCCCAACACTTCTGCAAGATGATCCCATGGGAGAATGTATGCCGTGCTATGGAAGGACAGGAGTCTGAGATCGCCAGACTCCTGGTTTTTTATACTCCTTGGGTACTCAAGCTCAAAAAACCAGCAAAGCCAATAGTCATGGAGACAGAAACAAAATTTTTGTGAGTCATTAAATGCAATAGAGATATGTGATGTATTGTGTGAGTCATTGTTTTCATCTACTAGGGCTGCTATAGCAAGGTACCATAGACTTGGTGGCTTAAACAACAGAAATTTATTTTCTCAGGTTTGGAGGCTAGAAGTCCAAAATGAAGGTGTCAGCAGGGTTGGTTTCTTCTGAGGCCTCTCTCATTGGCTGGCAGATGGCCATCTTCCTGTGTCTTCGCATGCTCTTCCCTCTGTGTGTATCTGTGTCCTGATTGCCTTTTCTTATAAGGATCCTGGCCATATTGAATTACAGCCTGTCCATATGACTATATTTTACCTTAATTACTTCTTTAAGACCCTATCTCTAAATACAGTCACATTCTGAGGTACAGGGAGTTAGAATTTCAGTATATGAATTTTGGTGGACAAAATTCAGCCCATAGCCATGATGGTCCTATGTTTTATGGGTATGAGATGCAGAACATACAGTTGACAATAATTCAGAGCGTATTTAGCACCATGTAAGAGTATTGCCCAAATTTATAAGATACTATCTGCCTGCCTCTGGGTGATGTTGAGCATGGGAGGTTCAAGGAGTATCTTCTGATCCCCTTATTTCTTCCAGGAAAATGGGTAAGTGGTTCTTTGTTCAAAAGAAAAATGGTTTTTGAAATACCATTTAGTAAGTTCATGAATGCTGTTGCTGTTCCCAGTTCAGAACAAGAATCATTCCTAATAGGAAAAATTGCTACCTCTCCATAATAGAAAGGCTTCAGTGTAATTGATGAGCTATGTAGATCCCCTGGCAGCTGCCTATGGCTCAGTGTCATTCTCTGTTACTGGCATATGAGGTGTACGTTAGCCGGGTCTAGTTTTATGAGGGCAAGTCCCAATGCTAATCCTGTACATGAACTCTGACTTGCCAACATGGCTACTTTGTAAGACATTTAGCAAGTACTGGGATAGCCATACAAAGGTCATCTCACATCTACCTGTTTACTGGGAGCATCTTGTTTAGAGAGGGGAGTGAAGAGTGGTTAACATGTAAACATCGGTAGTCTCACACTATCGGCTCTTCTATCTACTTCCCCAAATGTTCTTTAACCCATTTTCTATCTTGTTTTTGAAAGGTCTTTGGCTATATATAGGCAACCTATTAGCCACCATGTCTCCGAGTATTGCTATACATCTCTGCCTCAGGCCACATCTCCTTTCAGGCAAAGTCAACCAAAAACTCTACTGCTCAAAGATCAGCCCCCTCATTTCTCACTATTTTAGACATAAGCTTACAATATGGCCCAATAATTCCACTCCTAAGTATCTACCCAAGCCATCTGGAAGCACATCCCAATGCAATGATTTGTGCATGAGCATTCTGAGTAACTTTATTCGTAATAGCCAAAAACTGGAAACAACCCAATGTCCGTTGATAGGGAAGACATAAACAAATTATGATATATGCATGCTATAAAATACTACTGAGTAACACAAATGAATGAACTGCTGATTCATAAAGCAACACAGATGAACCATACAGATGTTACATTGGCATAAAACCAGACAGAAAAGAAGGTATATCATATGATTTCATTTATATGAAGTGCTAGAACAAGCAAAACTAATCTAAAGTAATAGAAGGCACAGTATGGGTTCTTTGTGGTAGGGAGTGGTCTTGGGGAGATGGGCTACAAAGAAGTACAAAGAACTTCTTTGGAATATAGGCATGCTATGTGTCTTGATTGAGATGTTGGTTAACATTGACACTTGTCAAAACTCATCAACCTGAATACTTAAAATCTGTGGAATTTATTGCATGTGATTTATACCTTAATAAGGTTGATTTAAAAATGAATTCTGTCCACTGGGGTTTCTCCCTTTTTCACTATCATTCAAGGTGATCCGTGAGTGGGGCTATAATTACTACAAGAATGTATTTCCAGCTGATGCCAACATTTAATAAAGTGCCATCTGCAAACAAGGCTTGAGCAATTTTCCTCCTAGTCATAGAGTTTCCCCTAAGGCCCTGCATGTAGATTTGGGGAAAGATGGCTGTGTGACAGGCACAATGGGAAATGGATCCATCTGTTATGCGAGACATTTATGCCTTCGTGACCTTCTCAGGCCCCATCTTGTGTCTGTTACTTCTGCTTGGTAATGAGAAACTGCTGGGCGTTCAAGGTTTTGGGGGTTGAAGCGTCAGACAATACCAAGTTCATTATGAGTAGTGCAGATCATTAGTGACCGCTTGCTCATGTCCTGCGGGCATGTGTTCACTCCGTAATAGAACTATTAGCAGCCAGACATTTTTAAAAATGATCCGCTCGAAAGTGTGTAACTGGTTCACAACCCAGGTGCACTGCCGGGATTCCTCTATCGAGCTGTGCAACACACTCCTCAGAGATTTGGCGCACAGAGGAGCTCTGTGGTCCTAAGGAGCAAATGGCAAACCTATGTGCCCTAGCTAGATTTCTCTTCATATAGGATATTTTCTCTGGGTTACTCAGAAAACAGTATCAAACAGCATCCTTGGCTCTGGCATATGTTGTTTCCAAAACCTAAAGAGGGCCTTACATTCCTATGCCACTTAGAAGTAGACAGTAAAATATGCCACTTCTGGATATGTCAGAGTTTCAGTGATGGCAGGCCTTGACTTTTCTTTCAAATTATCTCTTGGATTCCAGAACCTAAGTGTCAATCCAAGATATCTAGACTGTTTGCTGCCACATGCTCTCCAAGGCCTATCACTGTGATGCTATCCATATGGTGGAGCGATATAATATTCTATGAGAAATGAGGTGGTTGGAGTTTTTGCAAACTGAATTATGACATACAGCCAGAGAACTGATCAGCCTTGATGTAAGACCATAATCACGTGCCGTCGTCCCCTTATCTATATCCCCTGTAAATCAATCACTGTCTACCATGTTCCAGGGCATGTGCTCATTTGATCTAGTAAACAAGCTTCATCTGGATTTTAGGAGATAAAGTTTACACAGTCACCCACTGTACCTGCCAAACTTCAATTTTTTTCACAGTGGATATGCATGGGTTTAACATTTGGGCGTTCTTGCCTTTGTGCCCCTATGCTAGCAGGAGACGCTAACCCGGAGACTCGGGAAGCTGGCAGGTGATTAGGATGACCAGTCAAGTACATTGCACCGATGACCAATGTCTGTTCTACATGTCCACGTCAAAAATATACAGAGGCATGACCCAAGTGGTACTAGTGTAAGCCACACGTCTCACTATTACACTTGGTGATTCGTAAAATTTTTACCTCTGTCCTTATAACTATTAGTCTGACTGGTTTAGAATTCTTAGTACCCGTGGAGTAGGAAGGAACCCAGAGTTCAGCAATCTTAGTATCCCCAGCTCTTTCCCAACTCACAGCTTCCTCTCCAGGAAAAATTATAAGACTGCCTTAATATCTACTACCCCAAAGTCAGGGATGAAGTACTGTCTTCATACCGGAAACCTGTTCTTTTTGCTTACAGAAGAGCATTTTAGGTCTCCCATAGATTTTTACATAATTCCAGGAGACTTGAACATCTGATATTCTAGTTCACAGAATATTAGAAACAGCAACGCACTAATGGCATGAGGGAAATGGAAGAAAATGACTCATACTCTTCTGGTAATAGACAAGAAAAATATTGTTAATACTACTTAAGAATTCAGGCTGTTTTCCATAGACTTCCTACGTGTTTTAAATACTCTGCAATAAATAGGTATTACTTTTATACACGTAAAAAAGGTATTATAAAAGTCTTCTCCAAGGGCTTCCCAGGTACCTTATATTGAGGAATATATCCTTTAGTTGATATTGAGATATACAGATAATAATACAAAATGAACATTGACAATTATGATCTTGAGACATAAAGCATCAACAAAGTTATATTTATTATCTTCTGTGTAATATGACAGCAAAGAGTGAAATACGTTTTCGGATGTTTTATGGAAGAAAAGTTCTTATAAATATTTTTGAGGTTTAAAGTATATTCTTATTTTATTTTGTGAATGTGCTTACACAAAAGAGTTCATTCTCCACCGATCATGGATAAATAGAGTATGATTGTATTCATTAAAGTCTTAGTGTCCTGTGCTTGACCAGGGTGTGAAGAAGTGCTGTTTTGGAGGTAGCTGTGTGTAGAAAACTTCCTGGTCCCTCTTCACACCAGGCAAAGGAGATGGATATAAGCACAGAGATAACTACTAATTTTAGGATGACTCTAGGAATATAAGCAGTTGAGTCATACAAATAATAAATGATGTGACATTAGTTAGGAGACAGATTTGGCTGCTATCATAGAAGTCTAAAGCAATAATGGTGGAAGCAAGATAGAATTTAAATCTCTTATATAAGCTCCAATGGCAACTCTGCTCTGGAAAGTCATCAGGTGCTTGGTCATCTCTTTTCAAGCTCTGCCATTCTAATGGTTTTGCTCTAGTCCTTATGGTCCCAAAGGGTAGACCCCTTCTCTAAAGTGTGTGACCCACAAGTTAAATACATAATTTCCATTCACATTCCACCTGTCGCCTCTTAGTCCCACATCACACCTACCTGCAAGGGAGGTTGGGTAGTGTAGTCTTTCACCCGAGTGTTCATGTGCTCGGCTAAAAACAGGAAGTTCTGTTGTCACAGAAGGGGAAAATGGAAAGAAGGGGAGAATGGATATTGGAGGATGACCAGTAGTCTGTTCCACAATTATTATGGCTGTAGATGGTAAGAGAACCCTTCCTGGACATGCAACACGTGGGCTTTGGTGATTGAGTGCAGTCAGGGTTGAACCAGGTAAACAGCATGGAAATATGCAAGAGATGGGAAAGATGCTGACAAGTTCATAGGATATGTCAAGGCTAGTGTATCTGTTAAAAAGTTGTAGCAGAGGGTTGAAAGATGAAAGCGGAAGAGCAAATTGGATTTGTATCACAGGGGCTCTGAAAGCAGATTAAAGAATATATACTAAAGAATATACATATATATATATATATATACACACACACACACACATATATATGTATATATAGATATATAGACTATCCATAAGAATATAAATATATTCTAATCTTGGAAATATTCTAAATGGAGCAAAGTTAAATGGAAAATTACTTCAGTAAGAATCATTTGACTCCGGTGTGTTGTTTGGCCTGGTGAAGACACAATGGGCTGGGACCGGTCAGGCATGGATGGAGAAGGATGTGAACTTCAGGAATTGGCTGGTAAAGCAAGGAGGTGTTTTCCCAACATAGAGTTGGAGGGCCTCGCTCATTGCCCCCTGTTTTGGAGACAAAATAGGCATCATTGATGTCTCCAGGGTTTCAAGCCCGGTTGGCTGTGGGAGAGAGAAGCCCAGAGGGCAGCACGTTTTAGGGAGAATATTATCAGCGCAGCTGTAGTTTAGAGTGAGGGTGCCTTATCCAAGGAGAAATATCTAGAAGGAAATTAAGGATGTGTGGCTGGAGGATGTGTAGAAAGTGTGCACACAGTACCCCCATCACCAGTTGGATGAAATGGGAATAGATATTCTGAACAAAAGGCATGAATCGAAGGAATGTGGGCAGCTCCCTTACTCTCTTCATAAGCTCCCGTGCCCAGGGACTTAAAAGATGATGATGTCTGTGCGCAGCAGGGAGGAAGAAAATTATATCTCGACGTAAAAGAGGCAGGATCCTGAAGGCAATTAGCGTGGAGACAGAAGGTGGCAAGCTGGTGCTGTCCATCATTCCCTTTCAAGCCTCCTCACTCGACCACACTTGAATGATGATGGTATCTTCACTTAGGGGCAGTGCTGCTCTGGTGGAGATACTGATCAGAAAAGAGCAGTGGAAGGAAAGCTGTCTTGCCAGCCTCCTTCACTCTGCTTTTGTGAGCACTTGGCTCCAAGACTTTGAATGAGGCTTACGGTAGTTCCTTGAACATCGTCCATTCACACTACCTCTCCCTTGATGGGTACTTTTGGCATATACATTATAAACTAGGGTCTGTGCTACCCAAAAAATGCTATAGAAGCAATTCTTGGTCATCTCAGTCCAAAATTGGTGAGAGAAGCATTTATCAATTATCCTTGATTGTTAAACAACAACAAAATTTTTTTCATAGAATTATGGCAAACTTATTTGGTGGTAAAATCAGACGTGAATTCTTCTTGTAAGGATATTTATCTTTTTTTTTTTTTCATTTGTAAAACCAAATTTGTGTGAACATTTATGTTTCATGGCAGAAATTACACTGTTTGATAATGAAGAGTCACCCTATTGGTTGGTGGTGTGACGCATATCTGAGATCCATGCCATATTATGTTTTCAAAATCCCCAAGAGGGCGCCTGGATGGCTCAGTTGGTTAAGCGACTGCCTTTGGCTCAGGTCATGATCCTGGAGTCTCAGAATCGAGTCCTGCATCGGGGTCCCTGCTCAGCAGGGAATCTGCTTCTCCCTCTGACCCTCCCCCCACCATGCTCTGTCTCTCATCCTGTCGCTTTCAAATAAATAAATAAAATCTTTAAAAACAATTCCCAAATAATTCAGAATGCTGAAACACTTCCGTCTTTCAGCATTTAGGAGGAGGAACTGTGGATGTGTACCTGGTGGGTTTCACCTATTAGTGTTATTAGGTAGAAATAGAAATATGATCTGTCATTATATATGATTATATTATACTTATGTAATATGTTATATATATATTATATATTCTATTTAATATATATTATATATTTATATATATATGCATGCATATATATATATGTTTACATATACATATAAAATTTTCTCCTGTGGAGCTCTAGCTTTGGGCATGGTCTTGCTGAAAGATGAGGAAATCCAGCAAATTCATTCTTGAAGTTAGTTCTTTTAGCCGCCTGTGAGGCCTGCCAGAATCTTCAGAGATGCTCTTAATACATAGTGTTCCAACCAGGCAACAAATGACTGGGTCTGCAAAAGGGAATTTGGGATCATGGAGAAACTGTGTTCAGAATCCATAAGACATACATTCCCCTACCATTATATTTCTTCCGCCTACATAAATACTTTCCCCTTTAGGTGTTTCTGCTCCTCCCCAAAACTAGTGTCCTCCAAGCAGTGTGTTAGATGTAGCCTTTCTATGCCCTCCTTCGTACCTGTGTTCAAGAATGCATTTTTTTTCTTTTTCTCTTAATTTAAACTCAATTAATTAACATCTACTGTATTATTGGTTTCAGAGGTAGAGGTCACTGATTCATCAGTCTTATATAAAACACAGTGCTCATTACATCACATGCCCTCCTAATGTCAAGAAGGCATTTTAATCAACTGGTTTATATTAAGTTGAAAATGACTGGTAAGGCTTAACTGTTATTTATGTTGAAATTTACATACTATGGGGAAATAAACATTAAACGAAGCAGTTATTACTAACTGTGGCATTTCAAGAATCCACCATTTGGCTGGAGGAATTTTAGAAGGAGTAAGGTGAGCACTTCCTCTGTGTCCTTGAAACTGTACCATTATTAGGATCCTACTCTTCTTAAGACCAGATCAGAGGAAACTGGATATCGATGTGAATAATTTTTAAAAAATGTGGATGGCAACTAGTCGATGAATTAAGTTAGATATAACTCAGAATTCACATTATAAAGCAATAGTGAGTAATTTTATAGCTATATAAGAATCTATATCTGCAGATATAGCTATAATCTCTCTCTCTAAGATTCTATCATCTATCTATCTATCTATCTATCTATCTATCTATCTATCTATCTATCTATCTATCTGTGTATATGTCGCTTGTCTCTGAAAAGCATCTCTGAGGATCACGTATAATGTCTGAGTACTTGCCAATACCATGAGCCACAAATGAGCATAAAAGAAGCTCATGTTCCAAGTTCTCATTTTCTGTGACTCTCTCTGAGAATGAAACAGCACAGAGCCTAGATCTGTCAGAGGAAGGCGATCCACACGTCTCTCCTTTCAGCAAATCCTGCCATTACACCGAAATAGCCAAAACGCAGCTACCCTGCCTTTCGCAGCTGGGGAAGTTGGGAGTAATGAGTTGAAATATCTGAGAAAAATCTGCTCGGAATTGAACAAAGGTTCGCACTTCCTTCACACGTGAGCGAGCGAACATTTACCCCAGATCAATAACAGTTCAGCAAAGCGGTGAGTAGCACTACACCATGCTTCCTCGCCCCCTCCAGCAAGGACACTGCAGACCATAGTCTATTAAACTAATTTACTGGATGTGTTAGGAACATGCCTTTTACCTGGCTGTAGCAAGGAGTGTGGTGGGCGAGGCATCCTCTGCTGGATATTACAGCGCATTTCGTAGGAACCCTCACGCTTACATTTCAGACCTGCATGATGACGTTTTATTGTCCCTATTACCTGAAGTCTTAATTTACGCCTTTGCAGCTTTATGAAATACATTGTTTGCTTCATCTCTGTCATGGGCCTCCCCGAACATTCAACGCGATACGTTATCACCGATCACTGTGAGTCATAAGTCATCTTACATCCAGACAGAAAGAGCCTTTTTATCCCCTTGCTTTCTTGAGCCGGCACAGTATGTAGAATGGTTTGGCAGGGGGGCAGCGGGGGGGAAGAGAAGGATTCTGTCAAGGATGTGATTAAGCGATGCCTGACTGTCGTCGTTTTTGTTGGTCAAAAATCTGTTCCTTTTTATTCTCTAGTTTAATAATTAGTTGTGTTGTACAATGATGAGTAAATAAAACTCTTATGGTTATTTGATTTGACCATGAAATGACTAAAGGGAGAAACAACCTCAGACTTACAATGAGGTTGTGGTTGAAATATTAATAGGGATCTTACTCAAAGAGACTTCCTATTGTTTTCTCCCTTCTCTTTTCTGCACACATGGACTAATCACTTGGAAGAGAAACACATTTTAAGTGAAAGAAAGTTCTTAATGTTTAATTCAGTTTCAGGTACAACAACTGAACTCTATAGTTTAGGGAGCCATATTATTCAACCATAATGCAAAGAGAATTCTAAAGTTTTCTCCAAGCAAACATGAGAGGCTTCTAAGTCTGAGAACTATCCACTTCTATAAAGCCTTTAGAAATGTTGATGAATGACTGTGGCTTTGTGATTGATAAGTTTCACAGTTCACTTTGTGGGCAGTTTAATCGTTTAGTGTTTTGTTGTGGGGACCTTATAAAACGCAGTATGCCACTGTTCCTTGAGGAGTTGCTGTTTATACAGAAGTATTTCATGTAATACAAATATTTAGGGTGGGGAGAGGCAGCAGAAATTGAGGAAAAAGCATCAGTTGTCTCTGATTTAGTCCTTCTTCGTTGCATTTTATTCTTTTATAAGAAGATACATTCTGACGATTGATTTCTTCAGCTACTTCCTGCTTATGGGCCTAAAATTTTGGGTTTCTCCTATTCTGTGTTGGTCCTACATGATACCCAACAACCAATTTGATTAATTTAAGAAAACTGACAGACTGATTTTATTTAATTGGCCTAGAAATTAACTGATTTAATTGGCAAAGCAAGGATGTTTTAGAGGTGAAGAGTAACTAGACAGTACACAAGGGATGGGCATTTTTCAGGACTTGAAGAATCATATTCAGAAGAAGGTATTCAAAAGAAGATATGCATCAGAACATGGAAAGACACACTGGAGACTCTTTATTTGGCAAGCAGTGTGACTGACTTGAATTTGGGCCAACTAACTGTCCCTGAAAGATTCCTGAGAGAAATCGATGTGCCCATAAATCAAAATGAGGAAATCAGAGTTTATTGCAAGGATCAAACCTGGATGGAAGTTGGTGTGGAATTTATACTTTCTACAACTTTTATTGGGCCCTTCTTTGGAAGAAAGGGAAGACATGACTTCTTATTGTTGTCGCTCAGTTTATATGGTTCTGAGAGGGGAATCTGGACAGAATTTAATAGGTTTTATCCAGAAGAATGGAGTACAGGACTCATATCTTTGGAGAAGGCACTGAATTTTTAGACCAATAAAGTGACATTTAGTTTACTAAGAAACACCTCTTTCGTTCTGATGGGGTTATATCTCATAACTACCATGATAAGAATGAGGACTGGACAGTGAATTCTAAGCTTTCCAGCATGGTACTATATCTCCAAAATCCTAGAGTAGATACTCTTTTCCTGTTCTCGTAACCATTGGCTTTTGTTTTATTTTACTGCACTATTTATTTATAGTTTTACTATATATGTATATATATTTGTAGTGTGTGTATATATATATATATATATATATAGTTTAAAATATAAGTCAATTTTTAAAATTAGAGTTAATATTAATTCGTATGTCCCCATCAATTATTTTTGTTTGCCTTTCCTATCAGTTTTTGCAAGAAGTTTGTTAATGTCTCTGCACTGTGAATGTGCCCATTTCTCTTTTTATGTTCTGTAAGTTTGTGCTTTTATATATATATATACATATATATAATTTTTAATTTAATTATTAATAGTTTTTAATTTATTTAATTTTTAATTTTGTAAAAGATTTCACTTATTTATTTTATATATCTATTTTAAAGATTTTATTTATTTATTAGAGAGAGAGTGAGAGAGAGCATGAGAGGGGAGAAGATCAGAGAGAGAAGCAGACTCCCTGTGGAGCTGGGATCCCGATGCGGGACTCGATCCCAGGACTCCGGGATCATGATCTGAGCCAAAGGCAGTCGCTCAACCAACTGAGCCACCCAGGCACCCACTTATTTATTTTAGAAAGAGAGAGAGAGAGTGGGAGTGTGGCAGAGGGAAAGAGAGAATCCAAGCAGACTCCCCACTGAGTGCAGAACTGGAAGCCGGGCTCGATCTCCTGACCCATGAGATCATGACCTGAGCCAAAATCACTAGTCAGATGCTTAACTGGCTGATACACCCAGGCGCCCCTGCTTTATGTATTTTGAAGATATTTTATAGTGAACATACAGATTTTGAATTATTATCTTCCTGATGTGCTGGCCATATTATCATGGTGAAATAGTCTGTTTCTTTAGTTATTCTTATTGCCTATTGTGAACTCTGTCTGCATAGGTATGGTTGCTCCAGCTTTCTTTTGGTTAGCACACGATTGGTATATTTTTCCATTTTAGGTTTACCATTTTGTTGTCCTCCTATTTAAGGCACATTTTTTTTTAAAAGATTTTATTTATTTATTTGACACAGAGAGAGAGATCACAAGTAGGCAGAGAGGCAGACAGAGAGAGAGGGGGAAGCAGGCTCCCTGCTGAGCAGTGAGCCTGATGCGGGACTCGATCCCAGGACCCTGAGATCATGACCTGAGCCGAAGGCAGAGGCTTTAACCCACTGAGCCACCCAGACGCCCCTAAGGCACATTTCTTATAAGCAGCATGTGGCTTGCATTTTATTTTTATCCACTCTCATAAATTTGGCCTTGGAGTTATCTAGTCTTCAATTTTTTTTTTTACCTTAGCTTTATTGAAACCACCGCCATTTCCCTGTTTTTGAGTCTCAGATTCTGTCCTATACCCAGAATTGGTAAAGACCTCCGGGGAAAATGCAGCTACAGACAGTCTGTTCACGGTCTCCCCTAGGGTTTTTCAGCTCGTGTGTATCTGAGCTCTGTCACCTTGGTGAGCTTTTCTCTTCTGTATACCAGGAGACCGCTTAAAATTTTCCTCTGTTTTTCAGAAATTTTCAGTATAGCTATAAAGCAACCAACCCTACTGTACTTCAACATTTGGCAAATGGCTCGAGGGGGAACGTAGCTGTGTGTTGAGGTCCCTCAAAGCCTCCAGTTCTGTTACTGCTTTCCCGTGGCACCACTCTGCTGGTTTCACTGTCCCCAAGCAGTGACCCTCTATCTGGGCCAAGCCTGGATTGTCAGCCTCTCGCATATGCTGAATGTCAACAATTTCCTCAGGGACACAGACAATTGCAGCTCATTAGCTCAACTTCGAGAGTTTCCCCTTAAACAAACTTTCAGCTCTCGAAATCTCATTGCTTCCACAGCTACGTGAGGGGTCATTTAACATAGGTAGTCAGAGCCAACCCTAATTAGTTGTTTATGTGGAGTGCTTTTCCATTGGAACCTACTCCATCTTCTCTCTGACTTTTCGTTTAAACTAAAAGAATTTCTCCAGTTTAGAATTTATTTATATGCCAAGGAATTTCGCAATTACTGTAGAAAATTGGAAAATGCAAATAGGAAGACAGGTAAAAGTCCCCATTAAGGATGCTGTTTTGGTTATCTATAGCTGTGTAAAAACTACCTCAAATCTAAGAGGTTTAAAAACTGTTTTAGTTTTACTCACGGTTTTTTGTAGGTCTGATAGTGTCTAGTTGAATACTTTGTATCCATTTTACCAGGTATCGTTTTCAAGATGGCATCCTCATTCATGTACCTGGTGGTCAGTGAGACTTGTTTTGTTTTTCTTACCACATAGTGTCTTATCGTCCAGGGTTTTTCATAGTGTGGTGGCCTAAAGGTAGGTGATCTTCTTACTTAGTGACTCAGGGCTTCTGAGACTGCTAAAAAGGCTGCCAATCCCCTTAAAAGCTGGCTGAGAACCAGAATGGCATGACTTTCATCATACTACTTTGGTCAAAGTGGCCACAGGCCAGGTCAGGTTCAACAACAGTGGAAATAGGTTCTACTTCTCAATGGGAAGAATGTTAATTTGCAGCCATCTTTTATCTGCTATTGTCCATTCAGAGAATTGTTTGCAGTATCTTGGCAAAACAGAATAATAATAATAATAGCTAACATGCTTTGAGTATTTACATTCTGTATTGCTTCACTTAGTCATTATGGTAATGCTGAGGTAGGGACCTGTGAATATATGAAATGTTTTCATTAGAATTTTATTTTATTTTATACATCTATTTATAGTTGACCCTTGAACAAGGCAGGGGTTAGGAGTGCTGACCTTCACACAGTCAAAAATCACATATAACTTTTGACTCCTCAAAAACTTAGCTACTACTATTAGCCTTCTGTTGACTAAAAGCCTTACCGATAGCATAAACAGTTGATTAACATGTATTTTGTATGTTATATGTTTTATTTACTCTAGTCTTACAACAAAGTAAGCTAGGGAAAAGAATATGTTATTAAGAAAATCATAAGGAAAATACATTTACAGTCCTGTACTGTATGTATCAGAAAGAATCCACATGTAAGTGAACCTGTGTAATTGAAACCCATGTTGCTCAAGGGTCCACTGTATTTAATTATACAGGGAAACATGAACACATGCTTATTAGAGAAAAAGCTAAATTGATGTAGAAATTTATAGAAATTTATATCTTGGAGGGCCTGGGTGGCTCAGTGGGTTCAGCGTCTGACTCTTGCTTTTGACTCAGGTCATGATCTCAGGGTCATGAGATTGAGCCTCGCTGGGACTGTGCACTGGGTGTGGAGCCTGTTTAAGATTTTCTCTCTTCCTCTGCCTCTTCCCATGCCCCCATGCTCCTATGCTCTTTCTCTCTAAGAAAAAAAAAAAAGTGTTTCTTTCCTCAAAGATAAACATGGTCAATAGTCTAGTGGGTATCCTTCTAGAACTCTCACATCTGTGTATTTGCTACCATAGCCCATTTGACCCTGATACCTTGGGTGCCAGATGCACTCAGGCAGAAAATGTGGTTCAAACAGATGAAAATAAGAAAGCCTCCCTTCCACCAGTTATTCACCTTTCTTGTCTTGCCTTTCATCAGTAAAATATTAACTGTTCTACAGTACTTTGATGACTTTCAGATGCTTCAATTAACAACATGGTTTCTGGTCCCTAGAGACTATCTTGTTTCATCACCGTCACTGGTCTCTAAGGCATGTGAGAAGCAGAGGTGACCAATGGAGTATTGCTTTTTTTTTTTTTTAAGATTATTTATTTATTTATTTGACAGAGACACACAGAGAGAGGGAACACAAGCAGGGGGAGTGGGAGAGGGAGAAGCAGGCTTCCCGCCGAGCAGGGAGCCCGATGTGGGCCTCGATCCCGGGACCCTGGGATCATGACCTGAGCCGAAGGCAGATGCCCAATGACTGAGCCTCCCAGGCACCCCCAATGGACTATTTCAAACAAAGGTAATGTCAACAAGCTCGCCATCATACGTTAGTGCAATTTACCATCACTTAATTATTGGACAAGTCTTAGTGTTAAATATCTCCCTTAGAAAAAACTGATTCTGGGGGTGCCTGGGTGGCTCAGTGGGTTAAAGCCTCTGCCTTCAGCTCAGGTCATGATCTCAGGGTCCTGGGATTGAGCCCCGCATCGGGCTTTCTGCTCAGCGGGGAGCCTGATTCCCCCTCTCTGCCTGCCTCTCTGCCTACTTGAGATCTCTCTCTCTCTCTGTCAAATAAATAAATAAAATCTTTAAAAAAAAAAAGAAAAAACTGATTCTGAGCTTTCTGAGACCTTAATACATAATCTATTTATTTTAATGTGATTTACATATAAAATGAGTTTTACCTTAACATTCTTACATATAGAAGTATTCAAAAATTTCAGACTAACGAAGCACATAGAGGAAAGCAAAATCATTCATAGCATTATTTGGTTTAGGATTATAAGTCAGCACATGTTCAACAAGCCTGTGTCATTATGGCCTGGAGGAAATTGTTTTCACTAGATTCCGAAATAAGAATTACATGCCTTCAGGCAAAACATAATTCTAATGGCCAGTTTTAGTTCTGATTCATGAAATCTAGTTTTGTATTGTTTTTTAAAGTATGTTATTAATCATAAAACTCACTAGCAATGCTTCTGCTGTGATGCTTTTCAAAATTCCAATACCGGTGTCTCTGATTTGGTCTCATTTAGTCATATGTCCCTGTGAACGAGAACTAGACTTTGTTTCCAGTGGGGCTGATCCTTCAATCTGAGCACTTGGTCCCACCTCCTTGTCCCTTCTTGGGTGTGCTCTCCAACATTTATTTTCTCCTTTTCTTGAATAGGCAAACTCTTTTCCTCTCTACAGGACTCCTCGTTTTTAAGTATTCCGTCTTTCTCTGCCTGAGTCAAGTTTAATCTTTCTTCATGTCCACTGAATCTGTGGGTGTGGCTTTTTCTTTCTCTTGCCTGTTGAATTTCCTAGAAGAGTTCATTAGCTGCTTCTGTTGCCTTTTGTCTCTCTACTCCTAATTCAGTGTTCATTTGCACCCCCAGGCTACTTACTCGTCACTGTTGATTGCCCCTGTGTGCGTGTGAGCGCACTCGTGTGCGTGCATGTGAAAATCTATTTTCCTTTGGCTTTTGTACTATGACTCTCACTCTCCTCTGATGGGACCTCTTCCTCTGTGATATCTTTGATGACTCTGCGTGTTGTCGGCCAGAAGTCTGTTCACAGAACTCTTCTCATCATACATGCCACTTTCCTGGAATAAATTCATCTACTCTTAGTGCTCTCACTTCTATCTGACTAACACAACTTAAAAAAAAAAATCTTAAAAAAAAATTATGGACTTACAAGAAATTGCAAAAATAGAGAAGTTCCACGTACCCATCACCCAGCTTCTCCATTGGCCACATCTCACATAATTTTAGTGCATTATCAAAACCAGGAAATTGAATGACACAGTTGATTAATTAGACTATAGAGCTTACTGGGACTTCACCACCTTTTTGATGCACTCATTTCTTTTTTGCATGTCTTTGTGTATAATTTTATCATATTTTATCACGTATATGGATTCATATGACTGCATGGTAAACAAGACACAAAACTATTCCTTCATCACAAGGAACTCCTGCTGCCTCTTTATACTCGCACTCTCTCTCCTCTTCCCTAACCTTTGGCAATCACATGTCTGCCCTCCATTTGCATAATTTTCTCATTTCACAGATTCCGTATAAATGGAATTGTACAGTATACAACTTTTTTCAATTGGCTTTTGCACTCAGCTGAATGTCCTTTAAGATCCATCCAAGTTGCTGCATGAATCAGTAGTTTTTTTCTTTTATATTGCTGAGTAGTAGTCCACTGTGTGAATGTACCACAGATGACTTCATCATTTACCTGTCGAAGGACATTTGGTAGGTTTTAGCTCTTACAAATAAAAGCTGCTATGATGATTCATGTGTAGGTTGTGTGTGAGTCTAAGTTTTCACTTCACTAGGACGAATTCCCAGCAGTGCCATTGCTAGGTCCCATCAGCATTGTGTGAGTGAGTCAATTTCCGTACATCTTCACTGACATTGGATGGTATCACTATTTTAATTACCATGTTATAGATGTGCCATGGTATCCTGTATTTTTAACTGGCTTTTCCCTAATGCCTAGCAATATTGAAGACCTTTACATGTGTTTATTTGCCATCCATATATCTTCTTTGGTGAACTGTTCAACTTATCTATTTCCTAATTGAATGCTTGTTTTCTTACTATTGGATTTAGGTAGTTCTTTGTATATTCTGGACATGAGTCCTCTGATGAATACATGATTTGCAAATATTTTCTTCCAGTTGGTAACTTCCCTTTTCAACTTCTTAACATAGACTTTTAAGAATAAATGTTTTGTTTTGTTTTTTTTTCTTTTAATTTTGATGAAATCCAATTCATCAACATTTCTTTTTATGGATAGTGCTTTTGGTGTCATATGTAAGAGCTCTTTGCCTAAGCCCACTGCAAAGATTTCCTCCTGTGTTCTCTTCTAAAAGTTTTAGAGTTTTACATTCTACATTTGTGTCTATGACCAGTTTTGAGTTAATTTTTGTATGAGATGTAAGGTTTTAGTCAAGGATAGTTTTGTGGGGGAGCAGCTATTGATGTCCAATAGTGTTAGCACCATTTGTTGAAAAGACAATCCTTCATCCACTGGATTGCTTTTTTACTCTTGTCGAACATCAATTGGACACATTTGCGTGGATCTATTCTGGGTTCTCTGTTTTGCTCCATTGATCGACCCGTGTCTGTTTCTCTGCCAATACCACATGGTCTTGATTACTGCAGCTATGTAGTAAGTCTTAAAACTGAATAGTGTGATTCTTTCCACTTTAT
The DNA here is from genome assembly GCA_028534135.1 of Potos flavus. Classification (NCBI taxonomy): domain Eukaryota; kingdom Metazoa; phylum Chordata; class Mammalia; order Carnivora; family Procyonidae; genus Potos; species Potos flavus. The sequence continues at coordinate 14,135,992 of CM052895.1, read as the reverse complement.
TCTTTTTTTCGGTAGTGTTTAGCTGTTCTAGTTCCTTTGCTTGTCTGTATAAATTCTAATACATATTTGACTAACACATCTTTAATCTTAACCCCTTCTCTTGAGTGGAGTTGGCAGATTTAGCAAGAAAAATGCAGAATGCCCACTTAATTCTGAATTTCAGGGAAACAGCAAGGGATTTTTTTAGTTAATGTATGCCCCACATATTTCAGGGGCATACTTATACTAAACAGTTACTTGCTGTTTATCTGAAATTCAATTTTAATGGTGCATCTTGTAGTTTATCTAGCAATCCTACCGTTATGCCTCAGAAGAAAGAAAATCTTTTTACATGCATGTCATGCAGATAACATCCTTTCTAAATTTTTATTTCCATCCTTTTTTTTTTTTTAAAAGATTTATTTATTTACTTCAGAGAGAGAGAGAGAGAGGGCAAGCAGGGAGACGGACAGAGGAAGAGGGAGAGGAAGAATCTCAAGCAGACTCCATGCTGAGCACAGAGCCCGACTTAGGGCTGGACCTCAGGAGATCCCTGAGATCACGAACTGAGCCAAAACCAAGAGTTGGATGCTTCAACAACTGTGCCACCCAAGTGCCCCTTTATTTCCATCCTTATACTTGCATCTCTTTCTGAATTTCCCATTGCATTAATGGCCTTACCAACCACCCCAGAGCCCAAGTTTAAAAATGAGACTTATCCTCAACTGATGTTATCTTTCACACCACATCTCATTAGTCAACAAGTGTTTGTGCTATTGAAGCATCTCTTAGGCATCTCCTGTCCCTTCTATATCTATTTTAATGCATTTCTTCATTCTCATCATTTCTCTCTGGAATGCTGTCCCATCTTTCAGAGTCTTCCTTCTCCAGGCTTCCTCTGTATTGGCTTCCTCTGTATCCTCTCTGTATCGTAGAATTTCTTTTCTTTTTTTTTTTAAGATTTTATTTGTTTGACACAGAGAGGGATCACAAGTAGGCAGAGAGGCAGGCAGAGAGAGAAGGGGAAGCAGGCTCCCCGCCAAGCAGAGAGCCTGATGCAGGGCTCGATACCAGGACCCCGAGACCATGACCTGAGCTGAAGGCAGAGGCTTTAACCCACTGAGCCACCCAGGTGCCCCCGTATCGTAGAATTTCTTATACCAGAGCCCTTAGTCTCCATTTTTTTGGTGTCTCTACTTCTCTTTCCTCATTTTCACTTCCTAACCTCTTATGCCCTCTTCCAGAGTTATTGCATTTGGTAGTCTCAGGAGGGCAGGTATGCCTGGACTGGTGTTTCAGGATTAACGTCAGGGTCTAGATTATCACGAGAGGGAGCCTGGTTCCATCGTGGCATGTGGTTGGGCCTGAGAGTTCACTGAGACTGAGGCTTTGCACAGTAGGGGTCATAGATGAACGTATAAGTATGAATAGATATGAGGTGGGGAGTGTCTAGACAAGGAGCCCCACTATAGTGTAGGTTGAGATGTGGATGTGTAAAAATGGTGGACCAGTAAGCCTCATAATTCACAGGGCCCATCTTTAACACCAGCACTGTGTGGCAATAACAAAGGCAAAGGGCAAGTGGGAAACGGGGCTCACATGGTCCCATGCATTATATTGTATTTGTTCTCTTCCTTGTGCACATTTCTTTCTGCAGCATGTTGCATTTGCCTTATCAGAGCACTGTTTTATTAACCAATTCACATTTCTCCTGTTTCTTTACAGAAGCACTTCCATCCTGACCGCATAGCTAGAGTGTCAATATATTAGCTGATCAACTTCTATACATCCATTGCCGTGGATAGGGTCAGGGACATCGAGGGTCATATTTCATATGCTAATCCTGCTGAACACCCCTGGCCGCTTTGATTGTACTCACCCGTAGCCACAGCTGAACATTCTTTCCATGGCCATAGGTGGCTTTGCTTTTATAGTTTGACCTTTTCAGTGTGATTATCACTCAGGATCTTCTATTGCTGTTTTCCCAATCTATAGGATTTGAAGGAAGTATAAAAGATCTGTTTGGGGCTGGTAGATATTACTTCTGATCAGGGTGCCACGAGGAAGACTGTCTCTCTCAAAACAACAAACTCATGATCTTCTCTTGCTGTTTTTTCAGCTCACGTGATTTGAAGGCTTTGTTTTTACATCTGCTTGGGGCTGGTAGATATGACGACTTCTGATCAGAGGGCCGCTAGGAAGACTGTCTCTTTTAACACAACAAAATGCCTTTGGTGTATTCTTTCCCGGTTGTCTCCTTTGAAACTTCTTCCTCTGTCATATCCGAGATTAAGGCCAGTCTCTGTACACATCAAAATCCTACTACAAATAGGGGGAAAGCCTCAGAGCATATTTTGAAAACTTTCCCCTATCTTTCTTGCTTTCTTTCTATTTGATTGTACCAGGCTGCATATCCAGAACCCTAGCTACCTTTTGTTTGTATTCAGGGTTCAGGCACAACTCACTGTGTTTGGAAACTGTTAAGACAATCTCAGGAGGTTCTTTTTGTGTCTGCTGCATAGCCTCCTAGGAAAGACAATGCACTATGTCTGATGCTGGAATTTAGAACTATCTGGGCAAAGCTGATGAGTTACTGGGGACAAAAGTCTGTTTGAAGGGGGAATGGAGAGGCTCCCAGGTGAGGACATAGCCCGAGGGAAGAAAGATCTAGCTTCATGAACTTGACCCACTGCCTCATCCTTTCTTTCCTGGAGGCAAGTATGGACCATGATTATAGCATTGTTCCGTTACATTAATCTACCTCCTGGCTAACTCTGTAGAAGTGTGTTTAGGTTCTGGGGAGAGATACAGGTTAAAGTAAAAAAATAAGGACTATAAAAGTAAAGTAAAAAGGAAGAAGAGCATTTTAAGGAACTGTGAACCTATAGAAGACCAAGTTGTTCTCAGGGTGCCCACTAATAGGGTGAAATGTCAAAACCAAGAGATACTCTTTCTTATTTCATCTCAGACATTCCCAAAGCTCCTGCGTTCTAAGGGCTCAGACCAGACACGGAACCAGAGGAATGTGTGAGAAGCAGTAGTTGCTGAGACAGGGGCAGGAGGACTGTGGAACCCACTGGAATAATACAAGATAAATCCAGGGACCTAGAAAATAACAATAAAACTGGGAAACTGTCTTCTTTGCCCAATGGACTAAGTGGGGCCACAGGCAAGGGACTGCTGAGTCTCGTGAGGTAGCAAGGCTGTATGGAGATGGGGAATTGTTCTCGAGCACCTGAGAAACCCCTCTGTGTCAGTCCCAGGAATACTTGCAGGAAGGGGTCTTGAACCACAAAAACACTGGTGACTGGTTAGGTTAATGCTTACATTTAATTACGTTTAGGCAGTCTGGTCGTTAGGGATATTTACAGACATTATGACTTACATTTTAAAAAAATAATAGTATGATAACCACATAAAAATAACAGCTTTGGCCAGAATTACATTATTTTCAAGCCTGGGGGCAGTGTGTAGTAAATGTTTCATACAATATAATACAAAGCACAAGGTTGAGCCTAATCAAATTTGGCCACTTAAGCAATTATTCCTGTATACATTCTTGCGTTGATTTTCAAATGCTTTCATTCCATTTGCATAAAAGAGTTATCAGCAGATAAGTTCACAGACTGCAGGTTTGAACAGATTTTATTCACTGCACGCATAATAGCAAGAAAGAAGTGATTGGGTCAAGTGTCTGCCTTCATAGATGGGAAAGACTTCACTCAGTGTACCGGTCTGATGTGCATATATCGAGAGCGCATTTGATTTTCATCCATTTCTGCCTCCAACAACGTCTTCCATCCTGATAAGCAAGTAAATCCTGTGAATGACTTTGAAAAGTCAACCCATTCACATGAAATAAGAGGGAAATACGTTTCCATTCTTGGCCAAGTGTTTCCTTATCTGGCTTTTATCTTCACATTCATTCTTGAAGTTGGCTTAGAAGGACAAGAGTAGAAAGAGGGAGCATTCCTTTGGAGTGAAAATGTATAGGTTTGATATGCTGGTTGCCCAGTTTTCAGTGAGAAATTCCAGAGGGAATACAATCTCTTAACCTAACGGAGAAAGGCTGTTTGCAGTTATATTCATCTCTCACACCCATGTATTAGCTTAACTTTCCTGTATTAAATATCTGAAGGCAAAAATGTCCTGAAAGAATGTGTTTGCTTCCTGGTGAATATTAAAACATTTTATACTACAGTAATTTAAACAATGTAATACTGGCCTAAGACTAGACAAAGAGTTGTATGTAACAAAATAGAAAACCCAGCAGTAGAGCCAAGTAATACAAGAATCAAAAACAATTTTAAAATAATGAGGGAAACGTGGATATTGTTAGTGTAACAGGGTAGTTATTATCTTAAAGAAAAATATCTTAAAAATAAAATCAGAGTCTTTAAGCTAGGATAAATTCTAATGGATCAAAGGTTAAAAACAAACAGAAAACCACAAGAGTAGTAAAAGAAGAGATGAGATGTTTTTTGAATGTAATTCTAAATATAATTTAAAAAAATCCTGAGGCCAGAAAATAAAAGATTGATGTAAGTTCAAAAAAAAATTTGAAGGAATACCCTACATCAAAAACAAACAAACAGGGACACCTGGGTGGCTCGGTCAGTTAAGCGTCTGCCTTTGGCTGAGGTCACTATCCTAGGGTCCTGGGATTGAGTCCCGCATCAGGCTCCCTGCTCAGTGGCAGGGGGGTGGGGGTTCTGCTTCTCCCTCTCCCTGCCACTCCCCCTGCTTGTGCTCTCTCTCCCTCTCTCAATCTCTCTCTCCCTCTGACAAATAAATAAATAAAATCTTAAAAAAAAAAAAACATGGCCAAAGGGAAAAGGGGGAAATATTTGCAATTCATATTACAAAGGGACAGTTTTGTTAATATTTTTACGTTTGTCACCATCCAACAGGAAAAAACCAATAACCTAACCAAAAAATGGGCCAAGATTATAATCAAGTATGGAAGTATAAATGTATCTAAACCCTGTAAATATATAAAAATGCCCTCATAATAATAGAAATGAATATTAAACATATAATTTTTTAATTTAAGTGTAGTTGACACACAATGTTAAATTAGTTTCAGGCACACAACATAGTGATTCAACAACTCTGTATGTTATGCTGTTCTCCGCACAAGCATAGCTCCCATCTCTCACCATATGATACAATTACAATACCAGTGACTATATTCCCTACACTATGTTTTTTATTTCTATGACTTATTCATTTCATAACTAGAAGCCAGTACATCCCACGTCCCTTTGTCCATTTTGCCCAATCTCTCCACCTCCTTCCAAGCCGGCAACCATCAGTTTGTTCTCTGTAGTTGTAGGTCTGATTCTGCTTTTGGTTTATTTGTTTATTCATGTTTTTAGATTCCACACGTGAGTGAAATGGTATGATATTTGTTTTTTTCAGTCTAACTTATTTTGCTTAGCATAGTATTCCCTAGGTCTATCCACGTTGTTGCAAATGTACAATCTCATTCTTTTTTTGTGGCTGAGTAGTATTCTTATGTGTGTGTGTGTGGCACATCTTCTTTATCCATTCATCTCTTTTTTATTATTATTATTTTTTAAAGATTTTATTGTTTGACAGAGAGAGAGAGAGATCACAAGTAGGCAGAGAGGCAGGCAGAGAGAAAGAGGGAGAAGCAGGCTCCCTGCTGAGCAGAGAGCCCGATGCGGGGCTCGATCCCAGGACCCTGAGATCATGACCTGAGCCGAAGGCAGAGGCTTTAACCCACTGAGCCACCCAGGCGCCCCTATCCATTCATCTTTTAGTAGACACTTGGGCTACTTTCATATCTTGGCTCTTGTAAATATTGTTTCAATAAACATAGGGGTGCATATATCTTTTTGAATTAGTGTTTTCTTTTCTTTTGATAAATATCCAGTCATTGAATTATTAGACCATGTGGTAATCCTATTTTTAATTTTTTGAGGAAACTCCATGCTGTTTTCCACAGTGGCTGCACCAATTTGCATTCCTACCAACAGTGTACAAGGGTTCCCTTTTCTCTACATCCTCAAATAAAACTACATTTTTTTTTTTATATAGTAGATTTCCAAAGGGCTTTTCAGCAATGGTATTGACATGGGTGTAAAGAAATAGATATATAGATATATATGATCAGCTGTTTGATAGTATCTCTTAAAATATAAAATGCACATATCCTTTTAACAAGCAATGCCACTTCTGTATGGAAATAAATATGGTTAGGGGCACCTGGGTGGCTCAGTCAGTTGGGAGTCTGACTCCTAATTTCGGCTCAGGTCATGATCTCGGGGCCCTGGGATCAAGCCCTGCATCGAGCCCCACACTGGGCTCCATGCTCAGCAGGGAATCTGCTTGAGGATTGTCTTCCTCTCTGCCTCTCCCCCAGCTCTCTCTCTCTCTCTAAAATAAATAAATAATTAAATCTTGAAAAAAAGAAATAATAGTTATAAATCACAAAAGCAAGAGATGACCTTTGTACAGTGCCAATATTGTAGCACTGTTGATAATAGCAAAAGGTTGAAAACAACTTAAATGCATTTAACAAGAAACTGACTAATATGTTATTTTCATATGACTATTTTCATTTAGTTCATATTCCATTTCATATTTTATATTATTTTCATTCATAATTCTAATTATGTAGCAATTAAAAAATGAGTCAGGTATAATAGATCTGCAAGATATTTTATTGGAAGGCAAAATATAATTGAGAATTGTGTGCATGGCCTGTTGTCATCGGGATGTATCTAGACATCTATGTCTATTCACTGCCTAGATGCAAAGGTATAACTCTGGAAGCACCCCCAAAAATTGCAGAACATGTTGGGGAAAGAACCTAAGAAATTTGTTTCTAGGAAGATAAAAAGGGTGGCTGTGGGATGGGGGGGGAAAGAGAATTCACTTTTACTGAATACCCTCTTGTACTTTTTGAAGTTTTTACTTCATGAATTCATTAGCTATTCTAAACATGATTATTACCTCAAATTCAAGTACGCTAATGATGGCTCAAGATCTTTGCCATTTAAGCATCCAGCCTACCCAGTATCTCCCACTAACAGCGATAGTGTTTTTCTCGGCACTATCGAGAGCATTGGCCAGTGTCCCTTTCTTCTACTATAATTCCCTGAAGGAGCATCTGCTGGAGAGGTGATTGTAAGTATTTTCATGTTGCTAGTGGTTTGGTTTTGTTTTTTTCTCAAATGGGACATAATGTTAAGGGATATACTCTCCAATTTTATATGAATTAATGAAAATTTAAAAGGTTATAAGTTTAATTTTTGGTGTATTACAAGCAATTAAAGGAGAGTTTCTCAGTCTTGACCCTAGTGATCTTTAGGGCTAAACAGTTTGTTTGTTGTGGAGGTGGTCCTAGGAGTGAAGGAGAGTTATCACAATTCCTGTCCATTACCCACTAGATTCTACCCTCTAGACAGTAGTAGAATTTACCCCTCCCAATTGTGACAACTGATAGAACTTTTCTCCCCAAATTGTGACATCCAGAAGTGTCATCAGATATTGACATGTGTTCTTGGGGAGCTAAATCCCTGCCCTGAACCTGTCCTTTTTTTCCCCATGTGAGAACTAATGAAATTAGAGTCAATAATCATTTATTGGGTCCTGACATATGTAAGGGTTTAAGACTGTGTATGTGAAGTCTTGCTGCTTTTTTGTCGTTGTTGTTGTTAAAGACTTATTTTATTTATTTGAGAGAGAGAGAGAGAGTGTGGGAGGAGGGGCAGAGGGAGAGAATCTTCAAGCAGACTCCCTGCTGAGTATGGAGCCCCACATGGAGCTTGATCTCATGACCCATGAGATCAGGACCCGTGAGATCATGACCCGAGCTGAAACCAAGAGTCAGATGCTTAACTGATTGAGCCACCCAGGTGTCCCAACACTCAATACATCTTTAATGCCTGAAGAAACAGTATAGTAGCTTCTCTCCATGTGTGATGTTATCCTGTAATAGAAATAGCCACTCTTCTAAATATTCGGTCCTCCAATGAATAGCTATTTGATCTTTTAAATGCAAAATAATAGAATTTTGAAAATAATCATTTTACTTGACATCATGTATCAAACTAGTGTCTCAAGCTTTGAGAAGAATGAACCCACTTGTCATCTTTTTGGAGAATTGAAAATATGGTTCTTGTAATGTGAAGCATAAAACATTTTTCTAAACATCATGAAAATAATTTATTTTCAAGTCTTCATTCAAGAACAGTACATGCCTTCTTATTTTACTTTGGAAACATGTACCTTCTGAGACTCTGAGAGGGTTGTTCCTCGGGCTCTATAGTAAGTCTCAGAATGTATATATTTCAGACCCCCCAGGTTTAGTTATTGATTTGGAATGGTATATTTCTTTGTCAAATTTGGAAGAAATGTAATCAGTCCTTTCTTGTTTATAGTTTATTGCTGTATGTGGTTTTCTAAATTACTTCATGTATATCATTTGAGATGAGTTTAGGAAGTACGTGGAACATGGGAGTCGCTCAGTAAGGATTAATTACCACCCTACCTTATTTAAACCATCAAGGAAAACACTCCAAACTTCTGCACTCTAATGAAAATACACCCTCAGTTATCTTTATATTTCTGTCAGTAGTTGTCATTTTCAATTCGTGACATGTTCATCCCAAATTTCAGCACACACTTTGACAGTTCTCTCATAACTTCATTGCAAATGCTGACAGTCCATTGTTGACCTCCTCTCCCCACCGACATAACCTGAAGAGAGAACACACTGTCCTACACCTTGAGTGTAACTTGATTAATGGCAAACTAATAAGAGGAAACAGGAAATCATTCACTCATCTGCACCATAAGATCTGTATCCTTCAAAATAACTTAATTCTGATTTTATTTGGTTTCATGTAAGTCCAAGAATATAGGATCATACCATCTGCCTTAGTTTTGATAGACTTTGTTGTGTTTGTGTTTTAGCCACTTCAGAAAAAAATACAACTGAAGAGATAGTTTATAAACAACATGAAATAGATCCAAGCCTGGATTTTCAGGAAAAGCATATTGTCACCAATTGTTATGAGCCAAATGATATGGGAGTGTCTTATTTCCCTTTAATTCATACAGAACAAGGCTTGCATAGTCAGAGTTCTGTGCTTTATCTGCAGTGCTGCAATTCCAGGCAATGAATGAAGATCCTCAAATATGCATTAAGTGCAGTAACAACAAGAAACAACGCAATAAACAGAGATAGTGCTGGATGTTCTTGGATTTTGGATAATGGGTGTACTAGGGATATTATTTTCCCCTGACTACTTTTATTTTTATTATAGGACTTCTTGGAAGATGTTATTTTTTTGTTATAAATGATGAATGAAAATTTTTAATTCATTAATTTTTTTAGTAATGCTAGACATTACTAAAAAAGAAACTAAGAAACTAAATAAAAATAAGGTGTTAATTCCAATTTGGCCATCAGAGTCTGCTTTTTTTAATGTAATAAACAAATAATAAAATCCAACCTGGTACGTAAAAGCCATTCATTATGTCATCTAGAGGTTTCTAAAGATTGAATCTGAATTGATAGTAATCTAGAGGAAATATTTTATCCCCAAATGAAACTTTCTCCTCCAAGCTACAGCATACAGACTTTCCAAAGTAGACGCCAACCAGTTCCCGTCTTTAAAGATATATTTTATTTGAGAATTGCTATTTGAAATAGAACACTGGTTTTACATTTCAAATGAAGAATCTAATGTACCACCAAAGATGCTGATTTGTTTCATCTATTGTAAACCAGAAGTCTTATTAATAAAGAAGCCTTCTTTGATAACATGTTCCATTAAACTTCATTTTCAAATGTGTGGTTAATTCTCAAGACCATTAGGTAAACGGTGTCACGTTTTGTTTTGTTTTGTTTTGTTTTGTTTTGTTTTGTTTTAATACAAAATGCCTTCAGAAGTAATTGGCAGTGCAGTGTCTGTGTAAGCAAATAGACTTGCTTGTAGCAATACCCAGAGGCAGCCTCATCCATTAGAGTTAGTTTTATTGAAGGGAGGCATATTGGCTAAGACACCCGTCTGTTTCTAACTCTTTTGAAAAGACATTACAGAATCTTGATCATCCACCTTGACCATCTCTAGAGAGCAGACCCTTGGTTTTCCAAATACCATCCACAAAACTGGACTGATTAAATTTCCATGAGATTAGATGCCCTTTTTCATCAGAGTTACTGGCCTTGTTTCAGCTTTGTTAATGAAGGAGAGTCTCCTTGCATTGAATATGCTCATTACATACAAATTAGAGTTAAAACAGTGGCTTCCCAACCCCAGGAATGTAAGTGCTAATGAACAGAAAAAGGGTTGCCCATGAAAAATAATTCAGGGGAGCTCCGCCCCCCTCCCCCCCCCCCCACCGTTTGCAGCGCTTGGGAAAAGGTTCTAATATTAATGCCTCTTGTCAGAAAACCCTTACAACCTCTATTAAATCATCTTCCCTATCGAAGGTGCTGTAGTTATAAATAGGCTCACAATGAATTCGGAATTCTCTACATGTAAATCACGCCACATACCATTATCTGATATCCTTGAATTAGGTATGCGTGGCCTTGGGGGCAGTGAAGGATAGGTCGATGCCGCCAGCTGTCTCGTTTAGTAGTAACTGCTGCACGTAAAAGACTAACAGCCAGACAATAAATAACATTTTCAAATCTGCATCTAGACTTTGAGGGGGAGAGAAATGAATAATGATTTCCTTGTGTTAGATTGGACTTAAGCAAAAGGTCAAACCTTTCAGCAAAAGGAACAACAGCTGTACCATCCAGTTAATCATAGACAAAAGTGTGTGTGTGTAAACCTGTAAGCAGGATAATTAACAGGTCGACTTGCTTTCAGTGTATTCCATTGTGCCATTTTATTCTTGCAAACTCCATTTTCTTTCATGTCGATCCTTCATTTTGACTCTCTTTAAAGGAAGGTGAGAGGTTAACAGATTAAATCCAATTTAGAACAAGGAGCTGGGAGTAATTGATACTATATTTGAGCATTGTATTTAAATAAATCAAGTGCATCTTTTCAATGCAGACAAGGTCTTTGTGTACGGATTACATTGAGTTAGCATTATGTATTTTATAAGGATAGTAAAATATCTGAGTCTATTTGATACCTTCTATGAGAACATAAATATTTCCCATATTAACTGAGTTTTATAGAAAAGCGATATGCAGGAAGAAGCAATGTTCTTAAATTAAAAACAACAACAACAACAACAACAACCAGGGATAAATTAGTTCTGTGAAAAACCTGCTGTGAGATTTTAATTTTCTTTCCCCATATAGCTCTGGAAAGATCACCTACATCAAAAGATTGAAGTCATATTAATTTTTCTTTTATGAGAGGAAAGACCTAACTCACTGTAGTTTATTTGGAAATAGTTCTTTATTTTATTATTTTATTTGCGTGATCATGTTGTGTGTCTCTCTCTGTGTCTATCTGTGTGTGTCTGTGTGTCTGCCTGTCCAAGTCGTGCTTTAATTAACTGTGGTAAAGGATCTCAGCTACTAAAATGTATTCTGTGTAACTGCAGATAAATAACTCCAGACTCTTAATTGTTTACTTCCCCAGACCTCCTCTATCTCTCCGTTTCTGTGTGAACAATACAATAAAACTTCTGCCCGCATGCCCCCCCCCCCCTTTTGGGAGAGAGTTTTTCAGTAGTGATACAAATATTGTTGTTTTTACTAGCAAGTAATTCACCAGTGGCTCATTTCCATCAGCTTTTATTTCACAGCAATTGTAAAATAAACCACTCGTAGCGCATGCTGTTAATGTCTGGTCCCTGGGGTGTTACTGATGTTCGTGGTATGGGTCATGTGCTAGCTAAAGCGTGCATTCAAATAGGAGAAATTAATAGTACTACCACTGATTCGCGCTAAATGGTATTCAATGGGCAATGTCATCCTTTGAATAGTATCTTAGCGTATTATTTCGTGGGTTTCTTTTAGAGTCTGACTTTAATACAAAGATAAGCAAAAAAAAAAAAAAAATCAGAGCATGCTACTCTAATGAATTCTTCAGAGGCAGAACTGGTCCTATGCTGAAGTTTCATTTATACATTACATTCTTTTCATTTCGTTTTTGACCTTCATTTTATATTTGATGACGCCATAAAACTCGTGGCACAATCACTAGATTTTGTGCTTCTGCAGAACTTGGTATAAATAATGCTACTCTTTGTATGCTTGGCTATTTGTGTATTCCCGTTATGCATCTTAAAAAGTAAAAAAGAGAAGCATTTGTTCTTAATTATGTATTTCTCAGGGATGGATGGATATAAGTCACATAATTGGTTTCAAAGATCAGATACATATAGAACATGTTATGTTCTAATTTTAATTGAATATTATTTTATCGTATTCCATTTGGCCATAATGAACAAGTCCAGGAAAAATGCAATTCTTTTAAATACATTCTTAACACTTTCTAGATATTGTCACTCTTAGGCTGATAACATTCCCTCAAGATTGATAGCTGGCACACCATTCATCTTCTAGATTAAGATGTGATCACACTGAAGAGGTTATTTGAGCATGTTTTAACTGCTTGTCAGTATCAAGTTCTAGCCTAGCTGCTTTCCTACGCATACAGAACTGATGTTCAAGCATCACACTGCCCAGTATTGCAATCCCGGGCTGCACCTGTGTGATCCAGACAAGCACCCCCATCTCTTCCTAATTTCTACTCGTATCTCTATTCAGAGATGGACAAAATGCAGCACATAATATTAAATCCAGGCAATTCTTGTTTTTGTTTTATTTTGTTTTAATAGTATACAGTCATTGTGAACACTGAATCAGCCAAAACTGGATTATTGTTTCTTGGAGAAATAATAGGGTTAGGTTCCTGTAAACCTTTGGTTGGTCCTAACATTTTCACCAACAGACACTACATAACCTTGTTTCATGTGTGTTTCTATGTAAGGAAACACACATGTATTATTTAGTATATAGTGATACATGTATACATAGTGATACATGATACATATATACACAGCGATACATGATATAATATGTAATATTTTACATATTACATTTATAAAACACGTAAATATATTATTTAATAAATATTTTGATTTATTGACATTGCCAACCATTACAACCATTATAACATGGCCAACCACACTATAACTCATGCGTGAACGAAGCTTATCCAGCAGTGTTTCCCTCTGGAAGGCACATCACAGCCTTCGCAGGCTTAGGGGCGCTAGACGGTACCTCAGTGTTCTGCTTGGGAGCCATTTTATTTGTTTATTTTTTTATTTTTAAAGATTTTATTTATTTATTTGACAGAGAGAGATGCAGCGAGAGAGGGATCACAAGCAGGGGGAGTGGGAGAGGGAGAAGCAGGCTTCCTGCGGAGCAGGGATCATGACCCGAGCCAAAGGCAGACAGACGCCCAATGACTGAGCCACCCAGGCACCCCTTGGGAGCCATTTTAAACCGTAGACTGAGCAAAAGGCACAAAAATGAGAAAACATGGCACTAAATAGTGGGTGAAAAGGACACTTGTTTACAATGACAGCTGACATAAAAAATGCCATTGCTTTAAAAAAAAAAAAAAATGCCATTGCTTTGTTCCACCTCAGCCGGGAATGTGGGCTTCCTGCTACTCAAGGTTTTCATTACTGCGTGAATGTTTGCCAGTGACTGTGAAAATACCTCTATTGCTCCCTTTGGGGTCACGAATATATTTTAGCAAGGAGGTGACTGGCAAATATGGAATCTCTGAATAACGAAGATCAACTGTATTCAGTGATAGAGAAAATAGCATACTCAAAGCAAGTGGCGGGGCGCCTGGGTGGCTCAGTTGGTTAAGCATCTGCCTTCAGCTCAGGTCATGATCCCAGGGACCTGGGTTCGAGCCCCTGCTGAGCAGGGAGCCTGCTTCTCCGTCTCCCTCTGCTACTCCCCCTGCTTATGGGCTCTCTCTCTATCAAATAAATAAATAAAAGTCTTTAAAAAAACCCCAACAAAACAAAGCCATGGGAACTGCTTAAAGTTAGATTGACACATTCCTATTTTTTTTATGTATAACATTGTATTAATTTTAAATGTACGACATCATTATTTGATAAATGTATGTACTGTGACATGATCGCCACAAGTTTAATTAATAGCTGTCCCCTCACGTAGTTAAAAATTTTTTTCTTTTGATGAGAACTCATGAGATCTGCTCTCAGTAACTTTCAAATATACACCACAGTATTGTCAAGTAGTCAGAATACTGTACATTACACCCCTAGGACTTACTTATTTTGTAACTGGAAGTTTGTACCTTTTGACCACCTATACCTATATCCATTCCTATTCTTGAAAAATTCCTTCCTTTCATCTTTTTTCCCCTTTCTAAGTTTTCTGCTCCATTCTTTCCTGCTACAGTTTGTATTTCTTTCCTACCAACTTCATATATTCTTTTTTTTTTTAAATCTTTTATGGAACAAATTGAAATTCTTCATTAATTCTTTCCAAGTCTTTCTGGCTATCACCTCTACTGGCTTCCTGGCCTCTAGGTTGTATCCTGAGATGCAGAGCAATAGTTAACTCTTGCTGTTCTTTGTCACTGAGACATTCTTGCTGTAGAATGCTATTGGAGGTTTTGCCAAAGTCTTCCAGTGCCTTCCATTGGCCTACATTTGCCCTTCTTTGAAACATGAGGCTCTAGCTCTCAGTCCAGGCAGCTAGAATATTTCACCCACACTGTCCTTGGTAATCCAGAAATGCTGGGAAAAACAAGTTAATCGAACTTCACCTTTGAATTTCAAATCAGACTCCTGATGCTAGCGGCAGAAACAAGAACTGGGTTCTGGGGAGACATCCCTATTTTGGAGTCCATAGCAGCCTTATTAACTTATTAACTTCTTAAACTGAATACAACCTGAATTGTGTTATATTTGTTCCCTAGCCTTCTGTACGCTAAGGGAAGGAATACATTATATGCAGAAATATGGCTGAAACTCGTAATCATATTGTTGAATGGAAGAATTCAAACACAGTAGTGTACATAATGATGATTTCCTTTATATAAATTTTTAAAAAGGGGAAACTATGATGTTAGAGGTTAGGATAGTAAATATTGGGCTGGAGGATAGTGACTGAGAGGGGGCAAGGAGCTTCTAAGGGTGCTGTTTGTATTCTGTTTTTCATGTGGTTGAACGTGAAATAGATGTGTTCACTATGGGAAAATACATTAAACCACCTAACATTCATAAGGGGAACCCTCCTCTGAGTATATAGTTGTAAATTCACCATGAATGGCGTGAACGTATTTTTAGAAAATGTACTTTATGGTGCATGATTAGATCCAAGAAATAAATTTAGATTTGTGAGTGCTGAATTGTAAGGATATACAAATTACACTCTTAGGTGAAGGAAGCAAGTTGCAAGGTACATATATGTTAATGGGGTGGGATTAGAGGTTTGGCACCTATGCAGGAGGGAGATGATTAGCATTACCTTTTTACATCTTTTATTGTATATTTTGATTTGTTATAATAAACATGGACCAATTGGATAATTTCAAAAACATCAAGAGAATGGAAATGTTTTACAAAGAAAAAAAAGAGTCAAGGTCTGACTTCAATAAAATGTGTGTAAGAATGTAGAGATCCACCGGAGGGAAATATTCCCACCAGCCACAGAACTGATGAAAATCCCAAGAGCTTTGGGGAGGAAATGAGAGTCAGAGAGGAAGCAAGGAAGTCAGATTCGAGGGGAATGAAGAAGCATGACCACAGATAAAGATATTATTGGTGATATCACAATGTACCCAAATGTCACCAGTTTTTACCAGCTAGTTGTTTTTTTTTTTTTTAAGATTTTATTTATTTATTTGAGACAGTGAGAGAGTGTACAAGCAGGGGGAGCAGCAGAAAGAGGGAGAGGGAGAAGCAGGTTCCCCACGGAGCAGGGAGCCCCACCCATGTGGGGCTCGATCCCAAGACCCTGGGATCATAACCTGAGCCAAAGGCAGACACTTAACCGACTGAGCCACCCAGGCGCCCCAACCAGCAAGCTTTTTATAACACTGAAGCCACAGAGACATGAGTAACTCTTGTTCTTATTGCATCCTGTTAAAGGAAACTTCATGCCCCTTGAAAATACTCTAAACTATTTCTGGGGAGCCGCAGTTGCCTCTGAGGGACTCACAGACCCATTGGCTAGCCAGTCACCACTCAGTTCTCACAAATACTCTTAGGACAAAACACCCTCAGCCTCGCCCCTGCCTTCTCTCAAACTAACTCTGCAAAGCCTGCAGCGCCCCCCCCCCCCTTGTCTGCATGTCTTCTTCATTGTCATCAAGCCTTGTGCCTCAGGAATAGAACAAAGTTAAGTGTAAGAGAATGGTTTACAGAGTCTCCATAGATGGTAATACATGTACCTAAATACCCCTGAGGATCCCCAACCAGAGCTTCTGTAATCGGGGGGACGAACTCTGCCTCCAGGTCAGGGCTCAGACAGGATGCCGCTCTGCAGAGATGTGAACCCGAAAGGTTCGTAAGAACCCCAAAGCTGCTGGATGAAGTGGCTTGCCCCATATCTTTACTGCTTAGCCCATCACTGATCAGGGTTATTTGCAGATTTTTTTTTTTTTTTTTTTTTTGTACCTTATATCTTTCTAGGAATCATGCTTGCAGGCCATCGTAAGAGGCTGTTTTAGTTTCCCCATCTCTAATATCCCTACCTCACGGGGTCTCTAGCTTCCTGGTCTTTTCTCAACAGTCTTCTAGAAACTGTATTCTCAGCCTACTCTTTAGGCAGAGCTGCTCCCTATTTTTTCTCATTCCCAGGCTCTCACACTTTTTATTTGTTGTTTATTAATTAATTCGTTTCTGAGGTAAATCTGTTCAAGTTGTTCCCTCAGTTCTTATACTCCTGCCGGGCCCTTTTGAGGGGACTAGCTTCCTCAGAGCCCAGAGCCAAACGAAAGGTTCTTTCTGCCCCACCTCAGTCACGGCAGCCACTTATTATCAGCTCACCGGGGGTGAGGAATGACACATGTCCCGAATGTGCCCTGTTGCCTGGATACCCCATGGGAACCTTAGAAGTAGGCTGACCCAGTGTTTTGCACTTGCCTCTTAGTCTGCACATGCCGCCTCTGAACTGTGAGCTCTCTGAAGACAGGGCTTGGGTCTCATCAGTCCCGAATCTCCAGTACCTAAGAGCTAAGTTTGAAATGGTGGGCACTCGAGGAAGAGGATGACCTCGAAAGTGCCACAATGTCTTTAACATCGCACTGCCTTGTGAGGAAGTAAAGATGAATACAAGTCTGTTGAGCGGATTGGCGCAAGCGTTGGCGTTCAACCAACCAATGCCTGTGTGTGCCTCCGTGTAGTCTCTAGTTGGGCATACAGGCCCCTTGGGTTGTCACTTTGTTCACGCCGCGACTTGAGTGATTTCCTTCTGCGTCTTTTCCAGAGAAAGACAAATGGAATCGGGGTCAGGGTGCCGTTCCGAATGGTCCTGCTTCCACATCTGATGTTGTTCAAGCCCATTGTCTCCATCATTTGTTTTTACTGAAATTATCTGTAAGAGCGTCTCTTTAAAATCTTACCATTCCCAACCATTTAGGAGGGCAGAAAACAGAGCCTGAACATCCCAGAACGTTCCATCAATGGATCACAAAGCTTTGTTACCTCTAAGAAGAATTCATCTCTTAACATGCAAAAATTGTAATCACTGAGTACACATATGTAAGAAAGTGATATCACTTGGAGGGATGGTAAATTTTCATAATCCTTTTATTTTCGAAGATAGGAAGAGACATCTATTCCCAGCTCTGTCAGGTCCTAAAATGAAAGGGAATAAAACACACTAAATTGCAAGCCAAAGAATCAATTATTAAGGCAGATTAACGCTGCATCCCACAACGTTGTCAAAAAACCCAGATGTGTCATGTTTGAGTTGCATTTTCATTACATGCACATACTTGGCTTTGAGCAAAATTATATGAGTTGGATTAATTTTTTATATGGCCCTCCAGCAGCTCAGTGCAGAACCATATGGGAAACATTTGGTTCTCATCAACTCCCTTTTACCCTTCCTTCCACTCCATTGCTTTAAACGGAACTTTCATTCTCTTTAACTATCTGCACGTTTTATTCTCTTCAGAGAGAGGAACCACTAAAATATTATGACCTCCAAGTGACGGGCGG
Organism: Potos flavus; assembly: GCA_028534135.1. NCBI lineage: Eukaryota > Metazoa > Chordata > Mammalia > Carnivora > Procyonidae > Potos > Potos flavus. Next base: position 14,117,839 of record CM052895.1, on the reverse strand, counting down.
TGAGACAGGGTCGCTCTCCAAAGCCAGCCCACAGCTGTGCCTTGATGGCTCCTGTCACTGGCCTGGTGGACGCTGTGGAACCGGGTCTGTTCTCTTTCATCTCACTGGGAGGATACTTACAGCACGGTTGGCTTCTTTCTCGTGGTCTATACGGAAATGGAAGGATTCAGTTTTCAGCCCTGTTATTATGGTGGTTTTGGCTTCAGCTTAAAATTCACTTTTCAAAGAGCGGAGATGCTTTATAAGGACAATGGTTGTTAGGAGATTTTCTGAGCTTCAGCTTCAGTGATAACTCTTTCTAGTGATATCAAGGCTTCCCTGGAAAGATTTCAGACATATCAGCATGATTATTTGCTAACCACTCTGCAGGGGAGGGAAGTGGGAAACACCAATGACTTTCTAGAATGAAGGAGCCTTCCAAGACTGGAAAGGTGGTAGAATGCCAGCCAGCATCTGAATCTAGGTTTTCTTCCTGTTCAGAATCTTTCTGTCTTCATTGTCCAGACCATCCTGTTTCCTTCCATTGTGGGCAGAGGAAACACTGAGAGAAAGAGTACAGAAGTTCTCCCTCTCTGTGCATCGTGAATATGTGCGTTGGGATAGAAACGTGAGGCCAAGGTGTCACCTATAATCATGAGGTCAATTATCATTTGACACAAGAACTTGAAATAAGCTGCCGCTGGACACATAGATGCAGAGTCCTGTGTCAAGTGAATGGCATTTTAATTCCAATCAACACGCAGGTGTTGAAAAATGATATTATGAGCCAATGTGAACTTAAAAGACAGCTGCCATTTAAAGCGACTTACATCACGTAGGTAAATTCCATCAAAAGACAGCCTCCCTCTTAAGAACTAAAAGTACTTTATGAGGTTCACTATTAGTATTTTTATTTCACCTCCTGCTCGGCATACTAAGTGGCAGGCACTTTCGTACAATACATTTAATCCCTTGATGGAATTGGAGGGCAGGCTAGAAAGTTCTTTTCAATTTTTTTTGATAAGTCCCTATCTTGCTCAGGTTTAACATTTATTCATGATGGCACCTCGTCCCTCGCCTTCCTGCTTAAATGCCAGAGGTTAAAATTTCTTATGGAAATACTACTTAACAGAAAGCTTTATTTTGCATAATTACAATCTGGCTCAACCTCAAATCATCCAACATTTATTATAACATTTAAAGGTCCCAGAAATACCTCTGAGATGTTTTTTCCTCTTTTTTTCTTTTTTAACAAATGGAACAGTTTTCCTAAGTCATATACCCAAGTTCTCTCTCTCGCTCTCTTTCTGTCTGTCTCTCTCGGTCACAGCAGCACTGTGGGCAACTCTCCTCTGATGAGCTAGGTTCTCATTCATCATTTTTCTTCAGCCCCGACCTGACCACAGCCTCTTTCAAACTTACTGCCATCAGTGTATCACTTCACTCAGAATTCTTGGGCTGAAGCCTGCATATATTTCATGATCTGCAATGTAGTAATTTATTATTAGTAATTCTACTTCTTGTCTCGATCCATTAAACAGCATGATGTCTGGTCACGCAATCCGGTTAAATGAAAGTTTGAACATTTATATAGTTAGAGTTTATAGCAAAGCTAATGTAACTGACATGTTTTGAGTTATGGTTCTGGACGATTGCATATATTTTGTAATATAATTGCTAACTGGCCAGAATAATTCTTAAGAGTCTGGAAATATGAGAATATCAATTTAAACTGAAAATATTAAAGGGCCAGCCTCTTGTTTTTCTCTTATCTAGGTCTTCGGGATAAGTGGTTTGATTAAATATAAATAATGTTAAGCTGTTTGAATTTAAGAATTATCTGGAAGGTTGCTGCATCTCTTAAGATATGTCTGACACAAATAATTAAGGGTGGTGAGGGAACCTAACTTTCTTTATTAAAACATTTTTTTCCCATTCCAACTTCTCTGAGAAAAAAAAATGCTGTTCTCACCAATTTTTTTTTAAAACATAATCATTGCTATCCCATCAGTAACCCAATTGGTGTCTAAGAACATCAAATGGTAAATCCAAGCATATTAATTACATCATTAAAGTAGCATTTGGTACACTGCTGAGATACATTACAATAACAATAACCTTTCTGCTAATAGGATTCGCTGCCAGCGTGTAATGCCGAAGTTGCATACAATGAGGATATCCCCGTCCACCACCTCATGGCATAAATCTGTATAGTAGGAGCAACAAAGAGTGAGTATTTCCATAAAAATGACATTAAACTCTGTGTGTGTGTGTGTGTGTGTGTGTGTGTGTGTGTGTGTGTGGAATGCCACAATTTAAAACCCAGATAACTGCTTGAGAGCGAAAGCAGAGTTGCTTGGTTACATCCGCTGAAAACAATCTGTGCCGCGTATGAGAGCTCATGTCAGCTCAGTAATTACCACAACTGAGATAAAGCCTGTGCTAAATGTCACCTGCCGCTGACAAGCACGGGAAGCCAAGCACCACTAAATGAGTCGCTTACTCTGAGAGTATTTAGCTCTCCTTGCGGGCTAAATGCATTTGTCTTGCATAGAAAAAGAAAAGAAAAGAAAAAAATATATATATGTATATGTTAAAGGAAAAAATTAGAAACACATTTATCATGAAAACCTCCCTGAAAATCCTCACTGCCTGCTCATTAGGTTAGAGGTACGTTAGCTAAGAAGGCTTGCAGAGGCAATCAGGTTGCAGGGGAAAGATTAAGGCATTAATGAGAATTTCTGTGAGTCAGGCACAGCCTTCCATGTTCTGCCACAAATTGGTCATTAGTCAGTGCGGTGCAATTTCCCCCAGTCTAGAAGGATCCCCAAAAAGACAGGTGAGGTTCATGTTGACAAACACCAGCCAATAACAGACTGAAAGAGTTTGCTGTTATCTACATGGATACAATGTGTATTTTAAAACATCTTAAATAGCAGGAGTTTACTGGTGCTTTAATAAATATTTCTGACCAAAGCAGAATTAATAATGTTGGTGTAAAGATAATATCTCTCCCTCTCTCCTACTTATTCTCTTTATCATCCCTTTAAAAATTCATTCTTTCCAGTTAAAATATTATTTTAGCTGCCTTGTAATGTGATGCGATTACAAAAGACTCTCCATACCTCATCACCTAACTTTGCAGACACTTGCATGGGAACTTCTAGTACCCAGGCAGAGGACCTGGAGTCCAGAAAAAGCCCAGACCCAGGGGAAGATCACACAGCTAGAACAGCTTATTGAGCCTTGATACGGGACGATGATACCAGGACGATGATAAGAGGTCTTCACGACCGTCTCTCATTACCCTGGTGAATTTTCCAAGTTTTAGGGTCTGCCCCTCAGCCTTCAACCTCACTTTTAGGATATCACAGGTGGATTCAACTTTTGGGATGCTCTTTCATGAACTAGGCTAACAACTACTTGCAAAAATGAGTCTTTACAGTATGACAAAAGTACTGCAGAGCTTGAGACTATCTGGAAATGGACTACATGAACAGCCCCGTCATTATTTGAGAACATTTTCCGATGAGTGGAGAGCCAGAATCAGGGGAGTTGGAGAAATTGAATGTTTAATTGCATCCTTCTCACCGTTTGGATGATCTTGCCAATGGGATGGGAATATCAGGAATCTGCTGATTGTAGCTACCAGCATCCATTTTCACATTAAGGATGTGCTTGCCCATGGGATCAGAGACTCCCATGCAGCCTGTTAACAACCTATCATTTATTGAACTCTTACTATGTACCAGCCCCCTGTCCTAGATGATTACCATGCTCTGGCTTATTTGTTCATCACAAAGTTCTGTGAAGAGAAATACAACGATTATCCTCTTTTTGCAACAAAGCTCACACAATTCAAGCAGCATTTATTTTTGTGTTTTACTGACAATGTATTAATTGACCCATATGGGAACTACTCTTTTTAGACAAATTGAAAAATTATTATCACAATGTAATCAATGGAAGTAAATCATGGTTTAAACTTTAATGATCATTTTCTGAAGTTCAGAGCAAGGGCGCTCAAATTGTTGCCCAAGGCCAAATACCACTTGCCTCCTGCTTTTTCACATGACCTGCAAGCTAAGAGTGGCTTTTGCATTTTTAAATGGCTTCAAAAAAGTACAAGTATTACTTCGCGACCCATGAAAATCATTGGAAATTCAGATTTCGTGTCCATTAATAAAGTGTCCATTAATAAAGTTTTATTGAAACACAGCTATAGACATTTATTTATGTGTTGTATATGTAGGCTGGTTTTGTGCTACAATGACAGAATTCAGTAGAATTTAGTAAATGCGGCAGAAACCATATGATCCACAAAACCTAAGTCAACTATCTGGCTCTTTACAGAAAATACTTTCCAACCCCAGATTTAGAGAGAGAATGTACTGCAAACTTTTTGTCAGTTTGTCTGTTGGGCTTGATGATAGTGAGCTTAAACTTTAGGTCACATTGCACATGAGGATAGTTTATTCACTTTTTATTTCTGCTAAATCAGGAAAGCTTAATGTAAAGAAGGGCATTGAAATGGTAGGAAGTGTTTAGTGGTTATAGCAGACGGTTATGAATATTTGGATCAGGCGTGGACACAGGAATGATAAAGCGAGTTCTTACCGAAAACTACCTTCAGAATTCTCTCAGATACTCCCACGGCGAATCTTTCTCTGTGGAAACCCAGTGGGTAGACCCCTTCTCTCAGCTTTGGTTGCATTCAACTCTGTGATGTATTTCATTACATCCCATGTTATCATTTGGATATGGTTTTTAAAATTTGGTCCAAAATTGGTCATAAATCTATTTCTCCAATGAATAAAAGAAATAATCAAATGGGAAAAGTCAGATTCTTGGGGATAAAGCCATTTGCAGCCTTGTTTGGTCTTGGTAAAAAAAAAAAAATCCTCACATCTTATTATGGATATTAAATATTATACATTTTTTGTCCTGAAAGATCATTGATAGATTGTTGAGATCTGCTGCTTGAGTTAACTGTTCAATGTGATAGAAATGGTCTTTAACTGACATTATCAATTATATGAAGAAATATTACCACATCCCCTATTTCGAAGATTCATGTGAGAATCTGTCCCTCAACTATTAGGGAAAAGTTTACTCAGCTTCATTGGGAAAATTAGTCTTGTATACATGGCTCATTTCTTTACATGTGTAAAAGCAGATGTCCTTGGTGACTGTAGTTTAACTATTAATAAATTTTGCTGTTTTCTTCAGCAATTAAATCAACAAGAAAACTTTTAAAATTTAATATTATTTTTAATTCTATAAGTCACAAATGAATATGTTATCATTTTAAGAATATTAAAACATCAGAAAAAAATTGAAAGTACCTCTTAACTATCATATATAATTCCGTTGTCCTCTCTAGACGCAACCATTCCATCAACTCAATAAATAGTTTCTCCACATCTTATATGAATTAATACATAGAAATATGGCTCTTTTGCAGTTTGCTTTTTTCACTCAATAGCTTATCTGCTGTTTAATGTTACCAAGCATGACCTGTAATATATTTAATAATTTCATTGAAAAAAGCATTGAGATTGTTTTCATTTTTTTAATTTTTGCTATTACAAACATTGCTGTGATAAATACCTTCATTTATATTCCTTTGTGCATATAAATCAGTGTTTCACTAGAGCTGATACCAAAAAGTAGGTTTTCTGGAGGTTTAAACATTTTACATTTAATAGTCACTCTTAAATTGGCCTTCATACTGCTGCATATATTTATATTATTGTGAGGGTGTTGTGAGGGTCCCCATTACCCACAGCCTTAACAAGGTTTTAATTTTTGCAAAGTAGTAGGTGAGAAATGATATCCTGTTGCTATCTTATGTTTGTTTTTTTTTTTAAGATTTTATTTATTTATTTGAGAGAGAGAGAGAGAGAGAGAGAGAGAAAGAGAGCATGAGAGGGGAGAAGGTCAGAGGGAGAAACAGACTCCCAGTGGAGCTGGGAGCCCGATGTGGGACTCGATCCCCGGACTCCGGGATCATGACCTGAGCTGAAGGCAGTCGCTTAACCAACTGAGCCACCCAGGAACCCTACCTTACGTTGTTTTTAAAGAGATTAAGCATCTTGTATATGCTCTATTAGTCATTTGAATTTTTTGTCTTTTTGAATTACCTGCTCATAAACTTTTCCCATTTGTCTGTTGGGTTCATTGTTCTTTATGTCTGCACTTTATATATTTTCAATATTTTGGATGGAAAATCTTGTTTTCCCAGGCTAGCCCTTCCCTTAACATGAATGGCTGTGTTTTACATCAAAAAGAAGTTTTAATTTGGTTATCAAATAGATCAGTCTTTTTACATTTGTTTTTGCAATACTTGTTTAAGAACTTTCTAAGATGTGTAAAAATATATTTATTTTTTCTATGTAATTTTACAATGTTTTATTTAAGTAGAATTTATTTTTATAAATGGTATGAGATAGCGATCTCTTCCCAAACTGTTAGCAGATTGCCCCCAAAATTTATCAAGTATTTATTCTTTCCCATTGATTTGAAATAATACTCTTGTTGGACCTTGTATTTCCATACGTACAAAAGAATTTCAGGACAGTATTCTGTTCCATTCATTTGCTTGCTATTAACTTGACATTTTTGGCAAGTATGATACCATTTTAATTTCTATACCTTTATAATATTTCTAGTATTTGGTAGTGTGATTCCCTTGCCACCATTTTATTTTTCAAAATTATCCTGGTAATTCTTCCACATTTCTTTGTATAATTACAGAATTAGCTTACTAAGATCAATGGAAAATACTGAAAAAATTTATTGTGCTTTATTTGGACTTAATGATAAAATTTCATAAGAGTTTAAGGATTTTTATTCTGGCAATTTTCCCTGCTAAGGGCATGATATATCTCACCATTTATTCAAATCTTATTTTAGGTCACTCAGTGGTTTTCCTCACAAAAGATCTGTATATTTTATGTTGTCTTTACTGAAGCATATTTTAGTTTTTCATTGTATACAGAACAAGGTATTATCTAATTTGTTTCTGCTTATTGCTAGTGTAAGTACAAATTTGCCTTCTCGTGGTAAGACGATGTCCATAGACCTCGTATTTAAGGGATGATCATTTGCAGCCACAGAAGGAGACATGGAGTGGGCTTGTCCAATCGCATGCTCCCACCCAGGACTCTGTCTCTTAAGAGAACAATTTAAATATTTATGAAAAGTTGAGGTCATAAAGGAAGCACAGAGTTCAAGTAGCTGTGGTGGTGTGTGTCAAGGGGTGGTTCTACCAGAGGCATAGCTGTGATTATTCCGTATGTCCCCTTGGCTGTGTCCCTCCATCTAGCCTTCCTGAGACACTGCACTGTGCGCCGTCTGATCCTGTGTTTTCCAGGCGTCTCACTGATCCCACGACCTACCCGTTCCCCTTATAACAAATTCCTTTTCTATTTAAATTCACCAGAGTTTGTTGTCTTTCTTGCACTCAAGATCACGGAATGGATAGATTTTGGCACAAAAGATTGCGTTTCAGGTGAAATTCCCTCAGGAAAACGAGGCTGTAGGGAATCTGGGTTGGGTCATCTATTCTGGGCTTGGTACAGGTCATGAAAACCCCATTAACATCCAGTGGTGATACTCTGGAAGCTCACTCCCAGCAGTGGCCAAGAAGTTAATTAAATTATCATCAGCAGTCACCTTGAGCCAAGTGCTCACTGAGGTCAAGGTTTGGAGAGATCATGGTATTTTGCCATATTGCACTATAAACAGCAATAGCAACTTCTAATAATGCTGCACGGCTTCAAGTCAGAATAACCAAACTCACTCACATCCACAAGTTCTTGTCACAGGGATATTGAAAACAAGAGATTTACCATGACTCTGTCAACAGGAACTTTTGATCTGTTATTTACAGAGCTAAGGTGACTAAATTCAAGCTAAAAATTGGATGCAGCATATTGCTGAAATACATTGTTGTCTGAATCACAGCCTCACCAGGTCACTTTTGTGAATGTTAGAGTGTTCATTAGGTAAGGGTTGTCCTCCGCCATTTAGATGGGGACCAATGAGAGTAATCGAAGGACTCTCACTCCCCACTGAGCCTTTGTTGATCACTTCAGTACATCTCTCCCCTTGTTTGAAGAAAGGTATCCTCTCTTTCCTGAAAGTATTGCGCCTCCCTCATCTATGGGAGCTGCCTGGCAAAAGGAGAACATTTCAGTTCTCTTTATGCCTCCTCCCCTCTGAACAACCAGACATATAGGTACAATCAAATCCTAACAGGGTCTAACTATAAAATCAAATCTGGGAAGAAGTGAGAAACTAACAATTGTACAACTCTGGTAATGTATAGGAGCAATAATCTAAGAAATCTATGGGGAAATGAATTCTGAAGTTTCACATCCAAACAGAAAGAGACATTTTAGCTCAGGCTGAATTTAGCAAATGGTTATACACCCACCAGAGTCGTGACTCGATAGGTTGCCCATGGAGCCATTTGCTCCACTGGCTGATGGAACATTGGGGCCCCACACTAAGGGAAGTGGTCAGAAATTAATTTTTGTAAAATAAAATATTAAAAACCATAGATCATTTTATTTAGCTATGGTTAAAGTTCTAATTGAAAACTCCGACCACACATTTCAAGGATACTTAATTAAGAACATTCAGTGAAGTAATTGACACAAGTGCTTTTGAGAATGGAAGAGTCATTACTTTTGGTGGGGGAGAAATTTAGAGATTGTTTACCGGCCATTCATTATAAAGCTTGAGTTAAATTCACACTTACCTGGTTTCTAGTCATCATGAAGTTGAATTTCTATACTTGTTCACTAAAAAAAGCAAAATGATTCTTCTATGTATTTGGAAACTGGTATAGTGGTTATTTTCCCAGGACTGCTAACTTAGTAATTTATAAATAACTTATATTTGTTATGGAAAACTATATTTGTTAAGATGTATGTTGTAAAGAATTATGGTTTTTTTCACTTCTCCACTAGAGTAGATTAAATTTGCTCATTAACTTTGTGAAAATTAACCTGCTAAATATGACCTCCCTGACCTGTGATAATTAATTGAACTCATATATACTGATAATGCATTCCTTTACTTTTGAAAATCCAAGTGACATATGCCTAATAGTTTAGCTTTATAACACCATATAAAATTTTGTTCTTCTACTTTGGTATGTTGTGGAAGAAAAAATTACTGGTATGAATTTATCATTGCTCATTGCTGAGCGGGCCTTGCAACATTTCCTGCATGAGAGCCTTGATAAGTATGTAGATAAGGACAGCACCGACATCTTTAAGAAGAGCTTTGTTGGCTCTCCTTTCTATTATGGGAATCCTGGTGGGAACACTGCAGTTTAAATGGGCTCTATGATTTTGATGGAAAGGAAATACCCAGGGGATGGCAGAGGCCAAGAAGCAATTTAGTTAATAGCTAAGTTAATAGCTCAACTATTAAAAGCAAAGAGAACTAGTTACCATAATAGACAGCAAAACCAATCTGGTAAACTAAATAATCTAAACCACATGAATCTTTAGTAGTACTTAATTGATCATGGGAAAGTTAGATGAATACAAACGAATAAACAATATCATAACCACCAGAGTCTACTATTTTGGATTGGTTCTATCTCTAGGAGATCCAGTTGGATCCCAAACTCATATTGGGGGTCATTCTCTCATTTCTGAGTACAGAGCAGGAATCGCGACTGCAGTAGATGCTTTTGGGGACTTCTGTCACATTCTCTCAGTGTACCCAGTATTAAAATGTTATTTTTTTTTCCCCTCTGTCTAATCTCTACTTAGGAGAAAAGGAGAGATCTGGTATTATTGGTTATTGGGTGAGATCTAACAGATAATTGAAAGGGTTGGCCTTTTCTAGAGCTTGTAAAAGTAAAAAAAGAGAGAGAGAGAAGGCAGTACATGTGGACACAAATGCAGGGAGCCAAGAGAACTTGCAGAAGTTCACTCTTGATTGCTTGATTGCATCTTTTCTCTCCTTGAAATAGGCAGCAAGTTCATCAGCTGAGAGAGGGGAGGAGGGAGGAGAATTTCAAAATTTGAGTACAGGGAAGACTTCATGGAATGGTCTAGGTGAGCAGGAGAGTGAATGGTCTGGGGAAATAGAGTAAAATTGCCAGGCAACGTTATGGGCCCATTTAAAGCGATGACAAATTCAAGTAAGTACAGCCAGCATGGTTCCAGTAGTGATGTGTGAGGGTGTGTGAGCCTGTGTACGTGAGTGTGTATCTGTCTGTTCTCAACTTCTTACCTCATTCACCTACTTAGGTACAAGGGTAAAGCAGGCAGAAAATGGAACTTAACTAAGATGAAACTAAGGTTTTGGTTTTGCCCAGGGAATGAGAAAACAGGTGAGTGAAACCAGAGTGGGCATATGTAGTGGAGGGATTTTAATGACCTACTGGGGTAGGCTGTGTACCTTGAGAGATGAGGGCATGCAGGAGTGAGGGAAAAGGAAAAGTTCTTACAAGCAAAGAATTGTGAGCAGGGATGGGGAGGAAGAATTGTTGTGGTTGGTGTAATAATAATGTATGTGACTTGAAAAGATGGGAAAGGTTAGAGATTGGGAAGACTGAAATTAAGATTTGGAAGGAGGGGGTTTAGTGCTTGGTAATGGCAAGATTTAGGGTAGGGTCATGGGAATGAATAATCAAAGTAGGCTGTAGGGTGATATCATCAAAGGAGAAGAAATAAGAAATGAAGAGTTTGGAGATTGAAAGAATCATCTGTTTGCTTGTCCCAAACACCAGTAATTATGACCATGACCAAGGTGACTATATAATTTCTTGACCAAAAGGGAACACTTTTAAGAATAAAACGTGGGAGGGACGCCTGGGTGGCGCAGTTGGTTAAGCAGCTGCCTTCGGCTTGGGTCGTGATCCCAGTGTCCTGGGATCGAGTCCCGCATCGGGCTCCTTGCTCGGCGGGGAGCCTGCTTCTCCCTCTGCCTCTGCCTGCCACTCTGCCTGCTTGTGCTCTCTCTCTCTCTGACAAATAAATAAATAAAATCTTTCAAAAAAAAAAAAAAGAATAAAAAGTGGGACTAGTAAGAGTTACTAAAGGACAACAAATGCAATTGGGACCATAATGGCTTAAGAGGTAGTAATGGAGAGTACCAGTGAGCAGTAGATAGAATGTTCAGGGAATAGGAAGAGTGACCTTGGGGTTATCAGAAGAATGAAGGGCAGTGGATAGTCTGATGGGATGGGTTTTAAGCTGGTGTTACTTGTTATTGATACGAACAACATTAAAGTGTCTGATGACTGTAACGGTGGAAAGAATTTGGTGTTGAGGTGAGGAAGGAATTTGGTAGGACCATTCCAAAGCCAGAGGCTCCCATTTAACTTCTGATCACAAAGGTGTGGAATCTGAGAAGATGTAGGGCACACCATCTGCCTTCTCTCCCTGCCAAGAGTAGCCTGTGTCCGCTAACTGTTATTATCTTGTCCTAGACTTGACGTTTCACAGTCACTGGAAAAATATATCAAACATAAGGAGAAAGAGGCAGGAGGAGGAAGGATCTAGTGTGTAGACCACATAAACATGAAATGAGAATAATCTTTCCTGGGTCAAGGCCTTGCCCTGAGGTTTTCACCTGTGGTTTAAGGGCTTTGTTTGTTTACATTTCTGCATAGTTCAGTTGTATTTCAGAAAAGGTTAAAAGGTATTCATTTAATTGCCTGCGTGGGTGCTCCGGCAGGAATTAGAAAAATACCGCAAAATTGAATGGGAAAATGTGGTTTGTTAATAGTTCATCTTCAAGACTCAAATGAAGACCTGAAAAGAAAATGAAAATGGGCAAAAATAATAGACAAAAGACATATCTCACCAAGTTGGTTTTATATAACTTGTAATAATCGGCTTTCAGGAACAGAAGATAGCACATGGCTGGCTTCCTTTGTGTCTTTGTCGTTAACCATGTGAAGTACTGGGGCAGGTGAAATTCCAGTTGCATTGTGGGAAATGCCTTGTTGTCTTGAACAACGGTCTGGCTGATGGTATTGTCTGACTCGGAAGGAGACCTCATTCTTCTGAGAGAAAAAAAAAAACAACAACTTAGTGCTGATAATATACCAGGAATCCTGAAGCAAACTCTTTTCAATATGTAAATAAGTGCAAATCATTCACTCTTTGTCACTGTTTCTCTCTATCTTTCATACCACCTCATGAGGTTCCAGACATGCATTTAGCTACTGAAATTACGTGGGCTTCGAATAAGTGTACTTGAAGAAAAAAAAAAACAAAAAAAACCTCTGCATCTGTGAAAAGCAGCTCCGACTAGAATATAAGTACATTTATTTAAATTTAAAATCCATTCCAGGTTTTGAAAAGCTTCAAGTTTGGTTACTTTTTGCTCTGTGACCGTGTCTTTATGTTCAAGTCAGATGAAGGAATTGTTCTCTTTGGTCCCTTTGTTTTGAGGAGTAAAGCAGGTAAAGAAATGAGCGGTGAGAGATGAAGTGCAGGTCTCTTTTTCTGGGAGCGTATTTAACTACTTAGTAAGCGATGTGATAAACACACATCAAAGGTCGTTGTGAAACACTCCTCTCCTCACCTTTGCCTGGATAACACCTAATTACCCTTCAAATCCGAAGTCCCAGGAATAGATGCTTTGCGTGTCATAGCCCTTCGTGTTTTCCTCGTTTACAGCACTCATCTTCACATCGTATTGAAATTACAGTCTTAATTCATTTTTATATATGCGGTGCTATCTGTTATATGTGCCTATAAGGGATGCTCAGTAAATGTTGGTTTAATTAAAATGTAGAGAAAAGTGCTTTCGCTCTTTCTCCTATTGTCTGTATATAGGTCCTCTTTGTCCCATATAGCAGTTATATATTGCAATGGCATTTTTGGATCTGAAAATCCTAGTGAATCTTCCAGAAGTGCTCTGCTTATAATCAGAAGGTAGGTTAAGTGTTAAGAAAACAATGAAAGTCTGTAATATGCTTGTGCTAACAGGCAGATCTGTCCTGGGCAAAACAATGAGGAAGCAGAAAGTTTAAAAAACAAAAACAAAAACAAAAACCTTTTGTTTCAGCATCAGAATCCCCTGGAACAATGTTTCCTTCTCTTTACTAAGGGTCCGTTATGTCCACGTTGCTCCCTAGATTCTGATGAAGGCCAGAACATCCTTCTCTCCTTCCTCCATCAAAACTTGTTTTTACTGACAGCACATTTGGAAAGGATGTAACAAAAAAAAAAATTCTGTCTAAAATGTCATTCATTGATAGCAAGTATGGGATGGGGCATATTTGTCTCTTCATGAAGCCTTTTGACAAAACCCAGCTCTGGATAAACCAGTCTTCCTCTTCCGTGTTTACAGCTGAACAAGAAGGTAGGACTTAGGAATCAGCAAAGTAAATTAGATGGTTTATTACTCATTATCCATAGCCTTAAATGGGTCTTCAAATTTCCTGGTTTTTTTTTTTTTTTTTGTTTTGTTTTGTTTTGTTTTGTTTTTTCAGATTCTCTAGAGCACAGAGCTTGAGGCAAGGATTAATATACTGTTCTTAATGGGGATGATGGTGGGGACTTAAAAGCTGGGAAGTGAGGCATGAACAAATGTAAAACAACATAACGTAATGAGTTATCACGTTGCCTGCCTGCTTCATAGAGGCTGTGAAGTGACACAGTTCTTGTCACTGAGCCGGCATGTTCTCTCAGCTGGTAGGGAATTTCCATGGTTGGGTTCTAAAGCTCTGTATCTCAGACTAGTCCGTGGAAGGCAGAAAAGAGGGAAAATGTAACATCCAGTTCCTTTTTATCTCTCATTTCCCATGCCTTTTTGGGGTGCATTTGCTTGCCCTTCAGTGAATGTTCTGGAAGCCCTAAGGTGTGGCATCTGACTCAAGGCCAGAAGTGGAAAGGTGGCTTAGAACGGATAGCTCAGTGTGTGGGAAGGGCAACCGACCACATAGGCCCCATACTTAGAATCCACCCTGGGAAACCTGCCAAAGGCAACAGTGGTGGGTACAGCATGGTACAGGAGGGAAGTAGTCCTTTCTAGAAAAAGTAATAATCAAAGGAATTTAAGGAGGGTATGGTGGCATTGTAATGTCAGCTTTGCTAGTTGGAATAGGTTTCCCAGAATTCCTCTTCCTTTCGATTTCCTTTTAGATGGGCCACAAAGGACATTTTCCCACGAGATATAAAAAGACAGAATAAAGCACCAGCCATTTTATAATTTACCCTCAGAAGGTTGGGGCAGGAGCTTTTATGGCTCACATATGTTGTTGCTTATCTCCTGGCTCAGCTCCCCGCCTGCAAGTATTCTACCATCCTATGGATTTTCCTTTACTTTCACTTCCAGGCCAAATGTGCGTTTAGTTACTTGACGAAAGGCACCAGCTTCTTGTTAAGGATACATGCTCCATCCAGGTTGGGGTTTAGATTGTCCTCATGGGTTTCAGTTGCTTCCTGCTCTCTCTGTTTTGCATCCATCTTCCTTCTCTACTGCCTGCCTTCCAGTTCCAACAACAGACATGAAGATGACAGTTTTAGTGTTTTACCAGTGTCCATAATTGCAGAATGTCAAATACTACCTCACAGTTACATCCTTACGAACCCCTGACCGATGCAGAAGGGAACAAGGTTTTGGAAACTACAGCCCCCACCTGTACCTCCATGAACTTCTTAGATCCTCTCTTAAATCCAGGTCTCTTCTATTTTGTGTGTAAGACTGGAGATGCCCTTGCTCTTCTCCTGAGGAGTCCAATCAGACACAGAGACCTTTCCAAGGCGGTGTTTAGTCTTCATGTTCTGGATGACTAAGCCAAGAGAGTCCGTGAAAAAGCTCTAGTCCCCAAAGTTGGCAAAAAAAGGGATGCTGGGGCCATGCTTTGAGGTAACCTCCCTCATCATGCAACGCACTTTCTTCAGGTGAGTTCATTCTTCAGTTTCTAGGGAAGGGGCTGCTTTTCCTAGCAAAAATGGCTCAGTACTTTTTGGGCTTTCAAGATTCTTGGGTTCACTCGCCAGAATATCCCATTGCAGATCTCAGTGTCCCACTCTTTCTTCCCTGCGACCTTGACTCTAATGTAAGACATCTGAAAGCTGCACATTTCACATCCATTGCAGTTCTCTTGCCTATTAACCAGATCCTGGGATTGATTCTCAGTACGGTTTGCTGCAGATACAAAGATAAAGGTCTCCTTTAAAGCTACCACTCAGGTAATTTGGCTCTCAAAACATGCTCCATTTTGGAGTGGAATGGGTGGGATAGCTCTACACCTACCATTTCTTCTTGCAAAGTTGTTCTTGTAATGCACATTTTTATATTAGCATATTTCCCATACTGATTAAGTGCCACAGCCACTGATTTTCCCATGCTTGCTTTTTATACACACCTCATTCCTATTAGTCAAAGGTGAAAGCTTAAGTATCACCCCAATTCCCACCAATAGGGTCTCTGTTGGTTTTACACAAATGGCAATTCAATGCCAAGTTCCCTTCCTGAGCATCCCTTTTTTGGAGCCACTTCCTGTACCAGATGTTTTAGTCCAGTTCTTATTAAAAGTTGAGACTAAGTAAAGGTAAAGGTGCAGATTTTTTTTTTCTTGGTGCTCGTCAAGCTGAGGTAAAAAGGTCAACAAAACAGCCAAAAAAGGAAATACCTACAGAGCAATAAAATGCGATGTACCATCACACTGTGCTTCTGCTAGGAACTACACACATAGGGGTAGATGGAAGAGAGTAAGAAGTGAGATTCATTTGCCTGACCCTATCCCATCTCTTGTTTCGCATTGGTCAGGTTTCACGTGACAAGGGATAATTACTTTAACTTTGGCTTATCCACCTGGCTCCTTGGTGGATGCTCTGGAAGCCAGATCCTACCTTTGCAGTGTATTATTTTACCAATCTAGAAAAAGCGGAGTAAGAGCATGGACTGCCTCGTGTGTGAGGTCTACCAACTATGGAGTTGACCTTGGGTTTCAGTGTGAACGATAGGCAGCTCAGAGGCTCTGCAGCCATGACAGTGAGGGTGGAAGAGTGATCTTGTAGGCAAGTGGTAAGTTCTCAAAGAAGAAAGCTGTTGATGAAATTTGGGAGGTACATTTGTGTCGATTACACTGATATCACTGATACGCTTCTTGGACCAACTTGCGTTCCATCCTTTATAACCATTATTTTGGAATTTGTCTGATCCACCTGCAAACCATTTTACTCCTTCACACTCAACAGAAAACCTTGGCTTCTCTTCTACAGAGACTATGGGAGCAAGGAGAGAGTTATTCCTCATGTTGTAGACATCAAAGATGCAAGCTCACCTCTACCTGTAGTCCTTCTATATTTGTTTCCTCTTATTACCATAGAAGAGTTTTCTTTTCTTTTATTAAGATCAATTCTTCAGTTTGTATGTCGTGTCCCATCCCCTCTTATCATTCCAGGAACCTGAAACAGAGTGACTGATGTTTCCTTTTCCTGCTCTTACATTCAAACTCTCCCTCTTTGCTGGTTGCATAGCAGGCTTGATCTGTAGATTCATGTGTATATGGTGTCAAGGTGGTTGTGTATACAAATATCCCTGATTTTAACACAATTTTATTTCATTTATGAAGGTAGTACATGCTTATTGTTATAAGTTAAATATTATATGTAGAAGTGTTCATAATCTTTACCTTCCTACCTCTCTATTATCACTCTTCAATAGCAACTATTTTAACAATTTGATGTGTTCATACTAAGCTATACAAAATATATGGTGGAAGAGATAATGAGTGTTCAGTGAGTATCCTCTGCATTTGCCAGCCTCTCCCTTGCTCTTACCAAGGTTCATGTGATAAATGCTGGTCAATGAAGTCTGAGGGGAAGTGATATGTCACTTTGGGACTGAGGCCCTGCCAGGGCAATCTTACAGTCTCAAGGTTCTGGGTGACATAACTGAGATGGAGGAGGCCTTATCAGCATGGATTTTGTGTGAAAAAGATACAAGGCTTTACTGTGTTAATCTACAGAACTTTCAAGGTTTTCTATTGAAGTACCTTCCGATACATATGGGTACACACTAGACATATTATTCTGTAATTTTTTCCTTTCTTTCTTTCTTTCTTTCTTTCTTTCTTTCTTTCTTTCTTTCTTTCTTTCTTTCTTTCTTTCTTTCTTTCTTTCTTTCTTTCCTTCCTTCCTTCCTTCCTTCCTTCCTTCCTTCCTTCCTTCCTTCCTTCCTCCCTTCCTTCTCCCCTTCTTTCCTTCCTTCCTTTCTTCCTTCCTTCCTTCCTTCAACAGTGTTGCTAGGACTTATCCATCTTTTCTGAAAGTTTAATCATATCCTATAGTATGACTATATCATGACTTATTTCACCATTTCCTTACTGCTGGGATTTCAGATGGCTTATAATTTTTGCTCTAGTATGGTTTTGCCTCCAGAAACCACATTGCCATAAATACCTTTACACAAACAGCTTTACATACAGACACTTTTATTTTTTGTAGTGTAATTTTTCCCAAAATGAGATGCGTGGGTCAAAGGATTTATGTGTATTTATTTAAGTAGGGATTTCTGGACTACTTTACAAAACTATTTTAAGCTTTTCACACATCCCTCAGAAATACACGAGTGCCTGTTTTTCTTTAATCTTAACACAGAATGACATTGCTTTTCACAGTTTTTGCTAATATATAACAATAGTAAAAACTTCTTACAATATGGATTAATTAGGATGCAAAATTATTTTTTGCCTCCTTTGTTCAATGTATTTTTTAAAAATTGTACTCCAAATTTTTATTTAAATTCCAGTGAGTTACTTTGTTCAATATTTTAAAATACTATGATTTAATTTGTGGTGTTCACCAATGGTTTTCAAACTAGCATTTATCCAAGGCACTCAGAGGGCTTGTTAAAATACAGATTTCTGGACCTCACAAGAATTTGTGTTTCTAACAAGTCCCAATGTACTGCTGATGGTTATTCCCAGGACTTTCTTGGAGAACTGGCCTAGACAATAAAAAGAATAATATGAGTAAAGCAAATTAGTAATAATGAGATTAGGATGCTTATCTCTGAATTTATCTCACTGTGTAGGGCATTCATGAGTTCTTTTTTATTTCCCTAGGCACGGTTTTCTGGTAGGTAATAATTTTACACATTCTTTAAGGACACTTAGGAAACTCCTGTGAATTATTTGTAGGAAAAATAGCTCGAGAGTAATAGGGTTAGAATCTTATTACAAACAAACCACGGCTTTTAAAGAACTATCTTGAAGTATAAAACTGGTAAAACATAATAAAACATATTATTAAAACATAATAAAAAACATATTAATAAAAACATTGGAGGAATTTAGAACATGTCTTTATTTTGTGTCTATGACTCTAACTGGGCAGATAAACACTTTCAGTTAACTTTCAATCATATTGAATGGACTCTATCAATATTTTATTAGGTCTGTTCATTAATTCATTTGCCCTTTAAAATTATTAAAATAATGTCATAAGTTTCCTCTTAGGAACTACCTGTTTTCTTGACACAAAACATTTAATACATACATTAGCATGCGCAAAGTATTCTTGGTTTTTCCAAGATTCTCTTGAGAAAGTTGTGGGAATACAAATTAAATAAAGTGACATTATTATAGGAGTAAACTTGATTCTGCTCCAAGGTATATATTTTAAAGCAAGTCATTTTCAAGTTCTAAGTCTATAATATATAATCATTACTAAACTAGCTTATAGAATTCTATAACAATATAGTTATATTATGATATAATTATGATTAACAATTATTTAACTGCAATTATTACTTTCATTTAACTGCTAGTGCCAAAAAAACTTGTCATGCTCCTCATATCTTGACAATACACCAATGTTTGTACCCCAAAGGTGGGAATTATTACTTTGAAGATGTTTTATGTCTGAACCGTGAATTGCCCAACCTATAGGCCTTCCCAAGGACTGGATCTGTTATCACCACACAGAGAAGTAGTCAACAACCCTCAGTGGACATAGGAGATTGGTCTGGCATTTGGCCCTCAAGAACTTTAAGGTCTGATCCAATTTAGGGCATACGATTTTATACAGTCAGAAATGGTTAGGACTGGGAAGGACCATAGTGCAATCCCATCATTGCAGAAGAAACAGGTCAGAGAGGCTAAAGGGAAATGCCCAAGATCACAGCTGTCTAAAGACCCAGGCGACAGGATAATAAACTGATGAAATAAAGTACTTTGTGTCAGGCAGAGTTCTTTAGATGTATTGTTTTATTTAATACTTACATTTTGATAGTTTAGTAGTATCGTCCACTCTGAAGATGTGGAGACTTGGATGCAGAATCTTTCCCAATCTCGCACAGGTGGCTGGTGCTGGTAGTGAGTCTCTGCACGAGGCTGAGTCCCCATCCCAAGTCCTCTCCTTATTCCCAATGTAGTACCTGTTGTCTCCAAACTCTCTCCATGGGGTGCTCAAAAACTACAATCCAATCTCAGAAATTACACTTTTTGGTGTACAAATGCTAACTACTTTGTTGGAATGTGAAAAACCTGACTTATAAATCCTTATGCTGTCCAGGAGATGTCCTTACGAAAGAAGCTGAGTCTAAGTAAACAAGGAATTTGCTGATCATAATTCCCTACGCCTCGCCACCACGAAACACACGGCCATCATTTCAAATGTAGAGTAGGTTGTTGACATTCTTATTCTTATATTGCTTCCCCTCTTTCCTTTGTATAAGATTGAAGTTTATTTTTAGCCTATTAATACATCTGAAATTTATTGTGTTTGTTCAGTGGGAAAGAAATCAATAGCTTTCCCTACTTGGCCTTTATACGGTGATCAGATTGTAGTTTATACATTGCACACTTCACCTTCCCTCGCTGTTTTTACAGGCAGATTATTTTTATGGCCTAATGGTTCTTTAATAGGCCATAAACACCTTATACATTTTCAAGTTCCCTGATAACAAGCAAAAGGAGCATGCCAGTTCTAAAAGTCTCAAAACCAGGCCTTTGATAAAGTGTTAATAAAAAAAAAAACAAAACTCTAAGTCATAAAAAAAAGAAAGGTTAAATTTTGTTGCTGTCATATTCAAGTGTTATTTTTGGCTAATGTTACATGCAAATATAATGGGTTTCTTTAATAATTACTTTATGAGAACAAGACTTCCTGGAAATTTTGTTCAAACGGACCAGTTGGGACCTTGCACACATTTTGGGGAAAATCCCTTGCATCGAGTTCTCTTTTCTTTGCTCTGGCTGACTACCGACTTTGTCGCAAGAAAGATCATCCTTATGGGACACTCTATTTTAAGATTGATTTTACCTGTAGTTACCATATTACCTCTGATTCCATTTCTTTATTTTAAATAGTAAAATATGAACCAGATGCAAAGAATGCAGAGGTGGAATTTTCTCATGCTCCATTGAGAACCTCCATTAATTCCCTGTTATGTGGCAGGAGGAATGCTAGGTGCTTTAGAAATAGCCTAACATATGGGAGACACTATTTGCAGCATCTTATTATTTGCCGGTGAGTTTTGGCATCATTCCATTTGGAATTTTCTGGCTATATGATGTGTGTGTGTGTGTGTGTGTGTGTGTGTGTGTGTGTATTCCAAACTCATGTGTATATGTGTGTACTCAATAAAGCTAAATCTGTAAACTTCTGGTGGGGGGTGGTAAAGGAGAAGGTGGTGGTTTAAATATCTTCTATGAAATAAGTGCCATGATTTTCTTTCTCCCAAAGTAAAAATTGCAGAAATGCCTTTTGTTGAATTGCAGCTGAATTTTTGGATGAACTGGTCCCCGTTCATCTTACTTTACTGGAACTTGTAAAGCAGTTGTACAGGATGAGTAGTAACTACACCTGTTCTGAAGGCCCAAAGACCTGAATTTTTCCTGGAAAAAGTAGAGCACAAGTTCAGCCTGCAGGCGGATAGATCCCTTGTTGTAGTGAGTTTTGCTTTCTTTTTTTTTTTTTTTTTTAAGATTTTATTTATTTATTTGACAGAGAGAGATCACAAGTAGGCAGAGAGGCAGGCAGAGAGAGAGGGGGAAGCAGGATCCCTGCTGAGCAGAGAGCTCGATGCGATGCGGGGCTCCATCCCAGGACCCTGAGATCATGACCTGAGCCGAAGGCAGAGGCTTAACCCACTGAGCCACTCAGGCGCCCGTGAGTTTTGCTTTCACGGGCAGCCGGCAGCCTGCTCTGTGGTTTTTCTGCTGGGGCTTCTGCCAGCTGGAACGTGGAAACATGGATCAGCTTGCTCTTTTGGCCAAGAGACCCAAAGCACCCCTCATCCCTTTTAAAAACATCATTATATAAAGCAAAGTAATACTTGTTCAATTTTTCCTCTCTCTCTCTCTCCCTCTTTCTGTAAATGGCAAGAATGTTTCAAAATGTTGTGGCTTCATTGAATGTTCTGGAAACATACTTTCATGAATTAGAATGAAACTGACATTGTCATTTTGTCTCTTTCTGTTGCATAGAATTCAGTCAGCTGCAAGGACCTTGCAGAACACACATACAGAACGTTCAGAGGTGCTGCTGGTTTCCTCATGCAACCCTCGTATTTTGCGATTTGTCCATACAAGTCAGCTTGAATTTGATAATATCCTGTCAATTAAACTAAACCTTGTTTTCAAAGCCAAAGAGCACAAGCGCCCCGGGCACTTGCAAAAAAACAAAAAAACAAAAACAAAAACAAAAAACCCAGGCACACAGGCTCAAGTGGATAGTTAGGTGTGCAGTTACTTGATTTATACACACGTGTGTTTCTGAAATTACAGCTGCAGGGTTTGTGGTCTCGGTGGGGGTGTGAACAGTTTTGCTGGCAAGCCCTGTATGCCTTACTTTGGAAATTTGGCTCCCAACACGAATTCCCCTTCCATCTCTGATGGAGAACAAAGTCTATTTGTCACTTTTCCATTTGCCTTCCACAATGATTCAGAAAGAAAACAGTGTTATTTTGCTGCTCTGATGGGGAATTGCCGATTCATCTCACAAGTGCAAGTATCTCTGCTATTCATTATACGAACACGAGCTAACGATGCCGTGTCTGTGGTAGAAGTTGGCGTGGGGAGGGTGGGCTTTCCACCCCCGTTACTAACCCGAATACTTAACAAATGTGCTTGAGGGGACCCAGTCCTTTCCACAAAACTCCCGCATTTCAATTTAAGGGTTGGAAACTTAGGAACTCATACAAAAGAAGGTTCCGTTGTTCTTTGACTTTTGCAGCTCTTTAAAAACAATCTTTGCCTTGACGTTCTGTGTCTACTTTTAACCTTTGGCTTTAGCTGTAGAAAAGTTTATTACTGCAAGCTGACTCAATCACTCCTGATAGCCAACACCCGGGAGACCTTCTCCATGCACCGTCTAGCTGAGTAATTAAATGCACGGTAGATTTACAGTTCAGTGGACTTGCTCATGGTAGGGTGGCCGCCATATCTTCTCTCCGTTTTGAAGGTTCCCATTTCCCACTGCAGCTCTGCATCAGGATGACTGGAATCAAATGCGAGATCAAATATTAAAGAGCAAACATCGGCCATAAAGGGGGTGGCGCCTTGGGAAAAGAGAGACAAGGACGTTGAAGGATTTTGCCATCCAAGCAGAGGAAAATGATTCCGACTTGTGTAACTTTGCAGCTTTGTTAATATTAGAAGATGTAGCTATTATTAGATTGCCTTTTCATAAGGAAATTAAACAAGGACATTTCAGTAACACTTAGAAAACTCACACTTTCCGCAAAACCCCGATATCCTCAAGAGGCTAATAGGAGCTCAACATGGATAGAATAAAAACTCACTCCTTTCATCTCTTCTCAGAATAGTTACCTGGAATCATAAAGGCTGGAGATTGAAAAGGCCTATTCAGCTCTCGGCAGCAGCCTCCAGGGATCTGGACAGCGTTTTCCCTCCTAGTAGAGTACATTCCCCACTGTTTTGTATGGTTTTATTTTAATGGCCTCAAAGCCTTCTCCACTTCTGTGGAAAACTCATTCCAGACTCTAGCCAATCTCATCATGAAAATTACTTTCTTAACAGAATTGAAAAGCTATCTCTATTTTTTTTTTCTCTTTGGTAAGAACTTATATTAGACATATAAAGGTAGCTAGAGGGACTTAACATGTCTTGACCAATTTAGACATTTCCAAATTGGGGCAAGCCTGTTTTCATGCCAAATGATGATAGTAAATATGTGAGAGTGACTTTTTTAAAAAAAGATTTTATTTATTTATTTATTTATTTATTTCTCAGAGAGCAAGAGATATATTTAGAGAGAACACAAGCAGGGGGGAGCAGCAGGCAGAGGGAGAAGCAGGCTCCCCCTGAGCAGAGAGCCCGATGTGGGACTCAATCCAAGGACCCTGGGATCATGACCTGAGCTGAAGGCAGATGCTTAACCGGCTGAGCCACCCAGGCGTCCCGAGAACGAGTTTTTTTTTTTTTTTTACAAGATGCAAATTTCAATAATATATTTGGTGTATGAGGCGTCATCTTTTGAGTTAGTAAAACTGGGAAGAAGCATAGGTACATCAAAGAAGATGATAAAATTTTCTTTGTTTGTTTTTTAAGGGGTGCCTGGGTGCACTCAATTGTGTCTGACTCTTGGTTGTAGCTCAAGTCATGATCTCGGGGTCCTGCATTGGGCTTTGCTCAGCGTGGAGTCTGCTTGAGATTCTCTCTCTCCCTCCCCCTTGGCCCCTTCCGCTCTTGCTATCCCTCTCTCTCTGTCTAAAATAAATAAATAAAATCTTTTTTAAAAAAAAAGAAAAAAGAAGAGAGTAGAGGCTTGACATCTTCACTCTTGAAATGAAAAAAAAAAAAAAAAAAGACCAAAAATATTCCCTAACCTTGGCACTGCCTATTTGTATGTTTTTTAATTATATAAAAAAACAAATTCTTCATCAGTTAGTTTGAAGAAAGCCTTGTTACTCTGTTCCCTTTCCCCTTTTAATGAAGGTTTACTCATATTTTATAAAAGCAATTAGCCCGTATTTTTTTTTCTTTCATTAGAAACAAAGAGAATATTCTGTACTCAGTTTATAAATAGCATTACTATATATATATCAGTTGCCTCAGATCATTTTGGGGAACAAGCAAGTCATAAATACTACTGAATAATGAATAAATACATATATGGAATATTTATATCATAGCTCGTTAACATGTTTGATTTGTCATTGCTAATTAAACAACTATTTTTATCCTCTGGGAAATTTCCTAAATTTAAATATTTATTTCCCTCGTTTATTTATTCATTCCTTCAGATAAAACTTGTTGAGTATCTACTAAATGTTGACATGCTGTTGTAGGCTCTGAGGACTTAATGATGAGTAAAACAAAGTCCCTGTCCTTGTGAAACGTATATTTGAACGGTACGAGATGAATATCAACAAACGAATAAATGTATAGTACGACGAATGGTGGTATAGGCTACAGGGAAAAAAGGTCAAGTAGGATAAGGGAGATCAGCCCTCCCTTATGAGTCTATGTGTATACACTTGTGTGGATTCATGTGCCTGTGTGTGTACGCATTTATGTTGGAAAGAGGTTGTCGCATCGCACAGGTTAGTCAGTAGGAAAAAATATAAGAGAAGAAATCCCAAACTAGGACTGAGCCTGAAATTTAGCAGATTGCTAGATATAAAAATGTAAAACGCTGCTTTAGCATTTAGCACAATGCAGAGCGTTGGTCAGTAGTCTAGAAGAATGAGAGAAGTGTAGTAAGACTGTAGTTAGTGGTCATGATCATACGATGAATCCGGTCAGTGTGGTTTTGTTCTCCTTCATATATTCACCTCTCAGGGGCAGAAGCAGCCCATGTGATTAGCTGAATTTAACTGGGATTGGGGTTTTTCCAGAGACGTATGATGAAGGAGGGCATTGTGTGTATGGTGGTTAGGTGTATGTGCAGGAATGACGATATTGATTCAACACGGAATTTAAGTTGGGTTCAAGAGGGACGTGAGGGTGAGAAGGTAGTGAGGGAAAGCTAAAAAATGTTCTGATCACTGTCCCAGTGTGTGTGTGTGGGAATTGTGGAAATCAAAATCCTGAGGGAGGGTGTTAGATACAGGAGCAGTTGAGTCTGAGATGAGGCCCCTTGAAACATCATTCTAGAGGAAGGATGTTGTTACATGAAAAGCTTGATTCGTAACCACGGATATTAATCACAACTTTTTCTTGCCTTGCGATATCCCATTTCCATCTTTATGCCTCTCCTTTGGTAAAATAAACATCCTAGAAGAGACCTTGAGATTTAGTTCCCCTCTCCACAGTCCGGACATAATTGCAGCTGCAACATTCATTTTGTGCTGTATGGTTAAGAATTCCTTTCACACAGTTTCTTTTTCAGTTCTTTCAAAATGCTGTGAATCCCTGTTTTACAAAAAGAGGAAATGAGGTCTTAAGTTTAGAAGCTTTGTAAAGGTCAGAGTGTTACTGCAAATCCAAAGGCAGAGCGGCTTCCTCCGATGATACGTCACACCACATGCGTGCGTGTGCGCGCACACACACACACATACACACACACACACACACACACACAACCCCCAGCCTCACCTCCCCTGACAGACATGCGCATGCACGTATGAACGCAAGCACACCACGTTTTCAGAAAAGAAAATTAGAAAATTTCAAAGCTTTCCTTTGCACTGGCTTTTGGCATCTAATAACCTTGCACTTGTCTTCGTCCGTTCTTTGGAAACCTTCCCCTCTTCTTGGTCAATCCATGTCTCAGTGCGGCCAGAATAATCTTTAAAACAAGCAAAACTGACCCTAGCTTGCCCATTTCAAATCTTTCAACAACTCCCCTGTATTTTTAGGATTAAGTAGAATTACATAATTTGACCTATCATACCTTGTATTATATTAAAGTACTTTTCATTTTCTCAGTATTGTATCCCCAGCATCCAGCCCAGAACCTGGGACATGGTAGGAACAACTAACACTTGGACAGCACAAAGGGCGATCTTTGTTCTAGGTACTATGTATCTGTAAATGTGTTGTCATCTGTAATTCTTGATCTCTGTTATCTATCAATCTATCTATCTTCCATCCATCCATCCATCCATCCTTCTCTATCTCTCTCTCCCTCCCTCCATCTATCCATCCGTCTGTCTCTATCTATCTATCTATCTATCTATCTATCTATCTATCTATCTATCTATCTATCTATCATCTCTATCATCATTTAATCCTCACAACAACCTAGGAAGTAGGCATCATTATCACCCTTTACAAATGCAGGGACTGAAGTACAAGAAAATCAGGCTACTTGCTTAGACTTCCATACTTCTCATTTGGTGGAGTTAGGAGTTATATCCGTAGAGGTTGGCTCCAGTGCCCATACTCTTCACTGCGACACACAGTATCACTCATATAGTATGTGAATGAATGAACTAGTTAACAGATGAATGACAATATTGTCCTCTGTTTGGCCATCCTATAGGAATTACACTGGAAGTTTCTCTTCCATTTTTCAGTGAGGGATACCTCGTCCCTTGCTATTGAAACTTGTATTACTGGAAACCTACTAAAAGACACCCGACTTCATCGCTGCAAACTCAGAAAACTCTTCTCCTTAACATTTTGTAACAAGTAGTCCGTGCTTGTAATACAAACAAAAATTCACAGTCTCTAGCTCTTGTGAAACAAACATTTTCCAATGTTATTGTTAGTCAGATGAAAAGGCATGGTAAACTGTATAGAATTTGAAACACACGCAAGTTCTTAGTACTATTTTTGTAATTCAAAGGGGTAGATCAGGGTTGAAAAATAAACTAAATTCTAGTGGCGCCTGGGTGGCTCAGTGGGTTAAGCCTCTGCCTTCGGCTCAGGTCATGATCTCAGGGTCCTGGGATGGAGCCCCGCATCGGGCTCTCCGCTCAGCAGGGAGCCTGCTTCCCCCACCCCCACCTGCCTCTCTGCCTACTTGTGATCTCTCTCTCTGTGCCAAATAAATAAATAAAATCTTAAAAAAAAATAAACTAAATTCTAGGCAAAATTACCTTACATTATTAAAGCTGCGTACTAACAGAAATTTGACCAGGAAGGTGAAAAGGTTAAATTCAGTAGAAATTACCACTTTTCGCATGGACAACACAAACATACCATTAAGAGAATTTATTCCTCTTCAAAGAGTGTATATATTTATTGTGAAAATGGAGAACTTCAGATATTTTTGAGTCCCAAGGGGATAGGTGTCCCGTTCTACAACTTGGGACATAGATGGACTGCTCTCCAGTGACATTTGTGGGAATTCCTTTTACTGCATCAGGAGGCCATCTCTGCTGGAATATTCTTTTGTGATCAGTTGCTATTTTGAACAATTGTTTTTAATTAATTCCTACTGTTAAAAATTTCCTTTTTACCTTCTTTCAATTTCTGCCTACTGGAATTCCCAGACAGTT
>CM052895.1:14041890-14090006 GCA_028534135.1 Potos flavus | reverse complement strand
GCAGTGAGGCAGGCAGAGAGAGGGGGAAGCAGGCTCCCTGCTGAGCAGAGAGCCCGATGCGGGGCTTGATCCCAGGACCCTGAGATCATGACCTGAGCCGAAGGCAGAGGCTTTAACCCACTGAGCCACCCAGGCGCCCCTGCAATTTGTTTTTCACATCACCATGTCTCAGCTCTCAGGAGCCTCACAAAAACCTTGATTATTTTCTTTATGTTCTCTTTAAACACACAGATAGTTTGGTTCTGAGTTGCCACTGGAAAATGCAATAATAACGATAACAATCAGATAATTTAAGTAGCATCAGTTTCAAGAGCAATAATAATGTTGAGTTGTTGGGGGAACACTCTGAAATGAAGGGATCTCCAAATGGATTTACCAAGCAATTGAGTCTTAGTCCTCAAGCAAATAAAAGCCACAATCTACATCTGTACAGTATTCTTTATATTGGCTTGTGTTGTTTTTAATGAAAATACCCACATGTACCTTTTTAAAAAATCTAAATCAATTGCCTGGCCAGTGAGGAAGGCAGTATGTTCCAGGGTCTGAATTCTGAATACTAGGCTTAGAATACTAATTCTACCACGTATGTGCTGTAAAATCTGAGGTCAACCACTGACCTTCCTGGATGCTCTTTCCTCATTTGTAAAATGAAGATAATAATAAGGAACCTATCCTCTGGGGTAGTTTGGAGCAGTAGAGGAAATAATGTACGCCAAGTAATTTACACAGTATCTGCAACAAAGGGAGTACTTGCTAAAAAACGACTATATTACCTTTAGGAAAGGAAATTTGCTTTATGTTCTTTTGGATTCCCATACTGTCTAGTTTTCTGTTTTGTTTGGTTTTTTGTTTTTTGAAGAGAGGACTATATAAAAGATGGTAGTTGTGGAAAATAGTGATTTATAGTCATTTTCTGTACCTTCACCTTACAGGTGGATGATAAAATTACTGAGTCTTTTTTTTAATAAAGTAGTATTGGGAGAATATTTCTTTTAGGATATTGTAGTATGTTTTCTTTTCTGCAAATCACTGAAATACCAGACAATTGTCCATTGTGAAATCACAGCGGGTTTAGCATGCTTAAGAGCTTGAATATTTTTTTGTGTTTATAGTTGTGTAAATGCAAAGAAAGAGGGAATAAGGCTACATAAAGTCACATTTAGACTTGCTTTCGTTTAATATTAATGTTTCATATCACTTTAAAAATATATTGTATTGCCATTTTTGTTTCAGCCAGAAGTATCTTGATGAAAAGAAAATCCAGGAGTAATTATATGAATTTTGCACATAAGACGTGCTATTTTGTTTTATGCTATTAGCCATTTAATACTCTTAAGTATTTGTACAATGGTCAAAACATTAGAAATAATTAGCCTAAATGTGTTTAAACTTCAACAGAAAACACTTGTGCTCTAAAAGATCTAAATATTTAATGAGATTTTTGAAAACCACAATTATGGCTTTTTATAGAAAAGGAGCTTTACCTTCGAGACCTGGAAAAAACTGTTTATTATATAAAGAAAGAGACTTTTATATTTTTAACATATAATTTAATAAGAATTGTACCATTCCAATCTTAAAATCTACAGCTTGAGAAGAAAAACAGAAAAGGCATGTCAGAAAAATATTTTAGAAGGGTAGCACCTATTTATTTTTTAGGAAAATGTCCAAAGTATACAGAAGGCAGGAATCTTACTCAGACTGTTTTAGTTTATTGAATTTTCTGTGCCTTGAAAATCATAGCACAATTCTCTGGAGACACCTATAAGGATGTATTACATCATAAAGTACACCAAGGATAGTAACCCGTGTTATTAAACTGTCAACATACATTAGACTACAATTTGTCCTCAATCCAATGCAACTAAAAGCCACATTGTTGGCAGGAAGTTTAAAACATAAGACTATTCTCTAATCATCTAAAGCCTAAGGTACTTTGGGGGAAAAAAAATGCTGTCATAATCGCTCCACTACTCTAGAGCAGCATGTGTGAATTTCATTGGTTTTGTACAGCAAATGTTCGGCTATTACAAGAAAGGATTCAGAAGGATTACCACTTAAAGGCTTTTACTAGCGATGCTGTAGATGTCTTATTTCACAGCATATTAATAGCGGTTTTGTAGAAGAGTAGAAGGGAGAAATAAATCTTAGAAGCTCGAATTTAAATCATGTTTAATTTTCACCCAAATGTTTAACAGAAGATCTGGCATTGTAATATTGCTGATACCGTCAGAACTCACAATGACAGAATCCTTTTAATTTCTGAAATGTAAGGAATCCACGGAAATGTGGACAGGCTAAGAACTGGTCCATATTTCCTAACATACTTTGTTTATGAAACGAGTCAAGCATTTGTGACAGAAGGAATTTGCCCGTGGAGAGAAAATTCCTGGTTCAAAGATTGTTGAGGGCTCCCCCTCATGGGTGTGATGCCAGGTGCTTTGTCATGACAAATTTCAAAGGATTGCTTGCTAGAAGGATTTCAAAGTTAAGAGAAGACATAAACTAGGGTCCATAATTTTTCCTGAAAATTTGATCTTGGGAATAAGCAGAAAGGACAGGGAAGCAGGGGAATAGAGGACTTATTTTCTTTAACCTGAAGCACACCCAGCCAAGAGATCGTGGGCATATTCCAGTATACATGTGGTGTTTAACATAGAGAGAAACATCAACATTTTTTAAAAAGTACAGCCAAGTCTGTAGTGTAATGCTGACTAATAACATCGGCAAAATTTGTGGCATGTGAAATTCAACTCTTTTTTTAATGAATAAGTTGTTTTCCACTGCATCATTAAGTCGAGCGGGCTCAAAAACTCGTGGAACCTGTTAGAGTGAAGGAAATAGCTTCCCCTATGGTTTCTCAACATCCCCCGGAGTCAAGGTTGACCTTGGTAAAATACAAGTCCGATGAAGTCAGTGTCTTCCCATTGCTTGCTTAGTGCAAAGATGGGAATCACCTGACATGACTTCTGAGCCTGTGTGTGATCCGCTTTCTGTCAGTCATAACATTTTATTCAATTTGACATCATTTTATGTCTTTCTGTCTACACCCCAGCTTTCTGCTTCCAACTGCCACTGTGTAGGATACTCTGACATAGCCTTCCATCTCCTGTTGAAACCGACCACTTCAAGGAGTTCTACCCTGGCCCCCAGGGTCTGATATGTTTTCATGACTGCGTGCATTTTCTTCCTCGGACTTCTATTGCCTTGCTTTCAATATCTATGTTAATATTTATTTATTTGTCCCCTCCCCTGGATTATCAGTTCCATAAAGGAAGAGGCATTCTTTTAGAGTTTTTGTGTGTTCTTAAATATCTTCTCTGTGGCACCAAGCAGTATCTAGCTCATAGTCGACAATGAATAGTTTTTGATTAAATGGAATGGTGAACAATTGTAATAAGTTTAACTAAATGGAATAATCAGGATGAGAACCAGTCCCTTTCATTTTCCCAGCAGCAACTAGAAAGTTAGTTGGCTCGAATAGGTACCAGCATTTCATTTGTAAAATTCCTGCTAACTTGGCATCCTGGAAAGGTATAATGAGGACAAGAGATTGATCTCATGGTAGAATCTAAAGATTTTTGATATTTGCCTCATTGTGGGAGATCTGTTGCAGGTGAATGAACCTCCCTTCCTCAGGGTAGTACCTTTTGAATGCTTTGTCACCATTATTTCTCAACATCAGCATCCAGTAACTATGACAGCACTGGGGAAAGAGTCAGCCTACCACTGTGATCTTTGTTACTAATATGGAGATGTTCATCCTCAGAGATCTCTAGTCTTTTTTGCAAAATATCCTCTGCCCCATCAACATTAAAATCTTAGGGTTTAAATACTACATTGTGGCAATGACAGTACCAAATGGGCCAGAATCAATATATCAGTCATATACCCGAATTACTTAGATTTGACCTAAGAGAGTCATAGTGAAATGTTTTATGACAGAAAGAACATGCAATGACCAATAGCCCAGTTTATATCTAAGGGATATAGGATAACAAATACAAATTAAACAGCACATTGTCTAATCTATGAGAACAAGTGGTGAGAAATAGGATTGACGCTTCACCATCAGACCTTTGCTGCCCCTTTCAGAAAGAATCCAGAAAAACTTGCTTGTTTCTGTTGAAGCCATCTTCCACTGTACACGGCTGAACTTTTCCATCTCATGTGTTAAAATGCAAACATCAACAAAATGAATGTAGCTGATCCCTTAGGGCTGTCATAGAATAAGTTTCATGTATTAACACATTTATAGCATAATTTACCTTATATCTATTATGAAAACTATCAGAATTCCTTTTGGTGTGTAAAATTTGTGTCTAACATCTATTCTTCTGTGTATACCATAGGTTCTTCTCTTCTGGATTATTCCATTGACTATAGAATAGCCATCTTTCCAAGCTCTTCTATAATTTGTTATGATTCTGCTTTGTGGCTATCTTATGACCGAGAAGAAAGAGCCTTCCCAAGTCCGGGGAGTATAGACTCACGACTTGTGTTTTCCGGTAAGTTGAGATTTCCTAAAAACACAATTTCCGTGGAAGAGACAGCTGGCTGTCAGCTGGAAATTCATGCCCTCCATCCATGGTGAGAATTGTCGAATTAACCTCTGGCAGAGAGACACCCTTGAACAAGAAAAGTGTTTGGAATCCGCAGGAGCGAAAAACAAACTGTGTGAAGCCATTGAGATTTGTGTTAAGTTACTGAGATTTTAGGGTGAATCTGTTATAGTAGCTGTTGTCATTTCACTAACATAATACCTAACAATAAAAGGAATTGAGCCTTGCTGAAATATAGGAATTTATCAAACCTGAATGATATTCTTAGTTGAAAGGTCCTAACCGTATAGTCTCTGACAGCCTCAGGCTAATGAGTCCTTTCACAAAGAAAAACACTGACCTACTCATATTTTTCTCTTAAATTTATTTCCATTTTCTGAAATATGCTTGCAGAGTCAAAATTCTTTTTATTGGACGTGCGGTTTTCATGCTTTTTTCTTACAAGAAATTTTACTGAAAACAGGAGAAGTTCAAAATAAGCAAATGTGTATTTTGCTGACTCATCTGGTGCCTCGTAACATCCCAAAATCTGTGATTCTGTAATTAAAGATAGAAGACAGAGGAATAGAAAAGATGATGAAAATCCAGGAGGCAATCATATCCTAAAATATTCAAAGTGAATCGCTTTGCATGATCCATGACAGCCAAGGTCGGTAGCTCTTTGCACAATGTTGTGTTTTCCATCTGGTGGCTCTGAATGCCAGGTGGTGAACTCAACAGTTGAAAAGGAAATAGGTTACTCATTCAATTTTAGCTGCTGCCATAGTTTTTCAATTCAAACGATTGTGTGTGTGTGTGTGTTAACACTCTTGTTTCCTTCAGACATTTTCAGAGTAGGTTAGAAAAGAATATTTATAGACCGAGATTTAAAAACCCCTATTACCAACTCTTCTGTGGAATTCGCTGTGCTTCATTATCGGACATAATATTAGATGCCATACCTTCATTCCTGCATTTGCAACTATACATCAATACATTTTGGACACTCATTGGTGTCACAGAACTTTGTAATAGGCACACTTTAAAAAAAAAAAAAAGGGTTTATTTATTTATTTTCAGAGAGAGAGAGAGCACAAGCAGGAGGGGCAGAGGGAGAGGGAGAGGATATCCAAAGCGGACTCCTCGCTAAGTGCAGAGCCCGACTCGGGGCTTGATCTCACAACCGTGAGATCACGACCTGAGGTGAAATCAAGTCAGATGCTTAACCAACTCTGCCACCAGAGCACCCCCCCCCACCTTTTTTTGCACACTCTTTAATGCAGTAAGCACTCTTTCTTGTCCCTATATAGGTGACTGCATTTGTTTCCCTTTTCATATTTATACACAGATTAGAGAGCACTGAGATTTCATGCTCCATGACCTAGGAACGTAAATCAGGACCCGATTTGTCTACCAGGAGCATGTCTAAAGTAACATCTCCAGGTGTGAATTTGAAGGACAGAGAAATGAGTTGCCGTATAGATGGTGTAACCCACAAGAGTTAGATCCTCCTTAGTGTAGGGTGAGTTAAGTAAGTCATAGAAACCACTAGTAAGTTAAAATTCATTTATTTTCTGTTTCAAGTAAGAGGGTTATATTGGATGTGCATCCTGGTGTTTGCTGTAAACCGGTATTAGTAATTCATTTAGAATTATTTTGTCTTTGTTAAGGCTTTTTTTTTTCTTTTTCTTTTTTTAGGAAATAGATACATTTCAGCATGAGTTCATTGTCATACCTGCCCCCAGGCCATTTGCTAAGAATTAGTGAAATACATAAAATTCATTATTTGGTCTGCATGATCATCTTATCTGCATGATGCTAAAAGGCTTGCTGGACAAAATGCTTCTAGCTCCTTAATGAACTGGCTAAAGTGTGTTTTTAGATAGGGCAGACATAGCCACCGATTAACTACAACTAGGACTTTGTTGATTCCTCAGCTCGTAACTTTTTTTTTTTTAAGATTGTTCTTATTTATTTTTATTTTAGGGAGAGAGCAAGCACAAATGGGAGGAGGAGCAGAGGGCGAGAATCTCAGGCAGACTCTGTGCTGAGTGTGGGGCTCGATCTCACACCTCTGAGATCATGACCCTGAGATCATGACTTGAGCTGAAGTCGAGTCTGTCACTTAACTGACAGAGCCACCCAGGCCTCCCTTAGGCTATAACATTTTATTTATTTTATTTTATTTTTTTAAGATTTTATTTATTTATTTGAGAGAGAGAGCACACAAGTGGGGAGAGGAGCAGAGGGAGAGGACAAGCAGACTCTGAGCTGAGTGCGAAGCTGGACGTAGGGCTGGATTCCACAGACCTGAGCTAAAATCAAGAGTCAGACGCTTAACCGACTGAGTCACCCACACGCCCCAACTTGTAACATTTTAAAATAACCTTTTAAAAATTATGAAACACAACTCACGTCTCTAAAAGTTTAGAAAATATAAGTACACAGCAAGGCGAATAATTATAAAATGCACACCTTTGTAACCACCACCCAATCTAAGAAATAAAATATGGTTTATGGCCTTTAGATGGTACTAAGTTACATATTTTTTTTCATAGATTACCATCTGGTTTTAGCCATCCTGTGTTAGGGGCTAACACTGATATGTGCCTTTTTGACAATAAATTCTAAAGATTTTATGAGTTGTAAAACAGTAATGTCCTCCTTCCTTAAGTAAAATTGAAAAGTTTTCATTTCCCTTTTGTCTTCAAAGATCTACAAAGGCAGTAAGTTTACTGATATTCTTATCCTTTTTCTTTTCTGTTCTAATAGAAGCATCTCATCTAAATATTTCTAAAGTTAGAGAATACAGAAGTTAAAAAAAATAATATGAAATTTGCCCTTGCTGTGTGATTCAGGGCCTGGACTGCGATCAGGGACTGAGTCTGTCTGTTCTCTTTCTTGACAGTCTTCACAGCTGGCTTCAAAGACTGCTGCCAGTCTAATTGCTTTTGTCACTCGTCATGAACATGTTGCTTTTTTTCTCAAGGAGCTATACTGGTTACCTGTTAGAGTGAGAATTAGATTTTAAGCAGCTCATTTTTATACTGAAACGAACCAATCACTCATGCCATCGTATACCGTTACCTTAATCTCCTGCTGCCCTTAGAAGGGAATAAAAATGTTCTCTCATCTATTAATTATTCACATCGCACTTAAGAAAACATTTCGTAACCAGTGTCTCTTTGCAGTGCTATTTGGACTTTGCAAATATGCTGTATAACTATTTCTCAGGGGGCTTTTTCTCGGGGGGGGGGGTGATGTTGATTTAAGTCATTAGAGAGTCGATTTCAATTTTTTTCTCTGTTTCAAATTATGAGGGTTGCATTGGGTGTACAATTTGTGAGGCACTGGTATTAACATATTCCCTTACAATTGTATTTTCCTTGTCAAGGCTTGACTTTGAGGAGATAGGTGAAGTTTTGGCATGAATTCATCTTTGTGTGTGTATCCATTTACAAAGAATTAGGGAAATATATAAATTTATTTTTTTATCTCTCTTTTGCTGTTTTATGTGCTTCCGTAGAACATTTGCACAAACTATTTAAGAAGTATGCAGAAAAGGTAAACAAAAAGTCTCTAACCAATGCACTTAAGTGCGAAATTTAATTATTTGATTTTGGATGTACAGTTTGAGGTGCTTAGCACATTAGGGAAAAAAAATATTCATTTGTAACTCTGGATAAAAGATGAGACTAGAAACCCATGTTGGGGAATAGCCTATAGTATAAAACTCAAAACCGCGATTCTGACTAATGTTTATATCATGTTCATAGGTACAGGTCCTACCTTTGCCTACAGTCCCCAACAAATGATTCTAGGCATCATAATAAGAACAGAAGTTCTAACGAAATGGTAGATTTGACGTGATAGACCTATTGCTGTAGGTCCTTACTTTGTTTATGGCTGATGGAATAAGATTGAATTTGGGGCTTAACTATAGTTAATAGACCATGCAGCTTATCCTTGTTTTGACTCATAGCGGTCATATAGATGTGACTTTGTTTAGTTTACAATGTTCCATTCAAATCACACGATTTTGACTATTTAGAAATACATGCTGGTGGATTCGGAATTCCAGAGAGCGGAAAACACATCATGGTCTTTGAAATATGTTTGTTCCTTCTATTCATCATCTTGTTATTGTGATTTGAAAATCGTATGCGTTTTCTTATTTGATGTTCATAAATGCTCTGGGAGTGAAACAGAATATATATCATTAATCACTTCTGATGTATGCAGAAAAAGATGCTCAGAAATGTGAAATGACATGGCCAACACAATCCAGTTTATAAGTGGTGAAGTCAGGGGACACCTGGGTGGCTCAGTCGTTAACTGTCTGCCTTCAGCTCAGGTCATGATCCCAGGGTCCTGGAATCGAGCCCCACATCAGGCTCCCTACTCAGCGGAAAGCCTGCTTCTTCCTCTCCCACTCCCCCTGCTTGTATTCCCTCTCTCTTTCTCTCTCTCTCTCTCTGTCAAATAAGTAAAATCTTAAAAAAAAAAAGTGATGAAGTCAGGACTTGAATTCAGGGATTCTGTACTCAGGATTTATGCTTATGCCAACAAGGGTTTATTTTTTACAGCATAGTAAGAATAGTAGTCAGTCAGTAGTCAGTTGGATTGGTTGACAAATAAGGCTTCTATTAGTATGTATGTAAAACATACATGTTTCGAGATATCATCAATCTGTTTTATAATTGACAAATTTAAGCAGAAAAGAATGTCCGACTGGCTCAAGGTCAGTGTATTCAGAGAGAGTAGTTGTTGACACCTTAAAATGTTGACTTTCAGGCCACAGAGAATGATGGAGAAAATGTCTTTAAACCTGGAAATATGCTATGCATTGTAGTTTATTACAAAATGGATGTTAGCGTAAGTCGAAAGGGAAATTTATGTGGAGGATGCTTTCTTTTTCTTTTTAGAAATGCTTATTAATTTTTTACTAAAAGTTAATAACTCAAATTACAATCGTTTAATTAGATGTATTTTTATATTTTAAATGTTGCAAAGAGAAAAATATCAGGTGGGTTAGGTCATCAAACATAACCTTTTTAAAATGTGTCATGTAATCCAAATTCCCAAAGGGCTTTAAATTGGGGTTCATTGTAAAGCGTGTCATTTGGTTGTAGAGAAATTAAACAAAGAAATCAATTGTCATTATTAGTGTAGGGCTTATTCTAAATTAATGGCGTATGCTGGTAATGAACCATTGCTACAAAACTAACAGAGCCAGAGAAGTAAATGCTATTCCCAGCCCCGTACATATTTCCCCAACATAATCAAGTAGGCTAGTACCCAACCATGAAAGTTGTATTGATTTGGGCAGTTTTTAAAACAGTAAGTAAAAAAGGCAGTATCTTCTAGAGGGGAAAAATGACTTGATTAAGAAGTCATTTCATTTTCAATTTCAAAAAATATATCTCAGGGGTGCCTGGGTGGCTCAGTGGGTTAAAGCCTCTGCCTTCGGCTCAGGTCATGATCTCAGGGTCCTGGGATCGAGCCCCACATCGGGCTCTCTGCTCAGCAGGGAGCCTCCTTCCGCCTCTCTCTCTGCCTGCCTGTCTGCCTACTTGTGATCTCTTTCTTTCTCTGTCAAATGAATAAATAAAATCTTTAAAAAAAATGTATCTCCGACTGCAGAAAGCATGGAAAATATATCTTCACATAATTGTGTGGTTCAGGAAAACTGTCAAGGAAAAACTTAATGTACAGGTAGCAAAATAAATATCCCAATTATTTGTTGTGTAGAATGCATTGATCAAAACTTCATTGGGATTTTAAAACTTGGCAATGACTTCTATCTAATTTTGGTAAATGGCACCCGTTTGTCATGGAAATTGTTTTCAGTATTTAATTATAAATGAAGATCATTCGCGTTTGAAAAGAACGCTCACTCTGAACCTGTGATATACATTGCAAGGAATAATTTTCAGGGGAATGTTTGAGTACAGGTAGTCCCTGTAGCTTCCCTCATTTAATCAATAATGCTCTGAACTATGTCTTTTCTCTATGTTAGTAGATAAAGCAGAGAGAACGTTGTCTTCTCTCAAGTATGTCTGTCTTTGGTGTTGGTGCTGGCGGTGGTGGGGGTGGCATTTATGGGTTTTGAATTTAGAGGAGCTCGAAGCTGCATAAATTAGATAACCAAATATACCTTTACTTGCTTCTTTTGAAATAGATCCAATACATCATCCTCTTCTTCTCCTCCAAAACCCCAATGTGTCAAACCCTTTAGCTAGATACATTGCAGGCTATTTTCACACTGTTTTATTAACACAAAAGGAGTAACTATAAGTGTGTTTTTTCAAAGGGGATTGAAATTTGAAGAATATCTATTAATACTGAATCGAAACTAAATTTGAGCAGAAAAGATGGGGATTTTCTAAGGGAAATTAGTCCAGTGGTTCTTGATCTTATCAGGGACAGCATTCTATTTAAAAAAGAAATTAGGAAGGGCCCTTGATTATCCGACAATGGAAAGCACAAATAATATAACCTACCTATACATACCCTATTAAAGTATTGACAAAACATCTTAATTATAATATAAAGGAAAACTATTGGAAAGCGATTTATAGTCAACTATTTCAATATGCTTTAGGTGCTGATGTCTCTCGATGGTAGATCTGGTGGTGTTGTGAGATGCTCACCCTAGTGTGTAGGACCACGTGAGTATCACAACTCTGAGTGTAGGCAGCTGTGATGACACCAATACCACAGCACACTTTTCTGAATCAATGGGCTATTTTTGGTAAATTTCCAGACAAAACAAAGTACAAGCTTCCTTCACTTTATTTATGCATTTATTTTTTAAAGATTTTATTTATTTATTTGACAGAGAGAGAGCACAAGTGGGAAGAGGGAGGGTCAGAGGGAGAGGGAGAAACAGACTGCCCGCTGAGCAGGGAGCCCAACTCGGGGGTCGATCCCAGGATCCTGGGATCATGACCTGAGCCGAAGGCAGACGCTTAACTGGCTGAGCCACCCCAATGCCAGACGATCTTCCTTCACTTTAGATGGTAGCTTCATTTTTGGAAAAATCAATACTTACTAAAATACAGTGGAAATGCTTTGCATTGACAGAGCTAGTACCCAGGTTCCAAAAATGACAAACATTTTCACCTATATAGGGCTGTCCACAAAACACTGCAAATTTATGTGGGGCCATGAGAGAATAAGTATCGTGCATGTTCTCTGCAGAGTTGCAGGATATGAGCATCCGTGATGCCTGGCTTCCAGAACATTCCGGTATCATCTGCCATCCTGGAACAAACCACAAGTGTCCTTGCATATTTTCCCAATTTGAGGGGACTGGTTTGTTTTGTTTTGTTTTGTTTAAATTAAATTGCAGTTTCTGATCTGTCTTGCTTTATTAGTTATTAAGATGTCGTTGTTGCTGGAGCCTTTGCAGTATCTTGGTCCAAATTTCACATGTAAGGAAAATTAAGGCCAGAGGGAGTAATTACACATTTTCAAAATATTAAAATGGAACACTGAGCGAAATAATACCAAAGCGCCAACTACGTATCTACCAGAATAGCTATTTGGCCAAGTAAGTGAAGAATTATAAAGAAACAAATCAGGCAGCACAACACCCCAGCAATAATTTTCACTTTCCAAACATGTGTTTTGGCATTGTGTGTTGGCCTAGCGATAAGCCCAAAGCAGCACTGGGCTGGACTGGTTCCCAGGTCTGTCATGCATTAGTTACGGTGCTTGGATAAGTCACTTACCCCCTCTCTGTGCACTTTTCTCATCTCTGAAATAGAATAATGCTCACTCCATCTACGTCATTATTAGGACACAATAGGACCACATGTGAAAGTATGATATTTGATACTGACAGTCGGGAATGCATCTTGTTAGGCCTCTGGCATGAGATCCTTTTTTAATCTTTATTGCCCTTCTGGCTTGCAGTGTGTATTGCAGGCTTTATACCATTGGAAGAAATGAACAGTTAAGGATGTTTAAACTTACACTATGAAATAATCTACCTATAGGTTAGTAAGTAGTTAACCTGAAAATTCTGTTTTTTACGCAGTATCTCCAGGAGTTTGAGCACTCCTCTGGTACCTTTCAGGTACCTTACCTGTCTGCAAGATTGAGCTTTTCTTTTAATAGTACAAAGACCTTATGTACTTCGTTGACAAATTTGCTTTCTCTCTGTGAGTAGAGAGGCATTTTCCACAGACCACGTGACAGTGCAGGGGATTAGACGCAGAAGCAGATAAGAGGATCTAGCTGTCTTTTGCTAAGCATCAGGAATTGCAAAATGTGAAACAATATCACTCTTCCCACTAAATTTATACATATATCAAAACTATGTTACTTTTAATTTCTAATACAGTAAACACCAGGAAATACAAGCCACATAAAGTTTTTCAAGATCCTCAATGATTTTAATTTAAGAGGGGATGTATTCCCGGGTCTAGCAAATTGGAAAGCTGGGGTGCCTGGCTGACTCAGTTGGTAGAGCGGGTGACTGTTGACCATGGGGTTGTGAGTTCAAGCCCCACAGCGGGTGGAGAGATTACTTAAAAATAAAATCTTAAAAAGGAAATACAAAAAATAAAAAGTTTGAGAACCTCTGATTTAGAATATACTCAGATTCTCTCTTCATTAAAGAACTGGCAGCGGTGGCTTTTGTCTAGGAAGTATTTGTTTGCTGGCTCTAAAGCCTCACTGTCAGGGTCCTCCTTCTAGCTTCTCTTTAGGTTCTTTGGGGATCATTTTGACCAGGTTTGGAACAGTTGCTTCTCATCACAGCGATGTTACAGCGAATGCAAAAACAGTTCAGCCCCTCTATCTGTAAACCTGGTTTTCTCTCATTTGTGTAATCTGCAAAATACCCAAACTTGCCTCCTCACCATGTGCCCTGTGATGCGATTCACCCTTGAGAGTTGCATGGACGCGATGGATGGATTTTATAACACTGACGTTTTGGCAGAGAGGAAATCACTTCCAGGGATGTCTGAACTGCGGTAATGGCAGTGCTCTGCAGAAATAATTAACTCTATAGCCTTCTGATATGTAAGTCGCTAACACATACCTGGTTGCTGCAGTCCAGAGCCTTGGCATTGCCCTCTGACCACACTGCATGGTCTAGTCTATAAAGCCTAGTACGAAATGTGTAAAGCACCTTATAAACACAAAGATATATTCTCAACCAGGTTGCTCTTATTTTCCCTTCCCATGCAAGTTATTATTTTTTTTTCTTTCAACGGTGCTACCCTTGAAAGGTAGATTGCTTTGGTATGTGTTAGTCAAGGCTCTAGGCAGATGTATTTGGAATAATATTAATCTACTAATGATATCAGTACAGCTGGCAGTTTTCTCTGCAATGGATTTAATCCTATTTTTAAGCCAACAGAACTGTGTTGGCCAGATTGTGTAACAGCAACTTCCCGATCAATTTTGTTTTGTTTGGTTTGGTTTTTTGTTTTGGCATTACCTCGTAGGTCTCCACATGAGGAGGTGCTGACGTATTTTTATAAATTATTTTGCCTTGTAAAAGAGGATCTTGTCAGTCTCCAATTTATAAATGATTTAGGTATATAAAGAGATAGGAGAGCTGGGGGCTGGGAGGCACTTCACCAGGTCTCTGTGGAGGGAGGTCCTCTAGACGACCTCCCGCCTTTCAGTTGAGAACACTTACACAAAGAATAAGCAGAGCCTTTCCTAGGTACTAGTTCAGGGAGACCTAGGTCCTTGTTCAGAGGTTCCGAACTCTCATAAATCAAGGGCATCCTGTGCCCTTCAGCCCCAACTTGGAGAGTCTCATAGAATGTCTCCCATTAAAAATCCCAAAATCCCTCCGGGTTTTTCCAGAGGATGGAAACCTGTTTAATTATGTTTAGTCCAACATTTCTTCATGTTCATTATCCATAGACTACTTTTACGAAAGAACATATTTGAACGAATCCTAGGATACTTGCATTATGGCAGGACAGCATTTGGGAAATATGAACTAAGAGAAAATCCATCTCTTAAGTAGCTACACTTCTTAAGAACCACACTTCTGATGTCCATGAGTACCCACCTTGCTTTCTTCTTCCCATACCTCTTGTTCTAGGTACCACCAAGCAGAGGTTGATGTCGTGTCCTTAGCTGGAGGACAGAGTAGATTTTCTGACAGAAACTATGGTATCCACATGGCTATGCCCAACTGAATTCGTATCCTTAATAATCTACCACGAATGTGCGATGCATTTTGTGTACTACTGTAGGAGAACTTGTTCTGAGTTGCAAATCTAACT
Organism: Potos flavus; assembly: GCA_028534135.1. NCBI lineage: Eukaryota > Metazoa > Chordata > Mammalia > Carnivora > Procyonidae > Potos > Potos flavus. The sequence goes on along the minus strand of CM052895.1, from coordinate 14,075,206 downwards.
ACCTCATATTAAATGCTTAAAAGATAACTGGCCAACAAATTGGGAACTGGTAGTACTAATTTTTTACCTTAAGATTTGGAGAGTCAGTAGGTTTAAGATGTATTTAAGAACAAAGAAATATTTTAGCAGTTGGAAGGGACAATGTAAAATGAAAAGTGTAAGCATGAGAATCTTTATAATTCAATGCATTACTGAATTTGGATTACCAATGGCAAGCCTCCTTATATATGTCCCGCAGAGGGGCAATCATCATCAACAAATATTTTTTGAAAAATGTCTGGCTGTGAACCACCGAATTCATTTTTCTGAGGCAAGGCTGTATGATGGAATATATCCACTTGAACATACATTGCCTCTAGGGCCCAGGAAAGCAAACGTTCACCCATTGTTAGTTCTCTCTTGAAATCTCCCACAACCAAAAGTGGAACTTTGGAGCAATTAAATGCCAAGAAAATAGATGTGTGACAATGTTGCCTGATTATAGAACTGATACTGCATCTTAAATATATCTGAGCTGCCACGTCTCCCCCGGAATGCAGCATGCCAACGTGTTAACCAAAGAAATGGTACTCCAAAATCAACTTTAAAATGGAGACCTAAAAAAAAAAAAACAACAAAACTCTTTTGGAGACTTTTCTATTCAAGGGGCTCCAGGGAACTCATACCAAATAGTACAGCTATCTTAGTGGTGACTTTTTTTGAGTAGTCCTATCAGTTATTTGAAAATTTGATAGCATCATTTTTAAAAAGATTGAGTGATTGATTGATTGATTGATTTAGAGTGTAGTGGAACCAGCAGAGGGAGAGGAAAGAGAGAATCTCAGGCAGACTCCCCGCTGAGTGAGGAGCTTGACAGCTGGGCTCGATCTCATGACCCTGCGACCATGACCGGAGCCAAAATCAGGAGTTGGATGCTTAACTGACTGAGCTACCCAGGGGCCCCATAATGGCATAATTTTTATATAAAACCTAACTTCAGAATTCCTCAAAAATCTGTTATCATTGGGGGAGATTTCTAAGTTTCTAAGGATCCTGGGGGAGCAAAATTTAAGAACCACTTACTATATAGGAAATTAAAAATACGAACCAACTAATCCTTGTAGTAGAATGAGAATTAAGGGGTTTGGAGAAGTTGAGCTTGGTTACTTCTTCCTGGATGGCCTTGGTGCTTTATGTGTGTTCAACTTTAAAAGGGGCATCCTAATTTTATTTTAGCTAACCGGAAACACAAGTAAGAGAAAATAAATCACTTAGCAAAACATATCAGCATAGTGTTTTACACACTTTAAGCGCTTTTTTTCTCCCTCTTTCTTCTTCTGTTCTTCTTTTTTTCCCCTTAGTAGTGGGTTTGGAGATACGTGTTCTGGGCATTCTAATGGCATTAAGTTTCAGCACCACAAGTGATGTGCAATAAATATTGCTAATGATAACATTTTAAAGTCCTTTGTCTAGCGATGGTACTGGGGAATGACTGTCTGCAAACATTTCCACGATTGTTCATTTGTTTTAATATCTTTGACAAGTTGTAGTTCCCTGTTAATTGCATATAAGCACTTGGTGGATGTATAGCCAGACTACTTGAATCAAATTCTCATAATCTGATATTATCCAGGAAACTCTTTGGAAATGCTATTCCTGGGTCTGCCGTCTTAGCACCTCAGGGATTCTGCCCATAAATGGTTTCCTAGTATAGGATAGATTTGCAGTGAGCATGTCTTCATGCTTATTTCACTTGTGTTTCCCCTTTCCAAAGCACTGCAAGGCTGGAATTCATTTATAATGACTTAATCAGCTTCTTAGCAGGTGAAAAATCCTCTTTTAGATAAACTTGATGAACACAAAATAGAGTACCTGCCTGCATCTGAATGTTTTTAAATAAAAGCTCATTAGGTATTTGCTTGGAAAGATCACTGCGAGAGAACAAGTATCTTTGTTTCACAGAAACATCTTGAACTACTTTACTATGCTTTTTGGGTCATGGAAACTCCAAACATACTTCGTCAAACACTCTTTCTTCAACTTTGAAACCCATGTGTATAGCCAGGAAAAAGCAATCTGTATGTTTCTAATTAATTTACACTTAACTCATCAGAATGTTGTTTTCTAAGAGCTATTTGATGTGTAGGACCCCTTATGAGCCTTTCAAATATGGCTTCTAAGCATTTTTCCTTTGAACCAGAAAGTCACTTTTTTTTTTTTTAACCCCTGAAGCAAATGGAATTCAATTCTCAAAAGACTTTTGTTTGGTTCAAAAAATTGTCAGTCTCACACAATCTGACAAAACATGTTTTCTCACTTAAATGGATTAACTCATGCAGTAGGCACTAGGAATTAAAGGGCATATCATTAGGCAAAGATTTACTTAAAGTTGCCACAGTGTTAATGAAATTTTTGTTTATTTAGCAATGCTTTCTGATAAAATACCACTAAATATGCTCATGTCAATAGGCATAAGGTACTGCTGTAGGAAAATGCAGAGGAATTAAAAAGTTTTATCTTAAAAGTACACATCCATCTTTACAACATATGTACAAAGGGTTTTGAGTATTATCTCCCTGGTTTCGGTCCTAAAGTCAATGTTGCACACGGGAGAGACTCATAGATTGGTATCATCCAATATTGCTTCTCTCACCTTTTATATAAGGAACCTCAAAGCGGTGACTACCCGTGAGATGCAATGATGGATCCCGAGGGCAACCATTGATGAATGTTCCAGGTGTATCATTGTTTCACTATGTTTGCATATATGTTTGCATTATATTTTCGTCTAAATCCCCACTTTATATTAGGCATACAAGTACATTTCTGCTTTTTTTTTGATCTTCTTCCAAAACATTTTTGTTGGTTGTAACATGAAAACCAACGCAGTTTGAGCATCATATAAAGACAAATGCAAATCTGGTAGAATTCAAAATGCTTTTGTGTAGAAGCAAGTATTGTATAACTTCTGGAAGATTTCAGTACACTAGTTAGAAAGATTTTATAGGTTGAGTTCAGAAATATTTTCTTTTTTTAAAATTTAATTTGAATTCAATTAATTAGCATATAATAATTGGTTACAAAGGTAGAGGTCAATGATTTATCAGTTTTATGTAACACCCAGGACTCATTACATCACGTGCAGAAACATTTTCATAGAGGTAATATTTCTGATTTCAGGATACACATGAATGTTTTCAGATGAAAAATCCAGAGTCCATTATTGTCATTATCACTGAAATATTGGATGCTCGTTGCATACATGTATTTCTGTGTAGGAAGATTTAGAAAGTTTGGGCAATATGTGTACCCTGCCTTCCTTCAGTGAGTTCTATAATTGAATTATAATCCAAAATCCAAAATCTCATTTTCTTCTATAATTGTGGCTATAGAGCCACAATTCGCAATTTCATCTTTAGTGTTCAGTGCCGGTCTTTGAAATGAAGTTTAAAAACTCATTGCAACAACCCTCAGAATAAGTCTACTTCTTTGACTTAAGGATGTGCTTGGCATATCTCTCAATGAAAGAGCCTATTTTAAGAGAGAGCACTTTCAAAGACATTACTAATTCCCCAACCCGCCCACCCCACCCCCAGGAGACTTTCATTTTCAGGCAGCATCAGTAGTGTGAGATCAAGTGGCTCTGGAAGTTTTTGTGACAATCCAGAAGGACATTTAAATAGAGGAGTACTTGTATATATTGTAGCCTTATTCCCTGATGAGCCATAAGAAACAGTTAACGCATACTCTCCACTAGTGGCAAATTGCTATTGGGAACCACTCCAGTTCACTTGTAGGTTATAAACACATTAGTTAGGATCATTTCTCCTATAGGTTAAAATTCAAAGTATTATCAAATAACAAGGAGGTCCTAAGTGATTACCTTCCAGTAGATCCAGCGTGACTACACTTAAGATTCAGATGAATAGAACCTTTGAGAGAGGGAGAGAGAGAGAATAAGAAAAAGGAGGGGGGAGAGACAGAAGGAGAGGTGAGGGGGGGAGAAGCAAGGGAAGGGAAGGGGAAAAAGATAACCTCCCATCACTTACTTGATAGTTAAGAGAAAAAAAAGTTTTTTTGTATTATGTCATGTTAGTCACCATACAGTGCATCATTAGTTTTTGATGTAGTGTTCCATGATTTATTGTTTGTATAGAACACCCAGTATTCCATGCAATTCGTGCCCTCCTTAATACCCATCACCAGGCTCACTCATTCCCCAACCCCCAAAACCCTCAGTTTGATTCCCGGAGTCTATTGTCTCTCATGGTTCATCTCCCGCTTTGATTTCCTCCTCTTCATTTTCCCCTTCCTTCTAATGTCCTCCATGCTATTCCTTACCTTCCACAAATAAACGAAACCATATAATAATTGTCTTTCTCTGTTTGACTTATTTCACTTAGCATAATCTCCTCTAGTCCCATCCATGTTGACACAAATGTTGGGTATTCATCCTTTCTGATGGTTGAGTAATATTCCACTGTGTAAATGGACCACATCTTCTTTATCCATTCATCTGTTGAAGGGCATCTTGGCTCTTTCCACAGTTTGGCTATTATGGCCATTGCTGCTATGAACATTGGGGTGCATCTGGCCCTTCAAATCACTACATTTGTATCTTTGGGGTTAATACCCAGTAGAGCTATTGCTGGGTCATAGGGTAGCTCTATTTTTAACTTTTTGAGGAATCTCCACACTGTTTTCCAAAGTGGCTGTACCAACTTGCATTCCCACCAACAGTGGAAGAGGGTTCCCCTCTCTCCCCAACCTCTCCAACATTTATTGTTTCTTGTCTTGTCAATATTTGCCATTCTACCTGGTGTAAGGTGGTATCTCAATGTGGTTTCAATTTGAATTTCCCTGATGGCCAATGATGTTCAAAATTTTTTCATGTGCCTGTTAGCCACTTGTATGTCTTCTTTGGAGAAGTGTCTGTTCATGTGTTCTGCCCATTTTTTGACTTGATTATTTGTTTTTTGGGTGTTGAATTTGAAAAGTTCTTTACAGATCTTGGATACCAGCCCTTTATCTATAGTTCATTTGCAAATATTTTCTCCCGTTCCTTGGGTTGTCTCTTTGTTTTGTCGACTGTTTCCTTTGCTGTGCAGAAGCTTTTTATCTTGATGAAGTCCCAGAAGTTCATTTTCGCTTTTGTTTCCCTTGCCTTTGGAGATAAGTTTTGAAAGAAGTTGCTGTGGCTGATGTCGAAAAGGTTACTGCCCATGTTCTCCTGTAGGATTTTGATGGATTCCTGTCTCATATTGAGGTCTTTCATCCATTTTGAGTTTATCTTTGTGTATGCTATAAGAAAATGGCCAAGTTTCATTCTTCTGTATATAGCTGTCCAATTTTCTCAGCACCATTTATTGAAGAGACTGTCTTTTTTCCATTGGATATTTTTTCCTGCTTTGTCAAAGATTGGTTGACCATAGAGTTGATGGTCCATATCTGGGCTCTCTATTCTGTTCCATTGATCTATGTGTCTGTTTTTGTGCCAGTACCATGCTGTCTTGGTGACCACAGCTTTGTAATATAGCTTGAGATCAGGCAATGTGATGCCCCCCCGGCTTTTTTTTTTTTTTTTTCAACATTTCCTTGGCAATTCGGGATCTTTTCTGGTTCCATACAAATTTTAGGATTCTTTGTTCCAGCACTTTGAAAAATGACATTAGTGTTTCGATTGGAATGGTATTGAAAGTATAGATTGCTCTGGGTAGCATAGGCATTTTAACAATGTTTATTCTTCCGATCCGTGAGCATGGAATGTTTTTCCATCTTTCTGTGTCTTCTTCAATTTCCTTCATACGTGTTCCGTAGTTTCTGGAGTATAGATCCTTTACCTCTTTGGTTAGGTTTGTTCCAAGGTATCTTAAAGTTTTTGGTGCTATTGTAAATGGAATCGATTCCCTAATTTCTCTTTCTACAGATACATTGTTAGTGTATAGGAAAGCAACTGATTTCTGTGCATTGATTTTGTATTCTGCCACATTACTGAATTGCTGTTTGAGTTCTAGTAATTTTGGGGTGGAGTCGTTTGGGTTTTCCACATAAAGCATCATGTCATCTGCAAAGAGAGAGAGTATGGCGAAAAAAATTTCTTTAAGTTTTCAAAATGATTTTATAGATGTTTACCTACTTATTTGACTTGTCATTATGTTTAGGTGGAGTGAGTAAACTACCCAAATAAGTTTTCAACCCCCACATTCCTGATGCAAATATCAATGGTCTCTCAGTAACTACATTTAAAACAGCAGAAAGTACAGAAGATCCGAATAGACATTTTTGGAAAGACATACAGATGACCAACAGACACCTGAAAAGATGCTCAACATCATTAATCATCAGGGAGAGGCAAAGCAGAACTACACTGAGATATCACCTCACACCTATCAGAAAGGCTAAAATCAAAAACACCAGTAATAATAAGTGTTGGTGAGGATGTGGAGAAAAAGCAGCCCTTTTGCACTGCTGAGGGGGGATGCAAACTGGTGCAGCTACTGTGGAAAACATTATGGAGGTTTCTCAAAAAATTAAAAATGAAATTACCATATGATTAAGGAATTACACTACTGGGTATTTACTCATATTTATTCAAAGAAAATGAAAACACTAGCTCAAAAAGATACATGCAACCCCGTGTTTATTGTGGCATTATTTATAATAGCCAAGATATGCAAACAACCCCAGTGTCCATCCTTAGAGAATGGATAAATAAGACAGAATATTATTCAGCCATAAAAAGGAATGAAATCTTGTTATTTGCAACAACAAAAATAGACCTAGAGGGTATAATGCTAAGTGAAATAAATTAGTCAGAGAAAGTCAAATACCATATGCATTCACTGATTTGTGGAATTTAAGAAACAAGTGAACAAAGAAAAAAAGAAACAAACAAGAAAACTCTCTTAAATAGAGACTAAACTGGTAGTTGCCAGAGGGAGAGGTGGATGGAGCCATGGGTGAAATAGATAAGGGGGATTAAGAGTACACTTATCTTGATGAGCACTGAGCAATGTATAGAATTACTGAATCATTACATTGTACACCTGAAACTAATAAAACACTATAGGTTAATTATACCTCGATAAAATAACAGAAACCTAATCATTTTGCTGTGAGATTAAAATTACTTTCAACAGGTTAATAATCTTGTTTTTTAATGGACATAATCCAGACCAGAATTCTACCTTCTAACTGGCTGTAGAAAGTATAAGAATTCACAAGAACACAACACTGACAGAAATGGATTTGAATGACTTGAAGAGCATGTTTGCCAAATGTACATTTAATATAGTACATATCATGCTTCTGTTATGTTGTCCCTTCTTTGAACTCAGGAGTAGAATGGGGGAATGTTATGGAACTGTGTGCTTTTGTCCAGCTCAGCAGTGTTCTTCAGAAAGTATAGATTATATAGAAAGTATACAATTGGTATACTTTCGGTAGGGTCCATATACACTTCTTCAGGTTGTGTATCGTGAAGAATCATCACAGCCCTATTGTGAAGAATCATCCATATGTCTCAGTGGGATAGAGGTCATACTTCCATAAGATAATTAGCTGTCTGTTTAGCCTTAAAAGTCCTGTGGAGATATTGTTACGGGACTTCTTCTCCATTGGTGCCCTCAGTTCTTGGTCATGCCACTTCGAAGAATGAAGAGGTAGACCAGGTAGACCAGACAGAGTGGTGGGCAGCAAAGCAAGGTTTATTGAGTGATAGTACAAAGCTCCCAAGGAAGGAGGGGACCCTAGAGGGTTGTCATTGGGATTTCTAAGTCTAGGGGTTTTTATGGGCTTGTTGGAAGACTATTTTAACCCTCCCCGTTATTTTAACCCTCCCTGTTATTTTAACCCTCCCTGTGTCTGCCATCCAATCAGGCTTCTGTCTTCTATCTATCCCATGGAAAAGGGTGGAAGGCTCCTTCTAGGGTGGTGTAAAATCCTTTTAAGGGTGATTTCCTTTTAGGGCAGGATCCCCTTGTCTCTACCTGCCTTTCTTCCTATTATCCTTCATCAATATTAGTTTGCCATTTTTTTTTAGCTGTAAAAGTGTTATATCCCAAAAGACAGTACACTAAAGTTTACTTTGAAATAGAAATATTTTCAAATACAATTAGGTTGTTGGATTGTCATAGCATGATAGTTTTCCATTTTTTTTTCCTTAAAGGAAAAGGAACAGATATTTTTAATATTTTGGTGTTTGTTTTTCCCAAGGGAAGACTACTCTAAAAGCGAGAGGGCAGTTTGATGTCTAAAATTGAAAAGGTAAATTGCTGCTTTATCGCATAAGTGTCTTTCATAGGTTGGAAGTGAAAAATATTTTTAATTTAAAAGTGAATTTAGAGATCTGAGCATGCTCACTGTACATTACTTTAAAATTATTAAAGTAGTTTGATTTAATAGAGTGAATCTTTTCAGGCTGAGGAGTACTTCACCTTGCACTGCATAGACTGAGATGTTAGAACCCGATCTCTTCCCAGCTGAAGAGCTTATAAAAAAATGTGAAGTACTCTAATAATTTTAAATTACTCTATATTGCACACTTTCAGGTCTCTGATCACCTCCAAATTCAAGTGCTTATAAAACTGCTCCCATAATTTTAAATTGCTATGTGCACAGCGATTTAAAATTGTGAGAGTGCTTCAAAGTTTTTTAATAAGTGCTTTAATTTAGAACCGAGTTGAGCGATACTCCAGTATAACTTCAAGAAATTATTAAACTGATATAAAAATTTATCCTCTGGAAAGAAAATTACATTATGTATAAAAGGGTGAGGCTTCAAATGAATATATATGAGGATGAAGGTACCAAATGCTCAGGAACAATCAGTAAATGAAATGAGATAATAGGGTTCTGAGATGGGGGGGGTTGTTTTGTTAATTTTGCTTACTGCTTGCCTGGGGCTATAGTTCTGGAAACTCTAACAGGTATTTCAATTCCTTTAAGGTGAACAATTGCATTTAGAGGACTTCACTTTCCATTCTCAGCATTTTCAAAGATGTCAGGAAATTTCTCCTGAAATTGTGGGAAAATGGCATGGCGAGATGAAAGGAGTATATCTTAGAGAATGAGGAAGGGGAAGGAAGAAAGAGGGAGGACAGGGGAAGGGAGTGGGAGGGGGGAGAGCGGGAGAGTCTTCCCTCACTTGTTGGTAAGATAGCTTTGGGACATTACTGACTAGTGAATTTCTCATTTTTCAGAGGTATGCATGTTTTAAATAGCATGTTTTAAATCGTACTCATGCACGAATGCAGTTGTTTTTATTGAGGACAGAATTCCTTCTGTAAACCAATGGTTCTGTTCACTCTGGAGGATCACTGAGATTTTGTTTTCTGACTACCCTCCATTATTATCATAATGCACCACTTAATTTTATGTTAAACATGCTACCTTCCTACATGGATCTAGCATTATCCCACGTGTTTGGGGATAAAAGATCTTGTGATGTGCCAACTGCCAAAAAGCTGCCTTTTGTGTATTCCCCAGCTAGTATGTGTTGACGGTCACTGGTTTGTCCGACTGCATTACACAATCTGAAATATCAAACTTTTTGACAGGGACATGAGGCCTTTCATATATTTAACTATACTTTTACGATGTCTTTGATTAATAACATTAAAGTGAGATACGGAAAAGATAAGGATGCTCTTTTGTCAAAATGTTGAAGGCTTAGGATTTATAATATATTGTGGTTTTTTAAAAATTTTATTTATTTATTCGAGCGAGACCACACGTGCACAAGTGGGGGGGAGCGGAGGGAGAGGGAGAAGCAGACTCCCCACTTAGCAGGGACCACCCCCCCCCCCAATGGAGGGCTCCATCCCAGAACCTGGGATCATGACCTTAACCAACTGAGCCACCCAGGTGGCCCATATTGTGATTCTTAAAGATTTTTTTTTTAAAGATTTTATTTATTTATTTGACAGAGAGAAAGAGATCACAAGTAGGCAGAGAGGCAGGCAGAGACAGAGGGGGAAGCAGGCTCCCCGCTGAGCAGAGAGCCCAATGCGGGACTTGATACCCTGGGATCGTGACCCGAGCCGAAGGCAGGGGCTTAAGCCACTGAGCCACCCAGGCGCCCCCCATATTATGATTCTTAATGTGTTTCCAAATTCCGTAAAACCCCACAGCCTTACTCTTAAGGAGAAGACATTTACATTTTACTAAGTTGCAGATGAAATAAAGGGAAATTGACTGCGTGCTTCAGCAATTCATGTTTCAATAAGGGAAATTATATACATCATTGGCTTCTAGGGTATAATAAATGGGTGAATGTTAGTTATTATTACACACATTGCTATAAATATTACCATGCACCAAAACATTTGAAATAGTTCTCATCTCTATTTTTGGCTTATGTAAATATTCCTTGAAAATAACTATCTTCCTATATTTTCTAAATATAGAAGATTAATTTCGCTAACCACAGGGAAACAAGATTTTCTGAAACGTAATACCATGCACATATATACGGTCATGGGCAGAAAGAATGTATCTGAAAGCTTAAAAAAGAAAGTGACTCTCCTTAAGATAATTTATCATTCGTCTCATACCCATTCCACCATTTTCTAAGACTTTTGCAGCATCACTAAAACAAATTGCATTCTGTGTCCCCACTAGGACACTCATTAGTGGCCTGGAAGTATGGGATACTCTGATCGTGAAGCCTTGTAGAAAGACAAGAGTTGGCTGGTTCCATGAAAGTCAGTGGTTCGCTTTCACTGCCGGAGACTAGTTACAATTCTAGGGTAGAATTATCTCATCATTTTCTATCTGACATGATTCATTTCTACTTCTCACATCTCCACAGACATTTATTTAAAAACCTTCCCCACTGGTTTTGTTCTTACTGGGGAAATGGAGGCAGTGGGAAGGAAAAAACAGGAAGTTTTTGTTTTGTTTTTGTTTTTGTTTTTCCTGAGTCAATTCTGGGCAGTGAATAAGATGTGTTTTTCTTACCAATGTCAATAAAAGACCATCCCTTTAACTGCCCAGCTTATTAGTCGTATGCATTGCCTTAAGATATTGCCCCAAAGATCAATACCCTGATTTCCTTTCCATCTGCCTAGACCAAGATAATTAGGCTCTTTACTTTGTTTTGTATATAATGAAGGAGGCAACGTAGTGCTAGTAGGGAAAAAAGGCGATCTCCCTGTGGTAAATGTATTGACATTTACAGACACCGACAGAGCACAACATGGAGAGAGTAATGAGAAATTTGACTGCTTTCCCCTCTCTCTCTGCTTCCTGCTTTAGAGCTGCTGCATCCCACGGTGAATTACTAGCTACAAAGAGAAGGCACTGCTTAGGGACTGACAATTGAGAGCATTTACAATTAGCTGAATTGATTAACCTTTACAAATGCTGTTACTTTATGAGGTGTTTTTCTCAGCCCTGGTTGAACAGTACGCCTTATTGATTCAACATACTCCTTTATGGAACCCCTGATTTGTCTGGGACTCCACCAGTCATAACGCCTGCCTTGGTAATCGCTTCTGCGTGTTCTTGGGAAAACTTGACACGGTAGACTGATTGGCATTATGTAAATAGAGTCCTTGTCACCCTCTTGGTGAAGGAGAGGTGTATGGGGCGGGAGAAGAGAGGGCGCAGATCTCCCATCTCCAAGCACAGAAATGAAGGATGCCAGACTCTCACTGCCCCTCACTCTGCTGCCTTGCTCCACATAAACAGCCTGTAGGGTGAAAAGAGCTGCAGTCTTTCCTCTGAGGTTACCAACTCCCCTGTATTCCCTGGCTTTTATTTCGGGTTTCCTGAAATAATTTGGTTTTTGTGTATGAATATGTAAGGGAAGGGGTGATGGGAAATTGTCAAAAAAAATTAGAATTGTATTTAGCTTATTTTTTTGAAACATTATAGACCGACTTTGAGTGCCCACTTTGGCTAGTGATCCCAAAACCTATGACAAGGGCATATTCCTTTAACCAGTTTCATTCAAAGAGTCTCTGTGCTCAGAATAAATATCACATAGAAATGGCTGCCTTCCATCCCTCATGGCCCATCGAACTATATGAATGCAAAGAAAATACTATTCGGTTTTCCTTGCCTTCACGCTTCCTTCTCTCTCCACTTTCTTCCTTTTGTCCTTCTTTTCTTCTTCATTTCAACGGGTACCTTTTTGTGATTTTAAAGATTAAAGAACTGTCAGCCTGAAAAGCTACTGAGTTACTCCATCAGCTGTTCCACCGGTGTTCCTTAAATGCATTCTGCACCCAAGACCAGCTACGCGACTTCTGGGGTCCAGTGCACAGTGAAGATGCAGGGCTCCTTGTTCATCAATTATTAAAAATTTCTAACTGGTGACAGCAGAGCATTAAACCTAGTCCAGCTCTTGTAAGCATGAGGCTTTGTGTGTCTGCGTCGTCAGGTGCCAGCAAGCAGCAAGTAGGCCCCGTCTTTACCTTGGACACTGTGTTTTGTGAAGACCGAGGTGGTGGTGTTTGTTTTCCTTCCCAAATAGAATTTCAACTTCCCTAATGTGAGACTGGTTTACTGTGGATCAGGCTGAATCTCCTGGGCCTGTTTCCCACTTGAGCTGCTGCTTCACTGGTAGGAACCCAGAGCCCCAAGCTAATGCACATCTTCTGCAGAGCAGGGAAACCTAAACCAGACCTGGGTGACTTGAAGCACTTTTATCCATGCCAGAGTTAGGGGACTGGAGTGGTTGTCACCTTGCATATTCAGTGCTGGCTGAAGGAAGTTTGTTTTGCTTTATGTGACTAAACTGAATGTTTTGCTTGATGCACATGCAAAAATATGGGCATTTATTCTAATATAATACATAGATGTATTCAAATGCACAGGATTTTTTCATACATACATGTGCATAACAGACTTGAGTTTATAGCATTCCAAGACACAGATGAACAATGATGGAAGACAGCCATTTTTTTTTTTTTTTTTTTTGTTAATGAAGAATCGATGCATTTGTAAAGAAAAAAAAAATCCGGGAGCTGCTCTAACAAAGTCTGCAGCATTCACAGCGTGACAAACAAATGAGAAAACAGCAGATGCAGCACAAATTAAGATGTATTTAGCACAGCAGCCCATCAAATGTGTGAACGTCTTTTGTAACTCAGCTTTGCAAGGTTGATGTATTGCACTTTAGACAGCTGATAATGAACCCTCCTAGCAATTAGAAGAAATACTGGAAATACTGAGGAGTCAAAATTGTGTTGTTCCCAGTGGGCCAAAAAAGAAAAAAAAAAAAAAAAAGAAAGAAAGAGAAAAACCCATGTGAAACTTACTTCTTCATGTGCTTGCAAAACAAAGAGAATGTTTCAATTTATATACTGGTGTGTTTGAATTTCTCTTGCCTTTTAAAAATTCCTACTTCATTTTAATTACCATCCGATTCTAAAGTGTCATTAAATAAGTATGAATTCTGTTGCAGTTACACACGTTTTATGGCCAATACAATGTCTTTCCTTTATGGGATGCATTATTTAGTAATCTTACATTAAGACAATAACTTCAATCATTCTGCCTTCAAACGGCAATAAGCATGGTAATGGCTTCGTGAAGCTGCTTCCTGACTCTATCATTGTGTTTTCTCTTTAATATTAGAGCGTTGTTTTTATTCCTATGCAGATAGTGTGTTGTGCATGCCCCCCCCCCCCCCCGTTTGTTTTCTGAGAGGGGAAGTACATTTGCAGGAGGGAACAAAGCATCAAAGTCCATCTAAAAGGCCACATTCTATCCTAATCTGGTGCCAGGGTGAACAGTGTACTGTTAATGTTTGCTTAAAAAAAAAAAAATCAATATTTGATTTAAGCAAGTATATCATTTCCTTCCAGGAGGAAGAGATGCTCGGTAGTCATTTTGTGGAGTTAGCAGTAGTCTAGCATTTTGTCAAGTATGGGTTTTGACAAATTTAACAAGCTTGAAAGGACTCACAGGAGAATAAGCCAAACAACATAAAGGTGGAAAAACAGAAACAAACAAGGAAAGAGAGCCTAATTGGTGTATTCTGCCTAGGAAAGAGAGATCTGACAGGTGATTTAAAAGCTGACCTGCCTGTGTGAAAAATCTTAGATGTTTCTGATGTTCATGGTCTTAAAGAAATCAGCATCGCAGACACTAATGCCTCTTGGGTCTCTTTCCTGCTGTTACGTTGTTGCAATCTGGTATCCTCAATCCCGGACCTCCAAGGAGAAACCTCCCACCTTCAACTCTAGGTGAAGTTTGGAGGAGCATGAGGGTGAATAGAAACATTACACTCACGTTTCTGTAAGGCAAAAACAAACGTCCAGGTGTATGTGCAGGTTGGTCATATTGTGAACACCATGGACAGAATTTATTTCACAAGGTGGCAGCCCTTCTGTGCTACCCAGAGTGAGGTCCAAACAGTACTGTCTTGGACTTCCACTGTAATTTAAAGGGAAATTTTCAATGCCCAGAGCCTGTGATGTCCTGCAGATGAAGGAGGAAGGTGTCCTTGAGCAGTATGCAGCAGAAACCCAGTTGGGTGGCACCAGTCTTGACCTCCAAGTGAACAACAGTTCATCGCATCTACATCGTAAGTCTTCAGAAGACCTGGAGGAGCTCTTTCGGTGACTGATGACATTGTTGCCATCTAAAATCCGGCTGATGTCAATGTCATAGCCTCCAGGAATACTGGCCGGGGAGCTATGCTGAAATTTGCTGCTGTCACCAGAGCTATTAGTGTTACCGACCGCTTCACTCTGGAACCTTCAGGAGCTAGACTTTCAGTGATTACTGTTCCCAGGGCCCACCACCAGCTTCTCACAGAGGCGTCTTCCGTTAACTTGCCTATCATTACTTCTCTGTGGAACACAGACTGTACTCCGTGCGACCTCTACAGTGCCACAGTGTGGAGCAACACATGAGCTCTCTCAGCCCTTTGGCTCCGGCAGCTGCCCCCGTGGGAAGTTCTGCGCATGCGCAACACCATTTCCCGTGATCACCCGCGGCGCTCACACCTGATCTGGCCGGTCGTGGCGTTTCTGGAGAGGTTGAGAAGGAAGAGCCGGTCACTTCTGAAAAGGCTGTGACCCGGAGGAACTTTGGGGTGGATGGATTGCTCCAGTTCCCAAATTTACTGCTACTCCCCACCGGAGTAGGCAGGCTGGTCTGAAGGCCGGGGGTGCCCTCTGCGCCTACTCAGCGCTCCCCAGAGGAAGACGAGAGCCCTGGGCCGCCACTGAGGACCAGACGCGAGACCGCCCGCGCTCAGGCCACTGAATAGGTAGGAACGACCCCTGAAGTGGTCTCAAGCTGTTCTTCCATAGACTCTTAACCCGAACACAAACCAGAAAGAGGATTCAAAATCATGTCACTGAGACGAGAGGTCATGAACCAGCCAGGTGAAGCCTGGGTTAGGCTTGTAGGTGTTTTAGTTATTTATTTATTTATGTATTTTCCAATTTAAAAAAAGTACAATTTTAAAGCCAGGAGATTTTTCTGAAAAGGTGTGGTTTTCAGGTGTTTGAGAAATCGGCTAGCAATGCGCCTGCATTTCTACGTGGTTGCAGGTGGGGACGTGCTACGCTCCCGTGGGCTGACACGGTCCTCGTCTCCCCTCTCCTTACCCTCTGCTGCCTCTTCCACTCAGCCGGTGCATTAGCTACTATTTATCATGTTGCTTGCCTTGTTTGTTTGTTTTTTTTTTTTTAGACCCAAGAAACTTTTCTTACTCCACTGATTTCCTTATTTATGTTACGGTTCAACCCTTATAGGCCATATTTATGTTTATGGCCACAACTGTTCATAGTATCTTCGTTAATGAAATCAGAAAGATAAGCTGGGAGATGTATTTTTCAAACTTAAGGTCCTGTGATTCTATTTTCAATGTATTTGTATATTCAATGTATTTGTATTTTCAATTTGTATTTATATATTGCAGAGAAGGGGAAAATGGAGTAACTAGAATAAGGAGAGATTTAGGGTGGTCAGGAGAAAGAACTGCTTGAGAAAAATGTGAAAGAAACATTGTACTCTTTTTCCTGATGGAGATTTTGAACTCTCTTTATCCTTAACATAAAGAATGATAATCCCTTACATTTGTACAATGCCTTAGTACTTTTTAAAGTGCTGTCATATAAAGAGAACTTTTTTGAGCCTATTTCATGAGGCTTTTTTTTTTTTTTTGGAAAGGACATAGATGATAGGCAACAGATAATCCATCTAGGATGAAGTCCACTGGAGTGTGTGTGTGTGTGGGGGGGTAAATTAAAGGCCTTATTCTGATTTCTTCTGGCTGTATAATTCTATTTTTCATCAAGGCTGTGACCTTTTCTAAAAGACTAGTAAGTACACTGCAAAGGAATGAAGCAGTTAGAACATGTTGGCTCCTTACAATGATGGTTTAACCCAGGTTCCCCTTATTACACTAATTTATGAGGAGGTGGTATTACAAATCACCAAGCTTATTACAACTATTTTCATTTCAGTATTGTAAATCTAAAGCACACCATGATATTTAAACAGCTGGATAGATGGCAATTTCTAAGTGATATAGGCATTTTGTGCATGTAGAAGTCATTTGGCAGATTTCTCTTTTCCGTTTCCAGGTAAGTTGGGATTTGTAAGGAAACGAGATTGGGATGAGTATCTAAACCCTTGAGGGTAGTGTGGTGCCTGAGAAAGACACTGGCCTCAGATTTCGGAAGCTGGGGTCCTGGGCTTGCTATTTATCCTTTCTATGAACTTGGCTCATCTATAAAAGGGGAAAGTTACTTCAGCAAAGGCTAGCTTCTCTTGTGAGCTAGACACATGGATCTCTGAATGGGTGTATCACATGGCTTTCATCCCTACCCTCCCTCCCTTGACAGTGCGAACTACTCCTTCTCAACCCTGTTGAAGACAAAATTTTACAACTTCCCTGAGGAACAAGTGTTTGGCCACGGTTGCTAAGGTCCCTTAGCAACATGCAGGGATATTTTAGCTTTGAGGAAGTTGGTTGTATCAAACAGGTGGAGGGTACACTTAGATTCAGAGATGATGTGAAACACAGCTATGAGGTGGTGTTTCTTCTGACTTCCTTTTGCAATTGGTATCTTATCCTCCAGTAGAGCTCTTGTATCTGATTATTCAAAGTCTTTTGATCACTCAGACCTCACAACTGTGTCATCTTGAACTAGTCTTTTCCTCCAGATCCTAGCCCATCAGCTTCTTCTGTCAAAATCCTAGTTCAGTCAGGTGCTACTCCCTAATCTGATAGTGTAATTTACAAGTAGGTGTTAACAGCAGTGACTGACTTAACTTGCCATTCTGTCCTATTTGCTTTCTAATCAGGGACATGCACAACCACAATGCACAGACCCATTATTATCACTAATGATAGAATTATAAATACAAAATGGTTGATGAGGAAAAATCTTCAGGGTCAAGGGTCAGCAGTCTTTCCCACAATCAGAATAAAGCTAATGAAGAAGGTAAAACTATAGCAGAGCCCAGTGCACTGTAGTGTTAATGACATTCTTAGGCCTCACAGGTGCAATCTTCTGGAATGGGACCTTTTAATAGGAATACTCTAGGTTCCTTCTTTGATTGTGCAGGCATAATGCCAGCACTAGAAAATTTTTATCAGTAGTAAAGATTTTGACCTCTTGTAGGAAATTCATTGTGGGATTTTTGGGGATGAAGCTGAGAAGGCATTCATTGCAGGACTGATTTTATAACGATAGAGTGCACTGTCCTAAACCCCACGGCATTGTCAGCTAGGAGAAAGGAAACACAATGATGACAGGAAAACCACTCTTACTGAACAGTGAGAAAGAACATACGGGCTATCATGTGGTTTAGGAGCACATTTTTAGAGTAAATTTCTTTAAAATAAGCAAAATTTTCCCTGTTAAAAGCTACTTGTGTTCTGAACCTTATTTAACATTCAACCTACAGCATATGACCTTCATTTTCATGCTGTGTTATACTGGTAGTTATTAATGGATTTCATTTGATATGATAGTTTTAAAATTAGATAGCTAGCCAAAGCACTCTTAATGCCTTTGATCAGGAAGTGAGGAGGATTCTCTCTGGGCAAACAATGAAAGTTTTTAGGTCCCTAAAAAAGGGAACATCAACCCAATTGGTTTGTTACTGTTTTGTTTTTGTTTTAGGTGCACATCCCCCACCTCCAGGCCCCATCACTTCTTTAGTTTATTTGTTTACTGGTATATAATGTCCAATAAAAGAAACATAAAATACACCTGCATTTTATTTAAGGAAAAAGACCCTTTGGACATGAAATCATTTCCAGATAAAGGGCAAATATTGTTTCTTTGTTCAAAGAAATTATTTTCTGTTTCATGTTCAGTTTATTCTGTGCTTTCATCTTTCTGTTGAATGTGCTCTCTATGACCTCTTAGCTAACACAAGCCTTTGATATGTATTGTATGATTATAAAAGTGCGATGCCAAGTTGAATTGGCAAACTTATAACCAAACAATGGGATTTATAGTGCAGACTTGCTGCTAACAGTGCTGTAGCATGCCTGTCTTCTTAGACAATGCTGGGTTAATTAAACATGGGGATTTAGTAGTTTTTTTGTATTATTTTAATTTTTAAAACAGATTATTATTTTCTTGCATGTCTAAAGGTAGCTCTTTATTAATAATAATTTATGAAACATTTTCATAAGTTTTTCAAGTCCATGGCATTTTACATAAATTATTTTAGTCATCACCACAGTTGATTATCCCCATTTTATAGATGAAAATGTGAGGCTCAGGAATATCTTGTTGTTTTATTAGTATCAAGTATCTAGTGAGTGGTGAATCTAATATTTAAATATGGTTTTCTAACTCCAGTCCTGGGATAGTGGGAGACGAATTTGTTGTGGTTCTTTAGGAGTCTATTAATGTTATTTTTCTTCTTTTGAAACCTTGATTTTCTTGTATTTCCTTCTTGATTGCCTGAAAAAATCCCGAAATGTTGAGTGTTCTTTTTTTCCCCCGTCTCCCTTTCCACAGTGGACCTTTCCCTGCTTGACAAAAGAAAGGCATGATTCTTATCCATCCTAAATCTGCTATGCTCTATTGCCATGGGGTGAAAAGACTTCCTATGGCCTCCTAACAGATACTTCTTAAATACATTCTTTTGAGAAAAATATTTATAATAACAAAACAGAGAGATTCCTAAAGGTCTATTTAAGGGCATGGGACCTTGCTTTACCCATAGAATAAAGTTAAAGAACTAATCCTGATTGTAGCCCTTTGAGGAACCATGTGGAAAACTCCTGAGAATTTTTTCACTTTGTAATGGGAAATCTGAGATACTTCTTCTCCTGACTCCTGTCCCCCATTGGTTGAAGGATGCTAAGGTCATTAAATCCCCATGCATTGCAGGCTGCCTAGCACAGGATTGAGCAAGCTCCTGTAACCATGAATGAAGCTTACTGGCAGAGAATCTCAGAAATAGTTTTTCAGTGGGGAAGCTGTGTGTGTGTTGGGAACTATGCCATGTTGCTGCAGGTAAACTCTGAGGTAGGCCGAAGGAATGTGTAATAGTGCATGTGTGCATATGACTGTGTGTTTTCGATTTCAGTGAAGTTTCGATGACCTCATATATTAAGATGTCATTGTGTAATAGGGACTATATACAGAAATGCCAGGATTTTGCCTTCGCCGGTCTACCCTCATCATAGAGCTTTCTGAAAGAGATATGAACATAAAAAGGATGGTTATAAACAAGAAATACAGTATTGCTTTGCTAAATGGGAGCCTCTTACTGTAGTGCAGAGCTCTCTGGAATATTGGGCTGGAGCTCATGACTTTAGCTTAAATCCTAAGTGGCACCTCTTTCTAACCTTACACCAAAGTCCTACTACTTTTTTTAGTCATAGGGCTTGAAAGGATCATTTTGGGTGAATGAGGATGATTATAGTCCATATATGTGTTCCCTATATATACAAACAGGTTCATTGCAAGGAGTAGCTTGACATGATTATGAGGGCTGGCAAGGCAAGTCTGAAGTCCTTCAGGGCTGTCAGAAAGGGCAGGCTGGAAACCTTTGGTGTGGACTGCAGCTGCTGTCCACAGGCAGAATTTCTTTTACTTTACAGAAAGCCTTTGACTCAACTGTTAAAGCCTTTCAACTGATGGAATGAGACCTACCCAGATTATCTGGGATAATTTCCCTTACTTAAAGTCAACTGATTATGCTCTTTAATCAAAATACCTTCATAGCAATGGGTAGTTTACTGTTAGATTGAATAATAGGGAGGTATAGTCTAGCCAAGTTGACACAAAATTACCATAGAGGACAGATGAAGAAAGAGAGATTATATGGGACTCACCCAGATAAGGCACGACCTGGCTCTTAATTTTTCTTATGTTCTGAGAAGAAAGTGGTAGTGAAAGCCACATACTTACACTTGACCTTTACTTCGACTTTAAGCCCATCCATTTGTAAGTGTAGTTCTTTTGGTGATGGGAATTGATCTAGTTAGATTGGTATCACCTGCTCAGGAACAGCTAAATTGGGGTGGTACAATTCTGGGACCAGTTCTTTTTTTTTTTTTTTTTTTTTTTTAATTATATTCAGTTAGCCCCCATATAGTACATCATTCATTTTTGATGTAGTGTTCAGTGATTCATTGGTTGTGTATAACGCCCAGTGCTCTGGTGCCCGTTCTAATGTATGTGATGTGTTTTTGTTTTTTTTTTTTCTCTCAGCACCAAGTAATTCTTAGACACTGTCTAATTGGAGGTAGCTATCAGATCCCACAGGTTAAGGGTTCAGTACTACAAGAGAGCCCTCTCCCACCCCGCACTTCACACGCTAGCCACAAATCCAGAGTTGTCACCCATGCTTCTCCTCACTGGCTATAGATTGCAGAGTCCAAGGACACCCTCTTTGGGTTCAATTTATTTGTTGGAATGGCTCATAGAACTCAGAGAAATATTTTACTTAATAAATTACTGGTCTATTATAAAAGGAATAGTCAAATGGAAGGAATGCATAGGGCAAGGTATGTGGGAAGGGTCGTGGAGCTTCCACGCTCTCTCTGAGAGTACCACTCTCCACACATCTCTATATGGTCACTAGCAAGGAAGCTCTCCAAATCCTGCCCTTTTGAGTTTTTATGGAGACTTTATTACATAAGAATGATTAATACAACTCATTGGCCATTGGCAATTGATTCAGTTTCCAGCCACTCCCTTCCCTGGAGGTCTGGGGTGGGAATGAAAATTCTAATCTTCTCATCTTGTGGTTGGCTCTACTGTCAAATTCCAAAAGTTGTTTCGTTAACATAACAAAAGATACCTTTATCTCTCTCCATACTTAGGAGATTCTAAAGGTTTTTAGAAGCTCTGTGCCGGGAATGGATAGCCACCAAGCTCAAATATATCTATTCTTTGTTGTAAATTATAATGTCACAGTAGGTTAGAAAAATTTTTCCCACTTTTCTCACCAAAGTGTGGTTAGGTAGATAGATACGTAGGTGTGTGTGTGTAAATTTTTTTTTCTTTCTTTTAAGCAAATAGGCTAAAAGCCAAACCTGTGGTTAACTAGAGATATGGCCGGTTGCTCTTTGCAGGGGACCAGTAGGGCATCAGAAAGTCCTTCACCTCCCTATATGTAATTGCTTACCAGGGTATACAGCTTTTATACAGTTGTCTGGGATCAGTGAGAAACTTGGAAGTTCTGGCTTGTCAGGGATGCGTGTCTGCTGTCATACCATAGAATCTCTAAAACGGGTCGTATTAAAATATCCATCAAATTAAATGCGAAGTTATATTATATTTTGATTGGCTATTCCTTTTCTTACCCATTGTGTTTTACACTTAACGATGATGTCTAACCTACCACATTTGTACATGTTATGCAGTGGGCAGTTCACGACGTTAAACTCCTCACTAATTACCATCAATTCAAAAAGGCCCAAATTCAAACAAGATGAATACAATATTTTCTATTATTAATTTTCCATAATGAAATTAAAGCCCAGAAATGGAATCACTCATCTTGTATAAATTGTTTAGTAAAGTTCAAGTCTGAAAATATTCCTTACCCAGTGTTTCTCCTTTGTGTAGTCCCAAACAGAGAACACTTGCCCATGTACCTAATTCATGACCAAATACCTTCCTCAGCAGCTATAGCTTCAGCTGTCCTCTGTCCACTGTATCTAGTGTAGATCCTTCATGATCTCCAAAATTGTACTCATTCATTAGTCTGGTGTTTCTGAAGTTCCAAAATCTAGGAAGATACATAATATCTTACTACTACAGACATATTCATAAAATTTACAAAATACCACTCCTCAGCTATTGTAGTAATTTTGTTGAACTCATTATGTTTTATAGACCTTCATTCTAATTGCCAACCATAGGCCATGCTTGAATCTAAGGAATATTGTGATACATACAATGGAGGGACTCTCATTGGGTATTTATAGAGAACTATTTCTGTTTTTTTTTGGGGGGTGGGATTTTATCCATAGCTACTGTCTCCTATCTCCTCTCGTAACAAAGTAGCTATGAAACCACATTTTTCTATTTGTAAAGCTCAGCTTTTGGTTCTTTCTTGAGGATCTTTTCTACTCTTTAGTTGTCAATCTTTTGGAAACCTTTTAAAAAAGATTTTATTTTGTTTTTGCTGTATGTTCTTAATCAAAAGATAGAAGGAGAGACTAGTGAAAAAGGACTCAGTATCAGAAAGTGATAGAACAATAAAAATTAATTAGAAAGCATGCAAGAATTGACAATATAGTCATTACTAAAAAGAAAAAAGCCAGTTATTTTGAAATTAAAAAAAGAATAAATAATGTATTGGTCAAATGAGAAATCATAATGGAAATCAGAAAAACATGAAACTGAATGGCAAATATTGCATATAAAACTTATAATAGGATACAACTAAAATGCTCTTTGAGAACAATTTATATCCTGAAGTGTTTATATTGGAAAAGAGGAAAGGCTAAAAATTAATGAGGTAAGCACTTAAGAGTTCAGAAAATGAGAAGGAATGAAATCAGAGAAAACAAAAAATGTAATGAAGAAAAAATCAAGTAACAATAAAATAGAAAACACTTCTAATGAAGAGGATCAAAAATGCTATAATTGACTTGTTGAAAAGCTCATTAAAGTAGTAAGTCTCTGACAATAATTGATCAACTTAAAGGAAAAAACCAAGAACAATGGCACAAGTAAACTAAGAATGAAAAAGGAAGTACAGATTCAAATATATAGTAAAGATGTGGAGAATTTCACAGGCAACTATTTCAGTAAATTTGAAACAATAAATAGTAAAAATTAAAAAAAAGCTATATTCAAGGAGAAATAGCAAGAATAAACCTATAACTGTTAGGGAAATGTAACCCAAAGAGTGAAGTCTTATAACAAATATAAAAGCAAGCTTTACAGGTGTCTTCTACTAACCATTCAAGAAACATTACCAAGATTGCTGAAAATCTTCAAGAGTATACACGTAGAAAAACATAAACTTTAACTCAAGTTATGGGACCAGTATAAGTAGTCTGATCAAATGAAAAAAAATGCCTACATGAGAAAGTAATTAAAAGTCAAATTCAATGATGAAGGTAGATGCAAATATCCAAAACAAGGAATAAGCTTAACCAAATTGGTGAAAGACTTGTGCATTGAAAATTATAAAGCATTAGTGAAGGAAATGAAAGAAGATAGGGATAAACGGAAAGTTCATGGATTGGAAGAATTGCAATTGTTAAAGTGTCCATACTACCCAATGTGATCTGCAGATTCATTGCAATCCCTATCAAAATTCCAAAGGCATTCTTTTCAAAAATAGAAAAAAAGTCTGAAAATTCAAATGGAACCACAAAAACTCCAAATAATCAAAACCTTCTTGAGCAAGAAGAACAAGCTGGAGGCATCATGTTTTCTGATTTCAAACTGTACTGCAAAGCTTTAGTAATCAAAACAGAATGGCCCTCGCATAAAAGGAGACACATAGAGCAGTGGAACAGAACAGAGAACCCAGAAATACATTTACAACTTTATGGTCAATTGAACTTTGACAAGAGTGCCAAGAACATATAATGGGGAAAGAACTGTCTCTTCAAAATAGCTTGATTGTGGGGATTATTTTCTAATGTATACCTACGTCAGAACATCAAGTTGTATACCTTAAATATATATATAATTTGTATTTGTTATACCACAATAATGCGGAAAAAAGAAATTGTGCACATCATTTGGGCTATATGCTTTTCCCAGAAGTTCTTATCATATATATTATTATGTAACATTTTAGTAGTTGGTCGTGGTATATATTTACTCTACTAACTTGTGAGTGAACTCATTGTGGACAAGGAATACAAATTAATCATCTTCATATGAGCAAATTCTTGGAGCATGGTAGATGCTCTATAAACGTTTTGTGGAATCTATGCATAAGTGCTAGGGTAAATTTGAGATCACCAAATATGAGTGTTCTTAAGATTCCTGGACTGTGTAAATCCTACATCTCAACTTTTATCATGAAAAACCCAATAAAAATAGTTGAGGTTTCCATTTTCATAGCTACTGAAATGAGAAAGAATTTGCCCCTTGTAGAGTAGTAATTTATTGTCCAATTAGTGTAATCAATGAATGTTGTAGTGAAAGCAAAAGGGTTACAGAACCAAGCACCTAATGAAAATGTGGGCATTGGAAAAGGAAAAAGAGAATTAGACAAAGTCAGGAACAAAGAAGTCATAAAACTCTTAGGACGAAACATTTACAATTTATGATTTATGAGCCATTCGTCTGGGAAATAGTAACTAATAAGTGGTATGTATGTTATAGAGTGATTAGCATGCCGCCAGCTATGCCATTAGCAAGCTGCTTAGCATTGTGCCAATTATTTAACCTCTTTGGACCTTAGGTTCTGCCTCTGAGTGTTAAACATGTTGGCCCTCCAACAGCTTAGGTCCCATCTGTTATTATATGCCATGGTTACACTTTTCCTTTGTCATATATTCTTGCCTCAGATACTAGAAAACGGTATTCTGCTCTGTTTCAATGACTAAGTAACCCAGGAAAACATTAATTTTATATGTATGGAAGGTGACATCTGCAGATTGGTTGTACCCCAATAATTCAGGCCTAAGATTTATGGGGATGAGATGTCTTTAAGGATAATGATATATAATTGTAATTCCAGACAGTTTTGTGACAAGGAAATTGAAACAAATAATATGAATGCAGTACATCCGACAGGAATTGCTTGTTTCCTGAATGTGTGTTCCAGCACATAGAAAGAAGAGGCAGAGAAACACACTAGAGTTCAAAGAATTTTAATTGCAGGGCTTGTGAAGATTATCTGAAGCTGTCTTTCCATCAAAAGTGCTTACTGTAGGACAGTATGGTACAGTAGATAGGTCTGAGTTCAGAATCAGCTGGAAATGGGATTAAAATTCAGCTCTGCTATTAGCAACTGAACTTTAAGAAATTAATTTCCTTCCATCTGAATTTCTTCTTCTATAAATGGGAATCATAATACCATAAAAATTACATGGTTTTATGATAAAATAATAAAACACCTTAAGTATTTGGTACATAGTTGATACTTTAAAAAGGTCCTTCAGTTTCGGTTTCATTTTTTACATTTTTGGGGAAGTTTTTATTTTAATTCCTATTAGTTAACTCACAGTGTTATATTAATTTCAGGTGTACAATATAGTAATTCAACACTTCCATAAATCCCTCTGTGTTCAGCACAACTAATGCACTCCTTAATTCCCATCACCTATTTCAGCCCCCCACCCGTAACCATCATTTTTTTCTCTATAATTAAGAGTCTGTGTCTTAATTTCTCTCTCTTCTTTTTTTCCCTTTGCTCATTTGCTTTGTTTCTTATATTTTACATATGAGTAGAATCATATGATGTTTGTCTTTCTCTGAATGACCTCCGTTGCTTAGCATTATACTCTCTAGCTCCATCTATGTCTTTGCAAATGGCAAGATTTCATTCTTTTTTTATGGCTGAATAATATTCCATTACATATAAACCACGTCATCTTTATTTATTCATCACTCGATGGGCACTTGGGCTGCTTCCATATCTTGGCTTTTGTAAATACAGTTTTATTTACTGATCTTAAGATTTACATAGCAATCCATAACACTGACACATGAAAAC
Source organism: Potos flavus (assembly GCA_028534135.1). Lineage (NCBI taxonomy): Eukaryota > Metazoa > Chordata > Mammalia > Carnivora > Procyonidae > Potos > Potos flavus. The sequence goes on along the minus strand of CM052895.1, from coordinate 14,049,145 downwards.
AACCCAGTTATTTAATAATTCAAGAAATACTTAGTGAGAGTCATCAAAGATTTTATTTATTTGTCAGCACAAGCAGAAGGAGTGGCAGGCAGAGGAAGAAGCAGGCTCCCTGGTTAACAGGGAGCTGGATGTGGGTCTCGATCTCAGGACCTTGGGATCATGACCTGAACTGAAGGCAGATGCTTAACTGACTGAGCCACCCAGGCGTCCCCATCAGATAATTTTTTAAATGTTAAAGATACAAAGGTGTGTCTGGACAGACATGATTCCTGACTTCATGGAGTTTACATTCTAGTAGGCAGGATAGATAAATAATAGAACAAAATACCATTATAAGTTGTGATAACAGTAGGAAGGAGACAAATTGATATTATGGGAAAATAGTGAAATATTGGGGAGTAGGGATCAGAAATCTATTGTATTAAAAGAGGAAAATGTATCAGTTTAAGAGAAAAGTAATAACTTATTACAGTAAATTCAGGAGAATATGCACAAGTCGGCAAGATACCGTAGAGAAACAATAGTGCGATCAAATGAAATAATGATTTTATTATGAGCTGAGCAACTGTGGTCCAGGTAGTTTCACTTTGGAAGAAGACTGGGACTGGATTTGGGAAAGAAGAGATCATGATGGGTTGTAGTCTGGATTAGAGGTAAAAGGGTCCGTGGCAAACCTGACCACTTAAGAACTTGTTGGATATTGAAGTTCAGCTATGTTTTCCACGACTTGGTGAGGGCAAATAAGTGAGGATTTTGTGAATCACGTTACCTCATATATAATGTCTAATATTTTCAGTCTGTACTTGAAAAATTGAGAGGGAGCAAGACAAACAGTAAAATACGAGGTAGGGGGAAGAATTGATAGTGTGATGAGTAAAGGGTTTTTAGGTAACTGTGTGAGGGTAACCACCACTGATTTCATTGAGAGTAACCGAAGGTTTTGGACAAAAATCTTAAACAGTATTTCCTTCAAGGCAGCAGAGAGCAATACAGCAGTGAAAAATTAAAGGAATGAGACCTTAGAAAAGCAAGGAACCAAGAGAGATGAGCCCAGTATTTGACTTATAAGACAAATTGAGAATTTTAAAGGCACCATGTATATTGGATGTCATTGAAGCATTACTTGTAATAGCGAGAGTCCAACATATCTTAAAGGATGATCAGTGATTGAATGGAGAGACAAAATAGATGGTCATATGATAGAGTACTGCCCAGAGTATACATAGAATTAAACACATCTACATTTATCAACATGGGTAGGATTTCCAAAATACAACATTGAATAAAATGAGCAAGTCCCGTGAAATGCATAGATTTATATATTTTTCAGGCATGAACAAATAATTAGATATATTTTTATGCATACATATATAAGAAATGAATAAAGTCGTTATTTAATATAGGTAAAATCCTACTTTAAGTCATCGCTTGCAGTTACAGGGGCTAAAACCATACTTGACAGAGAGATAGTCTAACAAAGAAAAAAGCCTGTAAACTAACTACATACATAATACTACTCAACCTACTAAGTTTTCTACCTCTTTATGAACTCAGATATTATTTGGAAATAATAGCTTGCATAATAATTTGTTTCTTCAACTGGGTGCAAATTATTTCTCCAAGTGTAATTTTATATGTGATGATAGGTATATAAGAATATAATAAAGGAAGCTTAGAACACATTAATTTATGGCATTAAATATCTTTTGCAGGTATAGGGATGGGACTGGGGATAATAGATAAAAGAAATGCGCCCAAAAAAATTTGGGACCGTATCTGTTCTGCTAATAATATTATGCCATTAACTGGAGGGTGCTTTTGATTGAAATCTGTGTATTTATGGCTTGTGAATACCTCTAGTATGAAAAATACACTTTTCAATTCGATATGTTATTTAAACTCTTACATAATGAAAAGGAGAATTTTCAAAGGGGGAGAAGTAATACATTACATCATACTGGTTTTTCAAGGGAAATAAATGAACAGAGTATGAATAGGCAAGAAATTCTCAGGACCTCTGTGTGATCTCCAGTTCTGTGAAATCCCTAAAACAATAGCTTTAACAACTGTCACCTGGGCACCTGTTAGTAAGGAAAATGTTGATTAAAATGTTTATATGATTAATCAGTAATCAGTGTAACTTTTAAACTCTTAGAAACATGGTGTAGTGCATACTTGAAACAGTGATTTAATCAGAACCTCCACTGGTGGAAATATCATATACTCTCCTATTTTGTTGCGGTACCTTGTGTAATAGACAAGCAATTTCTGGTAGTGGATAGATTGAAATTTTCACTGTGAGAATATTTAATGTGTTCATTCATCATGGCTGCTCATTACCAGTGACTTGCCCTGTATGCACTTATTCTATGTCCACCACATCTTATATTTGTTTGTCCTCCTCTATTTGGCTGTTTCCCAAAGCTTTTCTCATTTTTCAGTGTTCTTAGCCCATATTCATTATCAAGTAACTTTTAGTATACTTGATCATTCTTTTATGTCATTATTAGTATTTCTCCTGTTTCTCATGGTTCTTATAAATTATGTTGCCATTTTTTGCTTCCTAAAAACATGTCTATCTCTATGTAAATTAATACTCAAATAAGTGTGTAGTGTTTCTTGGGTAACGTAACCTTTCAGAATCATGTTTTTTCCTTAGGTTACTCATATGAAGTTAATGCATAAGAAAAAGTTAAGTTGATGCATAAAAAAAATCATCTGTAGTAAAAATTATTTCTGAAAATTTTCTTAAATCAACCGCAAAATGCAGTATACCTGGTGTTTGTTGAGAATAGGTTATTGCTTCTTCAGGTTAGTTTAATTTAGCCATTGAGTTAATTGGCTTAAATATTATATTTTATATATTTATGTAGTATGTGCATGTATCTAATGCATATACATATTTAATATATGTAGACAGTATGCATATTATATTCAGTACGTATATAAAAAATTACTTTATGGGAGACACCCAAGAACTGAGGCCAATTGAAGAAATAGCAGTCATGTTTCCTATCCAATATTCACTCCTGGAATTGTGTCAGTGAGTGGAATGGTTGGGAATCAAATACACTGTTTTTTCTCTCTGTGTGTGTCTCATTGATTGTGTTTTGTCCTCCCCTTCTCCTGGATACATAAAAAAAATGCACATACAGTGGAATATAGGATGATTTACTGAAATGAATTTATGAATTATTTTATGCATTTAGTTAATTCCAACACAGATAGCAAGATTTCAACTTTGAGATCATAGAAGTTTCAAACTCATATGAGTGCAGTAGATAAAACTCAGCTATATTATGACCATCATCTCGGCATTTCAACATTTATACGTGAGAATGTGTGCTTTGCATGTAATTTCAGGGTTTTGACACTTGATGTGATCATGCAGAAATCACTTTCAAGAGAATCTTAGAAAAACATAGATTTTTTTTTTTCTGGAGATCTTTTTCTATAGAATTAATGATACTGCTTCTTAAATATTTCACAGAATTTGCCAGTAAAGTAATCTGGGTCTGAAAATGTGTGTTTTAGAAGGTTTTAAGCTATGACTTAAATTTCTTTAATATTTATAGGGCTACATAGGTTATCTACTTCATTATGGGTGAATATCAATAATAGTTTGTGCCTTTTGAAGAATTAGACCATTATCTTAGTTGTCAGATTTATGTGCATAGGGTTAGTTGTTATAATATTTTCTTATTGTTCCTTTAATATCTGTGAATTCTACAGTAATATGCTCTCTTTCATTCCTGGTAATTATTGTTTTTTTCTCTCTCTTTTTTGGTGTCCTTCTAGAGAGTTATCAATTTTATTGATCTTTTCAAAGCACCAGATTTTTGGTTTCATTTTTACTATTTTTGTTTTAAAATTTATTGATTGCTGCTTTTTATTACTTTTTGTCTTCTGCTTGATTTGGGTTTATTATGATTTGGTTTTCCTGATTTCTTAAAGTAGAAACTTGAATTTTAAGTTGAGACCTTTATTCCATTCTAATATTAGCATTAAATGTTATAAATTTCCCATAGGTACTGCTCTGTGTGTCACAAATTTTGCTGTGTTGTATTTCCATTTCTCTTCAATTCAAAATACTTTTTAATTTATCTTGAAACTTCTTTGGCCATGGATTATTTAAAATATATTATTTAATTTTTAGGTGTTTGGCTATTTTCCTGATGTTTTTCTGTTATTGATTTCTAGTTTAATTTTTTTTTTTTAAAGAAAAGCCCTCCCTTTATTTATTTATTTTAAAGATTTTATTTTTATTTATTTGACAGAGAGAGAGATCACAAGCAGGCAGAGAGGCAGGCAGAGGGAGAGGGGGAAGCAGGCTCCCTGGTGAGCAGAGAGCCCGATGCGGGGCTCGATCCCAGAACTCTGGAATCATGACCTGAGCTGAAGGCAGAGGCTTTAACCCACTGAGCCACCCAGGCTTCCCTCTAGTTCAATTCCATTAGAGTAAAAGAATATACTTTACATGATTTCAGTTCTTTTAAATTGGTAAGGTTTCTTTTATAACTTAGGACAATAAGCCAAAGATTTGTTTCCTGATTTATCTTGATGAATGTTCAACGTGCACTTGAAAAGAATGTGTGTTCTGCTCTGGTTGGGTGTAGAGGTCTATAAATGTCAATTAGGTACTGTTGGTGGATGGTATTTTCTTTTCTTTTTTTCTTTAGAGAGAGATGAAGAGAGTACATGGGACTGTGCGCCCAATGGGGGAGGGGCAACACAGGGAGAGGGAGAGAGAGAAACTTAAGTAGTCTCCAGGCCCAGCATGGAGTCCCACATGGGGCTCCATTTCACGACCCTGAGATGATGACCTGAGCTGAAATCAAGAGTTGGTCACTTAACTGACCGAGCCATCCAGGTACCCTGTTATTTTCTCAGTTCTTCTGTATTAGTGTTGATTTTCTGTTTACTAATTGTATTTAGTACTAAGAGAGGAGTTTTGAGTATATTTGTAGATTTAGCTATCTCTCTTTTCAGTTCTTTCAGAATTTGCTTTATGTATTTGGAAACTCTATTGTTAAATGTACTAACATTCTTTACTGAGAAATAGGATTTGCATTTCCATAGTTCAAAAAAGAGGATAACAAGGGATTTATATTTTATGCAGTACATTATATTACGTTTAAGATTTACTGAAGATGAAAAGCTTACAATTTTTGGAAATATAGAAATAACCAAATTATGTAATCTGTGAAACAATCCAAATCCGAGCAAAGTCTGATTTCTTATTATGTCATAATGAGGATTCATATAAGATCTATCAAGAGTTACAAAGAAACAGCCTTGACTAACTTTGCCACCTGGAGAAGATAATTACAGTTTAAGAAATGATTCTTTGCAAACTAGATTGTAAATGAGAATGTCATGAACTCAGCACTAAGTAGCTTGCTTTTCAAGTGTATTGGAAGAGATGACTTTTTTCCATTAAAAAAAATAAATATAAGCAACTTAGAAGTCATCACTCCATCCTAATATATAAAAAGGTGAACAAAATGAAAAATCAATAACTCTTTTTGGCTCTGTAAAAGATGGGAGGACACAGGGCAAACAGCTGCTTCGAAGATTGGAGATAGACAAACAAATACAGGGAATAATGGCTTACTAGAGCCGAGATTCATGAGTGGAAATCAGTGCCAGTGTAGGAAAAACTGAACTGTATTTGATGAATTGCTGGAGGCTCTGTGTAGATAACTATTAGAGTTAAAAACTGAAGGGAGATGCAGTCATGAGAGGCATTCTTAGTATTCTAAGATGAACGTCTGAGAACAGTCCTTAACGTGTATATGCCTAACACCATAGTATCAAAGTACATGAGGTAAAAAGTGATACAAAGGCAAGGAGAAATAGATATACCACGATTAGAGTTGGAGGCTTCAACACCCCTGTATCAGAAATGGACAGATCTAGCCAGCAGAATATCAGTAAGGATGTTGTTGAACTTTAAACTTTTAAAGAATATATATTTAGTAAGATAAAATATGTTTTTTAGGTAAGTTAATAAATTTTTCTGAGTTTGAATATATGGATATATTGATAGAAATCAAAATGTGAAATTAAAATTCTTGATTAAATATCCAGAAATAGCTTGACAGTTAAAATAATCTTGAGTTCTTGGGGCACCTGGGTGGCTCAGTTGGTTAAGCTCTGCCTTCCGCTCAGGTCATGATCCCAGAGGGAGTCCCAGGATCGAGCCTTGCATAACAGGCTCCCTGCTTAGCGGGGCTTCTCCCTCTGCTTCTCCCTCTGCCCCTTCCCTTGCTTGTGCACTCTTGCTCTCTCTGTCTCTCTGGTTCTCTCTCTCTCTCAGATGAATAAATGAAATGTTAAAAAAAAAAATCTTGAATTACCAGCTATGTCACTTAACATAAACAAATAGTTTTTCTTATGAAATTTGTCTTATTTAAGAGGTTGTACATCAGTTAATCATATTAAAGAATTCTTCTGGTCACCTAATAATTTTATTAAGACAGTATTAATGTTGATGACTTTTTTCTGAAAATTTTTGTAGCGTACATCAGTACCATTTTTCCACTGTGCAAAATTAAGCAGCTTCAATCTTTTCATAGAGAAAGAAGTTCAGCATGTTCTTATTGTTATTTATTGTGTTTTCATTGCATATTCAGCATGTCTGTCAGTTTCCATTGTATCAGTATATTTATCTTAGAAAAGTAACGGTCAAAAGCTGATTGTAGGTATTGGCTTATCAGTGTGATTTCCGAGTTTTGGCTTGGTCCCCATCGTTGTGTGTACTGAGGTGCAGAAACTCTGTGAGATTCATTCTGTTCTAAGTTACATAGAAATAGCAAACTTCTGACCAACTTCTCAGGAATAAGTTGCTTTTATAAAAACTGAACTTTATAAATGTATTTTAGTTTAGGTTTTTTTTTAGTACGTTTGCTGAAATCAGATCATAGTTTTGGAATTACTAGTTTTCAGTAGATTTAAAGGGTTACAATATTTGGACAAAACTCATTTACCGGGGTGCCTGGGTGGCTCAGTTGTTAAGCGGCTGCCTTCGGCTTAGGTCATGGTCCTAGGGTCCTGGGATCGAGCCCTGCATTGGGCTCCCTGCTCAGCGGGAAGCCTGCTTCTCCCTCTCCCATCCCCTTGCTTGTGTTCCCTTTTTTGCTGTGGGTCTCTCTGTCAAATAAATAAATAAATAATCTTAAAAAAAAAAACTCATTTACCATTTCAAAAATCAGTTTCTCTTTGTGAATAAAGGGTATGCTGTGTGTATCACAAA
>CM052895.1:13955339-14041790 GCA_028534135.1 Potos flavus | reverse complement strand
AAATTCACCATTGCTATGTAGAAGCCATATTTTTGGATATGGCAATAAGTACAAGTTTAATACTAAGAATTTTCTCATTGCTGGCATGGTTGTGTTAGTAAAGATGAACCCCAAAAAGAATTAGGAAATATGCTTAAAAAAGAGAGAGATTGGGGCACCTGGGTGGCTCCGTTGAGCATCTAATTCGTGATTTTGGCTCAGGTTGTGATCTCAGGGTCTTGAAATTCAGCCCCAAATTGGGTTCTGTGCTCAGGCGGAGTTTGAATCTGAGTCTTCTCCCTCTGCCTCTGCTCCACTGTGTGCTCTCTCTCTTTCTCTAAATGAATAAATCTTTACTATAAAAAAAAAAAGTGAGGGAGTGCACACAAAGCCAGAAAAAGGAAACCAAATATTCATGAAGAGTAGTCCACATCAAAGAAATCTGAAAAACAAGCAGAAATTGGAATACTTTCATGTATTTTGTGGAAGAGATCGTGATCATGATGTTAGCTGTCAAGTCAGTGGAACAGTGCTAAATGCTGAGCAACAGGTGATGAGCCCTTCCCTGAATGGAAGGCTCAGTCAATATCATAGGAAGTCTGTCTCTTTTTTCAATTCAGAAGAAAAAAATAGATATTTGGCGGGAGACTGTTTGCACCCCCATAGGTTACTGAGATGGCTAGTAAAATCTAGACTTCTTTGTTATATTTGGTTTTACCTGGCAGGTAAGGGAACCAATTTTACTTTTAATTATAAATTCTCGACTTTTATCTTCATTCAGATTCTGGGTCCCCAAGCACTTGCGTTGCCTTTCGTGGTCTTAATTTTTCTTGTTTTTCTTAATTTGTTTTCAGAGAGTTTGAAAGGTATGAGCATTGGGAGGACTTCTTGGTTAGGGTGGCAATAAGATTATTTTAAACACGCAAATACACGCAAAGAAGTAATGGAATTTTGATATGAAGTGAAAGTAGATAACTGAGCAGCACTTCAAGTGGTTCTTGGGTGCTTTATAAGATTTTATGTATGTATGTATGTATTTAGAAAGTACGAATGCACATGGGGATGGGGGAGGGGAAGAGCATATGTGGAGGGAGAGGGAGAATCTCCAGAAGACTGTGCATTGAGCCAAGCTCCACCTGAGGCCTGATCCCATGACCTTGAGATTATGACCCAGCTAAAACCAAGAATCGATGTTCAACCCACGAAGGCATCCAGGCACCCCTCTTGGGTGCTTTATAAACCGTTGTTGAACAGGACGCGGTAGCTAAGATTCTACAATGATTGTGTTGTTAAAAGCATGGACTACAGGGTGAGGGCCCTCAAGGTGGGATGGCTTGGGTAATTCAAGGGTGCCCCAAAGTTAAAACAACAACAACAACAACAACAACAACAACAAAAAACAGAAAGAAAAACTTGGAAAGAGGAGGGAAGTAAAAGCCTTATGAAAGACGAAGAAACTGAGGACAGTATAGAGACCAGTGTTCAAACAAATCAAGCTGCCATCTCTATGATGAAATCGGTGAGCATCTAGCAAGCCGGGATTCATGGGGTGGAATAGCACAGTCCACCAGCAACACTCATGGTGACAGGATTACTTGAAATTGGCAGGGACTGAAGTTATACTGAGGTGGTATGGGGTAGCTTTCTTCCTTGCTCTGTTGTTTGAAATAGCACTTCAGTGATGGGTCTGTAAGGACTGATTCTATGGAAAATGAAAGTAAATTTCCCATGTTGGATGTGTTAACATGGGGTTTTGATAAAGCCAAAGTCTCTGCCTTCAGTGGCATTCTCCAGGTGCTTGGAAAGCTGAGAGGCTTAGATAATTATGTTGAATGCACTTCAAGTTTCCCTTGAGTGTCTTCTGAGGATAAAAAAAGACAAATTCTGAGGCAAAATATATAAAATTTGATTGCTTAAGAATATTTAGCAACGAGGAGCACCTGGGTGGCTCAGTCGGTTAAGTGGCTGCCTTGGGCTCCAGTCATGATCTCTGAGTTCTGGGACCTAGCCGAGCGTCAGGCTCCCTGCTCAGAGGAAGTCTGCTTCTCCCTCTCCCTCTCCCTCTCCACCTCCCCTTGCTCATGCTCTCTGTCTCTCTCTCATGTAAATAAATAAAATCTTAAAAACCAAGAATTTCTAGCAACTTTTTATGTGTAATACTTGAAAAACTCTATTCTAAGATACGTATTTGTTTCACATTTTAACCTTTGGAATTTTAATGTGTCTTATTAATCTGTATATATAATGTGGTGGTGTTTTTGTTTATTCTGGAAAATGCTGTTATCTTGGAATCGTATAAATTCAGTATGTATAATTGAATACAGTGAAGTGAATCCCCGGTCCCAACCCTTGACCCAGAATTGTTGAAAGTGAACAAAAAGAAACTTCTGTTCGCCATAATGAACCTAGGCAGTGAATGATTGCTCTTTTTGCACTGTTTCTTAGAGGGAAAAAATGTACGTCCTTGAGGTTGTAGGGAAAGACAGAGAACTCAGGAGAGAAGGAGTGATTAGTTTATTGAGTCAGATGTTTCTTATTGGAGGATGGTCCCACTCCCAACGGGGTCTCCTATTCATCTTAGTGATATTGTAGACTGATTTCCTGATTGGATATTAATTATTTGGGATTACTGTGTGTTGTGGATTACTGGGAGGGTGGGTTGTTGCAGGGGAAGGATGGGATTTCCATGAGAAGGGAATTGTTAGGTGGAGTGTGGTTTGTGCAATGGATATTTGAAGGAGGAGCTATTGAGAAGAGAACAAGACTAAGGACAGAAGTCTGTGATGTGTGTACCCTCAAGGGGACCTGCTGTGAGAGATTTAATATTTTAATGCATTTTTTTATTCACTAATGGAGATTATTTTTCAATTGTCTACCTTTATATTTTACTTTAATTCTATCTCTTCAACGAATTCTCATTTACATATATATTGTGGTATTGAGAAGAAGCAAAAAATGGTGTGGGGCAAGCATATATGACCTGTCTCACATTTACCAAACCTTTCAACATTGAGTCTGGAATTTGCAGTGACAGTGCCTATTTGGGCTACTTCAGGATTCCAAGTTAGTGACTAACAATGAAATTCACATTGGCCCACAGTGAAATTGAGAATCTTCAAAAGATGAGATTTCAGAAATTAGGATGAAGAGACCATTTCGGACACATGCAAGAAGAGATGCTAGGACAGAGGCATCAGCCCATTCTCCCTGGGAGTCCACTAGCACATCATTTTGCCTTAAGCTAGTCTTGCTTTATAGTTGTTTTCTTCTTCCCAGAACCCACACATTTTTCTGACAGCTCCAAATTCTTTCAATAAAGACTCCTGTAGTGCTGCCAGTTTTGGACTTAGGGGAGCTGTGGGAGAAAGAGGAAAAGGAGAGAGCAGCAAGGTGGTTTATGATTATTAATGAGTGATTGTAACAGAAGACTCTACTAGCCAGAAAGATCTTCAGAAAATAGCACTCCAGTGGCAGGTTAAGAGACATACTTGAAATTATTCCTACTTGCTGAAAATTCAAGTTTCTGACTCTCAGAAACTTGGATGTTTTGTAGGCTTTCTTATCATTGCCAGCCTATAAACATTAATCATTTTTATCTACTCATTTCATCGGTTTGTGTCAAGGAATTTTACCTGGCAACATTTGGTTAGGCTGAGTTTTAGTCATTCTGTGTACTCAGTGTTAGTAAATATCATATAACATCTAGCCTCATTTCGTCTTCAGTCAGGTTTGTTAGAATTTCCTTAAGTACCTGGTATTTTAAAATACTGTTTATAATCCCTTAAACTGGTTATCTCCATTTACATTTATTGTATTATTCTAATAATGCCAGATGATGAACTCTATCAAATTTTATACCATTTGGAGACTCAAGATATCAAAATTTTATATGTATCTGGAATCTCAACCCTGGCCAATTTAATTAAAAATAAAACTTAAAGCCTCTAGCATGAAATTCATGTATCTTTTATGAGAAATCTTCCCATATGGCTTAGTGCACAATCAGGAGAAAGAATGGTTGACTTTGAAAATTTTATGGGACAAATTAAAGATATTCTAACCAAAAAACAATCAGCCTCCTGACAGACTACTCAGTATTTTAGACTAGTAGTTTATATTAGAGGAAAAATGTATTCATTTAAGAAATGTAATATGTCCTATTATTTTTGATTCTTTGAATCATTGTGATCTGAGAAACTTCAAATGTTTAATCTGGACAACAGTTCTGTGCAGAAGAAAGGAAATGAGAAGAACAGAGAGGTCAAATTAATTTTTTGAAATCTGTGAACCACAGACTTGAGGATTTTCTGCCTCCAAATTTAGTGCTTTGTCCAGTAGTTGTTTTTGTGTAATGAACATAAAACATTTGTTGATGTCGTTGCTGGGATATGTGTTTTTTCTGCTGTTAGTTTATTTTGTATGACTTAAAATCATTCATCCTCTTAGAAATTCTGAGATCTCTTTTACAATCAACACGGTGTGCTTAAGTCACTAAACTTTGATTTTTTTCCCCCTAGGCTTCACTGTGAACATATATTTTATTCTTAAGGACTCAAGGCTTAAAGTATATTCAGCCTTTCAGTCTAAAGTTAATTAGCAGCTGCCAGTCACATATTTAACTACAGTCTCTGAGTGTGTTAAATTCCTTAGACAGTTGGTCATCTAAACATACTGCCACAGTGGAAAATCATCTACAGCAATGTAGCATTTATAGAAGCTGTCCCAGAGGTTGCTGAACAGACCCATAGATCAAATTAAAGGCTAAAATCAAATGGTTTATTTAGTCAATTTCCAAAATGCAGAAGGAAGCAAAATAGTGAGATGCAGGGTACCTGGGTGGCTCAGTCAGTTAAGCATCTGCCTTGGGCTTAGGTCATGGTCTCAGGGTTCTGGGACTGAGCCCAGCGTCACCCTCCCTGCTCAGCGGGTTCTGCTTTTCCCTCTCACTCTGTCCCCCCCCCCACTTTTGCTCTCTCTCTTTCACGTATATAAATACAATCTTTAAAAAAAAAATAGTTGGATGCATCTGGAATGCAAAGAACACACTACCTGATCCTGTGTTATACAGTGTTCATATGCTCATTTCTCTCTCTCCTTCTGCCTCATCAGCCTGCTCTGTTGACAGTGTAGTTAAAAGAAGCAGAGTCGAGGTTTAGAAAGGGCACTCAGCAGATAGAAGGTCCTCTGACCTATTGCTTGCTTGTTCGATTAGAGAGACACAGGGGCAAATATGCCTGACCAATAGCTGTAGATCACTCACGACTTGCTGAGCAGCCATGGATTTTATCTGTGTGTCTCTGGCAGAGGTCACATGGGACCAAAATGGATGTCACCAGCGGGTGACAGTGTCACAATAAGGATCACATTACTGTGAACTGGGAGCAATATGATCCATGATTTATGAATATTTAAGGTTTAAGCAGTCTTCTCATCTCTGTATATGTACACATTAGCTCTCACTTGTTTCATAATTTTTATCTGTGTGCAGCATACATGGACTATATTCTATGCCCAACTGTCTTTATAGGTTAGCAATTTTGTAACTATTCTTAGTAGACCTTGTACATTTCATCCAAGTTATTTGTTTATCTTGTTCTCCATAGAAGAGTTGAATATTTGTAAATGGTATGGCAAACACATATTATAGCCTGACCAGGGTCTCGTGTTACATTTACAAAATTTAGAAACCTTGGGTCTTTATTTCCAGAAAAAACAATGAGAATGGGGAAGACAAAGCAGTCTGCTGATTTTTTTTTCTTCAAGTTTTTATTTAAATTCCAGTTAGTTAACATACAGTGTAATATTAGTTTCAGGTGTACAGTATAGTTATTCAACAATTCCATGCGTTACCTGGTGCTCATCCTGCATTCTGCCGATTTCAACAATTATTTTAGAATAAAAACAAGGGTGGAGAGGTTGAAGAAGGCTAGGATGAAAAAGAAGGGGGGGCTAATACATCAGAAATGGTCTGTGTATAATCATCTCTTTCTTCCTATTCTTCCTTGTTCTTTCCTTCGTTCCCCCCTCCCTTCCTGTATATTCAGTAATGATTTACTTATAGTATGTTAAATTATATGACAATTGATACTTGTTTTAGAACCCAGAATATGTTATTTTCTAGCCAATGTATTATGTATAATAAAAATGAATGTGTATTCTGGAGTTATTGGGTGTCGTGTTCTCTTAAGTGCCAGTTAGTTCAAGGTGGTTGATAGTATTTTTTTTAGATAATCTTTGTCTTTACTGATCTTTTGATCTGATAAAAGGGTATTGAAATGTAATTGTGATTTTATCTATTTCTCCTTTAATTCTGTCTCTTCCATTATGAACCTGTGTTTTAAGGTACTTTTAAGATTGTTTTGCATTCCTGCTGTATTGATAATTTTATTTTAAGTGTCCGTTATTATCTATAGTAACACTTTTTCCTTGAGGTCTATTTTAGTAGATATTAAAATAGCTCTCCATGGCCTCTTATGCCTACTCTCTATATGATTTTTTTTTTCATCCATTTACTTTGAACCTATCTGGGTCTTTATATTTAAAGGCCAAATTTTTTTGAAGGTATAGAGTTCGGTTTTGCTCTTTTATTCATTTCAGAAATCTTTGCCCCTTGATTGGAGTGCTAAATATATTAATACAGTTGTTACATTGACTTTTAGTAAAATTGCTGATATAATTGCATATAGGTCTCTATTTTATTGTTTTTTCATCACCTTTATTTTTTTGTTGTTTCGTTGTTGTCATTCCTCTATTCTTCCTTTCCTGCCTTTATTTGGATTATTTGAATATTTGCAGGATGCATATCTTACTCTTGCTATTGGATTTTTAGCTTTACCTACCTCCGTTAGTGTTGTAGTGATTGCTCTAGAAATTACAATATAAATCCTTGAGTTTTCATTTTACTCAGAGTTGCCATTCTACCACTTCACATAAAATGTAGAAACTTTGTACCCAGTTAGAATCCTTGTTCTGCAGACATTACATATATCTGCATACCTGTAAAACCCATGACAATGTTATAATTTTTCCTCATCACTCATGCATTTAAAAAGAAATACGAGGAAAAGAATGTTTTTTGTTTATCTGAATATTTATAATTTCTGATGCTGTTCATCCCTTCCTTATGATCTGAGTTTCCCTGTTATAATTTTACTTTCACCTGAATAACTTCTTTTAGTATTTCACAGAGTACAAGTCTTCTGGCAAACAAAGTCATTTAGTTTTCTTTATTCTGAAATGTCTTTATTTGTCCTTTATTCTTAAGAAATTGTTTCACTTGAAACAGAATTCTGAATTGATAGTTCTTTTAGCATTTTACAGATAATTTTCCACTATCATCTGGCCTTACCTGCTTCTAATGAGGTGAGTGGTTTTTGAATCATTGTTCCAGTATGTAATGTGTTGTTTCTCTTCGACTGCTTGTAAGATTTTACCTTTATCTTTGTTTTCAGCAGTTTAACTGTGATGCACCATTTATTCTGTAGGGAGTTTGTTGAGCAGCTTGCATTTGTGTATGAACGGCTCTCTCCAAATTGGGGAAAAATTTACCCAACAGTTTAAAAAAAATTTTTTTTATTGTATTTTTCAGTTACAGAATTTTCATTCAGGTCTTATATAGTTTTTACTTCTCTGCTCTGATTTCCTATCTTTTATGAATTGTAAACATGTTTTCTTTTACATCATTGAACAAAGTTATAAATAGCTGGTTTAAATCCTTGTCTACTCCTTCTAATATCTTGGCTATTTTTGGAGGGCTTTTAAATGATTGTCCTTTTATTAAGAATTGGCCCAATGTTGCTGTTTCTTTGTGTATTTAGTCTTTTGGATTATTTTTCCTGGACATTTTAAATATTATGTTGTAGAAATTCTGCATTCTTTTATATCCGTCTGAAGAGTGTTGGTTTTTGCTTTGCTAGTTTGTTTTAGGAGGCAATTATCTTGGTCAGACAAAAACTGTAAATTGTTTCTCTTGGGCTGCAGCTGAAATATCAGTTCACTGCTTTTAGCTTTAGCTGCATTTTGTGTCTGCCACCTACTGTGTATATCAAAGATCAGTTAGAGATTTGGGCAGAGTTTATACAAAACAATTTAGGGCTCCCCCTCTTTGACTCTCTTTTTCTGTGGGATCCTCCCCCTCCTATTCCAGACTGTAGTTGACTCACGCTGTGTTCTCTGAAAGACTGCACGTTTTCTGTTGGGATTTTATGCACCATACATAGCATCAACTATATCCTGCCTTTAGTTTAAAAGTCTTAAAAACAGGAAATTCATACCATGCTGTATCCTTTTCCAAATTTTGACTTCTCTCTAGAATTTGTCTGATTTTTTTTTTTTTTTACTCTCTAATGATTTCAGGTGTCTGTTTTTTATGTTTTCTAGAATTTACAATGGTTATGTCTTTGAGAATAAGTTTGATAGAAATATAGCCATAGTGAAATTAATACTTGAGATTTTACACTTTTTCCTTTTGGATATTTTTTGTAACCCCAAGGAAAAGGTCTACTGAAAACTCAAATATTTTTGTTAATTATAGATTCTGAAGTATAAAGCTACAAATATTATAAATATATTACCCTTTCATTATCACTGAATGAAGGCAAGTGTATTCAACCTTAGATAAATAAAACTAATGATACAATCAACATAAATTAGAAGATAGAATGGGAGGAGCAAAGATATGGAGGGTCTGTAGAAACATAATATATTCATATTACAAAAATAAACACCTACAATGGGACATTCAAGCAATCTGAAGAAGAAATCAGTTGGCTTCAAATAGATTGCTTTCTAGTTGAATGGAAAGGTTTCCATAAAATTAGGATGCTGAATGATGTTAATGATGAAGAAGAGGATTGGATTTTTTTTCGTCTCTCAACAAGAAAAAAGAAAGGCAATCATAAAATTCATGGGAAAAAAACTTAGATAATCTTGTTTTTATATGGAGCTCCTCAAAATATGGTTTCATTTTGAGAAATTTATGGGATGTGAGAAATGTTGACAACATTTTATCTGTGTACTGGAAACATTTTCATTTGAATAGGACAGTTGTGATATTCAACCTACAGACAAATTAATTCCTAGCTTATCTGATTTTTATGTGTGTATAATATTTGTATAGTCCTAATAACATAAACACTGGGTGTTTTCAACTTTTAGAATCAAACTATAACTTTTCATAGTGGAATTTTTATTTATGGTTATAAATGAGTTATTCTTAACTTTTGCAATGTACTAATAGAAGTATAGCTAAAAAAAGATGCAACGAGAAAGAGGAAGGGAGAGTGAAAGGCAAGATAAGAATATTTGTATCTTTATGGGGGCGCCTGGGTGGCACAGTCGGTTGAGTGAGCAACTCCTGGTTTTGGCTTGGGTGGTAATCTTAGGGTTGTCGTGAGATTGAGCCCTGAATTGGCTCTGCATTAGTGAGAAGTCTGTTTGGGATTCTCTCTCCCTCTGCACCTGTTTCCCCCACCTTCTGCCCCCGGTCCCCTTTCGCAAAAAATAAATTAATTAATAAAGAGTGCCTGTATCTTTATATAATATGAGGATTAAGGGATACTTAACGACAGCTTTCAAAAATTAATACAAAAGTTAGACTACAGGTATGAAGGATATTGCTTGACATTGGGTCTTTACCTTATGAGCACTTAACTTTTATTTTTTAAAAATTTCTTCCTATTAAAAAATGAGGAAAAGGTGTGGTTTAAAATTATGTAAGGAAATGATAAGGTCAATAGGATTGCAAATACTACTCTTAGTTTATAGTAGTTGACTAACATCTGCCACAAAGTTCCCCATGCAGTTATCATGTCTGATTTTTTTCCCAGAAAATTCTCAGCATAAATTTCATATAGATACTGCTTTTGGGAGAATCACAGCACAGAAAGCAGCCAAATGGGATTTAAATCACATAACCTAAATTTCTTTTTTCTCTTTCCATTGTGTTTAGTATCCACTGGTTATATTTCCATACCTAGTAAAATTTAGCAGGATTTTGGAATCAGACAAACCTGTTATTTAATCTTGGTTCAACAATTATTAGTTGTCATTTAGATAGTTTTTCTAATTTTTAATATTCCCATTTATCAAAAAGGGTCTCTTGTATTACTTATCAGTATTAATAGAATAACATATGCATAGTGTTTGGCAGAATGTAAATCCATATATTTTTCATCATTTCTTCTATACCTCTCTAATTCTTTTCTTCTAAACATTTTTTCTTCTAAGAAGCAGAGATTACTTTTATTTAATACAATATGTTGGTCATAGAAAATATTTTACTATTGCTGGTATTTCTAGGCTTAGTTGACGTTTCTGACATAAAAGTATATGATTCAAAGAAATGAATCATCTGAAGCAAATCGTTATGCTAACTTATACTCTAATTTCTGTCAGTATCAATTACTAGTCTGTGCTTCAGTGGAATTACTCTGTCTTTTTTGTTTCAGGCATTTTAATGAAGTTTCAACTTTATAATAATACAGCTTTGTATTTGGGAGCAAATGCAATCATAAAATAGTTCTGTGTTTAAATATAAGTAGAAAAATTACAAGAAATATTTTGAAATTTTCACCGTTGTATTTGAACAATGTATGTCTTTTTTGGTCTAGTAAGTTTTTAAAGAGTTTCTTCTAAATATTATTTGTAATTACTTTGTTAACATCAGTAGCTGGGTTAACACAACTACTTTTCTAAAAGTAGGGGTTTTAAAAAGTATTTAGTTCTCTTGATACAATTTCCTTTGTTATTTTTTTTTTCCAATTTTCATTTTTTGTGTATTTTTCCTTAGGATGAATGTGACAACACATCAAGTGCTTTGACTTCAGATTTGGTGTAGGCAGGCTGAACAAGAATAGTTCCACTAAGCTCTCCTAAAAAGCTCTAAAATGGCTTGCCCAATTAGGAGGCACACAAAGAAGAGGGGACTTTTAGATCCAAAGCAAAAATTTGTCTTTTAGTGTTAACCATGTACTGGTTTATCATTTAAATAGAGTAAGATCATTGATACCCAATATATTAATAATTAAAAACAGTACATTGTAGCATGTTGCTCCATCTTGAATCATTTAGAAAGAAAAAGACATAAAAATACTCTATTTTTGTAGGTAATAGGTAACTATGCTTCATAAAATAATTAAAATATTAACACATAATCCCAACCTTATTCTTTGTCCCCCCCCCCCCATTGGAGCTTGATGACCTTTTAATTAAATGGATACTTGTCTAGTCAAGATAGGATAAATCCTAGTCACTGAAATCAATTTTGTAAATCAGAGGCAGCTAGCAAACTCAAAGCTTCAAGTGACATTGATCTCTGCTCACCCTTTTGTCTATTTGACCATGAAATTGGAAGTGGTTGACTTTTCCAGCTATGAACATTGACATACAAACACTTTTTTTTTTTTTTAAGAACTAAGGATTCATTTAAATCTTGTATTTCTAGTTCAAGTCAAAGAACTGTTTCCCTTGTGGTATTAGGAGTAGGCATAAAGAAACACTTGAATAGAGTTAAAAATAACTCAGGAAAGCTTAGTTTTCGAACTTGATTCATCCAAATTTTCACTGATGATAAAAGTTATCTTCGGAAAGAAAATATACAGATAGTCAAATCTTGACTTATTTTTGTGATACAGTGTACCTTTGTAGTCCAAGTAAGCCATTTCCATAAAGTTAATGATAGTCCTATATATGTACACTTTGAATAAAATAACACTGTTTTCCAAAGTAAAGAGATTTTTGCTGAACAACAGCAAAATAATTACAAATAATTTTTAATAACTTGAATTTGTGGTGAATTCACTAGTTCCCTATTTCTGGAGATGTTTGCTACTAGCTACTTCTTGCCTTAATTCAATTAGGGAAAATGGAGATTTGTAGGTGATACAGAACTCTCCTCTCTGGAGAATTTGAAAAGAAGAAGATTGGGGCTCAGAGATGGTAGTCATGAAAGGAAGTGTAGGTTAGGCACAGGAATAAAAAGGGAAAGTTACTGCAAGTTATATGCACAACAATCAGATTCCAGCCACCCCATCTCTGCACTATGAAAGAAGACACTTAGACTTCTATCTACTGAGCGAGATACTGGAAATTTTCATCTAAAGAAAATAAAAACCCAGAGAAAAAACAACTCCTTGTGTTGACAATTTTTTTTTTTTTTTAAAGATTTTGTTTATTTGACAGAGAGAGACACAGCAAAAGAGGAAACACAAGGGGAGTGGGAGAGGGAGAAGCAGGCTTCCCGCTGAGCAGGGAGCCTGATGCTCAGCTCGATCCCAGGACCCTGGGATCATGACCTGAGCTGAGGGCAGATGCTTAACAACTGAGCCACCCAGGCGCCCCTGAAGGCAGATGCTTAACTGGCTGAGCCATGCAGGTCACCCGTGGGCTTTTATTTTTAATTGTACTCTTAAATTATGAAATTTATCTGGCATTGTATAATTTTGAAATAGTTGTGTATGATATATGACCTATATAGAGAATACATAAGAGATTTTTATTTTAATTTAATAGAACCCTGGGTGTTTGCTAGTAAAGGTGTTAATAAGTCTTTAGTCTGTAACTGGAACTGACTTTATAGTTGTAGGTCATGGTATCTTTCAGATGGTGTTACAGCAGCCATTTCCAATAAAATACAATACCCCAAAATCAAATCTCAAACTCTTAGAGTTTATGGTAAAGCAAATTCTCTTGAGTTTCAGTAATGGTGATAATGTTAGACTATTGTGTGACATACTTAAAGAACATTATATGATAAGGTGTTAGGTAGAGGACATTTGCAAAAATAGTGGTACCTAAGTTAGTTTTAGCATTCATGATGTTAGGTGAACTGCATAAATGACACATTTTTTTTCTTATCCTTTTCATTGTTCTTTTTAATCTGATTTTCGTACAGATTTGTGTCTCATTGTATTCTAAATATAATGTAATTCAAAAGATGTCTAGTGGTTGATAACCAGGCATACATTAAAATATTGGAAGCATTAAGCAGTGTGAATGTACATATTCATAATAGCTGTCTAACTAATGTTTTTTTCCCTTCAGTAGACTAAGGCATACTGTATATTTTCCATTCAACTGAAATGTTATAAATCACTTTTTAATATCTTTTTATCTGAACAAGAAAAAAATCATTTGTATTACAGACATGTAAATTTAACTTAAAACTACGAAACCTAGTTTGAGGCTTGATACTGTGGCCATAAATCATATACAATAACATTGTAAATGAGATAACTGTAACATTATATTCTCTGGGCAAGGTTAATAGATTCAGTTCAAGTCTAGCAAGAAATTGTAGCTGACATTTTCCCATTTCTTTCAGAAAAGCCTTCATAAATCCTCAACTTCTAAATTGGACTGGATTAGGTCCCAGTGGAGAAAATCCTAGATTTAGTGTTTTTAATTTCCTAAGTTACTGAGTAGGAACCAACTTTATAACTGTAGTCAAATATGGCTTGGGGACTCTAACCATCAGGTTATTTTTGTTATTTTCATCCATTTCCAGTAATAAAACTAATTGCATTAATAATAACAAAGGAAAAATAGTGGTAAAGATATTAGTCTAAATTTTTTAAAAAGCCAGTCAATTTGATTAACCTGGGTTAACAGTGGAAGGAAATATAAATAAGTGTTTTATGCAAGTCTTCTCTGGGTGACTAAACAAAACACAGCAGGTCTACTGCTTTCATTTTCAACTCACAGCTCTTTACCTTCGTAACAGAATATTGACTTTCTACGATGCCCTGTTTCTTGATGCTGTCAAACTCTCCTTTGAGAACTGACACAATGGATGACCTTAATCTCTTTCTACTGTGGTAAAAGGAGCGTCACACCATGATGCCTGGAGTCCCAGACAGCTCAGTTGCCTTATGTAGCATGTGCACGGAGAGTTTTTCCAAATTCCATCTTGCCATTGGGCCTTGGTTACAAGACCTTCAAGACACTGTTTCCTGATATAGGTAGAAATTGGATGATCTGCAAAGCGAGGAGATGGTTGTATAGGAGAACTCCCCACAGTGTGGTGGTTCTTCTGTTCATTTGTCAGGACCCTAATCTCCTTTTTTATCCCCAGATGCCAAGGTGTTATAAATGGTCTCTTTCCTGCTGAAAGTTTCTGTGGATTAGATTTTACCCCACACATCTTTGTTGGATTATTCTTTTTGGAATTCCATATTATCATTTCATTTTGCTTCTAAGTCCTGTCACGCCTCTTTGTCCTTCAAGGACAGCAGCATGCTTTTCTGATTGTCCTTCTGAGCCTTCTCACAAATTTATTTACCCAAATTTTTATCCTCTTTCTGTTCTCTACTTACAGAATCATCTCCTGTCTTTTTCCCTGTTCTCCATAACTTGGATACTCATCAAATCTGAGTGCAACCACTCACTATGCTGTGAGGAGTGCATATGATTAATACATGGCTTAAAAGCCAGTTGAAAAGTCACCTTATCCCTGAGACTTGCAGTGGCGAATTCCTTTCTGCATTGACTTTCTGTTATTTTGAATTTCCTGTAGACTTACAGCAATACTACATATCTCATTTAAGTTCTTTTGAGTAATATTCTGGTGATTCCTTGAGGGTTATTCATATTTCCTCAACTGGACTTACACTTCATGTCAAGAATAATACCTTTTTACCCCTTTCACATTCCCTGAAGATGCCACAAAGTTTTAGGTGTAGAGTAACTGATAGTTGAACTTATTTTTTTGAGCAGATCATAAGCCTTCTTCTTAAAGGCTTGGCTGTTCTGAACGTATTTCTACTAGAATATCTTTTACCCTTGAGCTACAACCATGTTGTGTGTGAATATAATAAATCTTTCATTTGATATATAACTAAATTATTGTTAAACTGCTTGAAACACTATTCTGTTATTCTTCTGGGATGATTTGGGAATCAGAATGGTGCTATATTTGAACATCTTTGCCTCTTTTAGAAGCACTAATCATCTCTCTGAGATTCACCTCCAGTTCTGTGCTTAAGGAAATGTGCATTCTCTCAGTATCTTGTGCTCTTTATAATACTATATGTTCTCTTGTATTTGGAAACCCAGATACTGCCTGCTTTAAATTTGCAGCGCCTAAAAGGTAGATTATTTAGTCATAATTTTTTCCATTTTAGCAATGCAAATAACACATATAATAGGTGTGGGTATTTAATGTTTAAATCTCTGATGCAGGGATTCCTATATTGTAATTAGATGCAACATGATGCCCCGAGGCTCTTGGTACTTACTCTCTTAAAAAGATTGGCTAGGAATGAAAGATGATATTAACATTTGCCTTATGGAATAAAATGTAGTCATCCATCTTCCAAATATTAGGTTCATAAACTCTGATAATACAAATTATTCCTCATAAGAATAAGTGTTTCTAGGCTTATAATTTCTAAATCTTTATCATAGAATAATTTGTCAAACATTAAAAACATCACTTATGATTGGCATAAATATCTATTAGGCTCTGTTTTTAAATACCATTATTTGTTAAAATTAATTCAGTGAAAGGGTAAGCTTCCTATAAGTTTTTTTGTAATTGTCTATATGGTATCAAGTAACTGGCCAATAATTTTGCAAGCTTCAATTAGCAACTTCCATTTTGGTTTCATATAAGTAATTAAAAGATTAGTCTATTTAATTATTCATTTTCAGCAGTTTGTTGTCATTAATATGAATTTAATCCCTTTATTCCTAGCTATTCATCTTTGATTCTGTGGACAGATTTGCTTCTCTGGACACTGTGGGGTACAAAGAACACACGATGCTATCTGCATGTTGAAAATACAGAGCACACACATACGTGAAAGGCTAAATAACAAGAGAAGAGATTAGGAGGTACTTCTGTGAGATAGCATGACTAAATGAGCTATATGAGTAAATGAGCAATATGAGTAAATATTCATGAATTGAAAAGAGATTACTATCAGGTAAGAGTTGTCAGGAAAAAGAAATTTCAGACAAGAGCTCTGCTATAAAGTATACCCTTGAAATTCATTGTTTTAACATTTTCAGTTTCTACTCAGTTCAGACAAGTCCCCAAAGACCCCTTTATGTGGATTTGTACTTTTGCTGAGGAAAGATTCTGTTGTGTAGTTTATAAAGTTGATGTAGGGAGGGAGAGTGGCTGACATGCCCCTAACATCCATCTTCATTTCATTTTAGCTTTCTCATTCTCTGTGGTGGCATTTGTCAATTTGGAAATCAAGAGGACCTTGAATGAGTTATTCTTCTCGAATATTAAATCTTCTCTATTGTGTGCCCAGTGATTGAGTCTGTTTTACATATTCTTATAACCAGTGGCCTGAAGTGATTGGTACATTGCAGGTTCTCAGGATTACTTTGAATGCGTCTGTGGATGATGAACAGATGCATGTGGCTTCAGTGTGGCAGGAGAAATGGTTCATGGAGGAGTGCAGAGGAAGATAAAGTTGAAAATTCAGTGGGGTCACAATGGAGAGGCCCTCGAATTCTGAAAACAACTTTTTTCTTCCTCCATATTGTAGGTATATTTTAACTGCAGCATCCATAATAAAAATTGCCAAAAGGAAAGAATCTACATTATTTTGTAACCAATTATTTGTGGGAGTTTGTAAGAATAGAAAATTAATATTATATTTCATTATCTTGAAAGGCACAGACTCTATACATGAAGATATAGAAACCAAAAAAGACATTGTGGGAATGATATGGAATGGACATGTTGGAAGATATTTTTCTAACTTTATTAGCCAAAATAAATAAAAGTAATATTTAGGCATTTTTGGAAAATCAAATAATACAGAAGAGCTTATGTTGACAAACTATCAGTGTTCGTTTCTTCCCTCTTCTTCACTCCCACTCCTGAAGCTGCTGTTAACTGTTTTGGCTTTTAGTTCTTTTTATATTACTTCCATAACTTTATATGGGTTCATAGATTTATTGACTGGTTTATCAATGATAATGTCTATTGACTGCATGCTGTTACAAAAATGTGTATTTTACTTATGTGATTACTCTCCCAATTAATTACATGCATATTATTAATTTAACTTTTTATTTACTTCTATTATAAATTTGTCTAGAATTCTGTTTCTTGATTTCTTACTACTAACATCTTTACTTTTCTCTTTACTTTTTTCTATCACTTTATTCCTTCTAACATTATCAAGATTGGAAACATATTCTGTTCTTTAACCAAATTTGGATCTTTCTCCTGTTGAATATCATGTACAATCTGAAGTTTGAAAACCTATTTGTAGAGTTTAAATTACCACCATGCAAACATTCACCATGGATGAAGTTGCTATTGGGCTAGTACTGTATTGCCATGCCTATAATTCCAGTGTCCCATAGACCAATAGGCCCATGGAAATATGGGTTGTATTTTCTTATACCCAAGTACTCAAACTCGTGTTACATTTTATTTTATTTTTCTTGTTTAAATACTTTCTTGAACAGATTTTAGATTTTATAGACGTTTTGTGCTTTCCCTTACTCAAATGGAGACATTACATTTGTTTTCATCATCATATACCTAATACTGTAGCTTCTAGCATATTTTCTGTTTCTGTATATTTTTTAGAGTCTATTCCATTCTTCAGAATGGAAATCTTCTCAGAGCTCTCTGGTTTCCTCTTACAATTTAAACTGATTGCTTTACAGACCTGCTTTAGAAGTCTTATCTTGGATACTCTTAGCTCCTTGGCTCTCTATCTTGGTATTTGCAATTTTGAGATTCACCAAATTCTGGATGAGATCCATTTTTCATGTTACGGTTTACGTTCTTTTACTTTTTACTTAGTTGTACCTCTATATATTTTTTAAGTCTTTATGTTTAAAGTAGGTTTCTTATAGGCATATAGCTGTCTCTGGCTTTTTTTAAAGATTTTTATTTATTTATTTGACAGAGAGAGAGATCACAAGTAGGCAGAGACAGGCAGAGAGAGACGGGGAAGCAGGCTTCCCCCTGAGCAGAGAGCCTGATGCAGGGCTCGATCCCAGGATCCTGAGATCATGACCTGGGCCCAAGGCAGATGCTTAACTGTCTGAGCCACCCAGGCGCCCTTGTCTCTGGCTTTTTAATGCAACCTTATGATCTCTGCTTTTTAATTGCGGGGTTTAGACCATTTATACTTAATATGATTATTGATATAGTTGCATGTAAATCTTCCATCTTGCTGTTTGTTTTTTAGTTGGTCCATCTGTTCTTTGCACATTTTATCTCCTTATTTTACTCTCTTTTGAGCTAATTAGGTATTTTTTATGACCCATTTTATCTATTTTATTGGCTTATTAGCTATGTTTTTGTGTGTGATGGTTTTAAGGTTTATATAATGCATCTCTAATCACAGTGTAGCTTCAAGGAATACTATACTATTATACCATTTCACAAATAGTATAGAAAGCTAACAATATTGAGTTTCCATTTCACTTCTGCCATATATGCTACTGTTGTCATGCACTTTACTTCTACACATATTGTTAACTCAAGTATACGGTATACTGCTAATATTTTTGCTTTAAATAATAAATTATTTTAAAGAGTTTTACACCCGTGAGAAAAGGTGTTTTGTAATTACCCACATAGTTACAAAGGTGTTCTTCATCCTTTTGTGTAGGTCCCGATTTCTGTCATTTTCCTTATGCCCGAAGGAGTTCAATTAACATTCCTTGTAGTGCAAATATACTGTTAATGAATTCTTTAATTTTTGGAAAGCCTGAAATAATCTTTAACTTGCCTTGAGCTTGAAAAAAATGCATTTGTATATAGAATTCCAAGTTGATAATAATTTCCTGTAAATAAGTTAGGAAAATGCATTGTTTCTAAGACATGTGATACAATTCTTTGTTTTTCTGTATGTAGTGTGTCTTTCCTCTCTACTCCCACCTTTGTAACTCTTTTTAAGTTTTTCTTTTTATAGCTAATTTAAGCAATTTGATTATATTTTGCTTTGGTTTTTTTTTTTTTTTTAAATACATTATTGTGCTTGATGTTTGTTCAGCCTCTAGAATCTGTGGGTTTATTATTCATTGAATTTGGAAAAATTTCAGCTTTTTTTCTTGAGTCACACATACATCAGTATCCATAATATTATTTCAAAGCTCAGTTTTTGGTGTTTATTTTTTTCATTCTTCTTTCTCTGTATTTTATTTTGGATGTATTCTATTTTATATCTTAAAGATCACTAATCTTATCTTCTGCAATACTGATTTGCTGCTAATCCTATCCCATGCATATGTCAGGGTTTTTTTTTAATGAGTTGTCTTAGTATACTCATGCTTTTCTCTCTCTTTTCAAACATAGGAAATATATTTGTAATATTTGTTTATAATCTTGCTGTTCCTGATTCTGTTATCTCTGTCATTTCTGATTTCTGAGTCTGTTTCTATTCATTGATTTTTTTCTTTATTACAGGTGACATCTTTGTGCTTCTTTACATGCCTGGTAACATTTTATTTGATACAAGCATTGTTAGTTTTATGAAGTTGATGCTGAGTATTTTTTGTACTTCTTTGTATATTTTTGTGTTTTTATCAGCGATGCAGTTTAGTTACTTGGAAACATTTTGGTTCTTTAAAATATTACCTTTATTCTTGATCAGGTGGAACTAGAACAACATTTATTTTGGGGAATATTTGGGTCCACTATTGAGGAAATACACTCTGAGTACTCAAACCTATATACTAAGGTTTCTCAACTCTGGTTGCTGGAAATGAGCAATTTCCTAAAGTTGTTCTGCTTCTTCTATAAAAATAGTGTATTTATGATATTATATTGTCCTAATTATATTTATTTCCCTCTAGAACGAAGCTCTGTGTACACAGAGACTTAGTGTCTGTATTCATTGCTATTTTCTCATGCCTATAACAATATCTAGTTGATAGTAGGCACTCAAATAAGTATTTGTTTAATTATTTATTGAATGTCCTGGACTAACTGTCGATATATTAAATTTGTGCTTCACAAATATAAGTGTGTTAGAAGTTGCTCTGGAAGATAAAAAGGTTTCATCTGGTAGATATTATGGAAAGAAATACAGTGACAGAATTTAACAAGGGGAACCCACTTGCAATTGGGTATAAAGGTGGGTCTCTCTAAGAGCGTCAACTGAATGCTAAAGGAAGAGATAGGAACCCATGTAACTGTTATAAACTAGACTGTACATGTACAATTGTGTATCTTCAAATAATGCAGTACAAATGGTCAGTTCAATGACATATTATTCAACTTGCTATTAAACAGTTAATGCGTAAATTAGCGATTTTAGTTTATATAGTTGTACTATCCTGTAAGTATAATCTTTGTGTTCATTTTTAGTGTATTGCTCTTGTTCTGTGGCTTTTGCAGCACACTGGCTTACCTTGAGAAAACGGCATGATAATGCCCTCTTCTTTGAAATAAGGGATTCGGAAAGAACTGGTCTTTTTCTCCCTAGGATGTTATTGTCATCTCTGTAGTGTTTGAGCGTCACTAAAATTTTTATTGTATGAGGCTTGCATGGTATTATGAAGACAAAGTACCTGGATTTGAATCGCAGCTTTGCCCTTAATAGCAGAAAAATTGGTCAAATAACTCAATGTCACATTTTCTCTGAGAATAGTAGCAGTATCAGAATCTCACCATTGTTGCAAGAATTAAGTGAGATGTTATGAAATTGAAAACTTCTTTACTTTTTGTTCCTCTTTCCTACAAATTTATTCTTAATCTCTTACATCTTATTTCCTTTCTTTGTAAAATAATTGTTCTTCTATTGTTTAAGGTTAATTTCTCTACTTATGCTTAAGTATTTCTTCAGAAACATTTTAGCACTGACTCTTCTCCAATTTTCAAATGATATTAATTTCACTTTTCGCAAAGCCTTTTCTTTTTTCAAAAGGTTTTATTTATTTATGTGAGAGAGGAGAGAGAGAGAGAGACTGAGAGAGCAAGCAGGTACCAGTGGGGGGAGGGGGGAGGGATAGAGGGAGTAGGAGAAGCAGACTCCCTGCTGAGCAGAGAGCTCAATGTGGGACTCAGTCCCAGGACCCTGAGATCATGACCTGAGCCCATGTCAGCGTTTAACCAACTGGTCACCCAGGTGCCCCTAAAAGCTTTTTCTTCTTATCAGCACATAAACATAATCAAATTCCTCTTAAATCCATATCGCACTACAGTTTATATCCTTTTTTCTTTGCTTCATAGCCCAGCTTCATAAAGCAGATGAAGAATTTACTTCACACTCTTAAAAATAGTGTTATTATTTATTGTCTCCTGAATCCCACTAAAATGGCTCATGTCCTCGTGTGGTTCATAATTTTTAGAGGATACTGTTCTTCAGTGAAGTATGTTTTCATTGTAAGTGCACTGAGTTATGGAAGCATCTTTAGAGGGTAGATTGACCTTCTCTCCTGGGAACCTATGAGCTTCTGAGAAGCAAGACCTATTTTGGGTTTCAGGAATTATCTGATAGTTTGTGCAGTTCTCACTTGCATATACTGCAGATTTGGTATTACAATTATTTATGTCACTTTTAAGAAATTCACTGTCCAGTGAAGTTTTACTTTTGGACAGTGAATTTCCATCCAGTGATGGGTGGTAATGGAATTATGCAGAAGTTTCTGTTCATAATAAATAACCACATTATAGATGGGCCTAATGCTTTGTCTCACATTCTCCAGTAGGCATTAAAGCAGCAGCCTTTATTTTACATCTTGGTTTCCACTATCCCTTTAAACTACTTACTTGCATTTAGAATGGGAGCATTCTTCTCTCTGCCTTTGAGTTGCCCCTTCAGATTTTTTTTTTTTTTGAAAGTTTGGCCATACATTTAAATTTGTTGTTGCAAGAGCAGAAACATTATTATTCCCTCTCCCATTCTAAGTTCTTAGCTGAGACCGCCTATGATAAAACACAGATTAACAAGAGAAAAACAAATAGCATATATACTCGATGTATACATAGGAGAAACCAAGGGGAAAATGAGTAACTCTAAGAAATGGCTTTAGAATTCAGGCTTACATAGCATCTTAATAGGGAGAGGGGAGAGAAGATGTGGGCCTCTCAGGGGAGAGTAAATGACTTTTAGGAAAGGTGAATGGGCCTTTAGAGAATAGATGGGATATAGGATAGTTTGTAACAAAGTGTGTTGGAGTGGTGTTGACTTCTAGTCTTCCTTCTTGTGATTAAGAATCAATTTTTCTTGTTTGATGAAACCTCTGGGGAAGAACTTATGACAACTGAGTACCTTCTGGAGGATCTGTCTTTAGGCAGACAAGGGGAGTTCAAAGAAAGCTTTTCCCTGCCTTTACTGTTTTTCAAGTATGTACAGCTGACAATAATCAGTACGCCATAGTGGCTTATTTTGGGGTGCCATATTCTGCTACTTTTCCATATTCAGTTATTTTACTCTGTATTGTTATTTCAAACAGGAAGGAGAAATTCCTATGCTCTGTGTGACCTACTGATTCTCAATTCCCTATGTTCAGGATAGTAGTAGTCAGAATTCTTCCAAGGATTCTGTTTTTATTAGTCACCAGATATATCTAAAGACAAAACACAGACTTTATTTTCCCAGAGTTGGTAGCTAACTCATTTTTGGCTTCTGGGATATTAGCCCTTCCTGATTTTCTACACTTAGAATGTTGTGACTGGATCCTCTTCGTAAGACTACCAATAAATTTTTCAAAGTATCGTTGACTCTCCTATATGCTGTCTATGGATAAGTCCATAGGCATAGGTTTAGGCAGTATCTGATGAATAAAAATTACCACAGATCCTTCTCCTAAGATTTAGAATGGATCTATCTGACATCGAGATATCTACAAGTTATCTCCACTTAAACATGTTAATAACCTTGTTGTGTGGGCTCAACCTGAAAACCCCTGCTGTTCACTCCTTCCCCAATTTAACTACACACGATTCTTGATTTTCGATTTCAGTAAATGGCACTGTTACTCTAGCCACTTCTCTGGAAATCATTCTCCTCACTTCCCTCTTTCTGCCTGCACATTCAAGAAATTAAATGTGTCATGTCAGTTTTTCCCTGTAAAGCTAGGTAATTCATCTGTCTCTCTGTATCCATTCACGCTAAAAATTTTAACAAGCCATCTTCCTTCTCACCTTGGCTTATGGTAAGATTTTTATTACCTCTCTTTAGACTAGTTTGCCACTGTACAATAAAGTAAACTATTCTTTTTAGAAGATACCTTTGGCTTCAAAGGTTTTATGTCTGCTCTGTCACTACCTGGGATGGCTTTTGTGTTCCTTTTTCTTCACCTGAAGAGCTGCCATTTACCATTCGGTGCTTCTATTACTAGTTATCCAGGAGGCCTCCTCAGACACTCCAAGGCTGACTTTTCCTCCTTGCGCTTGTTCCCATCACAACACCTATGCCATGTTTTACCTGCAGATAGCCTCACCAGCCAGAAAGCTTTGTACAGGGTCTTGCACATAGTAGACACTATTTTTTGTTATATTTTTAAATATAACAAATTTGTAAATATTTGTTATATTTTTAAAGAAGGATAATACTCTCAGTTTCTATGTTATTGCACCCAAAGCCAGTGAAATATTATTTTGGCAAAATATATCTCCAGTCCTAATATTGTCAAAAAGGAAGTAGATTCTATTCTAATGTTTATTGTAGTTTAGCATAGATATTTTAGAATTAGTAAGAGAAGATACATTAAATATTTTATTCTACATTAGCTATACTTTCTTTTCAAGGATCTGACCCGTTAGTTGACTATATGGGAAAAAAATCTGCTGAATGGTCTTTGATCTATATATTTAAAATTTTCACCAAAATAGTCATTTTTCTGAGCTTTGAGGCTTTTCCAAAGAATAATAAAGTTAAATACTTTACTATGTAATGCTACTACATAATTGAAGGAATTGTTGTGGATCTGACTATGAAAGTGACTGACCTAATAGAAGCTTATATGAGACTTTATTTTCATGAACACTATAATTTATTTCAGAGAGTAGTGCTTCATCACAGGGAAATATTAAAAATGATCTTCAGAGATATTTCAGATGGAAAGATTAATTATTTATATATATTACTGTAGCAACCATGTATCAAACTATGGGGTGTACAGTTCTTTTCTTTAGAATATTTACATCCCGATTCAGTGTACTGATCAAGTGTTTGATGGCAACTTCTTATAAAGAACCCCAGAACAAAAGTATAGAGAAAATATTTTGGGTAAACTGTTAAAATATTTTCTTAAAAATTTTTTCTGTATGGTATTGTAATGGGTGTACTGGCTGTATTAATACTGAGTGAAAATGGCTTTGAGACCAGAAATATTACTTGAAACAAGGAAAGCCATTTCATAATGACAGGAGTATCAGCATATCAGGAAGATATAACAATTACGGATGTGTACAACACCTAGCACCAGAGTCCCATGATACGTGAAGCAAAAAGTGAAGGAATTGAAAGGAGAAATAGGCTGTTTAATAATAATAGTTTGGTACCCATTCTTGGTAATGGAAAGAACAACTAGCAGAAAATCAGCAAGGATACTGAAGTCTTGAAAAATACTTGACCTATTTGACATCTATGGAATGATCTATCCTAACCACAGCAGAATACATATCTTCTCAAGTGTACATGAACTATTTCTCTGGACCATATGGTATGCCATAAAAAGGCCTTAAAATTTTGAAAAGATGGGAAAAAAATCATCACCCAAGACATAACAATAAAAAACAAAAACAGAGCAGCCAAACAAAATTTCCCTTTTCAAAACGAGTTTATAAACCAAAATTCCAAA
The DNA here is from genome assembly GCA_028534135.1 of Potos flavus. NCBI lineage: Eukaryota > Metazoa > Chordata > Mammalia > Carnivora > Procyonidae > Potos > Potos flavus. The sequence continues at coordinate 14,017,076 of CM052895.1, read as the reverse complement.
ATCCATTAAATCATGTAATACTAAGGAAGAAAGAAGAAATAACAATTAGGACTTAAGTTCAATCCAGATAAAGTTACTGATAAAGAGAGAGCAAGATTTAAAATATTTTTATTTAGAATAGTCAAAGATAAAAAATGAAGTACTAGCACTACTAAAAACCATAAAAACATAAGGCAGACATTCTGGTACAGGTGGAAGTAAGATGTAATTGCTGCAAAGTGTTAAGGAAAAATTATAATAATTGAAGGCAAACATAAGATATTGTCAAAGGGAATTGACCAATAGTAATGAGTAACTCACTTAAAACAGCTGTGCTTCCCTTTTCCATTCATTCTTCTGGGATGATTGAGAATGTCCAGAAACACTGCAAGACATGTTCTGTTACTTGTTCATTTATGCATTCCATCATTCAGCATATATTCATAAGGACTACTGTGGCAGGCATTTTTTGAGATGCTCCTGTGGAGTTTCTTTCTAGTAGGAAGAGAGACACATTAGTTAAAAAAATTCCATTGTATAATAAGTGATATTAAAGAAAGAGCACTTGTGCCCCAAATTGAGTATAACTTCTGACTACAGATTTCTTTCAGAAGCTTACTTGGGTCAACAAGTCAGGATGTGTCTAAGGTTATTTAGCGGGAAAGTTCTGAATAGCCCCTGACAGTAAGTGCAGACCAAGGCCTGTGCTGGCCAGGGGAATGCATCCTTAGGGTACTTAAAATGTCATTGCACCAGTAAATATTTCTACTTTTGAAAGTAGTAACTAGAGTTACAGATATCAAAACCAGTATAAGACATATAAAAATATAGGATCTAACATTTGTTTCATACTCTATCAATAAGACTTCCTTAATACCCAGTGCAGATGGAGAATAAATTGAAGAGATAAGAAAACCCAAAGAAGAAGCATGGCCACAGAACAGAATATTTGATTAAGATGTTTTCCTTTTATTTTCCTCATTATTTAAACTGGTAATCTAAGGTCATAGATTTTAATATCCAAGTTTATTGTACTATATTACACATGAGTAGCTGTTTTCTTATTTTGTACCGTCCCTAATTCATAAGCCACACATTCCAAATAAGCAGAGTGACCATTATTGCCCTTGTATGCCATTAAGTTTATTTTAGAAAAAACAATAACGACCCATCTTTTCTATTTTGGTATTTAAAAAAGATTTTTTTTTAAGTAGGTGCCATGTCCAGCATGGGTCTCAAACTCATAACCTTGAGATGGAGAAATGCACACTCTACCCACTGAGTCAGCTAGATGCCCCTCCAACCTTAGCATTTCCAATCAAACTGCACAAAGTGTTGATCTTTGAGAGGTCATTAAAAATAGCATGCATCCCAGTTTCCTAGCCAAAGTCAATTTGTGTGAATTAAATGTAAAACTTCCCAAGATTTGGGCCCAAGTCCAACCCAAAGTAAATATTATTGTCCAACTTAATCCTGGAAGTAGTGAATTGTTACACATTTACTATAGAACAGGTTAACTACATCAATAGATATTGTAATAATAGACAAAAATAGACATTTTAGAAGAATGAACTCATTTGAGGAAAAACCACCTCAAATGAACTCATTTGCGGAAAAACCACCACATCTGCTAAAAGGGTGAGCCTTTCATACTTTTCATACTGTCCCCAAGGGACAAATCGGGAGCATATTTTTTCCTTTGAGAGATATTCAGTGGCTGCAGGAGGAGTCAGTGGAAACACCTAAACGCAGTAACTAATGCATAACCCAGAGCACAGCCGCATTGATTCAGTGATCTTTATTGGTCCCCCAGGGAAACTCTGACATTGTTGAAAATCATTGCAAGGAAATAATTCCCCAGAAAGGCCATCATTCAGATAGCTTCTACATCTTACAGATCTGATAAATATAGGAATAGGACACCATAACTTGATGTTCCAAGTTGGAGACTAAAGGAATGACACTAGTTTTTGTCCTATGTGGAACGACTGCATTTCAGTCTCAGGCCAGCAGACAGGGAGGGAGATGAAGAACCAGACACAGAAGACTATTCACATGGTATTATCTGAAGAAATCAAATGCAGCTAATCACATATCATATAATGAGAAAACAAAGAATTACAGTTAAAACAAAGAATTATAGTTAAGTTCTTTGTATGGCTCTATTATTGTGTGACTTCTGAGAAGTTACTTAACATCCAAACTCCAGTTTACCAAGCAGAGTAAATTGGAGGTGATAGCACCTTCCCTTTTGACTTGACTATATTGCTAGGAAGATAAAGCAATGGGGATAAAACCCATGATAAAGGTAAAACTTGCACAGAAATGTAATCTCACTCCCCAAACAGGTGGGCTCAAGAAAGTTTTGTAGAAATCAGTAAAGAATCCTTCTCAAGTTAATATTTGATCTACAGATGGGTGATTTTTCCAAGTCTCTTTCCTCTAATGTGATTAGCATTCAGTACAGGATTTAAAAAGAACTATGTCTCAAGTAAGAAGTAAACTAACCATTCTCAGGAAGAAGAACAGCTATGAGTACACACAGACTTTGAGGATGACCCCTCTAGTGTAAGAAATTAAACATATAGAGGTTCCATTCCAAGAACCTTGCAAGTGGGGGCCTGCACACCCGAAAGTCCTTGGCTGTGCTGTCTCCAGATTCCATCTCCAGGTGCCCCCACCACTAACCTCTGTGTCCTAGCTATGCCTGTTCTTTATATAGAAAAGAATCATGCATCAGCTCTTGCCAGTGATGATGGAATATTTTTGTTTTAATAAAATAGGGTCTCCTGGGCCAAGCATTTGGCCGAGTGTCTCCATTTTTAAATCTGTCACTTTCCCCTCCCCTCCCAATTCCATCTTCTATCATCTGCTGATGAGTTTTTATACGAATGATTCGTTCATGGAAGGTACACTTGATGAGCTAGATACCTAAGCCTTCTTTGAAAATGACAAGTTTTTAGCCTAGGAAAATCTTTTGCCAGGAAACTCTAGTGTATGTAGTTTTCTTGCTAGGTAATACTTCACGAGTAGATTAGAAATCAAGGGTGTTCATTTCAGAGACTAAGAATTATGGAATCACTGTACTGTACACCTGAAACGAATGGTAACTATACTGGAATTTGAAATAAAAAGACTACTCTATAAAAAGCATCATTGATATCCTCTGAGAAAGGTTCACTTATTCTTTAGAGAAACTGCTTCCAATTCAATGAGGAAGAATATGTAAGTTTAATTGTAATAAAATAAGACAACATATTTTCTTAAGTCTTAGCCATAGTATTTTTATTTTCTTAATTTAAAAAAAGTTGCACTGGCCTATATTTTTGTCTTGAGATCAAGACATTGCCCTCAAGATTTTGAGATCAAGACATTGCCCTGCTCAGAACCCTTCTACATTCCCAGTGGCCTGCACAATAAAGTTGAAACTGTCATATATTCGAGGTACCTCTTGATTTAGTCTAAACTGTTTTGCTAGTCTTAAGCTTCTTATTCACCTTCCCACCTCTCCCTTCCACAGCACACTGCACCAAGTTACTCCTAATTTCATTAAAATACTCCTACCTCAGAATATCCACATGCAGATTTGCTTACATGGTTTTATCTAATATGTTCTCCATTCTTGCTGCTTATTACAATCCTCCCCTTGCTCAAAACTCAGCTGGAGGTCATCTTTTGCATAAAACGTATCCCGGCTTGTCTTATTGAAATTTAATCTTAGTTTCCTCGCTACTCTAGGTTTTTCTGTATTTCTTCTATGGCACTTCTTTGTTTTTAGATTATATATATATATATATATATATATATATATATATATATATGATGGTCCAGCTCAGTAGGTTGTGTGATTCTTAGAGCAAGAGATTCTGATTTGTTCATCTTTGTTTCACTGATACAGCCTAAAAGATCCTTACATATTTATATAAAGAAATTGCCAAAAGGAGACCTTATTTAAAAAATAATGAGTTCGAGAGAGAGATTTACAAGACTGATCATTCTGGGATTATCTGCTGACCCACAGAACCTTTTGCTCTGTCTTGTCCATTCACACTCCCCCTGTCTGGTTAACAAATAGTAGTAAAGCAGACAACCCTGTGAAGGACAGTTAGCCAGTAGAGTAAATGTAGCCATTAACTCTCGCAGTAACGTCATTCCTAGTTAGGATCATAAACGCATCTGTCCCATGTAGTTAATGGCTGAATAAAGTACTTTGAAATCCAAGCTACCTTAAGAAGGCCTCATTTTTTCGTTTAGATACTGGGGGGGGGGGGAGGCGGGGAACACCCTTTCATTTATGGGAAAATGTTAACAGATGACAAATAAAATGCAGTGTTCATTTTGTCATGCATGATCTGTCATGTGCAACTATGATCTTATCTTACAGCCTATTAAGACAAGCCGTATAGAAGTACATTTTATCCAACAGCAAGTTCTGTGTGTCTGAAAAATACTGAGGATCAGTGCTCTGGGCTCAACATAGCTGTAGCCAGGAGCTCAAGCCAGCTGAAGGCTGCTTGAAATGTATAGAAGCAAAAGTCCCCAACAGGCCAGAAAAGTTCTGTTTTGTTTTTTTTCCCCCTTCTGGAATCTTTTCAAGTGACATTTTCTTTGCCTAGAAGTGTTCCCTATACTTTTTTTTTTTTATTCATTTTATCCACATTTAACTACATCTTTATATCTGTATATCTCATTTTGAGTATTCTAGCTATGACTCATTGGTTTATGTTAGGTACAACCTATTGTGTGTATAAACACTCTTAAAAAGCAGTTCAGTTAATATTGCCCCTCTTACTGTTTCAGAAGCGTAGTAAGTAAAGCGGGTATATAGTGGACATAATAGACATTCCAGTAACGTACTATTTTCCAAGTATAAAATAATAGCAAAAGATAATAGCCAACATAATCCAAAACTTGGTGAGAAAACACAGAAAAGGGGGGCACCTGGGTGGCTCAGTGGGTTAAAGCCTCTGCCTTCGGCTCGGGTCATGATCTCAGGGTCCTGGGATCGAGCCCCGCATCGGGCTCTCTGCTTGGCGGGGAGCCTGCTTCCCCCTCTCTCTCTGCCTGCCTCTCTGCCTACTTGTGATCTCTCTCTCTCTCTGTCAAATAAATAAATAAAATCTTTAAAAAAAAAAAAAAAGAAAAGAAAACACAGAAAAGGGAGAAAATGTACAGGGTTTGAAATAATTCCTTTGATTAGGATGCAACATGTGATAAATCATGGTCTCTGGGTCCCTAATTATAAACTTTGAACTCCTTTAATGACCAAATTATGATGCACATATGAAGCCTTCACAGTGATTTCTAAATCTCTTGGTCAGAGATCACGAAAGTCAGTTCAAATCCAAGACTCTGTTGCCTAACACCTCAACATGCTCATATATACACCCTCACGTAGCAGTCACAGTGATGTGGCAGTCCCATTCCTTCGCTGGGAAGGGTCTGATTTAACCAAACAAAAAGAAGATAAGGTGCCTAATCTAAAGAAGTCTGTATTTCTGTACAGTTTCCTTGCTTGAGTTTAGCTATGGAAAAAAAGGTGAAGTTTCCTATAATTACCAAGTTGTGCTTCTGGAACTATGTTGGAATCTACTCTTCTCACATCTGTCTGGATAATCTGGAGTCACTGTTTATATTTCTAAAGTACAGGTACACATTTGACTAGTTTCACCAGAGTGTTGTTGAAGTTAACCACTCATTTTATATTCATCCAAATGCTATATCCTGCATGTCCACCTTCAAGTTCATTAACTTTCACACAGATGTATATGTACGTGATATATAACTGATTTGCTTATCTAAGCTAAAGGTTTGATAGTTTGCTAAAGTATGCCCAACTCAAAGAGATATTTATAGGCAGAATCCTGGCCAGCTAAGAACATTCATCCTTAAAAACACCAACTCACTGAGACACAAATGTTCAGAGAATCCATTCCTCAGGGGAAAAATAAGTTACAGCAGTACGTAAGTTGGTAATATATCATCTTAAAAGTACTGTATAACTTGAGCTCGCATAATACTTATCAAAGCTGAATCTCATAGTCCATTGAAGATTGCCCACCTGTGCTCATTAGTGTAAAGAAGAAATGCCTTTAGGAGACAAAGTACCATTCTGATGTTATCCCAAAAAGCGTTTACAACATTTTTTTTATATAAGGACCTAATATATATTTATAAAACTATTTTCTTGTTTTCAAATCACTTTCATGTAGATGATTTGTCAAACATCCACTAAGTGCAGAATAAAGACAAGTTCTTTTTGCTTGCGTGTAAAGAAACACAGTGGAAAGAATGTCTGTCACGTTTCTGGGAGTGATAGAGTTAGGATTTACCCAAAGACTTTTGACCCTGTACTATGGGTTTAATTTTTTCTTGTGGTGATACTTAAATTTGTTTACTTCAATCTATCTCTGTGTAATTCTCCTGATTTTCTCCTTTGGACTATTTGTTAAATAAATGTTTGATATATACCTAGTATGTGTAAGACACAGATTCTTAAATTATGAGCATGTCAGTATGCATAGGCAGGGGCTGCCCAGCTGTTCTCCATGTCTTTCCCTCTGTTTAGCACCCCCATCAGAATGGAGATGGTTACTGCCCAGCCCCTTTGCTCTTTTTGCTAACACTTCCTAATGATAGTCTCCTTATGCATTTTGTTATGATTTCCTCTTTCCGATACTCTTAGATCCATTCATATACAGTATACAGATGGTCCCTAAAACATAGTCTGTGAACTGCTAGTACTCTGTGAAATGTTAATAATTTCATAATTTTTCAGAACAGAATTTTGTGTAGATATCAGCTTGGACAGCTTGCATTACTAAAGTTAAGCAGAATTCTTGATTCAGGACTACTTGGAACATTAAAAAAAAGTTAATGTGCTCTGTCTCAAGTGGCAGGTCATGTGTGTTTTTTCAAAATTATTTCACTTAAAAACTCTTCGAGGAATATTTAAGGATCCAGTTTTCTACAGTGCACATTTTGGGGGAAATCTTCTAATAGTGTCTGAACAATATATTAGTTTGGCAATTCTGTCTTTTCTAGGGAACAACTATAATTTTACAGTATTACATCCTACAAACACTTTATAATTTAAGTGGGTGTTACATGAATTAAAACTCAATCTTAGGGCCCTTCGTAGGTTTCTTTTCTATCTTTTTTAAATACAAAAGATAAATATATTTAGAAGGAAGTTATTTCATGTTAATTGAGGAAACTTACCAGAATTTTATCGATGTAATAATATTTAATGTTGATAAAAAAAAACAGTCTGTTAGAATGGCTTAATGTTTAGGGAATGGATTTTGGAGTCAGGCAGACCTGAGTTTGACTCTCACATCCATAACATAATAGGTATGTGATTTTTATAAGTCTCAGTTTTTTATCTGCAAAATGGGGATAATGGTATCTTCTTCATTGCTTTTTTATAAGGGTTAAAATAAACAATTTATATAAACTGTATGGTCTAGTGCCTGCCGTTTGTTTTTTAGTAACTATTTTTTTTAATCATACATTTGCGGTAAAATTTTTTTTCTTTGCCTTGGCCCAGCAATTTCATCTCTTTTTCTAAGATGTCGTCCAATCTGGGACACAAAATGAATAGCTTACGTAGCTTTGCAGCAGTTGCTAATAGAGCCTGTAATTAGGCTGGTGCACCTATGCCCCAGCTGTAGTGAGTGTTGACTGCTGATGGGTCATACCCATAGCCTTTTTTTTTTTTTTTTTTTTTGGCATTTGCCCTTGACTGACAACCATTTTGAGATGCCTTCGAAGATTACTCATGCCTCTTCCCCCAAAAGCAGGTCCTGGATAACTCTTGAATGATGTGGGAGAGCCTATTCGCTTGAGTCTAGTGGGACAACCTCAGTGCTAAAATTTACATTCTAAAGCTCCCCATTGGAGTAAGCAAAGAATAGACTTGCAGCACAGTTATGCCTACCTTTTGTCCTGCCCTGTTCAGCTTTTCTCACTCTGTAGTGTAGGATTCTCCTGAGAGCACACCTCTCGTATCAGGCTCTGCTTTCATTCAAAGAGATCCTGAAATTTTTGTTTTCTCCAACTGATTATCACAATCAGTTTTATTAGAAACAGGTAATTATTTGGTAGTTGACTATGCCCAAGATTTCATACTAGGTTTTAGAATTCTTGAAAATCAGAAAACTCCATTCTGCTGTGAGAAGCATATAGTTTTAAAATCATAAGACTCTCCTTCCCTGTTTTTACTATCAATACAATTCTATGTTTCTCTCGTTCATTGAAAACTTTTGGTATATTAAAAAAAGTAAATTTTTGTTTCCATATCACTCTAAAGTTAGGTAATACACACAAGGGCACATTATTCATCAGACAGCTTAATTCCTGAATGACTCTGGCACAACCTACTTCTTATAGGGTTTTCTCAGAAAACGTTTATTCGTTAGAACAGCTGCCAAATTATTTTTAGTTTTAATAGCCTCTGAAAGTTAAATAAAATCTCTTTATCTCCTACCAACAAAAGCATATCTTCCTTATCAGATATGTTGGGTTTCTTAACATGTTCTGAAATAATTCTCAAGGTAGGAAATTCAAACATCTACTGAATCTTTTCTAAATGTTCTTTTGCTTCTAGTCTGTTGAACATTGCCAGGCAGAATTAGTTTCTATTATTTCTCCTCATTATATTTCCACATCAACTCCAATCTCCCTTTAGGGCTACATCCTCAAAATCCTTATTTTGTTCCTTTTTTAAAATTATTTTTTATTTTTTTACTTTTATATGGCCCATCAAACAGAACTTTTATGTCTCATCAGAAACAGCCTCTGAGGTTTTGCAATACTTTTTTACCCTTCCTAGAGAATAAAGAAGGCCTACTGATTAAAAAAAAATTATGCTGAGAGAACATAAATGTTTCATGCTTGCTTGCTGAGTTACCTTCACTGAGAAGAGTTTCTTACCAAAGCAGCCATGATTGAATGAAGAAATGAATGAACGAATAGACAAATAGATAAATCTATAGGTGTTAAGGAAAAAACATTAAGAAATGAGGAAAGTTTTATTCTTTCTTAGTGGATCACCTTTGCCAGCCAGGTCTTTGGTGGGATAGCTAGTGATAGAAGAATGATCCTTTACATGCATGCAAGAGAAGATCTTTCATCCTAATTCAATGATTCTGTTACGTCTGCATAAAATAAAGTTTTTCATCAATGAGGCACAGGTACATTAAAGTGCTTGTTGAAACCCACACAGCTAGTAAGACGAGCAGGACTATACATCTAACTCATGTCTTTGGGTTCTCAGTCTAGTGTTTTCATAGGATACTAGCACTCCTGTGGTATCAGGTTTCCTATGTATGAGCTCATGTAATTCTTTGTGCCTCTTATTCTGATACTCCTTTTAATCTGTTTACAGTTATAGTGTGTTTATCTTTTTGTCTACTAAAATGTATGCTCCTTAATTTCTTGGAGCAAGGGCTGTATTATCAGTTTCTTCTTTTTAAAAAATCTTCCATATTTCACATGGTGGAGTTTAATAATTGTTTCCTGGAAAATTGGAATGAGTGAACCCTAGGGGACCTGAATGGTATTTATTTATCTCAGAAGAAATCCGGAAGAAGGCCTAGCAATGGACTTCGGTTTGGTTTGACTAGCTTAAATGTCTAATACAGAAATCTTAAACCCTAAACCAGACTACCTATTATTTTGACATAGTTTCTCCCTCCTTCAACATATTTATTTCAATTAGCTGGTAAACTCCCAGAGGTCAAGTTTGGAGCACAGCCACACTGTTCAGTGGAGACATTAGAAATGTTCGTGGTAAGTTCTTACTAAATGCTTCTTCCGATGTTGGTGATAGAGTTTATCATTTACATGTAACTTCTTGCAAGATGAGGTGTTTCATTAGGACAAAATGTGCAGTGATCCCAGGGACTACAGTCTATGCTTCCTGTCTGGCACTCATCACTGTGATGACTAGACACTGGGCTGTGACAGTGGCTTGCAGGCAGGAATTAGCATGAGAACAGTCCTTTTGTGAACATGCAGAGAGGTCAATAAGTACATGATTATAAATTAGCTTGGTGAACTAGTGTGGTCATTAGCTGGGTCGAGTGTTCCTATTTCATATAATTGTTTGCTGCACCTGAATTAATTCGAGTGTTTAAATCCTGCATATTAATTCTGTGCTGCAGGATGTAAAGCTTTGGACTAATCCCTTTAATACTCTTTAGTATAAACACCTTAATCAAGCAACAGCTTTATAATTAGTTCTACTTACGGGCTGGATATAATTTACTAGTTTTACAGCTCATAAGTTACTGCAACTTTTTAATCATAGTAATTATGCTTTAGAATATAAGCATAAACGGACTTTTTTAGTTTGTTCCAAGAATGAAACCAAGGCAGTCAAAATCAGGAGATTAATAAAATCCAATATATGGATACACTTTGTATTTTTATGGCAGCTCAAGATCACTCATCCTTGGAATTTAATCACCAGATTAAGGTAGCTATTGAGCTGAGAAGGTGATTTTTTCCTTTAAAAGGAAGTACAATTCTCTATATATTACATATTTCTTTTGTTGGGTGTGAAAAATGCTGACGTGATTTAATTTTATCGCAGCAGTGAGCGCTCTGACAATATCCCTCTCCTGTACTAAGCCTGGTAAGTAAATAATGGTTTAGCTACTAAGGATATGCTGATCCATTTTTCTTTTTATCTGTTTTTTCCCTGAGGATTTTAAAGTACAAATCATTTCTGGCATTAAGAACATTTGTATGGTCAGGCTACACAGTTTAGAGGGCAGTACTTTAAATTAAGTCCTAAATAAGCATAAAAATTTATTAAGAGTGTTATTTATAAAAATTAAAGTAAAATTACTTACTTAAAACTCTTGAAATTTAGAAATATTTTAAAAGATACTACATTGTTGCTAAATTTAATTGAATATACATTGTTGGTTAATCCACTTTAAATATGTATAATCACTGTCTTCCTATAGTTTGCTAACTTACTTATTTGCCATTCTGGTACAAGTTGAATACATAGGGGCGCCTGGGTGGCTCAGTAGGTTAAGCGTCTGCCTTGGGCTCAGGTCATGACCTCTGGGATCAAGCCCCACATCGGGCTCCCTACTCAGCGGGAAGCCTGCTTCTCCCTCTCCTGCTCCCCCTGTTTGTATCCCCTCTCTCGCTGTCCCTCTCTCTGTGTCAAATAAATAAATGAAATCTTTAAAAAAATCAAAAAACAAGTTGAATACATATGTAACTTTTTTGAGAAGACTTTGTGAAAATAGGCTAAATCTTTTGGCTTTCAAACATAAAATCTGAAGCATGAAATAATATATATAGGTGTATACATATAAATATAACTTTATGGTAAAAATATACACACACACACACACACACACACACACACAGGTAAATGCAAACAGGCTTTGTTATAATACAGTAAAACATAGACAATCATTAAATATTTTGGCCACTGTAACAAAAAGTGTTGATTACCCTCTGGTTAATTTGGCCATAATTAATTATATTGATTATAAAGATGGTCAAAATAATTGATAATGTTGTAGGCCAGATCAGAGGTGACATATAAACATAGTTACTCTGAGAGTGCTTATATTGATTAAATAAAATATCTCTTGCTCAGCATAGTGATATTGTTTGTACATAGTTTGTAATTAATTGGTATTATGGATATTTGGTTTGCTAAATAATTATAATGTGTAACTCAGAACTCTTTCATTGGGATACAAATATTTGAGGAAATTTTCAGAAATATGGATAAATTTTGTAGGATAGGGAACAGACTGGAATGTTGCTGCCTCCTGGAGTAAACATCCTGGCCAGAGACAAGCTGACACTAACTGGAATCTTAAGATTGCAGTGGGAAGAAATGATATGTAAGAATGGAGACATACCCAATTCATCAAAGGAACTTTTGAGGAATAATCTCTGGCTTTGGGGTCTGGGTCTCTGAGGAATCTTGCAATCATCCATAAAAACCTTAAACTTTTTTTTTTTTTGAGATTTTATTTATTTATTCGACAGAGATCACGAGTAGGCCAAGAGGCAGAGAGAGAGAGGGGGAAGCAGGCTCCCTGCTGAGCAGAGAGCCCGATGTGGGGCTCGATTCCAGGACCCTGAGATCATGACCTGAGCCGAAGGCAGAGGCTTTAACCCACTGAGCCACCCAGGCGCCCCAACCTTAAACTTTTAACAGGACCAGAAAGCACTTAAACTAGCTTTCCAACCCTGGAGGTATCAGATACAATTGTTATCCAGTGGAATAAGCAGTGAGCTAGAACGTGGAAGACACTGTGGCCCCTTGCCTCACCATTTTCACCCTAGTTGTCAGGTCATAATTGAGGGAGAGTGAGAAATCCCATCTTCAGAATGTAGACTGATAAGGTGATTATCCTATGGGTCATCAAGTAAAATATATGCAGTACTTCTCAAAGTGATGTCTGTAGACTCCTCGGAGTGCCTGAGAGACCCTTTGAGGGGATCTTAAATATCAAAGCTTTTTAAAATAAAAATACCAAGGCATCACTTGTCTTTTTCACTATGTTGAGGTTTGCACTAACATTACAAAAGCAGTGGTAGTGAGATTGCTCCCTCATTGGCTGAATCAAGGCAGCAGTGCCGAATTGTACTGGCAGTCATTGTATTCTTCACACTGGCAGCCAATGCAAAAAAAAAAAAAAAAAAAGCGGATATCAAGTCATCTTTCCTTTCATTGCTGTTGTGGCTCATATATTTCTTACAGCCACATTCAACATTTATTTTCTCTTGTCTTTAAATACGTTCTTTCTCTTTTCCCCATTACCTGGGCTGTCTCTCCATGCAAACATTTCATGGCAGAGGGATAAACAAAGTCCTCCACTCCTCTGACCTCCCTCTGACCTCTAGTTGTCCTCTACATCTTCTTGATAGATTTTACCAAGTCTTGACCTCACTGTCTGGAATTATGTCTGCGATTCTGGGCTGCTCTCTTGTTCCTTTCAAATTAACCTGAGTAATGTCCAGTTGTCTCTGGATGCTTTTTTTTTTTTTTTTTAAATGACAGCTAAGTATTTTGATAAGATTATCCTTAAAGTATTAGAAGTTGCAAATATTTTTATTGATTCTCTCCCTCTGCTATAATTCTCACATCCCCTTCTCTTATTATATGGAAGGCTCCCTGTTTCCTGAAAGAATTCTTAGGGCAAGAGGTAGCTAAATTACATTTTCATGGGTTTTGAGACATTATGGATAAAAGAATGGTATCCAAGTTAAAAGTGCTCCTGGGCCTAATATATTCTTTGCTTGGCAGACAACATCCAGGAGTTCAAAATGGTGAATCATCTAAAATTATATTATCAGTGAAACTCTGGTGCTTAGCCCAGCAAAAAGAAGAAATGATGAGGTTTTCTAGCGGAGTGCAGAGAGGCGAAGTCTTGTGATGCTTGGCCTATGGTAGGTGTTCAAGTAATGCTTTAGTAAGGTGGATAAACAAATACCACACCTACCTGCAAATCTACACACAATTACCATGCCCACTGTTGGATGGGTGTTATTTCTCTTTTCCCACCAACAGCCTAGATCTGAGGTTCCCAGTTGGTGAATTCATTCCCATTTTAAAACAAAATCCTAAATCTAGAAATACTTTTGTATTTAATCAATTGAAACAGAATACCAAAACTAGAGGAATATAACATGACTCTATTGTGGGTTTTGGTAGAATCTAAGGCCAGAAGCAAAGTAAGGGAAACTTGTTTAGTATAACCCCTGGTTTTAATTCACAAACTATCCTTTTATACATTTTATAAACTTATATTTTTGAATGTTACATTTTTCTGCTACTGTCTCTCTTTGTTCCCAATTATGTATGAACTGTGAATGGGAAATGAAGTAAAAGGGACAAACTCCTAAAATTCTACTTTTATCTCTTTTGATTTTCTTATTGGTAGAGCATTATGTAGTCAAGAAAGACATCCTCTAGCAGCCTTTTGGGTGGTGTTCTTTGTTACAAGACATCTTTTATTTCATCCCAGCAAAGAAATGAACCAATTTGATATGATCCTTTTATCCCAGAGAAAGGGCACAACTTCTTTATTTTCAAGGTTGTGCATTTTTTTCAACTGTAAAACATACTCCACTATTGAAGCCTTAATTATATGCACTTGTCAATCAATCTTAACCTACTACACTATGGTTATGGCATTTTATCTAAAAAGAGAAGGATTAAAGGCTTTGCGTGAAATGAAAGGTACACACAGTCAGGGAAGTATAATGCATGTCATTAGCTATCTGGGAAGAGAGAAATGGACAGAGACAGATTACCAATATTTGATTTCTCACAGGCATTAAAGAAGTATTTAAGGCTACCTACAAAATAATGTAAGGGAATTTGACACTTTGATTCTTATTTTGTTCTCTCGGCAATTATTTAAAAGAGCTCCTTCATCTAGCAGCTACATAAATCAAATTTGAAAAGGATAACATTTTAAAGTGAGATTAAGAAAGGGGAAAAAAATCCTATTTTAACGTAAGTACTGCAACTTCAGGAGAGCATTTTAAATGTTATTTTCCTCAAGCACATTTTATTTTTTGGGTATGGTTTTTCTGGGATATCTACAATTATTTTTTTTTTTTTTTTTTTTAAAGACTTTATTTATTTATTTGACAGAGAGAGAGCACAAGCAGGCAGAGTGGCAGGCAGAGGCAGAGGGAGAAGCAGGCTCCCTGCCGAGCAAGGAGCCCGATGTGGGACTCGATCCCAGGACTCTGGGATCATGACCTGAGCCGAAGGCAGCCGCTTAACCAACTGAGCCACCCAGGCGTCCCTCTACAATTATTTTTAAACACATTTGCACCCTTTTGGGTCTCTGAGCAGCAACGTGGCAGTTGGGAAGGAAAAGCAACTTCTAGAAAGATCATAGAAAGGAAGCTAAGACCGAAGTTGTAAACTTATTTTCTCAGAAAGATTGGTATGATGATGGGAAATACCAGCTATGTTCAATAGAAAAAATACTGGGATTTTGGTAAGACACTAGTCACAGGACTTGAGAAACAAAATTGTATCTGATGACTTGAAGACTGTGTTTCTGTAGTGAACCTTGCTTATCTGCAGAACAATCAAATTGCCTTTAGAAAATGGAAAATTATTGCTAATAATGTTCTGGGTAAAAACTTCTTGTATAACTCCTAGTGAATGAATTTTGCTGTTGATTGAAAGTATTCTACATTGAAAAAAACTGAAGGCCGTATTTGAAATTTCTTGTGTCAAAACTACTGATGGCCACTTCGTTTTTCTTTGTGTGTATTTTTTTAATTGAAGTATAATTAATATATAGTGTTATATTAGTTTCAAGTATACAATGTAATGATTCAACAGTTGCATACATTACTTCGTGCTCATCAAGATAAGTGTGCTCTTAATCCTTTTTATCTGTTTTGCTGATCCCCCTTCCTCCCTGCCCTGCCCAAGCAACCACCTGTCTGTTCTCTTTAAGAGTCTGTTTGTCTCTTTTTTCTTTGTTTGTTCATTTATTTTGTTTAAGTTCCACATGTGAGTGAAATCAGAGTACTTGTCTTTGACCGACTTATTTTCCTTAGCTCAGTACACTCTAGCTCCATCTGTTCATTGCAAATGGCAAGCTCTCATTCTTTCTTATGGCTGAATAATAGTCCATTGTATGTATATGTGTGTGTGTGTATACCACATCTTCCTCATCCACTCATCTGTTGATGGAAACGTAGGTTGCTTCCATGATTTGGCAGTTGTAAATAATGCTACAGTAAACATAGGAGTACATATATCTTTTCAAATTTGTGTTTTCATTTTCTTTGGTTAAATACCCAGTATTACTGGATCATGTGGTAATTCTGTTTTAATTTTCTGAGGAACCTCCACCTTATACCTGTCAGAATGGCTAAAATAAAAAGCACAAGTAATAATAGTGTTGGTGAGGATGTGGAGAAAAGGAAGTCTCTGTAGGTTTTTAATAAAAAACTTCAGTAACCCAATCCAAGAAACCAGTTGTGATGAGCTCCAGGAGGTCTGCCAAACCCAGAAAAAGGTGATGGAAATCATGGCCTGAGAAGGCAGCGAATGACTTGAAGAAGTAAGTGGTCAATATGGTGATTCCAAATGGCACACCACTGGGAATGACACACCATTGGCTTGTAATCTGTCCTCTTCATGACACAATGATTAGACAAGTAAACTGTGAAATCGTAAAACTTGAGGATCTTCATGGTGAAGGCAATAGTTTTGGAAAAACTTTGTGGATGAGACAGATGATTAGGTTCAGTTCTGATGGATATGAATCCTGATATGTATTTATAAGTTAAGACGTTTAAATGATGAAAAAGAATTATCAGCAAAAATGATAAAATAATAATCAGTATGTTGGCCTTTATATAAATAAGCTACAGGGAGAGTCCATCGATGGTAAATTCGTGTTAAAGTGCACCCATTTAAATTGTAGTTGGACTAATATCCCAGTACCATCCTACCTTTTTCTTAGTTCATTTTTTTTTTTTTTAATTTTCCCTGTGAACAAGGAAATAGTTTGGGTAAAGATGAAGACTTGTCTTTTCTTTAAGTGGACTCGATATAATTTATCCTTCCTTTGGCCTTGTAGGGGAGGAAAAGTAATTTTCCTGCCCTTCTGACTTCTTGGTTAAGAACCCTTAATAGACAGATTAGCAAGAGAAAAACAAAAGGAAGTTGAATAGCATGTGTACCTCATATGTACAGGGGAGATACCCCGTGAGAAATGAGTAATTCAAAGAGGTGGCTTTAGAATTCAGCATTAAATACCATCTTATTAAGGGAAAGTAAAGGGGGCATGTGGGCCTCCCAGGGGAGAGTAAATGATTTTTAGGAAAGGTGAAAGGGCCCTTAGAAGAATAGATGGGACCCCGGTGATGGGTATTAAGGAGGGCATGGATTGCATGGAGCACTGGGTGTTATATGCAAACAATGAATTATGGAACACTACATCAAAAACTAATGAGGTACTGTATGGTGACTAACATAACATAATAAATACATATTAAAAAAGAAGGATGGATGGGAGGCTTAATCATTTGTGATGAAGTTGGGGTATGGTATGGGTTTCTAGTCTCCTTTTCTGTGAGAAATGTCAAACCTCCTTGGTGAGGAACCTAACGGGGAGGACGTGTATGACAGGTTCCTTTTAGATGGTTTCTCTTCCAAACATAAGGGGATAAGTGGAGTTCAGAGAGAGCTTCTTACATTTGCTGTTTTTCAAGTGCTTATATCTCAAAATAATCAACATGTGAAGTGGCATATTTTGGGGTGGCGTATTCTGCTACCCCTCAACCTTTTGTACAATTGTTGATGCTTGTACCTTTTAAGTTCTATATATTGTTGAATATCTGCCACAGATACCCCAAGTCAGTTCTCTGAGCTCTTCCAACATGAATCTGTGTTTCTTTGTGTTACTTTAAACTAGGATTGCTCTAATTTCAAACTCCACTGGTGTGTGTTTGTTTTTAATATTTTGAGTTGAATTTCCTTCTTTTGGCTAGTTTATAGTACTATAAATCTTTAGAATGTGAAGTCACATGACATGTCAGCCAGTGTAGAGTTTGCACTCTGGTGCGTTTGCCAAGATCTGGCCCAGAGATGCCTTGTTGTGTTTGGCTTGTGCAATACTGGCCCCTATAATTTTGCTTGTTTTAAAAAAAAATCACTTAGTACTCAAAATTCAGGAGGTTTCATATAAAACCTGAGATTTTTGGAGCATTAAAAAAGTCATAAATAGTTTCCTGTCCTTCTGGGCTTTCTTTTTCTGCATAGTATTTATCATCATCTGTACATTTTACATACTTGTTTCTTATCTATCTCTTCCACTGGAATGGATGTTTTTCTTCTTTCTGCAAATTAAGATCTTTCTTTGCTGTAGAGAGGGCGACAGAGATTGCATGGAAATATCATAGGTAATATATAATAGGTAAGGCTTCTTGATTTACTCCCTGGTTCTTGAAATTCAGATAACTAAGGACAAAGCCCCTCATTCTCTCCTTAGAAATAAACTGGTATTAATTCACTGATTCATATTGAAAATAAGGTTGAAATGATCCTGTTGCTCTTCATAATTTCTAAAATGGCTTGGAAGAATGTCTTTGTTCTTCAAATACGTTAGCTTTCAGTCTCCTACAGGATGTGGAGTGCTACATCAACCTTGCTTTAGTAACATCTGGTCTGTGTGCACTAGAGGAAGCATAGTCAGAATTTTATGTTTCACATGCAATATTGTAATTGCTGCTTCCTACTTTATAACCCCACAATGATTCATAAAATTTATGATAAAGAGAGAGCATTTTAACTCTCCTAGTAGATTTATTCAGCACGTATGTACAGGTTACTACAAGGAGTAGTATTCAGCAAAATACTGCTAGTACACATAGATCAGAATTTAGTTTTCAAATTGTTTACGTTTTAATATTATTCCTGTGACACACTCTTAATATTATAAAATTAACATGCTACTTTAAAAATATTGTATGAATGGGTTGCTAATAGGCTTAGGATCTACTTTAAGTTTTGATTAATGTATTTTTGCAGGCACTTCAAAAATTGTAATAAAGAAAATAAGAATTTGGAAAGTGATTTTTTCAGATTGTAAGAATTCCTGTATCAGCCCACATTGTATGTACTTGCTTTCAGAATCTTCAGTGATCATCTTGCACTATGCTTATTTTACCATTTTACATAGCATTCAGAAATAATTAAGAGATAGTAGTAGAAAGTATTCTCTTATTAATTGGAGCTAGAGAACTTAACTTTGTAGTTTAGTTTGTCTTAAAAACTCTTATAAAAAAACGAGAATACCCAAAACCTTGAGTTAGGTATTTGGTTAATCATTCTCTTTGAGCCTGCAGAGAGAATTTGCAGGCTAAATGAATTTAGCAATTCCTAAATGAAAACAAGAGGTAATCTTTTTTTGTAATTATTAAAATACAGATAGAATTTACATGCAATGAAGTTAATAATTTCAATTAAAGTATTTGATAAGTTTAACACATTTATAACACTGAAGAAAAGAATTAAGGAAGCCTTCTCCACTCAGTGGAAGTATATATTCATAGAATGGAACACTCAGTATTGTTAAGATATTCATTCTTCACAAATTGATATATTCATCCAGTGCAATCACAATAAAGATTTCAACAGAATTTTTTTTCTAGAAGTTGGCAAGCTGTTAAAATATTTTTGAAGAGTTTGTATACTGTATGGAGAAAATGTGGAAAAAGCACTTAGTTGAATTCAGCTTTCATTTATGGTAAACAACAACAACAAAAACTGAAAACTGCAAATAGATGAAAGGCATTTCAAAAACCTATAGCTAGCATTATACTCCATGAGGAAATGTTGAATGCTTTCCTCCAAAGATGGGGAAGCAGGCCCACCGTCATACTACTGTTCAACATTGTACTAGTGTCCTAGCTATTGAAATACGGTAAACAATAAAATCCTTAAAGGTCAAGAAGGAAGGAGAAAAGTTTTGTTTGAAGATGACTTGATGGTTAAGTGAAAAAACCTACGGTATCTAAAAAACAGTTACATGAAATAAGAAGTGAAATTAGTACTGTCGAAGGAGATAAAAGGATACAAAAATCCATTGTATTATTACATACTATAAGGAGAAACTGGAAAATGAAAAAATATATGCAAAATAACATTAAAATTATAAACGAGGTTTCAATTTAAGAGATGATGTACAAGAGCTTTTCATTGAAGACTACAGACAATTAAAAGAATTAGATGTCAAGTTTCCCAAATTGATCTGTAGATTAAATGCAATCCCAATAAAAATTCTCATAGATTTTTGGTAAAATTTGATAATTCTGAAATTTACATGGGAATGCAAATGACCTAGAATAATCAAATAACTTTTTGAAACAACAAAGTAGGAAGATTTGCAGTGCCTGATTTAAAGATTACTATATGAGGCCAGCATTACCTTGATTCCAAAACCAAAGACCCCACTAAAAAGGAGAATTACAGACCAATTTCCCTGATGAACATGGATACAGAAATTCTCAACGAGATAGGAGCAAATCAAATCAAACAGTACATTAAAAGAATTATTCTGCACAATCAAGTGGGATCTATTCCTGGGTTGCAGGGGTGGTTCAGTATTCTTCAATCAGCATGATACACCATATTAATAAAAGAAGGGATAAGAATCGTATGATCCTCCCAATAGATGCAGAAAGATCATTTGACAAAATATAGCATCTATTCTTGATAGAAGTCCTCAAGAAAGTAGAGATAGAAGGAATGTAACTCAGGATCATAAAGGGCATTGTGAAAGACACACAGCTAGTATCATCCTCAATGGGGGAAAAACTGAGAGCTTTTCCTCCAAGGTCAGGAACAAGACAGGAAATACCTGTCAAGACAGGATGGTCATTCTCACCATTAATATTTAACATAGTACTGGAAGTCTTAGCCTCAGCAGTCAGACAACAAAAAGAAATAAAAGGCATCCATATTGGCAAGGAAGAAGTCAAACTCATACTATTCACAGATGGCATGATACTCTATGTCGAAAATCCAGACTCCACCAAAAAATTGCTAGAACTGATAACATGCATTCACCCTGTTGCAGGATATAAATCAATTAGAAGAATATTTTAAAATTTCTATACTACCTAAAGCAATCTATATCACCCTGATGGATTGAATTCCTAACTCTATGTCCCAAGTGGTGGGCAGCTTCTGAAATCACCGGTTAGTTTCTTTAAACTCTCAGCTGTTGTTTTTCCTGGACCTCTTAGAATTTCTCCAGGTCTGTGCAGTTCAAGAGTCAGTTAAGAATTTTAACAGAATATGTACCCAGATTTTGGGATCTTCCCTGTGGATCCCTTTATAGGATTTCCCCTTTAATTTCCTTCTGTTTTGGAACCTTAAACTCCCAACATCCGACTACTCATCCTGGTAAAAGTAGTGTGTTCTGAGGAAGATTTGTTACCTATCTCAGCAGACCTGGAGACTTCCCTCAAGGGGGGTTGGGAGGGACATAAATTTGGTTCTCATTTTATATAGTTCCCTTTTTTTTAGGTATCCTAATACCTGCAGTTACAACCTAGTCTCCAGTGCTTTCAAACAGTAGTATTGTAATACTTTGTATAGCATTTGAAGTTGCTCTTGGTAGGAGAGTTTTGTGATGCAACCTACTCTGCCATCAGCTGAAACCAGAACAATTTTAATATTTTTGTTACAGAGTTTTGAATGGAATTTTTCACTGTTGCCTCAGAATCGAGGTTAAAGTTCCCAACCTGAGGATAGTATATGCACAAATAATCTTCATATGTTCACCAGACCTAGTATGAGTAGCATAACTCTTCAGTCAAGGAGGAAAATTTCAAGAGAACTGCTCAGAGATTGAGAGTGGCTCCACACAGTAAAAACTGGTAAATTGTTCTTTGGTTGGTATTTCCGTAGGAGATAGAATTGCTGGTCTGTCTTTGGGCTGGTTGTACATGAAAAGGAATAGGACTGAGAAAGCAGTGATTGAATTAAAATATAACAAGTCCACATTTCTGCCCTGCTGCTCCAGGCTATTTAATGCACTGGGTACATCATATTTACTGAATTGTGAGGATCTAAAATAATACATATGAAAATGAAACATGCACTGGCCTCAGGAGTGAGCTTTGTTAAAAAGGAATTCTGGAGTGGGTACTGCATTCTGGTTGTTCCTACTGTAAGCACATTCAATTCAACAATATAGGTATTTGTATTATAGTCAGAGTACTTACTCTTTAACAACTGATTTTTTCAAGTTCCAAATAATTTATGTAATAGTCATAATTTATAAGTATGATAAGGCAGATTAATAGCAATCTACCATTCCCATTTGGTTGATATTAAGTAATCATGTGTTATAAAGAGAAAAAAAATAAATTTTTGGGTTCTGAAGCAAAAGTTACATTGATAGTATCTTTAATTTTTTGTGCATTCCATTTGAAAAAAATTTTTAATTTTGTCCCTGGTTTCTCTTATTAACTTTTAAAACCTTGAAAATTGACTGAAGAGTATACTTTTAACATTTTACTCAATAATAAGCCTGTGCCTATGTTGTTCTATACCTTTGTTGTTGAAAATTTCAGGCTAGCATCTGAATCACTTAGGTTTATCATAATAAATTATTCCGAGACTCTATTTTCTGGACCTCAGTCTCTTGTCCTGTAAACCGTGGGAGGTGAACGTGGGGACACCTGGGCAGCTCATTTGGTTAAGCGTTCGACTCTTGATTTTGGCTCAGGTCTTGATCTCAGGATTGTGAGATCGAGCCCCATGTAGGGCTCCATGCTCAGCACAGAGTCTGCTTGAATTCCTCTCCCAGTAACTCTCTCCCCTCTCTCTAAAAAATAAATAAATAAATCTTAAAAAAAAAAAAAAAAGTGGACTTGGTCTCTGAGGTCCCTCTCTGTTTTATAAATATCTCTTATTCCTACCTACTGAGTTTTTATAAACAAGTGCTGGTGAACAAGCCACACTCCTGTTCAGAAGAAGTCTGGATGAATACTTTAAGGGCAATAGGGGTGATTTGACAATTGACCCACCCTTCTAGACTGGTGAGTTTGATAGCAATTAATACAACACATGAAAAAGCTGCCATGAGGGTTAGCAAAATCAGCCATTTGCCAAACATGGTGATGATAGGATTTTTCTCTAAGCATTTTGTCATTATAGCTTTCAGATGAATTTAATTTAAGAACTTTTCCATTTCTAAGGGCTGTTTGTCACACACACACACACACACACACACCACACTCACACACACACACACTCAAAGCAGTTGTGTTTACAAATATCAGTGCTTGTCTTAGTTTATAGCAATGGTTCTCAACCAGGAAGATTTTTTCCATGAGGTGGCATGTGGCAATGTCAGAGATTATTTTGGTTGTCACGAGTCAGAGGAGGTGTTAGTGGCATCTAGTAGGTAAATAATCAGGGATGCTGGTGAACATGCTTCAATGTGCAAAGTCGTCTCAGAATAAGAAATTAGCTGACCCAAAATGTCCATAGGGGCAAGATTGAGAAACCCAGGTCTAGAGAGAGGAGTTTTGGATTGATGGTAGCCATGCCATGGCTATGTGAAGCAAATAAGTATAGAATTCAATTCAACCATCTATGTTAGGTGTATGTAATGTAGTTAAAATACTTACTGTTTAATAACTGATTTCTGTAGACAATGTTGACTTTCTCCAGTTTTTTGTCAAATTGCTAGTTGCCTACTCTTTATGGAAAGATCAGTTCTTTGACCCCTTTCCTCTCTTTGTTCTTTATATAATTACCTCTTTATTCATAAAGGGAATCTTCCAATCATAAACTGAAGTTATGCTATAACAGGGATCAGTATAAGTAAAACAGAGATGCTACACTCTAAAAAATGTGAGAATATTGGGCAAACAATTTTCTTATCTTTCATTACAGGGAGGTCAAGGAGCTGTCTGGCCCTCAAAATAGTAGGTAGTAAGTAGCAGGTTAAATCAAGGCCCTGGTTATACATTAAGTTAAAAATAGCAAGAATAGAAGGAGGCCAAAATAAAGGACTTTTGGGATACTGATCTTATATAAACTGAAAGGTGAATCAACAGAGCAATAAAGACATTTAGCACAGGCATCTCAATTCAAGCAAGTTAGTGGATAGTATAAGGACCTGTATATAGGAATGGTCTGAACATTCCCCTAGAATCTGTGAGGCATCACTACTATTTGCATGCAGAGCTTCAGTCAAGATCAGAAACTTTATATCGGATTGTACTGTGTTCACAGTTAAGGTCTGCCATGAGCTAGCTTTGTGAAATTAAAAATTTGTTCTCAGTTTTTTCTCTTCTGTAAATGGAATTAATAGTAATATTTGGGTCATAAAGATGTTTGCAAGAGTACACATGATATGTAAAATTACAGCCCAATGCATAATTGAGTAGTAAATGATCAGTAATTGTGACCTATAGTTGTCATCACTGTTATGATCCATGTGACTGTCTCCCACACTTTTGTCATGGCTTTATTTAAACATCTTTATTCAAGTGTGACCTTTTTTTGGCTTCCTATTTAAAGCTCTAATATTTCTTAGTTTTTTATTTACCTTCCCCGCTTTTTTCCCCATAATATTTAACATTGTTATACCGTATTTCATTTACTTTTATTGCTTAATTTTTGTCTCCTACCACAATAATGTAAGCTCTATGAGGGCAGGGAGTATTTTGTCTATTTTACACATTTCTGTGTCCTCAGGTTCTGTAACCTGGTTCAGAGCAGGAACTCAGGTGCTCAATAAGTATTTGTGGAATGAAAGAATGAATAATGAAATTTGGTGTGCAATGAGATGATAATAGGCCTCTTTCTAATCTGTGCATATTCTTTTTTTCCAATGGCAGCTGAGTTATCCTCAGTTTTCTTTTATTATAACAATTATTGATAATTTATTATGACAACAGGAAAAGTACTTTAATTTCCCTTTGACAGAAAGAGTTCATTACACTGTGATGGGATAATATTTTTGAAATAATAATTGGTGGCTTTTCTCTCTGTATTTTCTTTTTCTTTTTCTTTTTTTAAAGATTTTACTTATTTGAGAGAGAGAGAGAGAGAGAGAGAGAGAGGGCATGAGCTGGAGGGAAGGGCAAAGGGAGAGGGACAAACACACTTCTCTGCTGAACAGGAAGGCCGATGTGGGGCTCCATCCCAGGACTCCGAGATCATGACCTGAGTCGAAGACAGATGCTTAACTGACTGAGCTACCCAGGCGCCCCTTCTCTTCGTATTTTCTCTAAACCTGGCCTTTTTCCTACTTGGTCAGGAGCCAGAACTTGCCACATCCATGCCTTAGGAAAAGTTTGTTACATCTGAAAAGAGGAGTAAAGGTTTAGGTCTCAAAATCACAGGACCCAAGGGAACTTAAAGCTATGAAAACATGTGGTAACTCAGAGCAAGATTTCCTTCCCTCGTAGGTGCCATAGATTCCCTGGGTTATGGGAAGTTGGAGGATCAGAGGCAGAATCAACAGGGAATAGGTGACAGGGATTCTTGAGAAGGGGAGCCCTGAACTCAGATGTTTACCTAGGCTCTCTCCTGGCATGGAGATTAACAGCAGTTCCAGATAGATTTGAAAGTGCAAGTCAGAGAGGACCTATGGTCATTTTCTGGGTAGTGATTGAGAAAGCAGAAGGGCTCTAGAGTAGAAATGGCCATGTATTGGACCTGGGAAGGTGGACCTGAGACACCTTGACCTCCTCATGACATGAATGTGATCTTGGCAAACATACTTCCACATCCCATACCGCCATCAGTAACTGCTTTCAAGGTGCCTCTACTCTCTCTTGGCATGACCAAGCTTTCTTGGGCTTCTTCTGTTTTGTGGGCTGCTCCCTCGGCTCACTCAGGACGCTTCCTGTCTTTTCTGTGTAAGGAATATGGCCCTCAGGTCCCTAAACATACAAATCCCAATTGTTGACATAAAGTCTTATTTCTAGAAGGCAGTTCCATTTTATGAAAGTCTCTCACTAAAGTCTATGTAGTATTTACCTTTCACTGTTGTCTAATAGTTCTTTCTTGACAAGAAAAACAGAGAACTTTTAAATATAGTTGGGATTTTTACTCTAATAGACTCCAGCCCCATGTTTTGCATAAGGCTCCATCTTCTGACATGCCAGAAGCAGTGTGCACCAGCGAGTTTTCCATGTATATTTTTGCATTTGATCTTCTGGAAGTTTCTTTACTTCAACCAGAACTCTTTTTGAGTGAACCCCCCCTCCCCCCCGCATCGTTAATACCTGCCCTCAACAGAGAATTATCTAGCAATCCATGCCCCCAGCCCATCTCCAAAGCCTCATTGGGTTTAATGGCAGGTAAAATGGTTTGCAGATCTTCGGATATAGAAGAAATGGCTGATTTCTCTGTCAACTGTGTTACCGTGTCCTTTCTTCATTTTCTGGTTCATTGCCCACTGTCTGCCTTGTTGCCTTCCAATTGGGCTCAGGAGTATCAAGATAACCAGTTATTTCAGTGGTCTCCTATGATTGGATATGCCACATTTCTGCCAAAATGCTGCATGCTGTCGATGTTCCTAGCCATTGCATCTCTCATTGGGAGTTGATTTCCACTTGTTGGCTAATTGTGTTTACTGAGAAGACCTAAAATGTTTTATGTCCAAACCTCCATATGTGAGTGGTAACAGTAAGACTTCACAGCTGCCAAAATAGCTACACTGAAAGAACCAGGCTCAAAACATCTGTGTCACAATAATGTGATCTGTGGCAATAATCCAGGCAGATGTGAATCAAAGATTTCCAGAAAAAATACAATGGCAGTGTAAATTGAGTAGAGGGCACACAAATAGAAGGAATATTAGAAAATAAAATCAGAAGATTCTTATTGGATAGGAATAGTGAGATAGAAAGTTAACTTTTTAAAAAAAGTATATGTATTTTTTATTTTAGCCTCAGTGATAAAGTGTAAATTAGTATTATTACCAAAGAAGTTGAATACAAAGTTTGAATAGGTATGTGTCAGATGAGAGAAAGATGCACTGTCGTTAGTTGTGGACCATAGTCATATGTAGATAGTGGTGGTAGCCAAATTAGAATGATTCCATCTCTATAAGTTATCTAAATAATTCATTAAAATTATTATTGAGAGCATAGATGTTTGGAAATTGTTTTAAATGTACCTGAAAACAGATGGACTCAGCAGTGCTGAGGTCAGGGGTCACATAGAAGCACACATGTTGTGACATTTTATTAGGCAGAGTAATTTAGATGTCATAGAATTGGCTTCTAAACATCGCTGGTGCTCTCTCAGCCTTTACACTATTGATGTAATATGAACAAGATTAACAGCTTTGAAAAAAAATCTCCTTTCTATGAACATATGAAATCAATAGACCAAGACAAGTGAATCATCTTTGATTTGGGCTTTAAGTTCACATTTCCTCTTTTGAAATTCTATAGAGCTGCTTAGCTAAATCCCTGCACAAAGAAAGGCAATTTAAAACTATCAAAAGGTCCAAAGCATCCGCCTTCCTTGGGAAAAATTCTCAGTGGCCTATCTGGGTAGTAACATTTGTTTAGGTGCTGGAGTGACATGGTCCTGCCTGTGCCTGCTTACTTTTCTCTGATCCTTTCTTTGTAGATCTTTCTGCCTATTGACAATTATATATTTATTTATACTCATTCATTATGATTCAGATGTGGAGAAAGATTGACCTAGCAACAAGTCAGACAAAGGTGACTCAAAGAGCATTGAGCCTTCTGTCAAGGCTCTCTTGCTGTTTTTGTCCAACTTCCATAAATATTGGAAAATTCAGAAGCCTCCTTTATAACTGCCTACATTCTCCAAAAATATTTGAAGAAGTCTCTTATCCATTTTTCATTTCTCTATTTTAAAATAAAATTCAAATGAGCAACTGGATGATGTAATGTGCCAGTATCATAAAATTCTGTGTCATTTAATAATACAGTAAAAGATAGGGCAGAAGTCAGCTAGTATAGTACATTCAATTCAGTCATTCAACAAATATTTGTAGAATAGCTCTTCTCTGCAAGCACTCTTCTAATTGTTTGGGTTAGATGAGTGAACAAAACATAGAAAGATCCCTGCCTTTATGTAGTTTACATTCTTGTGAGGGGCACTGATAATAACCCATGAAACTCACTGTAAAGTTAGAGAGCAGTTCACAAGTCACCCTTACCTCTGATGCCAGTTGCAAGTTTGGGGTAATCAGGATACCCTCAAATTTGATAAGTCACTAAAAGAGCTAACAGAACTCACTGAAAGCTGTTATACTCATGGTTATGGTTCATTACAGATTTAAATTAGCCAAGGGAGGGCGCCTAGGTGGTTCAATGGATTAAGTGTCTGCCTTCAGCTCAGGTCATGATCCCAGGGTCCTGGGATCGAGCCCTGTTTCAGGCTCACTGCTCTCCCTCTGCCACTTGCCCTGCTTGTGTTCTCTCTCTCTCTCTCAAATAAATAAATAAAATTTTTAAAAAATAAAAATTAGCCAAGCGGAGGTGATGCATGGAGCAGAATCCAGAAGGGTTCTGTATATGGACTTTCCAGTTGCCTCTCCCAGTGGAGTCGTGGACAGGGTTAACAACTTCTGGCAGTGATCTGTAGTAATAAGCACAGAGTATTGCCAACCAGGGAAGCTCATTTGAGACTTGGTGTCCAGAGTCTTTAAGGGAGTCCTATTGCATAGACCTGGTCAACTGCCCACATGGCTCACCTCAGTCCCTAGCCCATATAAAGACTGAACTGGTCCACACTGTAAAATCACATTGTAAATCACTGTAAATCACATTGTTATACTTTCTGGCATGGCATAGAAACCACAGGTAAACAAAGACAGTTATGAGGCAGAATACTCCAAGGATTTAGAGATTATTTCCCAGGAACTGATGCCAAAGGCCAGATCTCTCTTTGGATAAGGATATATTCTTTAGTACATAATAATATGTAAGTAAATTATATTGAGTATGGAATGCTAAAAGATAATAGGTGCTAGGAAATTTTTTTTTCAAAAATAGAGCAAGGTCAGGAATTGGGAATGTGTGTATCAAGAGTGGAGGGCAAGGACAGTTTGCCTTTTTGAATACAGTGTTCAGGATAAAGCTCATTGAAAAGATAACATTTGAGCAAAGAGTTGGAACAAATGATTTTTAAGATAATGAAACGAAGGTCCAGAAAGGGACATGGCTTATCTAAGACCAGTTGAGACTGCTGTCTGTTACATGGAACTGAACAAAGACTTTGTCCAGCAGAGTGTTGTACACGATACTGACTCGCATGGTAATGGGTCAGTTTTTATCCATAATCAAGAGATTTTAACACAGTAGAATTGCAGAGACAGCGGTAATGGAAGTTGACAGAATCAGAAGCTGCTCTAAGAGAAATGAAAGTTTTGAAATCTAGAGGAAAGCAAGGTAAGGAGCAGAAGGAGCAGATAGGCATCAGGCATTGGAGTATGGCCTGGACTAGTTCCTACAAATTGCAGACAGTGTCATCCCATCCATGTTGGGATGTGTCCACACCTATCAGTCAGGCTCCTATGCCCTCCTGTGAGGATAACCATAAGTGTCATTAACTTCTTTCCTAGAATACCCAAATCTTCCTTTATCTTTTTTTTGTTGTTGTTTTTATTTTCCACTTTTATTTTTTTTATTTTTTAAATTTGATTTTATTTTTTCAGTGCCCTCCTTTTATATTAAGGAGGGCAAATATTGCATGGAGCACTGGGTATGGTGCATAAACAATGAGTCTTGGAACACTAAAAAAATAAAATTAAATTCCCTTATCTTTTGACAACTTCACATTCTTCTCAGAAGACCCAGTTCACACATCTTCTCTGATTATTCTTTTCCATTCTTCTTTAGCACTCTGAACTCACTTCTTGTACCGCTTATAGCATTGCATTATGGTCTTATGAAGCCTTTGCCAATGGTTAAACTGTGAGCTTATAATTAGTAAGAACCCTAGTTTATTTGTATTTGTATCCTTAGCACCTTTTACCCAGGGAGTATCCAGTGAGTATGTGTGTGTGAAGTGAGTGAATAAGTGAATTCTTGCATCCATGAAGGTTCTCAACTGATTGTTATTTCTGTTATACTCTTCAGAAATAATCCCAGGAAACAAAATTCAGTGATAGAACACTACTTGCTATATGTGTCAGAGCGGAGGTGACATATACCTGGCAAGAACAGAGGGGAGCTGCATAAACTTGGCATGCCAACAAGCACTTTGGTCACTTGTCTGTGGCTGATTTGTTATTAACAGCTCTAGAACTAATACTGGATTTTTATTATAAAAGTAAACAGAATGTTTATAAATAATTTTGGATTGGATTTTTGTGGAGGTTCTCTTTTGCAGTCTACTAAGATTAAGTAGTCATCTTTTATGCAATGAATCATTTATGTATTTGTGTAAGTTTTTTTTTTTTCTTCTGTAAACCAGACATTCTGTTAGGTGCTGGGGATACAAAAATGAATAAGACATAACCCCAGTCTTTTGAAAGGCATAGTTTAGTCTTAGATTTTAAGGGGTCAATTAACATGAAGTCAGTCACAATATAGTATATGTGCAAAGTAGGGCAGGACCAGAACCTTAGCTAAGGATAATGCCATTCTCTTTTTTTCAATAATGCCTATTGGACAGTCACATCTAGCCACATACAAAAACAGTGGCTCTGAGTGCATTGAGAAAAGCATTGTAACTTTTCTAATCTGGCTCTTTTCTTCCAGTTAAATTCAATTGAACTGATTTGGAATTGAATTGTGGCTCCTTTGTATCAGTTGTGATTGTAGACAAGTGTTCTGAGCCTTGTTTGCCCAGTTTATGAAATGAAGATAATGTGTCTACCTCAAAAAAACAAAACAAAACACTTTAGGAAGAATAATTTTGAAAACATATACATAAAGCTCCTAAAATGTGTCTAACAGACTCCAAACTAGGTACTGTTTATTATTCTTCACATTATCTATGATGTCAAATGTTAAAATTTAGAAATTGGAGACCATGGGTGATTGTGAAAAATACATTTCATTTTTCAATGCCCAAATCTCTCAGATTTCTACTCCACAAGAAAAGTGGCTGTTCTTTGAGTGAGTAGGAAAATCAGGGTTCTTGTGTTAAAAGTAAATGCAGTTAAATAACCTGTGCTTAGGATAGCCCCTTTGTATGTGTATGCCGTGGTTCTGACAGTATGGAAAATAACATTTTCGTTTTTCTGTCATCAGAGTACATTGGGCAAGGAGATGTTACTTACTAGTAATGCTCTATACCTTTCAGAGATCAGATGTCTATATAAACTTATCATATTTCACCTATTTAATTAGGGTACACAGGCCTTGCTGTATAACTGAATTTATTGTAAAAAGTGGTCCTGCTTCATTTATGAACTGAAAGAAAATAGATACATCAGTTTTGTAGAGGTCAAGGAAGAAAAATGCCACATTAATGATAGCTCAGTGAAAATGTATTTTAAATCCTCCATGTCATGCATTTTAGTGTTGGTACAATTTATATAAGCAATATATCCTTAAAGGGAACTATATCTGCATCCTGTATTAACACATTCAAGAACCCTGTTTTTATGAAAAGTTTCTGTCATTGTTTTTTTAACCCAGTGAAATCCCAAGAATATCAGTTTTCCTAAGCCCAAGTTCACAAAATCATATAGTTATATAATATACTTTCCCATATTTATGTATTCATTTTTGTGAGTAGAATAATATAATTTATATTTTAAATCAAATTAGAATATTGCCTTAAGAGATACCATGTTTTCTGTATAAAGCCAGAAATAAAACATTGTATTTCAATTAAGCGGACCCATTGTTTCAAGAAGAGATACAATTTATTTGGAAGCCTTCCAAGTAAATTTATTATTTTTGTTAAAATGTTCTAACTGTACTTTTTATGAGTGCTAAAATACCATTCCGATATTCACTGGGCTTAGTGGCACAGGTCCTGACTAGTATTGTTTTTCAGTGTCTGTTGCATAACAGAAAGCTCGAGTTGATCCTCGCGTGCAGTGTGGTTTGTCTCTTTTGAGCTTACAGGCAACAATAACCTCTCATCATGATTACAGTCTCTTGCAGAAAGATGGGCCTAATCCCGGTGCTCTATCAACTCAGTAATCTATTCCAATCAGTATGTGATGGATTTGACAGGCCATCTCTAGCCAAGTGAGACACACTCAGGCAGGTCAAGCAACTTAGCAGTCTGCTGCAAAACATTGGGGAAAATCCTTGTACTACATAAAAAAATTATACATGCTAAAATCACTTCTGTTTCTGTTGATAGAGAAAGGATAGAAAAAAATGTCCAGATCTACGGTTCAACATACTCCTGTTATTCTAGTCATTGGACACATTCATTCAACATTAAAAATTAAAGATACCTAGATAAATAACCTGGTATTATATTGATAACAATAGCAATAGTTCAAGATTATTAAATAAGTTAATTGTTTCAATGCATGAGATTTGCTTAAGCTTTTGTATTTTTCTTACAAATCCCTGACTTCTAAAGATCATGAATCAACTCTTAAAATTCAATTTTTAAAAGGCATAAATAAATACATACATACATAAATACTAAAAGATACAATTTATTCTAAGATAGCAAACATCATCTTTCTTTATATAGTAAATGTAATAACAAAAAAGGGAGTCATTTAAAAAAGAAATCATGGTAGACTTCAGATCCTTCAGATCTCACTGTTGTACAAAGTCATTTCCAGTTCTGGAGTCTGAGACACATGGAAAGAAGCCTATTTATGTAACATGTCACACTTGAACATTTCATTTTAACTAGGGAAGACCAGTCTCACTTATGTATTTTTTCCTTTTAATATTAGCACTTAGAAGACAAGAGAAGAATTTAGAAAACTAATTTCTCAATATATATTTACTGCTATAGCTGATAGTAATGATAATAAAATATGAAATTTCTTCTATAAGGGACAGAATAAAAACCTAAAATCCACAGATAATAAAGTGTTTCATGTTTCTGTCCTAGGGACAAAATTGAGCTGTGAATTTAAAGTGTTTCTTAAGATAAAGTAGAAGTGATGTATAATAGTTCAACATTACCTACCTTATTTCAGAAGCCTTTTTTCTTTTTCAGATATGCACTCTGGCAACTTATTTTAAGTATGTTTGATTCAACTGCTATTTGAAAGACTTCAATATACTCCAAATACTAGAATAAAAACAACTTACTTGTTTTTGATGTCTGATAAAAGCAGGTTTAGGGAAATTTTTGAAGGGATATCAATTTAAAGTGCTTACTTTTCTTGCTCTGCTGTTTCCTGACTTTTCCCCCTAGAGCTCAGTTGGCTTCCATGATTTAACAGCAGGATTTAAATAAAAAAAAAAGTCCTAATCTTTCCATCCTTCTTTGCCTTAGGGCTAGACTGTACACAGTAGCTGTTAATCTAAAATTTTTATCTAAGATTTTGAAAAGCAGCTTTGCATGTGATGTGAAAACAGCATAACCTCAGAGCACTAAAACGGATTTCTATTTTCTCTGAGAATGCAGCTCACAGAAAGTAGAATTCTCGTTCAAATGTATCTTGAGTCTTTAGTGGCCACATAAGTGTAAGTGTGTGCGCATTAATACTAGTGTCTATTCCTACCCCACTCCCCAGCACCAGGTGGGTGAATTTACTTGAAGTAGCTGGAAGGTGGTGGGAGAGTGTTTGGTTAAAAATATATTGCAAACAAACTGTTTTGTAGCAGCACTGAAGTAATTCTTCTGTTGTCAGATACCTTTACAACGTTTTAATTTGTAAAGTGCTTTATTGGTGGATTTCTGTCCAGGACCCATGCTCAACCAGTGGTGACTGGAGACTGTTCTTTGGGTTTGGCATTTAATCATTGGAATGTATAACCAAATTCCCTTCTGCCCATAATAAAGGAAGTAGCTGGTTTTAAATGAAAGAACCCTTCATGTAATAAAGGTAAAACAAGGAAGACACAGTAATAGGTCTGATTTGGAAAACCGCAAGTAGATTTTTGCTGTGATTGGGGAAGTAAGGATATGTTTAGAACCTTTTTTAGTAAGATGTATCTGAGGCAAGTGTGAAAAACAGAGAAAATGCCACAATTAGTTTTGTCAAAAGATTGTGGCACATTCTTGTTCTTATCCCAGAAAAGAAAGAGAAATGGCTTTCAAAAAAAAATTTTTTTTTTTAAATTAACTAACAAAAACCATAAACATCTTCTTCCCTGGACATTTCATCCATCATTCTTATGTTCATTAATTTTCATCAGGTTTCACTGATACAAACTATAGAGTTGTTTTGGAGCATTCATATTGGGCTAAAGTTAGAGATAGCTTCTAAATGAAATTTAACCACTTAACAGATTCCTTCCGAAGACTGAGAATATACCTTAAGAGGAAAATAGCAGCAAGGAAGCTAGTTAAGGTCTCTGAGCTGTGCAATTCCATCCTTGACCACCTGTGTCATTGCAGCCCCACGGAACCTTGCACTGTGCCTGCCAGGAATCTGCATTAAGGCACTGTGCTGACTCCCACTGCTTTTCAAGAGTCTCTGTGGGGGAGCAAAACTGAGATTAATATGCGTTGAAAAATAAAATGCCCTTAGCACATTTTTGTCTGACCTTTGCACAGTTAAACGAAAATATTTCCTCACTGGGAGTTTTTGGCTTCATGTCAGGTTTGCAGAAGGAGAAAAAAAAGTCCTCACAGTGTAAGGAGGAAGGGACGCTCATGTAAGTGCACCTTGACAGATATTAGTAGAGAGATGATTCCAGGCAGGGTTGTCTCCCCTTTCTTTCCTCTGCACTTGGTGTTCGACCCTGGGGCGGAATAACTGATGGAAAATTACATGTATAGAAAAGTTGAATACTGCTTTAAAATGCCAATAAGGCAAGCTTGGGAGCAGACAATAGAAGCTTTATTTCATTTCATTTTATTTTGCTCTGGAATGCTTTATATGCCAAAGCCTGTGGCAGAGCTAGGTGAGTGGGAGGAAATCAGACTTGTAAAAAGTTAACCTTGAACAAAGAAAACACCAAAAGCTTCATGTCTGCTATACAGAAAGCTTTTTCAGGGACAAAGCCAAATCAATTGCCATGAAATATGTGGATAACACAAATGCAAAAGATTTTTCTTATTTCCTCCCCTCAGCAAAGATTTTTTTCATAGTCTATTTATTTTTTCATTTTTTTGCCAAAGTGCCTGAGGGAAGCGACGCCTGCTAGTAGCAAGAGACTTGCATTTTCTTTGTCTTGTGAACACTACATGGGCTTTAAGGGCTAAGCTGGATCCCGCCTGTTCCCTTTTCTTCTGTCCTATCTTTCAGTGGTGAAATCTTGAGGGACTCTACTGTAACTTTCTTCTGAGAATGGGAAAAGAATAAGCAGTGAGTGAAGATTTTAACTATGTGTCAAAGTCAAGAGGAGAGAAGGTTAAGATATAAAAAAAAAAGAAGTCCTAGAAACAGATTATGTTAGTTTGAAAGAATGTAACTCTGAGCAGGGCCAGGTAGCATGGTCTGGGGTCCTATGAAGCAATGGGGAATCCCATTATATGGTTGGATAGGAGGTTAGCCTCTGTCCAGCCTGCTAGCCTAACCTTAGATTTGTGTAGGTCACTGCCTGAGCGCAGCAAGCTGAAGCTGAGAGGTGGCCCAGAGTCAGTGTCGTCTAAAGGGAGGAGGGAAAAAAGAGCAAGAAAATCCCTCTCAGTGTTAGGAGCAAAAGCATTCTCATTTTGAACAGAAAAGCTCTCAACTTGGTTTGACTGTTAGAAGAAAGCTAAATAAGGAAAATGAATTTTAGTTCAGTTTTCTCTTTTTTTTTCTTTCCTATGTTTTCTTTTTCAAGTAACAAAACAAAGTGTTTGGATTTTTTGTTTTGTTTTGTTTTTTTGCTTGAGAAAGAAGTTGAATATATTTGACCACCAGAAATCTACCTCATTGTCCACTTACTCTAATGGGAACATATTCTTTGAAAACATGGAAGTTGTGGTGATCCAGCGTCATTGGTCCTGTGATGTTTGTGTGGCTCTGGTCTTTGTCTTCCTGGTCAGAGTTGTTGCAGGGTGCTTCAGTTGAACATCCCTTTTTGTTATAAAAAATCCCTGGGACCGTGTGGTGAGTTCTGAGAATGAAAGGTAATGTGATAACATGAGCACTTTCTTGGCATTGACTTACATAAACAGTTCAATTAGCTGTCCTAGTAGAAGAAAAATGGAAGCTGTGGTCACAAAACATTTTTCCAGCAGCAGCCTGGAGGGTCTTTTGATATATTAACATCATTAATAATAACATGCCCAGTGTTGCTTTTTGGGATTGTTAGATAATGTGAGGATTATTTGATTTGATAAAACTTGTTTTCTGCAAATGGTTGTTTATTGAATTAGAAATGGTATGTTTTGTGGAAGTATTTCTCCTTATCATTAAAATAATTCACATTGTCAACACACCTTGAAAAGATTAAATTGAACATACTTTGGGCTAATTAACAAGGAGGAATTACTTCATAGACTAGAGACAGAGATTCTGTTATTTTCTCTTTTCTTTTCAATCCTGATTGTCTTCTCAGAAGGAACGATTCTTCCACATTGAGCAGCATGCTTTCCTTGTTTTTTTCCCACAAGGAAACATTAATCAGATTCTGATTACTGTCTTAAACTTGTCAGGAGGTGAATGGAAGTTTCAAGAAGAATCTAAGAGAATTGGTAAACTCTAGCTCACGGAATTGAGTGAACACATTAAATGCAGAAAGTCAGTCACCAGGGTGATGAGTTAGAAAGGGCATTTACATTTTGCTAAAAATAACACTTTTTTTTTTTTTTTTTAAGGAGCTCAAAGAAACATGGTAGTAATTTTAACCGAACTATTTACATTTTTCTTTTCCTCCAAATTTAGGTTTTTGATATGTTATGGGGACTACCAATTTTACATAAAGTTTAGGGAAAAGTAAAGTTTATAACAATTTAGTCAAATAAAATGTAATCTTTAAAAGTAATAAATCATGAAGAGGGATGAAATTATATGCAAGCTTTCACTGATATATGTTTCTGCTTGATGATGTATAGCTTGATTCAGTCCCAAATCCAGACATTGTTTTTTCTTAAGTTATGTCTTTTAACTTAGAAAATTATAATTCATTTTCATAGGCCATCGAGACTGTCAGCAAATGCATTGTGACTCTGTGAGGCATTTATGCATATTTTTAGATTAAGCATTAATCTGAAATTATTAAGAGATTTCTCACTAAAGATATTAAGTTCAGTATCTGTACCACATTAAAAACATGGAAGGTTGAATATTTTTAACTTGAAAAATAGCAGAAAATGGATTCTCAATTTACTTCTCAGTTATAGACCACTTAGAAATACATTCCTTTATGTGCCGAATGTAGTTTGTATATTGCTCAAAACTATTATTGATTTCCATCACTGATAACAGTGGCGAAAATTGCTCATATTGGGATTCAAACCCTAGACGACTGAAACATTTACATCACAGATCAATCTTCTTAAGAAACGTTGTTATCTTACATATTAAATTAAAAGTTTTGCTCTAGAACTTAACTTACACGTTGAAACCGTGTTAGATACCCCTGTATTGCTGACACACATCACTTGATCAAACCAACTGAAATTATGGAAATGGTACTTACCAGAATGATCATGATCATGAAGAAATGCTTTCATCATTTACTGCTCGTTTCAAATGCTCTTAAGTGTCACCATCTTTGTTGTTGTCAGTTGTTTTGCATAGTTCCTAAAAAATGTAAATTAAATGGCTTCGGTTTTATCATCTTCTGAATTTCATCATTTGTTCAATACTAAACTAGTATTAGAATGCATATATTGTTGTCTAAAACAATTAAATAGTGTAAGGGTTGACTTTGAGACATAATCCTTTATAATTTACTGGAGAACTCCTGGCTTTGTCAGCATGTAACTGCCTCATTGGTACTGACTGCAGTGTACGTTTCATAATCTGTATCACGACTCACAAATAACAGGTAGTTTAAAAGAAAAGTCTTCTTCCATGGTATGTACTTTTGGAGGTGTCGAAAATAGTGTTTACCAAGTATTTCTTACCTGTATCTACCATGCTTAAACCCAGAGCTATTTATAACATGAACATTAGTTCTATCCAAATGTAAAGTAGGGTATCTAGGAGTATGATTTTCAACATTCAAAAACAGTGATGTTATGTGACATCCCATAGTCATTTAACATAGGAGTCTTTGCCAGTATTACAATCTGCTTTTCCTCAGAGGAGGATATTTTTCATTTAATTAGTAGATGGCTTTGCTTTTTCATATGCCTAAGAGCAGTACAACTTTGCATGATGCCTCCATAGTTTTAATTTTTCTCTCTGCCTTTAGTGACAGAAGTCATACATTTCACATTAGAAAGCTATATTTAGAATTTATTATGTAAAAAATCAGTTGGTTACTAGAAAGTACGCTGTGTTATGCTGGGAAAATTTGGAGGAAAGCCTGCATGATTTCATTCCTTCAAATGGGTCTTAAGATGCTAAGCACTAATTGCTTTTGTGAACAGTGAGTGATACCGATATGACCCCTGTCCTTGGAGAAGGCATATATAATACTGCACTTTTTTATAATAAACCCGTTTGCTGAAAAGCAAAATAAACTGGAGGAGCAGGCATTGTTACTTTTTCCCTTTGCAGTTTTTTCTGAGTGACACTGTCTGCAGTAACATGGCTGTTTTTCCCAGAATAGTTAAAGGAGCTCCCAAATCTGTGTTTTAGTTAAAACGAAACAGCTGTTCTGACCTGGTCCATAAGGAGTTCAAAATATGCCACCTCAAATATGTCAATCTGGCTTATTGATTATTTTGAGTTAAAGGCACTGGAAAAACAGCAAATAAAAGAAAAATAACTTCTTCCTTCTTCTTGAAAGTAGAAGATGAAGTTCCTGTATGACAGATGTCTTCCATGTACCATTCTAATAACATTCTAATGATCAAGGACAAGAAGTTGAGATAGAGAGCACTTTATACAAAAGAACTTGTTAAAATATCTTCCTGTAGCTTATCCACATAGTTCAGTTGTGTTTCCTCAGTTGCCTCGACTTGCTCAACCTCATATAAAAGCAAGTCGGTTTTGCCATGTCTTTGGGTCTCAATTCCTTATGAAGGCTCTGATGTCAAGTAAAGCTTGTATTAAATACGTTTGTGTGCTTCTCCTGTTGACAGATTGTATGACCTGTCTTATGTCGATTTAGTTCTTGGGTCCAACCAAAAAGAACCCTAAGAGGGTAAAAAAAATGTGGGTCCTCTGTAGCCCCAACTTTGTTGTGGGAAGGTTGTATACAAAAATGACATTGAGAACCTGAGTTAGTTCAAAACCCAGTATAATTACTTACTGTGAACTTGGGTAAGTCTCATCTCTCTATATTTAGAATGACTACAACCATACTTGTCTTGGAAGATGTTTGTATCAGCTACTGCAACACACTTCTGCCACACAGACATTCTAAGAGGCATGATTTGCTGAGAAGAACTAAGTTGACATGGAATTGTAATTCATCCTGTGGATGTATTTGTTTGTTTTTATGGTACCAAGAATTCCACGAGAAAGCTACAAAAATAAATATCACATAATGGTTAATTTAGGTTTATGACACTAATGTTACCAAAGAAAAGATGTGATGGTTTAAGTAATTTGAACTCAGAGTGAAAACAAAGCTGTCATCTGCCAGGAGTGTTGATTTAAGAAGACAGCATGGTTTTAGCTGGATAGGGCATTTGAAAGAATCGTATTCACTCATCTCTTTTACAAATAAGGAAATTGAGGCCAGAAGTGTTTATTGACTTCTATTTTGGTATCATACCACAAGTTAGTGGGAGGCCAGTCCTAGAAAAGTCTCTCTTGGGTGCCAGTTTAACTAACTTGGATATCTTCCTTTGGAGCTGTTAAGGAAGGCCTGTCTATGGAAAAAGTTAAAGAGGTGCTTAATTTATATTCTTTTTGGAAGCTATTAGAAAAATCAAAATTGCCAAATGAACTCATGAAATGTACTTCGGAATTTAGTAAAATCTGTTTATTTACTTTTCATGTAGTTACACTTTTTTGTGGGAGAGCCATTTAATTTTTATCCCATATCCATGTGTTTCCCCATGCTTTCCAGCCCTTTTGCAGATTGGAAGGGCCAAATAATTGGTTTGGTCAATGGATTAGGAGTGGAAGAAACACGTATCACCTTTGGGCAGAGGCAGTGAAAATCCCTGGAGAGCTCTCCAGCTCACTTCCCCTCTGTGGTGCAGTGGAAGGCACATGTACTTTCATGATGTAGGCAGGCTGTTATCACTGCTTGGCACGTGCTTTCCCAGAGGGCCATGCGATGCATGCAGGCTCTGCAGAAGTGAGAAGCCCCTGAGCTTTTTGGGTTTGGATATTACTACTGCAATGCCTAGTCTAATCTGACCTGTGCAATTTTATTTTGTTCTTATTATAAAAGTTATGTTAATTCACTGAAGAAAAATCCAGGAATATACAAAATAACTATTTACAACCCACTACTGAGAAATTGTCACTTGAAAAATTTTGATGATTGTCTGATCATAAACATATTTGATTTACTGTATAAATATTTTATACATATGCGTAATATAAAATATGACACAAAATATACTTATTATATAGTAAGAATTATGATAATAAGTAACATTCTGAATAGTTGTAGCCCTCATGCATTGTGCTAAAAGCTTAATATGGATTATCTCATTGAAGTCTTGCAAAGTCCTGCAAATTTGGATATTTCAGTCTACTTTATAGATGAGCAAACTGAATCTTATAAAGGTTGAAATAACATCCCAAAGGTTAGACAACCAGCAAATGTTCCAGCCCAAACTGGAATTCATTTGTCTGATTCTAAACTGGAGTTTTAGCTACAAA
Organism: Potos flavus; assembly: GCA_028534135.1. Taxonomy (NCBI): domain Eukaryota; kingdom Metazoa; phylum Chordata; class Mammalia; order Carnivora; family Procyonidae; genus Potos; species Potos flavus. The sequence continues at coordinate 13,976,667 of CM052895.1, read as the reverse complement.
AACATATTGGCTCCATACTAGTACTATATTATATATACAATTTCAGTCTTCTTTCTTACCCTAAATACATATCTAATGGCATTATTAATCTCCTACAACATTTTTTTAAATGGCTATAATGCTATATTACTTGAAACTAATTTGACTGAAACTATTTGAAAGTAAAATTTTGTAAACATGTGATTTCTTGGGATCAATTCTAATATGCTGTATTTCAGAATCAAAAAGAATACATTTTTTTTGTTTTTCTTCAAATTATTATCAAATTCCTCTGCATGAAAGTTCTTACCAATTTAAATTATATCAGTCTTGTATAGGATTGCATATTTCCCCAAATCTTAGCAACATGTTGGCTCTTTTATTTAGATTGGCATTTCTTTGATTATTTTGTGAAGTTGATTATTTTTCTAATGCTAATAAGCTATTTATATTCCTTTATTAATTGCTATATATATTCTTCGCCCAGTTTTTAGTTTAGAGGTTAAAATATATTTTGAAAATAATTATTCATATGTCATGCTATTCTGGCATACTCTTCCAGGAAAAAAGAGTAGATTTTCAAGTTATGATATGTATTAAGTTTCTTACAGGTAAATAATTTAGTTTATGAATTTGTGAAACTATGATCTTTTAATTTATTTTAGCAGAAATTGCAAAACTAAGTTATATCTGACAAAGGCTTACCCATGAAACACTCTCTAGTCTCATGACCTTGATCAAAAAATGTGTCTGTTGTAATTTACAGTATGCTCTGATTATAAAACACAGGTAATACCTTTGTGAAGTACCTTGAAGGGCTATTTAGAGTAATGGTAGAGAGAACACCTCTGAAAGTAGTTTTACTGTTTGGACAATACAATAAATTTTAAGCTTTGATTTCCATGCAGTATAATTCTCCTAGTTATAAGGAAAAAGTCTAAATGATATAGTGAAATTAGGCAATTTGTGATAGGTGAAGAATAGAACAAACATCCAAATTTCGGGGGAACTCTGAGTAGACAACATATATGATATTTACACAGTTTTTACCTTTCCCACAATTGTAGTATAACTTTTTTGTAGTCCTCCATGTTATGTATGTCTGTATATTTACATACACACGAAGAACATCCATAATTAATTAAATAGTACCAAGAATGACCCCTTTACTTGGCAAAATGAAAGACCTTTTTCTGTGATTATGTAAAAAGGATAGAGCTTTAAAATCAAACATGCTATTTTAAAGTCACCATAAATACATAAAAGAATGTGTCACTTAGCTGTAATTTTGAAAATGATGACAATTTGTACTGATTAACTGGAGATCTCAGGTCTACATAAAGAATGGCCTCACATAAAGAAAAAAATTCATACTTGGCTTTTAGAACACATTGATCTAAACAAAATGCATGTTATTTCCATTTCTCAAGGGAAAAATTATTCATTTTCATTTCATTTCAGCTTTATTGAGATATAATTGACACATAACATTGTGTATGTTTAAGGTATATAATATGATTTGATATACTTATATATTATAAAATGATTACTGCAATAGGGTTAGTTAACACTCCCATCACGTTACATAATTATCATTTCTTTTGTGAGGAGAGAACATTTAAGATTGATCTCTTAATAACTTTAAAGTATAATACAGTATGGTTAACCATAGTTACCATGCAGTACATTAGATCCCCAGAACTTATTCATCTTATAACTGGAAATTTGTACACTTGAACCAGCATCTCCATTTCCCCTAAACACCAGTCCCTGGCAATCACCATTTTATTTTCTATTTCTGTGAGTTCGTTTTTTTTTTTCAAATTCCACAAATAAGTGGTATCATTCAGTATTTGTCTTTCTCTAATTTATTACATTTAGAATAGTGTCCTTAAGATCTGTCAGTGTTGTTGGAAATGGCAGTGAATCTGTAGATTGCTTAGTGTAGAATGGACATTTTAATAATATTAATTCTCTGAATCTGTGAACATCGACTATCTTTTTTATTGTGTCTTCTTCAGTTATGTGTCTTCAGTTTTCAGTGTATAGATCTTTTAGTTCCTCAGTTAAATTTTTCCTGAGTACTTCACTGTTTTTTATGCCATTTGAATGGGATTATTTTCTTTATTTTTTCAACATATTTTGTTGTTAGAATATAAAAATACAACTGATTTCTGTTTGTTGGTTTTATATCCTGCAACTTTACTGAATTTGTTGGTTAATTCTAACAGTTTTTGGTGGAGTATTTGTAATTTTCTGTATACAAGATCGTGTCACCTGAAAACAAACTCTGCAATGTCTTTTATTTCTTTTTCTTGTCCGATTGCTTTGGCTAGGACTTCTGGCATTATGTTGAATAGCAGTGGTGAGAGTGGGAATCCTTTCCTTGTTTCTCATCTTAGAAGAAAAACTTTTAGGCTTACAATGTTGAGTGTAAGGTAAGCTGTGAATTTGTTCTATTATTATTCTTTTATTATGTTGATGTATGATTCTTCTGTACCTAATTTATTGAGAGTATTTATCATGAAAGGAAGTTTGTTTTTTTCTGCACCTAATGAGATGATCATATAATTTTTATTTTTCATCCTATTAGTGTGGTATATCACATTTATTGATTGCATATGTTGAAGCATTCTTGCATCCCAGGGATAAATCCTGCTTGATCATATTGTATATCAGACCAACTGATAGAATAAAGATAGAATAATTAAAATATAGAAACAGTCAGAAGAAGAGCTCATGGATTTCAATACATAGAGAGGTAGGAGGAGAACGGGGGGAGAGTGATGCCGTTAGAAACTCAGAGAGGAGAACTTCCGGGAGAGGATGATCAGCATTTTCAAATGCTACAAATAAGGACTGCAAAGTGCCCCCTGGGCTTTATAAATAAGAGTTCATTGTTGATTGGGGGAACAATGTTTACAATGGAGTGGTAGGGTCAAAAGCAAGGTTTTAATACTTAATAAATGAATAAAATGAATAAATAGAAACAGCAGGGTTTTTACTTTCAAGAATCTTAGATATGAATGAAAAAAATAAAGGAGGTTTTGGGTTGAAGGAGGATTTTTTTTTTTTTTTTTTTTTTTTTACGATGGTATACATTGAAACATAGACTGATGGAGATAAAAAGCAATCTAGATAAAGGGGAAAAGATAATTGAAGGAGTGAGATAACTTTAGAAGTGGGATAAAGTAGAGTCCATAAGATAGTTTGAGAAAGTTACTATGGACCAAGGGAAGGGATACCTCTTCTCTGTGGTGGGCAAGAATGAATTTGAATGCAGTTATGTTGATAATTTGAAACGGGGCTGGGGAAAATGGTAGAGGGTTAAAGTAGTTCTCTATTCAAGTGATTGATACAGTCGAAGAGAAGCAATGTCCCAGAAAGAGAAGGTCACTATTTCTTATTAAGGAGATGAAAAAGATAGAAACTTAACCTAGTTGATGGAAATACAGAGAACTCATAGGAACAGTTTCTCCCAAGGTTGGAGCCCAGAGCTTGGCTTGAAAATTCAACATACAAGGAACAAAGATTATTGTCTCATAAATAGAATGGAGGCCACTTAACTAAGCACTGTCTTTGTGTCAGCCAGTCTGTAAAATGCTTTGCCAAAAGGGTTTTGTTCTAGTCCTCTTATAAATCCTATTTAATAGGTTTTTTTAAAGTATGTTTTCCTGATGAGAAAATTGAGGCTCATTACAGTTAAATGCGGGGCCCAAATTCACACATCTATGAAGTATTATAGTCATTTCCAGAACAGCCTCTGTGTCTCCAAAGCCTGTACTTTTGAGTAGTATTCTGTTTTCTCTACAAAGACCATGTATTATAAACTTTGTCCAAGCTAATTGGGTAATATGATAATATCTGTTTTAACTTCAAATTCATATAATTCTAATTTTTAAGATTTTTTTTTCATACTTCAGTAATGATGATCTGTGGTGCTGAGTGTGATAAATAGGTTGAGGGAAGAAGGCTAAGTGGAGGAAAAAATAAGAGAAAGCTATAAACCTGAGGATACACACTTAATAGAGAAATCTTTTCTTTTTTAAAACCTGAGGGAAGTCAGTGGAATTAAATGCTGAGCCCAGAGGGCTTACTTTTTGGCTGTTGCCCTTACATACTGCCCCAGTTTCTTAATGAGAGTCTTTGCTTGGAAATCTTACAATTCTGAGTTCTTTTTCCAGCAACATTCTCTGTGTAATTTCCCAGAATACTTACTTACTTACTTTATTAATTATTTATTTTAAAATATTTATTTATTTGACAGCGAGACAGAGAGATAGAGATAGAGAGAGCACGCGTAAGCAAGGAGAATGGCAGGCAGAGGGACAGGGAGAGGGACAGGTTGAGGGAGAGGAACAGCAAGAGGGAGAGGGAGAAGCAAACTCCTGCTGAGCAAGGAGCCTGATGTGGGGCTCGAGCCTAGGACACTGGGATCCTGACCTGAGCTGAAGGCAAACGCTTAACAGATTGAGCCACTCAGGTGCCCTAGAATACTTCATTTAATTCGACATTTAGCTATAATTTTTCCATACTGATTTTTTTTCCCAAGCAAAGAATGATGTTCTTCAGTTAGTTGTCCAGGAGACCTCTTGCAGTGACATATTTACAGAAAATGTGTGATAATTAAAAATTAGATAAGAAGAATACACACACCCACACATTTGTAGATGTGCTACTGCATGGGAGACTAGAGACAGTTTTCAAGTAAATTTCAATACTTATAAAATTAGATGAGCAAAATCATTAAATTATCTTAGAATTAGAATTCCTAAATGATCTTTGCAATCATATTTAGGTAACATTTTTTTCTTAATGGAAACAGAAATTAGTAGGTGGATGGCTATTAAGAGGCTTAATAGTTTTTAACTTCTGAACAAAAAGGGTGTCTGATATTAATTCCCCTTAAATTGAGCCTCAAAAATAAACCTCAACCACAGATTATTTTTAAAGGTAAAATAGGTAGATGGTTGAATAGATATGAGAAATATTACAGAGCCCATAATTTTTTCCCCTTTCATGACTCAACAGCAAATAAGGTCATGGCCCAGTGTCTCACCTTCCAATCTAGAAGCTCATAGACAGCATGATTACTTTAATGACAGTGTTAAGAACTACAATAAAAATGACAAATCTTCACATTATTTGACCATATTTGCAAGTGATTGGGACATTCTTTGTTAACACCAGGAAGACACCATGTATTCTAGGCACTGTTTGTGAAACTGTCCACCTGATTAGTTCATGTTCTCTGTAATAACCCTGATAGCACTGAACATATGTTGTGGGCAAAAGCTGTCAAGCAAAAAAAAGGAGTTAATCCCATCTATCTCTGTCATCTTTAATACGCACACTTACTCAGTTACTGAATAAGGCGGTGAAAGATTTGGATTATACTTTCAGTATTTTCACATGTAATAAAAATAGTCTGATGAATTTGAAATGACGAGAAGGAAATCATAAAAAATGACCACTCATTTTACTCAATTTAAATTCATAGCCTAGAACACTATGGCTAATAATTAGCTGTAGCTAATGAAACAAGGCACATGCAATTGACAAGACTGTACCAGAGAGGCACACTCTGTCATTTTCAGATACAGTACACTGAATATACCAGAATTTTCTAAAAACGAGAAAGTTTGAACGAGGCAGAATCTGTAAGATGAAAGAGAAAAAAAAAACCCAAAAATACTTTTTCCTTTTTAGAAACACACAGTAGCTTTATACATCTCTGTGATTTTTAAATGTGTCTGACGTTTTTATTAATGCGTTTAAGCCAATGTTTACCTAAACATGATCATCCTCCAGTAGTTTTTGCTGAAAGTTCTCCATTAACCACATGTTGTATCTTTCGATTTTACAATCTGACAAATAAAAAGTTCCAGAATAGTGTGTTATGCACACAGGTTTACCCAAGCCCAACTGCTGTAATCACTTGGGGTTGCTGAGTTCTCAGTATAGCTGGTCTGTTGTAAATCAGTTATCATCATTTCCTAAGGATTTATGACTCACACTTTAAGAATGTGCTCTTATGTGCGTTAATTTGACTTTGGTAAAATTCCCCTGGATTATAGAAACGATATACAATTTCATTATGAGCCCGAGATGAACCATATTAAAAAGCTAGGATATTTATTATTCAAGTCACAGCCATACTTCATTAGAAGCTATATTATGAATAACTTACTCATACTCAATGCTGATTTTTATAACATTTGAAATCAAACATCAATAACAATTACACGATGGGAGAAATGAATTTGTCTAATTCTTAGGTCACTCTGTAGAAACAAAATTATGTGAAAGGTAGATAGTTATTTTAAAAATGAGCTTGGATAATAATGCAGTAATACTCAACATCCTAAAACATAACTGTGTTAATTGTGTTGATTTCCTTAAAGATGTGTTTTAAAATAACAAAGCTATATTGGATATGGTATATTAAAAAATTGGGGTAATGTGGCTCTTAATATTTTGGAAAGTATGAAAATGATAGCACAGATATTTTTTTTCCTCAGTCTTTAATATTGCAGTACGTTAAGTAAACAGAAAAGACAAACTAAAACTGGGTAGATTGCAAAGAAATACTGGCGCAGTATTTATGTACAAACAAGCATAGAAACTTATGTTCAGAGCAACTCTGGAGAACCTTTTGATTTTACAACCTGTCAAGGCTATAAGGGGCAGAATGTTGAACAAGGAAATTACAGGGTACTCAGGGTCAGTAGTCATCTCCCGCCCAGAGTTAAGCACCAGTATTTACAAAGAATCTTTGTTTCCCCTTTTCTTCTTTCATCTATTGTCTTTTTGTAGCAAAGAATGTCTGAAAAGGATGCTAGCTAAAGCAAATGGAATGCTCTTCTGGCTAGCCTTCTTGACCTGAATTTCTTATCAAACCATCTTCATAATGATGTCATTACTGTTGAGTGGTAATTCTAATTGCATATCTTATTCTAGTGCAAGATACAGGCAGAGTAATTCTTTTTTAGGCTTTATCAGAATGTGTTTTAAAAATAACTGCAGAAATGGATTATTTACTATAGACTTAATCATTACAGTTAATGAATACCACCACATGCCAAAAGAATTTCATAGGTCAACACATCTAAGGAATCATTTGACATGATTACACTTGTAAAAATAAAATGCAGTATGGTTAGATTTTTATTCTAAGTGTGAAAAATAATATTTAAATCAAACGTTGCATCTTTAAATGATTTTAAAACATTTAAAATTACAAGCTCTGTAGATACATTTATGTTCTTTTATCTGAGCTAAACTCTGTTCATATTCTGATTATATTTTAACCTTAACAATGAGGAAGTAATAATGACCTCAGGAGCGTGTTCAATCTCCTTTGACCCAAGGATAAAGGGCTTGAGAAACTGGAATTCATGATTTTCCATGATCCATGGGAAGCTAAGGATAACAGTTGAGCAATTTCATCATCTTTAAAAGCATGATATATCCATGGTAGCTATTTTCTAAGAGTAATTTAGGGACTTTTGTTAGGTCCATTTAATCTTTTGGATTATTAAGAAATCAATTGGTAAGTAGCCACTGTAGTATCATAAAATTTTCTTTTACAGCATTTCGTTAAATGTCAACATTTATATTAGTCTTCATCATTATGATCTTTCTCTTTCAGTATAAAACTGTCAGAGAATTCATTATCATGGAGCTCAGTTTCACCCTTAGATCACAAATTCAGGAAAAGAGGGACACAGTAATAAGAATCCTTGGAAATGGGATATATTCAAGATCTTTCAGTATTGCTAAGATTTTTAAATCCTGCCCTCAACTGTTTAGCATTCTACATAGTCTTGCATATTGAAGGCTATAAAAAACATGTTCTAAATATCAGGGCATTACATGGCATACTATAACAAATTTTATCTTTCCACAATCAGGATTAAAAGTGTGCATATGGAAGTAAATCTACTAATGCCTTTAGATTTGATAAACAATATTAAATTTGTGTTTAGTGTTACCTATAAATCCTTGACTTGTTGGATTGTCCTTTGCTAAAAATCTCCTCCCACTATATACTATATATACTATATTCTATCCTATATACAGTACATGTAAATATTTCCATTACTATTGATTCCTCATCCCCAAATCCACATTTCTTTTCCTTTTGTAATAGTATTAACTTCTATTTCTGAATTTTAGACTTCTTGTATTCTTTAGTATTTATTGCTGATTTTGTTTCTCTTTTATCATTCCCTCTGTTGACTTGTTAAAATCATTCTCATTAGTTTTAGCACTAATGCTAAATGTGTTAATTTCATCACTGTTGGTGCTTATCTTAAGTTTGCTGTCCAGTTTGACACCCCACCCCCACCCCGGCTTTACTTTTGTTATCTGTGAATATAACACCATCCAACTCTTTCAGACCTCTTTTTTTTTTTTTTTTTTTAATTCTTGTGGTTGTCACGCCTTCTGTGTGTGTTTGTTTTGTTCTGCCTCTTGTTCTTTATAAGTCTGAGGGCTTTTCTTTGTCATTTTTTCAAGCATTGCACTTAGGTCCTGAGCTTCTGATGTTTTTTGCTAGAAGTCTATGCATTTCTGTTTGGCATTTCAATTTTCTTATAAAATTACATGCATTAAAAAAAAGAGAATAAACCTCAGTAACATGCAGAAAGGAAGACTGTGAGACCGCAAGTGCCCTCTTCAAACAAATGCCATGGTTTAAAATGCAGTTTTTCAAGGACATTTATCCTAACATTTTTAAAACCATTTCCCTGAAGTGTCGGCTTCAGAAATAGTGTTACTGAGGAATGAGCTTTGGGCAATTACTAAAAAAGTTGATTATGTAGGGGTATTTTCCATGCACTTATATTTGCTGTTCAGTAAATGCCTATTTATGGCAAAACTGATGGTGACAACTGGACTCTGTCCCGTTACTATTCATGCAAAACAATGTTGAAGTTTTCTTTTTCCAAAATATGTAATTCATTGATTTGTTTTTAATTCTATAAAATGATGTATGTGGTAAAAAATGTTTTTAAAGAAAACAAAACAAAATGAAAAATAGTAATTTCCCTATTTCTGAAAACATTTCCCTTTATACAAATAGCACAGCAGCTTTTCTTTTTAGTTGCTTGTACTTACCATTCTGTGCTTTATATAATTTATGTATTTATTATGTATTTTATATATATGTTATAATTATACTACTGTATATACTGTAATTATATACTATATATAGTATATATAATTTACTTGCTCTGTTTATATTATTTGTGTATTTGTGTATTTGCTCTTTTTCTTGATTTATGTACTCTGAAAAATATACATTACCTGTTCTTTGGAAAAGATGAGGAATTTAACACATACAGTAGCTTCCTGTATTCCTTCCCCCCCCATTATCCAATTTCTGGCTGGTTTATGATTATAATTTTTACTTTCTTCTAGTGGTTTATATTCCATTAAGTCATGTACTAATATTTGATTTATTGACATTGTGCTTTGAGCCATGTATTTAAGTTTTTGGCAGATGTCATCTACCAAGCATTCAACCCCTTGGATATTCCTTTACTTAATTCTAAATTTCTTCACATTTTCTGCATTTTTCATTGTAGTTATACCTTGTATTCCACATTATCTCTTTTTTATATTAATTTATTTTCATTTGTAGTAATATCTCATTCTGGAATGCAGATGACTGAAAATAAGAAAACAAATATCTAATTATACTTTGATGACATGATGCATACATACTTTGATGACACATACATTACAATTTTTACAGCTGGGGTGCCTGGCTGGCTCATTTGGTGGTGCGTACAACTCTTGGTCTTGGGCTTGTGAGTTCAAACCCCACATTGGATATAGGGATTGCTTAAAAATAAAAAATCTTTAAAAAATTTTTACAGGTGTAAAGACTAGCCAGTGCCTCAAGGATCTAGGCTCCTCTTGTCTTCCTGTCCTGTCATCTTTACTATGTAGCTTTTATGCTAATTATATTAGTAGGCTTTGTGTCTGCACTCTAGGAAGAGGGAGAGGAAGACTTCTACCTGAAATTCACTGGTCACAATTGTGTAACATGGTGAATTCTAGCTACAAGGGAAGCTAAAAAAAATCAAGATTTCACAGCTTTGAGGAAGGCAGAATACATACAGTGACTTCCATGTCTTCTTCCAATAACATATTTTTCTCATAGAGTGAATGGGTGGTGAACTGTCCCAGTTTTCATGTGTCTGAAGACTTCCAACTTTTACTTTTTCTCTTGAACGTGCCTTTTGTGGCAAATGGACTTACACATTCCAAATAACTTCCCCTTAGCACTTAGTTTATATTGCTTTATTATATTTAAGCATCTTATTATGAGAAATCTGCTTCTGATCTGATCCTTATTGTGTTGTGGCAAACCTGCAGTGGTTATAGCTGTTTATTTTTTCATCTAAATTGGGTAATTTTTTAATCCTCCTAGTATTTTAAATTTCACCATATTGTGTCTGGCTTTGGATTATTTTTCACTGATTCAGCTTGTTATTATTCGGTCTTTTTAATGCGAATTCTCTCATTTTTAATGTTTATTGAGATGTAATACATATACATAAAGCTCACCCATTTAATATGTCCATTCATTTTATATATATTTACAGAGTTGTGCAACAATCTACATTATCTAATTTTAGAGTATTTTCATCTTCCCATGCATCTGTTAGTAGTCACTCTTCATTCACACCCATGCCCTGGTCCTACTTAGGCAACTGGTAGTCAACTTTCTGTACCTTTAGATTTGCCTGTCCTGCACATTTCATGTAAAAAAAGGTCATTTAATACAAGATCTTTTGTAACTGGCTGCTTTCATTTATCATAATGTTTTTGAAGTTCCTTCATGCTGTAGCATGTATTCGTACTTCATTTATTTTAATCGCTGATTAATATTTCATTGTAGGGATATACCACATTTTGTGTATCCATCTATCCATAGATAGACATTTCGATTGTTTCCACCTTTTGGTTGTTATGAATAGTGCTGCTGTGAACATTTGTATGAAGGTTTGCATTGATATGTTTTCATATCTCTTGGGTATTTTCCTAGGATTACATTGCTGTGTTACACGGTAAGTTTATATTTAACTTTTTGAGGAACTTCAGACTGTTTTCCAAAGTGGATGCACAATTTTATATATAACTAGCAGTGTACGAGAATTCAAATTTCCCCACATCCTTGACAACACTGGTTTTTATCTCTTTGTGATTATAACCATCCTAGTTAGTATGAAGTAGTGGTCATTTATATGATTTTGATTTTCATTTCTTTAATGACTGATACACGTGTTTATTAGCCATTCACATATCTTCTTGGAGAAATGTCTCCTGAAATCTTGTGCCTATTTTATTGGATTATTTGTTTTCATTTTTGAGTTATACGAATTTTTTATATAACCTGAAAACAAGTCTCTTATCAAATATATTATTTGCACTTATTTTCTCCCATTCTGTGAGCTGTCTTTCCACTTTTTAATGGTGTCCACTGACAAAATTTTTAATTTTGATGAAGTCTACTTTTTCAGTCTTCTTGTTTTGTTACTTGTGCTTTTGGTGTTAAGAAATTGTTGTGTACTCAAGATTATAGAGGTACTCCTATTTCTCATCTAAAAGTTGTATAGTTCTTTGTGTGTGTGTGTGCATGTGTAAGGCAATGACATTAATTACGATCATAGTGTTCTGCAACTATCACCACTATCTAGTTCCACGATGTTTTTATCACTCCAAATGGGAACCCCATACTGATTAGAGAGTCATTCCTCTATTCCCTCCCTTCTTCCATTAAAACCACATTTCTACTTTCTGTCTCTATAGATTGGTCTATTCTGGTTATTTTATATAAGTGGAATCATACAAGATGAGGCCTTTGTATCTAGCTTCTTTCACATAGAATAATATTTTCAAGATTCACCCATATTGTGACATGCCATTGTTTCATTCCTTTTTATGTGTGAATAATATTCCATTGTATGGTGTTATTTAAATGGACCATACACATCCTCTGTGTGTTACCTGCTAGGTTGTTTATTTTTTTAATAGCAGGCTGAAATCTGTTAGCTCAAAAGCCTGCCAGAACCAAATTCAAATTTTTACGTCTACTTATTTTTAAAATCATCTAAGCAAGTAGATTTTTAGACACATAGAGCCCACCTATTTTATATACTCCACAAAACCTCACTGAAAGCTGAACTCATTGATAAGATATGGCCTTGTCAGTATAAGGTCCCAAGCTGCTATCTATTTTATGGTTGTCTGACCCAGACACTCCTTGCTATGCTGTTTATTGCCATCATGTAGATACATAAATCCCTTCCCCAATCACCCTGTCCCCTGGAAATTCCCTTTCCCTCCTTCCCTTATCAATAGCTACACCTATGCTGTAGCCTCTGAGAGACTTTTCCTCTATGAAAATCTGTTAAAGCATCACCTCATGATATATGTGTGTGCTTCTGCCAACTTGTGGTCGTATCTTTTTTCTAGATCAGCCTCCAAATCCCTTGAATTTCTATATATGGGTATTACCACATTTTGTTTATCAGTTCATCCATCGATGTACTTGGGCTGTACCCTGTCTTTGGCTATTGTGAATAGTGCTACTGAACATTTGTGTAAAAGTTTTTTGAACATCTTTCTTTCTTTCTTTCTTTCTTTCTTTCTTTCTTTCTTTCTTTCTTTCTTTCTGGTTATATATCTAGGAATGGGACTGCTGGGTGATGTGCTAATTCTGTGTTTAGTGTTTTGAGAACACATCAAGATGATTTCTTCCTTGGCTGTACCATTTGACATTCTCACTAGCTGTGCATGAGTGTTCCAATCTCCACATTCTCGACAACACTGGTTATTTTCTAGTTTTTGCTTTTGTTTTATTATGATCACCTTAGTGGATGTAAAGTGATACCACATCGTGGCTTTGATTTTGATGTGCTTATTGACCATTTGTATATCTTACTGGAGTAATGTCTATTCAAGTCATTTGCCCATTTTTAAATTTGGTCGGTTCTGTTTTTTGCTGTTGTTATTGAGCTGGTTCTGTAGTTTTAACTCTTCTTTTTAGGCTTGAAATTTACATTGAATTAATTTTTGTGCATTGTGTGAAGTAGGAAGAGATACTCGTTGTTTTGCACGTAAATATCCAGCACCATTTGTTGAAAAGACTGTTCTCTCCTCCGTAGAACTATCTTGACATTCTAGATGAAAATCGATCATAAATGTCAAGATTTATTTCTGGAATTTTAATTTTGTTCCATTGATCTATATGACTATTCATATGCCAGTATCACACTGCCTTGGTAAGTGTAACTTTGTAATAAGTTTTCAAATCAAGAGTGTGATCACTCAAACTTCTCTCTCCCTTTTTAAGATTGTTCTGAGTCTCTTGCAATTTCAAATGAATTTTAGGAGCAGTCTGTCAATTCCTTCATTTTATTTAACCATTAATTTTTCTTAGTATTTTATTTTATTATTTCTTTACTTTGTTTACTCTGTTTCTCTTTTTGAAATCCCTATTAAGTAGCTTCTGAATTCTCAGTTCATTAGGACTAGATGGTTTTATCTTTCATGTCTACTTACATTTTTCTCTCTTCATACTCTCTTCATACATACCTTTGCTTTTTTTGTGTAATAAGAGATTATCTAGTGTCATTTACCCCTCAGTTATTTCTCTTGTGCTATTAAATGCCATACTATTAAAAAAAGTAATACCATGAGTTTTTTAATTTCCAAGATTTCCAAGATGGGCTCTCTAGATTTTCACATACAGATTTCATATCCTTTATTGTCTCCTCAACAGGGAATTTCTCTGTAAGTGTAACTTAGTGCCTTTCTTTCATGGTGTTTTTAAAAATTTTCTCCAAAAGTTTGGTGAGTTTTTAGGGATGGTGTGGTCAGGGAAATATATTTTCAGAACTCCAACACCATTCTTTCTGGATATAGCTTCTAAGGACAGAATCTACCCTCTGTTAATTTTGGAGGAACAGTATATTGGTGGCATGTGACATTGTTTTCTTTGTTGGTTTTGGTCTTCTGGTATATTCTAGGAGTCCAGTAACTCCTTGGGGAAATTCTCAAAGAGTGTCAAGATTTTCTCTCTCCTCTAAATTTTTGGTAATTAACATTGTGGTTGTCTCCATAACCCAAGTAGAATAGGAAATAGGGAGAACAACCCAGTGGCTCTGACTTTAGGTTCTCTATTAATTGCACAGTGTTTTCCTCAGTGGCCATTTGTGTTCATTTTATCCATTACCTACAATCTTGGATGGCTTCTAATGCTTTTAGCAGCCTTTTGTACTCATATTTCAATTTGATTGTATTTACCTCTAGTTTTCAGGAATTTCTTTCTTTCTTTTTTTAAGATTTTTATTTATTTATTTGAGAGAGAGAGAGAGAGAGAGAGAGAGACAGAGAGAGAGAGAGAGAGAGAGAGCAGACAGAGAGGGAGAAGCAGGCTCCCGCTGAGCAGGGAGGACGATGCAGGGCTTGATCCCAGGACTCTGAGATCATGACCTGAGCCAAAGGCAGTTGCTTAACCAACTGAGCCACTCAGGTACCCCTCTTCAGGAATTTCTTTTCATTTCTGGTCCCTTTGTGGATATTTTTCTTTTGTCAACTCTGTTATGTCCTTCTTCTCTTAAAAGACTTTTTATTATATTTTAATTGGGGCATTCTGTAAATAAGACCTAAGTCTTTTCAGTTTTGATACAGATGTCTTACAAACAATTTTGATACAGATGTCTTACAAACAATTTTAAACATATAGTTTAAATAATAATAAATAATAGTTTCTAATAGAAAACTATTATGCATCTCTCTAAAGATGCATAATAGTGATGCATTTGATACATTAGTGCTGAAAGTATTTGAAGGTAATGAGCTAATGTGGAAAGATAGTGCTAAAAATGAAGGAATAGTAATGTGAGAAATGAAGAAACAATAATGCTGGAAATGAAGTAAGAAGCAAAAGCAAAAGCAGCCTGTGATCTATCTGCTGGAAGTGTCTGGACTGTTTTAAGGAGTTGGCTCTCTGATACTAACAAAAGGATGACAGTGAAGATGAACAGTATCTCCTCTAGTTTGCAGAGAGCATGTAAGGCATATACCTCAGATGCTCTGTGAAATGATAGTATAGTAGCAAGTCACCTAATGGTCTTGGAAACAATAAATATTAAAGCTGGTATACAGAAGACACCATAATTATAATGTGTGATACATGCAGTCTAACTAACCAAGCTGGAAGAAGAAGGAACTAATGTTAAAGGTTCAGGCACTGTTGTTCTGCTTTATATACATTATTGCATTTAAGTCTTGCATCAACCTTATTGAAGACTAAAGATTGTGTTTTCTGTATGTATTATTCCATATAGCTATCCTACTATAGGAATGAATATTATCTTTGTGCTTAAATATATGTCAATGTAATGTATTTTTGCTTCTGTGCATGTGGTGTGTGTGTGTGTTGGAGGTCAGAGTGAGAGAGAGGAAGATAGATTATGTACCTTGATTGTCACAGTTAAGCTATCCTTCCTGGCTGTAACCATTTAAGATATTTATTTATAAAGCTAATAAAAAATATTGAAGTACATACTTGTCTCCATTGATTTCAGACACTATTCAGGTTAAATATAGATGTCTGTTTGGATATGGCAATGTTTTCATATTTTTCATTTATGTAGATGAGCCCTCACCGTATCTGTGTGACTATATCTCTAAGTTTGTACTATTTATGTTTTCATTTTGAGCTGGAATTTTTAAAAACCTGTGCTCTTAGAATTACTTTCACTTCAGTTTTCTGGAGCTCTTTCCATGGAAAAATGAACCTGTCCGATGAATTGCTTAGTTCTTGTATGATAAATAACATATTTTTAAGAACTAATTCTGTATTTTAAGAACTAATATTGAAGTGTTTAAAATATCTTTAAGATGTTGAAGCAGAAAATAATTTTTAAGACATCTTTTATAAGGCTTAGTTATAAACAAAAACTGCTGGAAGGCTCATCCCACTGAGGGTTTTCCAATCTAAATAATACAGTGATTGAAGAGGAAAATAAAAGGTAGAGTGAAATGATGATAAGTACAGTTGTCACAAGAATCATTTTTTTATTGGATAGATATTATCATCAGACTTGATAAAAACTTCATTGATCACCCTCTGGCACTTTTTCTCTTTTATTTCCCATGAAAGGAAGAGCTAATGAGAAAAACTAAAGAGCATTTCAGAAGTAAGTCACACATTTTTTAGAAATCCACATATCAAGAAAGCCAGTTGACTGGGAATAAATGATTAGAAGGTTTAGCAAAAATTGTGAGTTATGTCAACAGAGTTCTCCAGAGCTAAGTCCTTCTTTGATAAATGGGAGACTGAAAATTGAGACTTTGGTTCTGATCTACAGGTTCAAAGAGACCAGAACATACCACATATGTATGGTTTAAGAGAAGCAGGAACAGATCCAGGACTGTGGCATCTGGACTCTGAAGTTTAAAGGATAGAAATCTAAAGATGTCAGTTTACAGCAAAATATAAACCGACTAAAGTAAGTAAAGTTTAATATAAAAATCTTTATTGTAATCATATAGATCGTTACATTATTTTGCTCTTGGTCTGTATTTTAGAGCTGAAATTATATCTATTGATTGCGATTAATTGAAATATAACTATTCATATTTAATAAGTTCTTACCAAATACCACGTAGGTACTGTGATAAATGTGAAGAACATACATGGTTAATTCACTGATGGAATTAGCAGTCAGTAGGGACTAGGTTATTAAACAGCCAGTTAAAAAAAGAGACTGATAAATGCAGAGACATGTCACTGAGTCTGGGAGTGTGGTGAGGTTTTTAGGGGAAATGATTAGTGTATAAATGAATGAAAAAAAGAGCTAGATAGAAAAGCTGAGAGAGGTAGAAAAAGAAGGGACATTGTTTCAAACAGGTAAAAGAGCATGTGCAAAGCTTGTAAGAAAGAACATTACACATTCAAGAAGGCTGAAAATGGTTAACTATGACTAGATGAAAGGCGTGAGTTAGGGAAAAGCAGGAGTAAAACCAAAAGCTGTTCAAGACCAGGTAATGAAGGACTTCATAGCCCCCTTAATGTATTTAAACTCGATCCTAGGGGGAATGGAGAGCCACTGAATTGTTTCATTAGGCGTTGTCTTTACTAGGTTTGTGCATTGAAAGTGTGCTAGGAAAAAGCAAGGCTATAGGAAATGAGAGCATTGACCAATATTTTGTGGTAATCCACACAAGATATGATGGTACGATGGTGCCTTAGACTGGCATTGTAGCCATGTGGATGGAACGATTTGGACAAATTCAGAGACAAGTTAAAACTTCAGAGGATTTGGTAGTTAATTATATATGAGAGAGCTGAACAAGGAAAAACCAGTCATTCATGGCACCTAGTTCCCTACCAGGGCCTCTAGGAGAATAGTGGTGAAATTCACAAAGTTTGGATGCGTTAATTACCGTTAGATCAGTTTTACAATTTAGTGTTACCATGGATTGGTTTATGGGTTCCATTCCAGAAAAAAGAAAGCTGGGCCTTAGAGAGTTTGGATGACTTGCATAGCATTCCTAGTTATGAAGTAGCATGTCATAGCTCAATCTAATGTCCAGGTGTTTGGTAGATTTGACATTTTTCTTTTCATTATTTGGGTCAAACAGTTATTTAAACTATTTAATTATCCATTCAAATGTTAGTATGTATTCATTGCATTTATAATGAATAAGCACTGAGCATTCAAGTCAACAAGGTGTAGTCCCTATCCTTAAGGAACTTGAAGTCCTGATTCCTGATTTGCAGCAAGTAGTGATGAGGAAGAAATACACTGGTCGAGGCTTGCCTTCCAGCTGCATACTTATTTAGTGGCAAACATTAAGTTCTAATACATCATCTGAGAAGCAGTGTTAAATTTCAATCTTGACATGTTTTCCTTTTTCCATCCTATTGGGAATTGTTTTTATAAAAGAAAAACTGGTATTGTTGCAGAGTGAACTTGTTGACATTCAATATTAGTTCTCCCCCAGCAGAACCCTAAAGTTTAGCTAGGCAAATTGACACACCATATTAAAACTGTACTTCCTAGCCCATCTTATATCTAGATATGGTCATGTGATAAGTTCTGGACAATGAGAAGCAAAGAGAGCTATCCCATGGGACTTCTAAGTTCTCTTCTTAAAAAGAGGTTATATGCATTTCCACACCTTTTCTTCTATCCTGCTACCTGGAGTGCTGATACAGCAGCTGGAGCTCAAGCAGCCATTTTGGACTGTGTAAATAAGGGTAATGCTCCAGTAGTGGTACAGCAGTGAGCTGGAGGGCACCTCGATGCATGCCGTGGAGACCCTATGGAAGTCTGGGATCAGAAACATCAGGCTTCATTTATGTGAAAAAGAAATTTCTTTTTGGTTTAAACACATAGATATATTTGTAAGTAGCCAAACCCACTTCTAACTCATACTTTTACAAACAGCAAACTAAAAATCTCTAATTGTTTGTTTAGGAACTCATTTAGAGTTAACTAAACCTCAGCTAAGGAATTGTCCCTGCACTCATTTAAAGTCCAAGCCCAGGATAAACACTCTAAGAATTCTTGTATTTTTGTTATGCTAGTGGAGAGTCAGGAACAGGAAATTTCTTTCCAGTCAGAAAATTCACAGCTGTGAGGCAAGTTGCATGATTCTGTCTCCCAGTATACTCAGAAAAGCAAGTTAGTTATGAGATGATATACTCATATGTTTATTCTCTGAGGAAACAGTAGCAGTGGTGTTCCCCAATGACTCTAAACCCCAGTATACATATAACAAAAGAAAACTGGAATCTTATTCACTGGTCTTTTCCCATCTGCTTTAGTTAACATCTCTATTGGTCCAAAGCTAAGAATTGATCAGTTAGCTCTGATAATGCAATTTTTGCCCTATAAACCCTGTTCTCCCTGTCCCTTATCAGCTAATCTATATAGGATGAGTTGCAAATTTACCATGTAAGTATTTATGGCTTTGTTTTGTCACCTTGACTACTACTGCGTTCAGATGCCATCTCTATTTCTTCATAAGAATAAAGTCCTATATAAGGAAAAACTTTCATATATATTTCAAAAGGTTAATAATTAAGCTTTCATTTTAATCAGGTTGATTTGAACTTTCAAATAGGCTATGAATTTATTTCAACAATACTTCTGTCCCATATAAAATGAATGAAAAAAACAAAAACATAGTCTTTTTCCCAAATTCTGGCATATTTTAACATACCAGGTTCAATAATAAAACAGCAATATAGCTACACTTTCGGTACTGAAGATATGTTGCAAATTATGTAGTCTCTTTTGTTATATATCTTTTGTTATATATCTTAGAAGAGTAAATATAAAAATTGATTTATGATTGCCATCATAAATCCCTTATCAATTGTGATCACATGTGTATGGCATAAGAATTAACTTTACACCATTACTGAGGGGAAAATAAATTGTTGATAAAACAGGTAATCACTCAGTGCTCATGATATCCAATAGGTAATTGATCTGCAGCTTTATCTTCTTTATTCTTATAAGAATAATTGTCCAGAAATGACAAACGTTGCCAACTGTTTTTTTCTGAGACAATATAATTGTGAAATATCCAATTAGACTTGGAGTTTCAGATCAATATTTTGATAGTTCTTCAAGATGAAGCATTCTTTTGATAGTGGCCAAAATTAAGGGCTACATTAAGAAGACGATTTTCAATAAGTGATTTAGCATTGTGTCTAGCACAGTGTAATTAATGATATGCCTATAACACTGCCAGAGCATTAAGTGGAATTTACTAACAAATGCTGTTAGGTTTTCACTTCTGCTCTGATGATTTGCTTTACATTAATATAAATGAGATTAAATTAAAACCAGCTCATAGTATAGCAGCACATTTAATTTGGTTGAATATTTTTCAGCTGCTTTCAAGTAATGCCTTTGGTTTCAGTGATAATAAAAGAAAATTTATTATGTTTAATTTTAGAACAAATAATTTTGTGTATAGTTTTTTAATTTCTTATGACTGCCAGTTTCTCAGATGCAAAACAAAACATCATACAATATTTAAAAAACCAATTCTTAGTAAAAATTTTTGTCATATACAATAAAAGAAAAGAAAGAAGTATTGAGGAAAATTTTATTTTCTGGGAGAACTACCTGGAAAAAATAATTCTGTTGTAACTAGGGATATGCCAGTACATTTATCACTGAGCATTTCTACTTGCTTTGTATCAGAAAACCATATTTTGCTCATGTTTTCCTTCTTGTGCTTGTGGAGAGAAGATATTTACTTTAAATGGAGCCTGTCACTGAACATTAGGAGTCACTTGAAAGAAAACATCTTTCTAAAAACTTTTTAGAGCAAAAAGTAGTTACCAAATGAGAAACAAAACCAAAAGTCTCGGAGATAGCTATTTTATTTTATTTTATTTTATTTATTTATTTTTCAATTAATTTTATTTTATTTTTTCAGTGTTCCAAGATTCATTGTTCATGTACCACACCCAGTGCTCCGTGCAATACATGCCCTCCTCAATACCCACCACCAGGCTCACCCAACCCCCCACCCCCCTCCAAAACCCTCAGTTTGTGATAGAAAGAAGACATATGGATAAATTGATGAACAAAAAAGAATATGTGAGACTATCACTTAAAGGAGTGATGGGTCAAGATGATTAGGAGAAGTTCTGAGGAAAAGGTGTGTATTGCAGGGATGAACAGGTGTTCTGATCCTGGTCACATCAGTTGACAGAGGGTCACAGTAGGACAAAAAGCTTATAGCAAATCACTCCTCTGCTTAATTGTCAACATGTTTCTAAATTACGGCAACAAAAAATTAAGTACATATGTTGCATTCCTTTTGGGGAGCTGGACTCTGGGCAGCTTGATACAATGAGACATGAAAGCATAGGGGAGCCTATTCTTTTTTGTCTACACTTCACTGTTTGCAGTTCTGTAGTACCAAGTATCTAAATGTTTAATAAAAATTGATGCACACTAATTTCGGAAGGAAGAATGAAGAGATAGTTGCTAGTACTGGCCTGAGTGGAGAGGCATGGATTGCCAGTGCTTGCTTTTCCTAGCATAAGGACCAGGTGCAGGTAAAGTCCCTAGTGTTTGGGTTGAAGGTATGTTTTATACAACAAAGAACTGAGAAGGTTGACATCCTTCTCAGGGAGGGAGGAGGATGTATGATATGGATAACAGGCAGATTCCAAAGGGAAGTCTTATACTCTGCTCTCTCAGGGTAAGAACTTGTCCCTTAGAGGCATTTTCAGCTCATTTCTTTTGCTGTGTGGACATGTATGTGCACTGTGCCCTGCTTATATTTA
>CM052895.1:13848819-13954839 GCA_028534135.1 Potos flavus | reverse complement strand
TTTTTTTTTTTTTTTCCTCCCTCCCTAAAACACTGACCCCAGCTGATCTCTGACACTTCTTATTTCAGGGAGTGAGGTTAAGTGGGAGGACACTATTACAGTAATGCCAGTGTTAGGATGCTAAGGATGTTGACTGTGGTTCTGTGGGTAGGAATGAAGGATTTAAAAATCTTTTCCATAGAAAGGAATTGACAAACGTTGATAATTCTGGATGCAGGGAGAGGTGACTGATCTTTCAAGCGTGATTTCCTGATGACATTAAGGAAGTCAAAGAGGGAGCCCGCTGGAAGATGGAAGTAGTGAGTTTTTTGCTTGTGTGTGTGTGTGTGTGTGTGTGTGTGTGTGTGTGTGTGTGTGTTTTAAGATTTTATTTATTTAACTGACAGAGAGAGAGAGATCACAAGTAGGCAGAGAGGCAGGCAGAGAGAGAGGGGGAAGCAGGCTCCCTGCTGAGCAGAGAGCCTGATGCAGGGCTCCATCCCAGGACCCTGAGATCATGACCTGAGCCGAAGGCAGAGGCTTTAACCCACTGAGCCACCCAGGTGCCCCAAGCTTGTTTGTTTTTTAACATGGCCAAAGTTGTGTTAAGCTATCAAAG
The DNA here is from genome assembly GCA_028534135.1 of Potos flavus. NCBI lineage: Eukaryota > Metazoa > Chordata > Mammalia > Carnivora > Procyonidae > Potos > Potos flavus. The sequence continues at coordinate 13,954,241 of CM052895.1, read as the reverse complement.
TCAGTATTCCTAGGTTGGGATTGTACCTTATGGTCAGAACTGTAGGAAATATATTTAAGGAGTGGTTACATGGGTACACATGTGAATGTCATGAGAGTTAACTGAGGAGAGAAGTAGATAGAGAAGAGGGAGGCAGGAATCTGACCTTGGGAAGTATACACATTTGCAGAGGAGGGAGAGGAATTGGAAAACCTGGCAAAAGAGTTGTGTGAGAGATGGGGGATCGGCAAGATTTCTCCTTGTCCCTGGAGGGAGAGTGACAAAGTAGAAGTGCAAGTATAAAGACAGATACTTTTCCCCCCTGGTTTTTCTTATGCATAAAAAATATTCCTATGGATGTTTTTTTCTTCAGAATGTAACTCAGCATGATAAAGTAATAGTAGGGAAGAAAATTTGAGTGTTTTTTTTTTTTCTGAGTTTTATCATATGCTACTATGTCCACATTATATGGCAGCTGTGGAAATGTGCCACTCAGATCTCTTGCAAGAGAAACTGCCTTAAGAAGCAGATATACTGACAGCCTCAGTGGCCACTACTGACTCCACCACTGCATTGAGACCAGTCTTACCTGGGCATTCCCCTTTGGTGACAAAGTACAGTGTCACTTGCTCAGTGTTCTCTACTAGGCAACTTTTGCTTGGAAACAGCTGGTTGGCCTGGAGATTTTCTCAGAACTGCACTGCTGTCTGATGCTCTTGCACCACAGTATCTCACCATCCTGATTCCTTTCACATGGATTGACCTGCTCTTGCTGATTGCTCCTCTGCCCTTAATGGGCATTTCTTAATACATGTCTTGGTATCTGCTTCTTAGGACCTAAACTGACACATATCTCATCCTAGGTTTAATAACCAGGGCGGTTCTGATAACCCAGCTCCTCAGAAGGAAGAGCCAAATCCTCAAAACTGATTTGAAATTAATTTGTTCACCACTCACTCTAAGATTTTAGGACTTAATTATATTCTATTTGAAGTGAGATCTGTGTCAAATAACCTAGACTAGACTGGTTTGGGTCATACATGATCTTGACTCTGCTATATTTAGTTTAATTGGGTCATTGATTTCATCTCATAAATCATGACCATTTGGAAAAAGTAGCTGACTTGCATATTTTAAAATTGCTTTTGACTCTTTTAAGAATTCCTCTTTAAAAAAATACATTTGTGGTTACAGTTCTGAAGATTTTTTTCAAATTTTTTTTCAAATGATTAATAAATGGAAATCTTTGTATTATGTAGAGACACTTTTTAAAAAGCAACAAGAAAAGCGAGTCTGCAGAGTCTTAAAATAGGAAAATAGGAACATTTTACAATATAGATTTAGAAAACTCAATTACTCAAAATGAGCATGTTCTTAGGCAATAACTAGCTTCTGGGAATTAGACAGGCAATTTAAAAGTTATTTTATCAGATCCTCGAATGAGTGGATGAATGAATTGATTATGCAAAATTGAAAGAAACGCTTTATAATTAGCGCATAGTTTCGACATTAAGATAAGGATTTCCAAATAAATTGCCATGCCAGAAAGTTAAATAACAACATAACTATGTAAGTGAATTAATGCAACCTCTCAATATATATCACATATTCTGTGTGAAAGAGGCAATTAGTTGGCATTTAGGAAATCTGGCTTTAACTTGTACCTGGTTTGATAGCATTGGACTTCCTTTGATTTCTCTGTTTCTCGGATTTTTCACCAAATATGTAAGTCCCTCGAAATTTTTCAGTCTATGATTTTATTCAGTTTATTTCCAGAAGGTTATGCAGTAAAAATAACTAGTTCCATTTTAGTAGAAGTTTGATGGACATATATTCAGCATGAAATAGCTACAAAAGCAATATTATGATGTCTTGCAAAATATATACATCTACTCATACATATACCTGAAATCCATTTCTCATCAGCTGCTCATAATATGGAATTCCTTTGAGGACAGTGGTTCTATTCTACTCATGTTTCATCTCTTACAGTATGCCATATAGTGCATGTTAAACATTGTGGGATTGGATTATATATTTTGTATCACTAGAAGGATTGGGAGGGGTATCATGTCATAGTTGCGGGGAAAATACTTTTATAGTAGGTGTTACACATTTGGGGTATCAGACTGAATAGATTAGAAGGATTATGGGAGGTTTCACACTTAGTCGCTTGGGAAAATACTGATAAAGTGGGATTTCTTTGGTACTGGACATATATATGGACTCAGTCATAAAATAAATCACAAGCTGGGCCATCTAGATGGTCTAAGCCTGAGACTCTTTGTTTCGGCTCAAGTGGTTAAGGTCGTGATCTCAAGGTCATGAGATCAGGCCCCTTGTTGGGCTCTGCAGTCAGTGCAGAATCTGCTTAAGATTCTGCTTCTACCTCTAAATCTGTCATCTGTCTCTCTCTCTTAAAAAAAAAAAAAAAAAAAATATATATATATATATATATATATATATATATATATATATTTAAATCACAAGCTATGTTTGTTCTCTAAAGCCATTATAAAACATGAAACATTCATTCAAATATTTCAATAACATATATAAACCGATAGCATATATAATAGCTGAATAGTTATTTTATTTCTTTTAAGATTTTATTTATTTATTTGAGAGAGAGAGACACAGCGAGAGAGGGTACACAAGCAGGGCGAGTGGGAGAGGGAGAAGCACACTTCCTGCTGAGCAGGGAGCCCGATGCGGGGCTCCATCCCAGGACCCTGGGATCATGACCCGAACTGAAGGCAGACGCTTAACGACTGAGCCAACCCGGCGCCCCTGGATAGTTTAAATGGTATTCTTACCTTAGGAAGAAAGAAAAATGACAGTAGTATTTACTTTTATTTGTTATTTATCTAACACTATTAAGAACTTTATTAAATGGTTCTATGTCTAGAACATAATGGTTCTGTGTTTCAATCCCTCCAATTTCAGCTGAAGAAACTCAGAGGGGTTAATAAATTGTCCGCAGTCACATTAAGAGGCAGAGCCAGGGTTCAAATTAAATGAATCTGCCTCTAAAGCTCAAAGATTTTCCACCAAAACAGAGAACCATATGCTTATAGTAGCTTAGGAATCTGGGGTAATTCCCCAAATGTAGTTTCATTCATTCACCATGTAGTGAGAGCCTCTGTCCTTGGTGCTGGATTGTGAAAGTTAATAAAGACAACGTCTCTCTTCTCATTGAGGTTATAGTTTAATTGAAAAAAAGGTAAATGAGATAATTTTAGCTCCTTTTAAAAGTTGAAAACAGAACCCAAAACTCAGTAAGTGATATCTTAGTTATTTCTCTGACTCCTAGTAACTAAAAATAGAAGAGTTTCCATTAACTTAATGAAAGGGAATCCATAAAAGTTTATAGAAAACATCATACCTCATGGTAAAATATTGAAAACACTACCACTGAATATTAGAAAAAGACAGATGTAAAGGAAGACCTGAGTATAAAAAATGCATCGTATTTTTTAATTATGAAAAATACATTGTAAAGATACCAGTTGTCTAAAACTTAATCTATAAATTTAATGACACTTAATAAAAATCCCAGTAGGACTGTATGGAATTTGGCATCTGAAAAGGAAAACAAGAGTAACCAGTTAATTTTTGAAAATAGAAAAAAGGAAGAAAAATACTTGACAGACCTTGCCATTCCAGATATAAAATAAAGTACGAAACATAGTTTAAGTTAAAAGAATATTACATTGGTGCATAAACAGATCATTGAAATAGAAGACCCCCCAAAGTAGTTCCATATATATGTAACAATTTCATTTGAAATAAAGGTGGCATCTCCAATTAATGAAGAATGCTATACTGTTTAAACAACAGTATTGGGACAATTGAAAATGAAGTAGTAGGAAAATTTCATGCCATGTACACACTCACACACACAAATACACACACATGAAGTTCAGATTGTTTTAAGAGCTAAATAAGCAAAGAAACTTATGAAGATTTTAGAAGGAAATATGGAGGAATAATCTCATGATATTAATGTTTTGTAATCTTGATCTAAAATGTGTTTACATAGGATGGGATCTTTAACCCCAAGAGTTATAATGAAAGACTGACAGATTCGACTATGGAGAAATTTAAATTTTCTCCATATGGGATAAAAATGGGATAAAAAATAAAATCACCATCAGCAAAATTGAAAGACGAAGGACTGACAAGTATAATATTTTTGCATCCTCGATATGAGGCATAGGTGTGTTTAAAAAAGCATATACATATATGCAAATCAACCTTTAAAATGAGAAGCCATTTGGGAAAAAAAGAGCAGAAGCCAAAAGAGAGGCAGAAGTGATTCACAAGAATAAAAAAAATACGAAAATACATTCAGCTTCGCTAGTTGTTAAGGAAATACAAATCAAAATGAAATCTTTCTTTTTGGTGAGACATTAACAAAAGATTTAAAAATTTATGGTCTAAGATTTTGGCAAAGGAAAAAAATAGCTCTTATAAACTATTGATTAGAGTGTAATTTGATAAAGACTTTTTGTTGGGATACTTGTTAATATCTGTCAAAACTTACTGTATTCCTACTATTAGAGTTAGTGATTCTAGTTTTATGAGTTTACACTGTAAACATTACTGCTGGTTTTTTAAAGTAGTCAGTGCAGTCAAGTATCAGCCTTCACTTTGCTTGTAAGGTACAAGGAGGGAGGTTTGGTACTATTTCCTACTAAGAACTTAGGAACTAGACAGCTTAGCCTGGGGTTCATATGAGAGAATCCTCAATATCTGAGAATAACTATCTAGTAAGTATCTACATTAAGTTAATCCATTTTATATGGGGGACCAAATTTCAGAGAAACTGGCAAAACATAATTTATACAGGAAGTTTTCTTGAGAAATAAAGCTAAATATTATAAAAAGAAATGTGTACAATAAAATTTAGATTATAATTACTTTCGTTGGCCATCTTAGCACAAAATATGGATCAAGACATTTTTCATGTAGCATTTTCAATAATATTTTATGATAGCATGTTACCGAGTCCCCCATTGATGACTTTTGCAACAAAAACATTAAGAAAACCTCATTCATTCTAAAAGCCTCTCTACTTACTTTAATAATAAAATAATTATTTTGAAACAGCTACCATGCAATCATAGTTGTCACTTTCCTCTTCTGCCGATGTGAAATGATTCAACTCTGCCATGTCTCCATTGTAATTACTTTTGTGACTTTAGCATTTCCCCATTCTCACAGTGTGAAACACATTTTCTTCTGTGAAATTTGTGGTGTCATGTTAAAAATCAGTTTGCATTAATATTGTATACTATTCCAAAAGAACAGATTCAAATGCAGCATCCAGTAATGAACAGGAGACAGATAATAAAGATGTGATGGGAAGGGAAAGATGACAGTACTGCATAGTGAGGAAAATCTGAGGGAGGTCTATCTTTAGAAGTGATGGTTTCATTAGTTCATATTTTTGTGTTTTACTTCCTAACACAATGAAATTGTGGAATTGCAGATTCAAACATATTGATTACTGTACAGATTGTAATAGTGCAAAATGGATGTACCTCAGTGTCCCTTAATAAGAAAAAGATTAAATGCATTATGGAAATAGCATGGAATCCTCTGCACTTATGAATTTATTAATAGATTTTGAGTAATTTATAGATGTGAGAATAATTTATTGAGTATTGTTAGGTACTAGGCCTCAGAAAAGACACGGAACAAACTTAAATGCATATTTCTAAATGAAAGAAGGCAGGGTGAAAAGCCTACATGGTGTATGATTCTAACTTTGTGACATTTTGGAAAGGGCAAAGTTATGGAGATAGTAAAAAAGATCAGTAGGGGGGCGCCTGGGTGGCTCAGTGGGTTAAAGCCTCTGCCTTCAGCTCAGGTCATGATCTCAGGGTCCTGGGATCGAGCCCCACATCAGGCTCTCTGCTCAGCAGGGAGCCTGCTTCTCCCTCTCTCTCTGCCTGCCTCTCTGCCTACTTGTGATCTCTCTCCTCTCTGTCAAATAAATAAATAAAATCTTTAAAAAAAAAAATCAGTAGGTGTCAGGAGTTAATGGGGAGGAAGGAATAAATAGGTGAAAGGCAAGGAATTCTTAGGGCAGTGAAACTATTATGTATGATACTGAGTGGTGGATACATGACATTATGAATTTGTCAAAACCCATAGAATGCACAACACAGAATGGACCTATGTACCATATGAACTTTAGTTTAATTAATAATAATCCATCAATATTGGTTAATCATTTGCTACGATGTCCCATACTAGCTTGAGATGTTAACAGTAGAGAAACGTGGGCTGGAAGAGAGTAGATAAGTAATGGGAACTCTCTGTGCTCTGTGGTGAATTTTCTGTAAACCTAAAACTGCTCTTAAAAAATGATGTCAGGGATACCTGGTGGCTCAGTCGGTTAGGCATCTAACTCTTGATTTTGGTTCAGTCATGACCTTAGGGTCCTGAGATCAAGTTAGGAGTCCAGCTCTGTACTCCGCAGGGAGTCTGCTGGAGATTCTCTCTCTCCTTGATCTGCTCTTCCCCCCTGCCTGTGCACACACTCATATAAATGAATAAATCTTAAAAAACATACCGTCAGTTAAAAAAAATGTCAGTTAATCATAAACAACTAAACACAAAAACAGAAAGCTCCACAAAACAAATGCATATCTTACTGAAATATTATGATGGAGATATCCTTGAGCCCAGATCAAGAAGTGAAACTTTGTCAGCCACCATAGAAGCCCTGCCATATGTCCATCCCATTCTGCAAAAATAAGCACTACCTTGGCTTTTACAGCGATCACCTTCTTGTGTTTTTCGTGGTTTTCCATAAACACTATGGTTTAGTTTCCCATTTAAAATTTTTTGATGTATTTAAGTTTTAAAAAACTATGTAGCTGGAAATATTTTTAAAACATCACTATGTCTTCCCTGTGGAAAACAGACTATTTGCAGTGTAAAAACAGGAGGCAGAGGAATCACTAAGAGACTTACAATGGTAGCTTAGACAAGAGTGACAATGGGGACAGGTAGAGGGAATCTCTTTGCTTTTAAAAGGTTGAGTCCAGATGATTTGGTTATGGATTACATATGGAGTATAAGAGAAAGAGAGGAACCAAATACGACTGGAAGAAAAAAGTTGCCATTTGTAGAAAAAGGAAAAGACTGGAACAGTTAGCCTTATTTAAAAAATCATAGGCAGATCCATATTGATTTTTGAGGATAAGTGTTATATTATTAATTTAAACAACCAACTTTTATTACTGAAGAAAAATGATGTATTGAATAACACATATAATAGAATAATATATGTAAATAATAGAAATGTGTAAAATAATACAAAAAGTGTACATTATTGGTTACCTAAGGAAGGGAGTTTTGAGAGACTGTTAATGTTATTTTAGAAACTTCTATACTCTTTGGTCGTTAATATGATTGAAGTATTTGTGTACTTCAAGTAAACAAAATTATGCATATGTATATATGAGTGGGTATACATATTTAATATCAGATTTTGTCCCCATAATTAGTGCATGGTTTATAAATTTGTAGCTATAAGATAATTTTTAACATCATGACTTTCAATTGCAGGCAGTTGAGTGTGCAAAGTATGTTTCAGTAGGCAATCAAGCATATTCCAAGTGAGGATGTGATTGCAGTGTGGGAGACAACTCTGTATTCCCACACCCTGTAGAAGGAATGTGGAGATGCTTAGAGGAATGATTGGTAGGTTGCTTGGAGGAAGTTGGAGAAGATGGCCTGTGACCTTAGCCACTCTAGGACAGGGTAGGAGTGTGGATGTCCGACATTATTGCTGGCTTATCCTGAGGAGGCACAGATGGCATGAAATATATCACGGAAGAGGGAAACGAGGTTAAATCAGATCTTTCCTCCCAAAATAATGATAATGGCACACTCTCAAAATTTTCAGCCAACTTCAGGAGGAAGGGAAAAAGGGGCAGAGGAGGAGATAATCTGGAATTGACTTAGTTTAAATTCAGAATTAAACGCACATAATCAGGAAGCTTTGGGAAAAAGGATGCATACCTATATGTGCACATGCACACACACACTTCAGCACAACAGAGGGAACAAGAAAGAGAGCACAGAAGAGAGTGAGTCTTTCTGGATGACAAAAAATAATTTGCATGGACATTTAGTTGTGAACGATAGCGATTTAGAATCATTTATTGCAAATACAGATTGATAAGTCTGCTATTTATGGTTTGATATTAGTTTTTTTGTGTGTGTGGTTTCTGAATGATTTTATTCCAAATGATTATATCAATTTTATTTGGGCAAATAAGTAAATAAGAATTCACTGTGTTTTCACAGGAATTAACGTTATATGAAATGTCCTGGTTAACGGAAAACTACTATTGATCTTAAGTTCATTAAATTCTGATATGTTTATATTTTATTTTATTTTATTTTATTTTTTAAGATTTTATTTTATTTATTTGACAGAGAGGAGAGAGACCACAAGTAGGCAGAGAGGCAGGCAGAGAGAGAGGGGGAAGCAGGCTCCCCGCTGAGCAGAGAGCCCGATGCGGGGCTCGATCCCAGGACCCCGAGATCATGACCTGAGCCAAAGGCAGAGGCTTTAACCCACTGAGCCACCCAGGCGCCCCTGATATGTTTATATTTTAGTGTAAAGCAGTCTGTGTGTAATATACATGAAGAAAATCTCACAAATCCCTTTCATTTGTATGTATCAAAACACCAGTGGTATTCTTCAATGTTTTCTGGTTATTGGATAGTGTGCACATACAAACACTCATAATAATGGGGAAAAAGCCATTTGTTATATAAATGATGGAATAAACTCAAAGGGAAATGATGAAAATGCATTGAAAAACATGCTCTAAGCTATGCTTGCTTTGCAGTTTATGCAGATTGACATTTCCAATTGTGACTGGAGAAAATAGGAAATAATTGCATTCAGTCTTTTACAGCTATATGTGCTGATGATCCATAGAATGACAGGTTGGGCGATACATTAATATGGATCCATGTAGATGGATTCTTTTTTCCCTTTTTAATAGTGTCAGTCAGCAGCAGTTTCAGATCTATCGTCGAGAGTCCAGGCCCAGGGCAAGATCTTACTGTGGTGCAATGACCTTTTTTATTTCCTTTCTTACATTTCCATTAGTCTTTTTAATCTGTCCTAATGCGACAAGTTTATGTCAGCTAGCATTGTCTTAAACTAACATTACTTTGCCAGAATTTTCCAAACAGTTTAACAACTTGCCAGCTGTTGCTTTTCATAAAAAATGAAAGGTTATATGTATTATTCAGCTGACTGCGGTTCAGGGGAGAAAAGAAAACTATGCAATGGAAATTGCAACTTTCCAGTGCCCTAGTAATTTTAACCTTGCCTGCATTTTCAGGGTTTTGATATAGGGTGAAATCATCAAGGTGAAATTGGAGAACGACAGAGTGATACCTTGGGGTATCTCCCGAGGTTATTTAGCCATTATTTTCCTTTTGGAATACTTTCTATTTTATTACTTGAAATCAATTTTTGTGCTAGAAATGAATTCCTGCAGAATTGTGTTTCATGAACATACATAAACACATGCACACATGCGTGTACACACACACATACACACACACACACACACACACACCTCTACCAAAGCTTTGTTTTTGTTCTTGTTCTCTGCCGACCCCAAATGTTCATACTCTCCCAAGAACGGTATTAGAAGTGATTCAGTCATCATGGTGCTCCGTGGTAATTGATAGCTGTGCTGAACAATGGGTGTAATCTATTAACTCAGATGACTGGCCCTATGTTGGCTCATTCTCATGGAGTCACACAATTATGTTATAATAGAATACAGAATGATAAGATGATGCCCAAATTCTGCAGGTTTAAATTGCATGGAGGTACAGTGTTACTGTTTACAAATCTGTTGAGATACATGCTTTAGGATTTGGGGAGAAGTAGCAAAATACTTATTTTGAATAGGCAGATACTTTCCATCAATTTGAAGTTTTTATGGCTGACACATAAAGATTGTACTGTCATCACTAAGCAGATGCTAAATGTTCACATAAAGAGAGGGAGTATCTGTTCTGAGAAACAATATGGCCTATCTGTATTCATATATGGAAAGTCAAGATGGAACACTCATAAAATACTAAGAATTCATGTTCAGAGAGAAATCTATCAGATATAAACGCAAGATCCAAAAACCATTCAAAAGCAGGGGGGAGAGGTTGTACAGATGGGGAAAAGGGATTTTACATTTTTATCAAATTATAAATAGAATCTTGTTTAGAGATTATTAAATCAGGTAAGTAGTACTTGGTAGAGGTCTGTAAGAACTAGAATTTTATTATCATTGAGTCGAGAAGACAGTAAATTGAGAGAATTTTCAAAAAGAAAGTTAATAAATTTTTGATATTCTAGAAGTTTATGCATGAAGCAGTATAGCCTTTGTTTGCTTATTTGTTTTAAATTTCAAAGCTTGCACTCTCCATTGCAGCCATTGATCCAGTGGTTGACTTTGTTGTTACTAGGATTTACATCTGCCACAGGGAGGAAAAGAATGAGAAGTTTGGCTGCCTGATAAAATTTTTTCACTTTCAGGGTCTTCTTCTTTCTGGCTCCTATTGCTTGACCTTCTGACTCCTGTTCTTGCTTAAGCCTTCGGCTTTTTGCTATTTCAGGGTCCTCATTACCAATGTGGATATTTATACCTGACTACATTTGTATACTGTCTGCTTGCTTCCTGGGTTTGGTTTACATCCTGATTATTTCTTCCAGCCCCAGCCTCACCTGTACTTGGCATATTTTTTTTTTTTTTTTTTTTTTGAGTCTGAGCAACCTTAAGGGGAGGATGTTTAAAAGAGAGAGAGAAAAAACAAAATAAAACATTAGGATTAGGTTGAAAATTATTTGGTTTCAGGGCCTGTCTTGTTCTTAGTTATTTATGAACATCTAGAATAAAGCTTAATTTGGTGGGCAGAGTAATGGCCCTTAAGTATGTTTATGCCTTAATCATTGGAACCTGTGGAACTATGAATGTGTTATGTTATATGGCAAAGGAACTTTATAGATGTGGTTAAGTATCTTGAGATGGCAGAATTACCCTGGATTATCCAAGTGAACCCCAAATGTAATCACAAGTACTCCTCATAAGAATGATGCAAAGGAGAATTGACTACAGTATAGGATTAGGTGATGTGACTCAGAACCTGAGATTGGAGTGTTATGGCCAGGAACCAAAGAATGGCATTAGGCTCTACAAATGGAAGAGGTAAAGAACAGACTCTTCCCTGAAGCCTGCAGAAGGAACCACTCCTAATGATACCTCAGTTTTCGCCACATAATATTAATTTTGGACTTCTGGCCTAGAGAAATTTTTGTTTTTTCAGGCTGCTACATTTGTGTTAATTTGTTATTGTCACAGCAAAAAACTAACACAGATTTTGGTACCTGTAGGTAGATTGTTGCTATAACAAGTATCTAAGAATGTGGAAGTGACTTTGAAATTGGACATTGAATAGAACCTGCAAGAATTATGGGGAACATGATAGAAAAAGCCTAGATTTTCTTGAGTAGATTGTTAAAAATATGGCATTAAAAATATTAGTAAAATGTTAGTAAAATATGCTGGCAAGGGCTCCTAAGAAATGAGGAACATCTTAGAGAAACTGGAGGAAAGAGGAAACTTGTTATATAGGGGCAGAAAGCTTAGCTCGATTGTGTCCTATACTTTTATGGGAAGGAGGACTTGAAAGTAATGAATTTGGGTATTTAGCTGAGCATAGTTCCAAGAAAGTGTTGAAAGTGCCGCCTGGTTTCCAATGTGCTGCTCATAGTAAAATGTGAGAGGAAGAGATAAATAGAGAGAAGAATGGTTATGCAAAAGGGAACTAAGATTTGATCATCTAGGAAATTCGTAACCTATCTCGATTGTGAAAGGTGCTAAAATTAGAAGATTCACTATCAGGAATTTGTGCGTTGGAGAGAAGACCAAAAGTGTGTTTGGAAAAAGTTTTGCTAGTGCTAAATGGATTACAGTAATTCAACAATTCCATATATACTCAGTGCCCATCAAGATGAGTGTACTCTTAATCCCCCTCCCCATTTCCCTCATACCCCCCCATTCACTTCACCTCAGTTTGTTCTCTATAGTTAAGAGTCTGTTTCTTGGTCTGTCCCTTTTTCTTTTGTTCATTTGTTTTGTTTCTTAAATTCCACAAATCAGTGAGATAATATGGTATTTGTCTTGCCCTGACTGATTATTTTGCTTAGCATAATACTCTAGCTGCATCCATGTCATTGCAAATGGGAAAATTTCATTCCTTTTTATGGCTGAGTAATATTCCGTTGTGTGTATTTACCATCTCTTTATAAGAGGGAGGCAAAGGGAAATTTGATAACAGTGGAGAAGATAATGTGAAAATTGAAGCAGAGATGGGAGTGATGTGACCAGGAGCCACAGAATGGGAGCAGCCTTTAGAAGTGGAAGAGACAAGAAACATATTTTCCTCTGGATGCTCCAGAAGGAACCAACATGCTGATACTTTGCTTTTCATTCTTTAAGACTCATTTTGGACTTCTCATATGCAGAAGTATGAGACTAAATTCCTATTGTTTTAAGCCACTAAGTTTGTTAAAATTTGTTTTATAGTGAAAAAAACAAAACTAATACGTTGATGTATATAAGCATTCAATAAGTATATGATGAATGAATGAACAATTAAAACAATTTGCCTTTATCAAGTCTATGTAATTTCTATAGAGTTATAGGATTTGAAATGGGATGCCAATTTGATTAGGAAAAAACTATTAAAAAAGCTATTAATAAAAATCTATTTTGGCAAAGAAAATTCTTTTAATTAATGCCTAAAATTAATGTAAAAATAGACCTAATTATTGATGTTAGAAATTGTAACATCAAGATTTATAAAGAAATATATATTTGGTCTTTGTCTTCATTTCTAGCATAGAGCTCCTAAAACCCTTGGAATTTCCTAAGGGACAATAAAGGTATCTTTTTTTATGTTAACAAGATGACTTCTGAACTCCACCTAAGGATGGTGGCTGGTTGCCAAGAGAATAACCATGTGAAACCAACTGAAATTTCCAAACTCCTGAACTTGGGTAGTGGGTGGGATGGGGGAGAGGAGCCAGAGGTTTAATCAATCACTAGTGGCTGTTGATTTAATCAGCCACATCTATGTAATGCAGCCTCCATAAAAATCTGAAAGTACAGATTTTGGAGTTTTTGGAAGGTGAACATGTGAAGATACGGGGAAAGTGGTGCACCTGGAGAGGGCATGGAAGTGCCATGCTCTTTCCTCATACCTTTATGAATATATCTCTTCCATCTGGCTGTTCCTGTGCTACATCCTTTTGTAATAAACTGCTGATCTAGTAAGTAAAATGTCACTCTGAGTTCTGTGAGCCACTTTAGCAAGTTAATTGCCAAGAAGGGGGTTGTTGGAGCCTCCAACCTATAGCCAGTTGGTCAGAAGCACAACTGGACAATCTGGATTCATAGCTGGTATTTGAAAAGTGCATGTGTGAGGCATTCTTGTATGATTGAGCCCTTAACATGTGGGATCTGATGCTATCTCCATATAGATAGTGTAAGAATTGAGTTGATTATAGGACACCCAGCTGGTGTCAGAGAATTGCTTGGTGGTGTGGGTCAAAAACTCCCACATATTGCAATTGGAAGATCAGAATCAATTTAGTAACTTAAATAAAATTTCTGGCATTTTCAGGACTAATCTCATCCATTGATGTGGGTAATTGGTTAATCGTTACCACATTTTTTCATCAGTTAATTATGATGCTTAGTTTTAACCTTATCAATCAACTTTGGCATTTTAGAATTTAATTTTGAACTTTTATATGAATATAGGCTTCCACCAGATGGAAAAAATAGGTGTAGTTTAACCACAGATAACAGGATAACACACTGTTATCCTCACTGCCGAAATGGGGATGGCGAGCCATAAAACTTAGCAGTGCTTTGGTATTTGTTGAGTGAACATTAGTAGGATGAAACTCTCATGTGCCAAGTTATTATTATTGAAGAGACACGCATATGAATGCTATACTAGTGGATGCTCTAGGACCATCACTTGTGTTTTGAAAGTCAGAAATGATGATAATTTCTCTTTGGAACTAAGTCTATCCACAGTCTTCTTCAAAATGTTTAATATGGACTGAATAATAAAAAAGCTGCCAGAAGGAAAAAAAAAATCAAAGAAGTAGAGTTTTTCTTAGCTATACCTCCAGTAGGGCACCACACTGTCTTGCTCCCTACCATGATGATACTGAAATTGGGTTAAACCTAGTTTCTATAGAATGATTTGCACCTTTGTTTAAATCTTATTTTTGTTTCTGTACATATAATCTCAAATTTTTCATTGATATGCTGACATAAATAACTTCAAGCAAGTTTCACTTGCTTGGGAAGAAGTTTCACTTACTAAAGTGTGCTGAATCCTTTTGTAATGCCTTTTATTTTATAAACCTGTTAGAAACTTTTATCATGTTACTTGGGCCTGGTGCTTTTCTAAAATTGTTGCTATGGCTATAGTAACCTGTTGTGAATGAAGATATGAGCAATAATTAAATCTCGAAAGTCTTTTAAGAAAGTTATCTACCTTTAGACTTCTCTGCTCAAGGCAGAAATTGTGAGATCATAGTGATATTAAATCACAGTTCTTTTACTAACTTAGAGAGTCCTGGGCTTTTCCAAAACATAAAAAGTGAGAGTCATGATTTCTAAAGGAAAAGAGATTTAAAGTAAATGTTTTGCAGATGTAGCACTGTCTTAACCTTTACTGAAGGAGTGCAAAATTCCTGGCACAACTTGTTTTGGAATATTGGTCCTAGCTTATTAAAAACTTATGTTTCTGTGAGAACAATATGTTATTTTAACATGATCTCTGAATCTCAGCCTTCCCCAAAATAATTTTTGTCAAGGAGTCTCTGATAACTGCCCGCAAATACTAACATACACACATACAAACACACTCCCAAACATACAATATATATTATTAAATGACTTTAAGACTTCTCCTTCATTGCCTGTGAAGATAAGGCAGAGGAAATGTCAGGATAAGGGAAGGATAGGAAAGTATTTTTATGGTGGTAGCAGTATTGATCCGTTGGTTTACTGTTTTTCCCCATATACCTCGTAGTTACTCATACTCACAATGTGATACAACTCTCTTATCGACTTAGAGATACAATCATAAGCTGAATATGGTAAATTGTCATTTGTAGATAATTTCAGAATGTTTTACTGTTAATTCCAATGAGTTGAAATGTTTTAGAGGGAGAGATTGATCCCAGTGGACAAAGACAGGTACACAGCTTGAGGAGTTTGTGAATGTGAACATTGTTTCTATATATTTCCCATAATTAGTAAAGATAAGGCTCTTTTGGTCCCTCAGTTTGGCTAGAAATTTTTCTTATTTTGTTGGTGGCATGAAACTCCTCATCTTAGTAAAGTAATGAAATACTCACTTTAAAAGGTTTGATAATAATTTTCATTTTTTTCTATGCAAACAATTCTGCGAATTCCTACCCTTCTCTAAGCTATTATTACTTGCCTTTATTCTTACCTCTGAAGATTATTTTTACAAATGACTCTGCTAGCTTTTGTGGAAACAAAACCTTTCTCACTTGGTTTGACCTCTGTCATTTGAGGCTGTTAGCACAAATTGTATTGGTGGAGAATTAACTGATTCTGTTTCACAGGTGCAGACCGACACTAGCCCCGGTTTGCATTATACAAATGATCAAATGGAGAATGAGCCAAGATTCATAAAACTCACTGCCAATATTAGAAATAAGGATAGCCACTATATTTTGAGTACCAGTTTTGGGCTAGGTATTGTCCTGGACACATTACATATAACACATAATTCTTCACAGGTAGGCTTTACTCGTATTTTATACCTGACTCAGAGAGGTTAAGTTACTTTCTCAAAGGCATAGTCGGCAAGCTTCCAAATCCTATGTTTTTTTTCCTCTTAAATCAAACTGCAAATATCAATGCTGGTAGAGCACTATTGCTGAGTCAACAGTGCATTTTCATATATAAGATTGTACCTGTTACAGATATTGTTTAAATAAATGTTTAATAAATAAATGGCATCAATATTGAAATAATATCAATGGTACTTGGTCTTTTACACTTCAGAACCTATAATGAAATGAAAGGGAGGCAAATAGTAGTGAATGATGAATTCAACAAGTGTTTTTGTTGTCTTTTATATGTGCGTAGTGGAGAAGTTAATCAAAAGAGGGTACGGTGCTTGTTCTTAACACAAGGCATAAGGACGTGAAAGAAATGTATGATGATATAAGCCATAGTTTTATGTTAACATAAGTGATAAGTATACAGAAGAGTAAATGAGATAAAAATATGGTGGACAGAAACCAACAGGAATGGACTTATGAAATCATAAGTGAGAATTGAAAGGTGGGAGTATTTGGCAGTAAAAGAATTAGGAACATAGGAACATCATTCCAAGCAAACAGGATCTCTGTCTCTCTCTCTTCTCTCTCTCTCTCACACACACACACACACACACACACACACACACACAATTACTGAAATAACGTTTGAGTATGACTGTGTTATACTTTATGATTTTTGTGAAATATTTCTCTGTCTTCATTTTGTGGTAGGATTACATTTCTCTGTCCTGCTGATGTTAGGCTTGCTTGTCTGATTTATTTTGGCTAGTGGAATATGACTTACGTGACATGTGTTTCACGTGAGCAAAAATTTTACTGTAACCAGTTCAGTTTGATCTCTGGCTCTTCCCTGAAATAAACAGGTAATTGCATTAACTGACCCCTGTCCCAGAGAATAGCCGCAGTCAAGCTGCAGCTTATATGTAACAAGCAAGAAACAAACATTAGTTGTTTTAAGCTACTAAGATTTTGAGATCATTCCTTATGTGGCATAGCCTAGTGAGAGCTGACAAATGCAATGGTATTTGAGGGTGGTCTGTGAGGAATCCTGACTACAGAAGAAGGTTTATATTGGATTCTAAAGTTAAATGAAACAGTGAAAACAAGTTAAAGATTTGGGCTTTATTCTGTCCTACCTGAAACTGGTTGTCGAATCTTGGTATCAACTCTGAGGATTAAAAAAAAAAGTAGGTTCCATCTGATAGCCTTGTCAATAAGAATCATTTTTTCTCTGGTAGTGATCAAAGGTGAGTGCTTCTTCTTTTTCTGTCATGGCTAGAATTGATAGTTTAATGGATAGATTCTGATTTTACTTTTGCTTTCTTAGTCAACATCTCCCTCATTAACCACCTCTCATCTGGGTTGTCACTGGATTACATGGAGTCCAGGATTCTCTTGTTAAGGTAAGAATGAATTGGACTAGCATGTAATTGGCCTGGAATTTTTATGACTCTTACCTGCTTCCCTATTAAATGAGTGCTAGGAGTTGGACAAATTTGATATTTAGGAATTTCTCTTTCTGATTTAGAAATTGTTTCTTCGAAAAGCTACTCAAAGTTGTTAGCATACTGAATGAATGTCAAAATCTTTGTAGTCTAGATAATTAACTTAATATACCCCTATATTAATGGGGCAACAATGCAATTTGTTGCCCAAATAGGGACACTTTGGAAAGCAAAATGGAACACTACTAATAATTGTGCTGGGACAACAGACATGAGCTGAGACTATTTGGGCAAACTTAGCTAAGTGGTCATCCATTTTATGAATGAACTGAATTATCATGTTTATCACTGCTCTCTACCCACTTTCTGGAAAAAAATAAAGGAAAAGAGTGACGCCAGTGACACTGCCCCTTTTCTGTCAGTCATCTTTAATGCCCACAGGTACTGCCTCTCTGTCTTTGTCACTTCCAATCACTCAAGCAACTCTTAAGAGAAGTGGGAGAAGGGTGAGCTACTGCTGCAGTGAAAACATTAAAAATTTAGGTTATCTTTGGTATAAAAAGGAGAATTAGGATGAATATTCATTGATCTTATTTTTCAAAAAAATTGGAAATTTAGGTTTTTTTTTTAATTTTAAAGAATTTAAGAGTTTTTTGCTGGTATTTTCTTCCCACTTTCTGTAATGTGAAATGTAACCAAAGCAGTTATTTGCAGTGCCAAGAAAACTGTCATTGTAAAATGTTGTAACTGACTTCAGTTAAACATACACTTCAAAATGGGATTTTTGCAGTGGAGTTAAACTTATTTAAGAAATTCTATTTGATATGAGCTCTTCAAGGCCAGTAACTGTGTTACATTTTATCTTGTTGTCCTCAAATCCTAGCAGAATTCTGAGTACAGAGCAAAACTTCAGAAGTATTTGTTAAATCAGTGAAGAAGTTAAAAAACAAATCTAATTCCATGTAAAATATATCAATATAGATTAAAATTCAAGACTGTTTTGAAGTCTAATTAGAGAAGTAATTGAAAACTTTATGGAGATAAAGAAATATGACCTAGAGTTTGAAAATGTGGAACATTGTTAGTATGCATAGAAAGTTTTAAAAGATATAGAAATAAAGTGAATAAATACTAAGAGAGCAAAAGGAAAACATATGTTTACCTTGTTATTTAGAGTGGACAGTCTGTTTTTTGGGAATATCAATGATCCAGCACTCCAGAAATGGAATTATCTGCTTTCATAAAAAGGAAAGTAGTTATATTTATATATTCTTGAGTATATTGTCATCCTTAATTTCTAATTTAAAAAATGCTGTGGAATCTGCTTGAATTTTATAATCCTCTTTTCCTTCAGAGGAAAAGAAGAATTACATCTGATTTGTTTAGGAATGGATGTCAGAATGATGAAAAATATTGATTCTAAGTTTATCCTTTACAAAACAAACATAAAGAATCCATAGAAAATTAATGTAATTTAGCAATAGACTGTTTCTGAATATAATAAAAAAAGAAGTATATAAGAAAAAAGTTGATAGTTATAAGATCAAACCCACTCTCTATAGCCAGTATGTGTAAATGAGCTAAATTCTTCTATTAAAAGAAAAATT
The DNA here is from genome assembly GCA_028534135.1 of Potos flavus. Taxonomy (NCBI): domain Eukaryota; kingdom Metazoa; phylum Chordata; class Mammalia; order Carnivora; family Procyonidae; genus Potos; species Potos flavus. The sequence goes on along the minus strand of CM052895.1, from coordinate 13,935,255 downwards.
AATTGAAAAGATGTACACACACACATACATGTATACACACATACATGTGTTCAGAAACATACACGTGACTGATCTCAAAGTAACTAATATGCAAAAATATGTGAAAGGGCATTCTAGGAATACTTAAAAAGACAAAAATCACATTTAAATAGATAAGACATTTGGAAAGTTGAAGCAAAAATATTAATATAGAAAAAAGAGGGACGCCTGGGTGGCTCAGTCGGTTAAACAACTGCCTTCAGCTCAGGTGATGATCCCAGGTCCGGGGATCAAGTCCTGCATGAAGCTCCTTGGTCAGTGGGGAGCCTGCTTCTCCCTCTGCCTGTTCTACCTGCTCTGCCTGCTGTTCCCCCGCTTGAGTGCGAGAGCCCTCTCTCTCTCTCTCTGACAAACAAACAAATAAATAAATCTTTTTAAAAAAGAAAAAGGAAACTTTGTAATGAAAGGAAAGACGACATAAAGGTTTTCTGTTATAAATATCTTTGCACAAAATAGCACTTCATGAAAATTCATAAATCAAATGCAGCAAAAAGTAGAAACCCATATTGAGTAACAGATTTTAACTTACACCCTTCAGTCCAGTAAACTAAATGGATAAAAAAATGTGTAAACGTAGAGAAAATCTTAATAATATAATAAGCATCCTACATCTAATTGGCATACAATGACATCTGTATCTTAAAAATATTTTTTCAAATGTTCATAGAATATTAAAAAAATGACTTTTGTTGTGTGCTTATCAAGACACAGAGAACACCAGGAAATTTCTATAAGTAGCCAATGTGGGTAGTATCTGTTAATTATAATTATTAAAACTATAAATTGATCCTTGTATTAATTATATATTACTGCATAAAAATATTCTTAGAAATTTACTTGCTTGGAGCACACACAGCTATTATCCCACAGTTTTATCTAGGTATTCTACAATGCTGCAGTGGCTTAGCCAGAGAAGCAAAGACTTCTAAGCTCATATGTTTGTGGGCAAATTCAGTTCCTTATGATATGTGGCTACACATCAAAACCGAAGCATGTCTGTGGAGATTGTTTTTGTTTTTGCTTCAGTTTAGAATTAATAAGCAATATAGTAAAGTGACTGGCTTTAAGATAGATATACAAAACTCAGTATTTACTTTCTATTGCAATTAGCACATAGAAAATATAAATTAAAGTATTTTATCTGTAATAATACATCATATAAAATTGATGGTTTTATATTAATATCATATTAATATTATGATGTCTATTAAAGTACATAAAACAAGATTAATATTATGTCTGTTAAAGTACATAAAACAAGATCTAAACAAATGGAAATTCATAAGCCAGTTTTTGATGAAAAGACAGTGTAAGATTTAACATTCCCAAAATTATCGTATAAATTTAAAGTAATTCTTAGTAGAATTTTATAGGATTTTTTGTAACTAGATAAAATTATAGAATATATTTGAAATAATACATACCCCAAAAGAACCAAGTAATATAGGAAAAAGAACAGAAGGAAGGACTTGTCTTACCCAAAAATTAGAATATATTCTAAGGTCCCTGATGCTAACATAAATGTAGTATAGAAAAATGATTAGATAATTCAGCTACACAAAATAGAGAGTTAAGGCATAGATCCCAGTATAAGTGAATTTATATATTACAAAGTTGTAATAAAATTGTTTTAGTATGTAAATATATGAACTAGTATGTTTATCATTATCAATGTAAAAATGTAGAAACAAAGTAAATATTCAACAATAGAGGAATAATAGACTGTATTTTATGTAGCAAGCAAAAAATATAAATTAAAGCTAAGTTAATTTTCTCGAGGTTTATATATTGGGTAAGAAAAGCAAGACACAGAAATAAGTAGTATGATTACAATTTTATAAAACAAAAGTGAAAAACATATATGTACATATACTGTCATATGTTTAGGTGTATATATATTTCTATGTAAGATTATATGAGGATGATGAAAAATAAGAAAGAGCATAGGAATTGTTGGTAGGGTGTCTTTGAGGTTGAGGTGGGGTGGCTCATGTAAGTGAATGATAAAGGGAACAGTCACTGGAAACTATACTTATATTTAAAGGAAAAGTGATATTCAAATTAAAACTAAAAACCTATATTTTCTCACCTTTTAGATCAACAGAATTCAGGATATTTGAAAATAAATTGGTGAAAGTTTGGAGGGGAAATAAGGACTCTCTTGCCCTGATCTCAAGTCAAATTTGACGCATCCTCTATATTTCTAAGAAAGCCATTTCCTAATACCTATCAAAATTTGTAACAAACTCTTATCCAGTTTTACTTGTAGTTTATCCTACAAATATACTCATACATGTGTGAAGTGTAAAAGAATATTAATGTCAATGATGCTAGTACTAGCAAATGATTAGAAACCTAAATGAACGACAATCTAAATGTATTATTATTTGAATCATGGCAACTCATAAAATAAAATACTCTGCATCTGTTCAGCAGGATAAGGCATTTCCATTTGTTCAGGAGTAGGCACTGGGTGTCATATGCACCGGATGAATTACTGAACTACATCTGAAACTAAAGATGTACAATATGTTGGCTAATTGAATTTAAATTTAAAAAAATGTACAGAAAAATGTATATAGCTTTCTACCATTTGTGTTTAAAAGGAAGTGTGTATATGTATGTGTATAGTTTATATACATAGATCACCTCTGGAACCTTTATGAGACATTGGAGATAGTGAGTTGTCTCTAGGAAGGTAGATGAAGTGAGTGAGAGGTTGAGTTGAACTGATTATCTTTTCCTTTTTTTTTGAATTTTGCGTCTTGTGCCTGCATTATTTACTTAAAACCAAAATACTTCTAAAATTTATTCATAGTGAATTATACAGAAAGAACAAAGATAATGTAATCAAACATACTAGCTAAATACCAGAGAGGCTATATTATAATAGTAAATTGACATGACTTTTTTAAAAAAAGATATTTATTAGAGAGAGAGAGAGGCAGACATGGAGGGAGTATGAGTGGATGGAGGGGCCGAGGGAAAGGGAGAAACAGACTACCCGCTGTGCAGGGAGCTCAGTGTGGGGCTCGATCCCAGCACCCTGGGATCATGACCTGATCTGAAGGCAGATATTTAACCGACTGAGCCACCCAGGTGTCCCCACTTGGCTTTCTAATATTCCCAAGTAATTTATATTTATAAAACTTAGTATTCGGTATAAAAGTTTCAACATATTATAAAAACATGTTCCTTTATTTAAAAAATAGTCTTGGAAACCATTTGAAATTTAAAGTATTCTTTTTTATTGGGGTGTAAATGACATTGGTTTTAGGTATACAACATAATGACTTGATATTTGCATATATATTGATATAATGATCACCACAATAAGTCTACTTAACATGTGCCACCATACATAGTTACAATATTTTTCTTCTTGTCATGAGGATTTTTAATATTCTCTTAGTGACTTTTAATTATGTAATACAGTATTAGCAACCATAGTTACTGTGGTGTATATTACATCCCATGACTTATTTCCTAACCATAAGTTTGTACCTTTTGACCTCCTTCACTCATTTCACTCACCTTGCTGCCCCCCCACCTCTGGCAATCACTGTCTTTTCTCTGTATTTTTAAGTTTGTTTTTTGTTTTTTGTTTGTTTTTTTCTGTGATATTCTACATGTAAGTGAGATCACATGGTCTTTGTTTTTCTCAGACTTATTTCCCTAAGCATATGCCTTCGAAGTCCATCCATGTTGTTGCATGTGGTAAGATTGCATTCTTTTTTATGGTTGAATAATATCCTGTATGTATGTACCACACTTTCTTTATCCATTCATCCATTGATGGACATTTATGTTGTTCCAGTTTCATGGCCATTATAAATAATGCTGCAATAGCATGGGGGAGATATATCTTTTCAAGTTAGATATATTTTATTTTCTTTGGATAAGTAGCCAGAAGTGGAATTGCTAGATGGTAAGGTAGTTCTATTTTTACCTTTTTGAGGAACCTCCATACTGTTTTCCATAGTGGCTGCTCCAGTTTGCATTCCCACCAACAGTACATGAGGATTTTCTTTACATCTTCACCAACATTTGTTGTTTCTTGTCTTTCTGATGGTAGTCATTCTAACATTTGTTAGATGATATCTCATTATAGTTTTGATTTGTATTTCTCTGACAATTAGTGATGTTAATAATATTTTCATGTATCTGTTGGCCATCTGTATTATTCTTTGGAAAAATATCTATTAAAGTCGTCTGCTCATTTTAAAATCAGATTATTTGTGTGCTGTTGAGTTAGGTGCATTCTTTATATATTTTGGATGTTAATTCCTAATTAGATCTTTGTTTTGCAAATATTTTCTCCCATTCATTAGGTTGCCTTTTCATTTCTTTGACGATTCCTTTGTGGTGCAGAAGGTTTTCAGTTTGATGGAGTCCTACTTGTTTATTTTTGCTTTTCTTATCTTTGCTTTTGGAGTCAGTTCCAAAAAATGATTGCCAAGACCCATGTCAAGGAGGTTACTGCCTATGTTTTCTTCCAGGAACGTTATGGTTTCAGGTCTTACATTCAAGTCTTGAATGCTTTTTGAGTTAATTTTTTTGTATTGTATAAGATAGTGGTCCAATTTTTTTTTTTTTTTTTTTTGCACATGGTCATCTAGTTTTTCCCAACATCGTTTATTGAACAGACTGTCCTTTTCCATTACATATTCTTGGTTCCTTTGTCATAAAGTAATTGACCATGTGTGTATGGGCGTGAGGGGGTTATTTCTCTGATCTGTTGATCTGTGTGTCTGTTTTCATGCCAATACTATACTATTTTGATTACTATACCTTTCTAATGTAGTTCGAAATCAGGGATCATGTTGCCTCCAGCATTGTCCTTCTTTCTGAAGATCCCTTTGGTTATTCAGGGTCTTTTGTGCTTTCATACAAATTTTAAAAACATTCTTTGAATGAATTACAACTGAAACAGAAAAGAGTACCAGTATACTGAAATGATTAAAGTAAGTGTGAAAATGAATTTTCTGGAGCTCACAGAAGTATGTGTTTGGTTTGATGATTTTACCTGAGGGTCACGTAGGAGAAGATAAAATTCTAAAAGCTGATGTCCATTCACTTTGTTCTTTAACCAAGTCAGAACACCCATGAGTTTAACCCCGATTACCCTGAATAGGGAATGGCAAAATAAACTTATATTTGATAAAGATTGTGCTTAAATTTTCAGCTAATTTCTAGAATGTAAATATTTTTGGTTTATAACTCCTAATTGCTTTCTAGAGTGAAGCTTTATGTCTAAAATTTTATACATTCTCTAAATTGTACTGTATAATTCTATTTTTCTTCTGTTTAGGTTGTGTTTAGAGTCCAGACAGCCATTCCTTTTCTATGTTCATTTTCTGATAAGATGATAAAATGTCAGTTTAATACTATATATTGGAATAAATGATAGGACAATAAAATTAACTCTCAGGACTACTTATATTAATTGTATTTACTAGTGTGGTAGTGTATCAAAATGTTGCCAAAATTTGTTTGAAATACCAATTATAAGGTTTTTATTTTTGTTTTTGTTTTTTTTTATCTCTAAATTCTTTGTGATTAAAACTACAGGGGCACCTGGGTGGCTCAGTCAGTTAAGCATCTTCCTTTGGCTCAGCTCATGATCCCAGGGTCCTGGGGTCGAGCCCGCATCGGGTTCCCTGCTCACAGGGAGCTTACTTCTCCTTCTCTCTCTGCCTGGCTCATGGTCTCTCTCAAACAGATAAATAAAATCTTTTTTTTAAAAAAAACGGCATTACTACTTCTAAAGTAAATAGACTGTTATAACACTAATATTCTTTATATATTTCTTACTAAAAAGATAGTTTAAAATAAATGAAATACCAGATTTTAAAATGATTTCTTCACTTGAACATTATCCAAAAGCAGCAAGATGAGCACAAACCAGAAACCTGGACTCCATTTTCAGTGAAGTTAGGAGATATAAGTAGCCCCAGAACAGGAGATATGAGTAGTAGTTACCAAATACAGTGAAGACCAAATACAGGTTAGTAAGTCTACTCAAAGAGGATGCTCCTGAATATAGAATTTAGACAGAGCCTACATAGTAAGTGGCACTTTGGTGCAAAATTAACCTTCAGTTATTTAAACCAGTAAGAATGTTTTCATGGGCTGATGGTGAAGGCTTTTTTCAAGCAGGGTTGTCACAAAATCTTAAAGAGCAGGGAGGCAAGTAGTGAAGGAAAAAAACACACCTGCAGGCATATTTGCAAGAAGTAAACTGTCAGTGAAGGAGTGCAGAGACAGAAGAGGCAATTTTCTATACAAAATAAGAGATCAAAGCCCAAAAACAACACTCAAGAAGGAAAATGAGACGAAATCTTCATAGAAACCACATTTTTTAAATGGAAGCAAAATTGGAGGAATGAAGGCTAATTTGAAAGCAGCTGGAAGGCAATTGGCTCTGAGAAATGGCATAGAGACTTGGGGGCAGGATAGAAAAATGTAAGGAAGATTAAGTGATCAAGCAGTTTTTAAATAGTTGCAGTTCATATCCACTCTCTCATTTCTTTATGTTTCAAGTTTTAATTTAAATTCCAGTTAGAAAGAAAAAAAAGTTCCAGTTAGTTAATATAACAGTGTAATATTAGTTTCAGGAGTATCAACTGTCTCATTTTTGATGCTGATAACTAGTGTCTTGTGCTCTTCCTCCCTCCCTCCCTCCCTCTCTCTCTCTCTCTCTCTCTCTCTCTCTCTCTCTCTTCCCAGGCCAATCTGGCAAGAGGTTTATCAGTTGTGTTTTTTCAATGAACCAACTTTTGGTTTCATTGATTGTTCTCTATTGTCTTAAGTTTTCTAGTTCATTGATCTGCTCTTTATTATTTGCTTCCTTCTGCTTATTTTGAGATTCATTTTGAAACTGAGATCATTGATATAAAACTTTATTTTTCTTCTACTGTAGGCAGTTAGGACTGTGCTTTTATCCCTAAGTGCTGGTGTATCACCTTCCCACCCATTTTGATATTTTGTGTTTTTGTATTTATTGAATTCAAAATGTTTTCTTATTTCCCTTTTGATTTCTTGTTGGACCATGGATTATTAATTACTATTCTTATTTTCAAATATTTGGGAATTATCCAGAAATATATATGTTACTGACTTTTAATTTAATTTCATTATAGTCACTGAACATAGACTGTATGACTTGAGTCCATTGTAGTTTATTGAGACTTGCTTTCTGGTTCTGAATATGGTCTATGTTGGCAAATGTTACAATGCATTTGAATAAAAAGTGTATTTAGCTGTTGTTGGATGGAATATTCTGTAAATATTAGTTAGGTCAAGTTGGTTGTTCTATCTGCTTGTTCCATCAGTTATTCAAAGATGAGTACTTAAATCTCTGAGTATAATCATGAATTTGTCTATTGCAAAATTCACTCTTACTAGAGGGAAAAAAGGCTGAAAGCCAAGATCATGTTGATGGTATCAGTATTGTATACAAAATAATGTCCATAATTATTTCTTTTTCAATCCACTTTGATATCTGTCTGTCTCACTCCCTTTCTCCCTCAATCTCTCTCTCGCCCCTCCGTTCCTCCTTCTTTCTTTCTCTGTCTCTCTTCACTATATCTATCTATTTATCTTTCTTTCTTTAATCTCTGTAGTTTTCCTGATGACATTTCAAAGGAACGTGTCAGTTCCTATTTTCATATTGAGGTAAAAATACATTTAATTCAAATTGGCTAAAAAATGTCCAACAGTCTGTGAATCCATATCAATTATGCTTAGCAACCTGGTTGCCATGCAGACCATTTATTTTATCTGGTCAAGGGGCAATTTGAAAGCCGGTTGACATGGTGATAATATTTCTGTTATGCAATTGACATGTTGTTTAAAAATAGACTTGCAATGAATAAAGCTCTTTTACTCATCTTTCTAATGCTCTTTTCACTGAAAAATCACTAATGCATTTGTGTCTGCCTATTTCACGTTTTACTTTGTAATAATCATATAGAAGAAAACTACAGGGCTTTTTGTCTCTTCCAGATAAAGGTATATGGTTAATACTACCACTTTTCTAATTATTGAGATGAACTGTGATACTGACAAAAATAAGACCCCCTTTCTTCATTAAAGGAACGTGGTTTTTATTTGTTAAGTAAAATAGTTATACTTAAGAACAGAGAAGTAGATCTATAAATGAAGATGAGATAGTAGGCTTTTAACCTATTGAGGCTGCTAAAGACTTCTAAGGATTAACTATAGTTATTCAGGCCAAAGAGCAAAGATTTACCAAAGCATTTTTGGCAGAAGTAATGATATACAGAGTTAGATTTGAACTTTCTAAATTATAATTACCAGCAAGGAGATTACATTGCAACTATGAAACATAGATTTTCAATAAATGTAGTTAAAAGTAAAATAATTTCTTCTTACCTATAAATTTATGAGTGACAATATTCATCACAATTATATATGACAAGTAATAAAATGATAGATTATATAATGGTCTTTAGTTAAAAAATGTTTTTTTATTCTCATAAATTAATCACTATTCATGGGAATAAAACTCTAAAGTAAATATCTAAAAACTCTTAAAGGGTAGGAAATAATAGGACTTCTATCAAGATAAATTTATTCTGAATTTATTTTATGGGATTATAGAGACTTTTTTGGCTAAACTTTAGCATATTTTAGTATACCTAAAAATTTTTTGATAAAGATTCATATTATGACCATACTATGGAAAGACAGTAAAAAAGACAGTTTCTACTTGCTGCATATTAATATCGGACCAAGATATCCATCTCACAGTAGAGTTCTTCATTCATGTAGAAATGTAGGGTGCTGGAGATAACGTACCTTAATGGTGTATCTTACCCATACAGTATTCCTACATTTCACGTTTCCAGTGTTCTGTGGAATTCCTTCCAAAACCCCATATGCAGTGCTGGTTTCCTGAACTCAGTGTTGTCATCTAAATGTTACTCAACCTTAATTATCTTTTAAATTTTAAATGACTCAAATTACAAAGTCTATATTTCAACTCAATTTTTTAGAAATGTACTTGTTATTCAAATAATATACAATTCATAATGATTTCCACATGCTTACACAGTGAATCTTGAGATCAAGTGAACACTGTCTTCTGCAGAGCTTTGAACAATTTAAAAAATGAAGCAAAGGAGTGTAGTGGGGCTAAAATACCACTATTATTAGGGGACGCCCAGTGGAGGACAGGGCTTAAAGTCACCAAGTGGGCTTATTAGAATTGCTCGTCAGAATTAGGCAGAACTGGGGCACACATCTCCACCAATCCCACAGCCCAGCCCCTCCTTATTGGCAGATGCCCAGAAGAAGTAGAAACTGACTCTCTCTGACCAGTTACTCTCAAGAGGAAGAAAGGAAGTTGAGCCCACTCTCAAAAATTTTTCTTACCTAGTCCATAAATCAAATAAGGCATGCCACCCTGAAAAAGGGAATGTATTGAGAGAAAATCTTTCCTTGTGGAAATTACAAGTGGACCCTCTAAGAATATTATTTTTAAACTTTCTAAAAGGGCAAAAGAGGAGATAAGTAATAAGCACAAAAGAGCTGTACAAAAAAAACTGATAAAAGTTACTTCCTTGGGATGCCTGAGTAGCTCAGTTGGTTAAAAATCTGCCTTCGGCTCAGGTCATGATCCCAGGGACCTGGAATCAAGTCCTTCTTTGGGCTCCTTGCTCAGTGGGGAGCCTGCTTCTCCCTCTGCCTGCCTCTACCCTTGCTTATGCTCTGTCTCTCTGACAAATAGTAAAATCTTTAAAAAAAAAAAAAAGTTAATTCCCTTTCTCTCCTGATGGGTCACTTTATAGATTAAGTGACCAAGATTTTTTGATAGCTAAATGCAAGAAAAATAGTATTGGATTGAGGGTGAACCTGTAAATTAAAAGAAGCTTGAGTAATATAAACTAAAAAGAAGAAATGGGCACAATTTAACTGCAATATTTGAGGTACACATTTGGGTGATACAATTATAAAGAAAAGCAAGGAAATGGTTCCTCTTCTCTTTGGAAAGTAGTTTTCCTTTGGTGGAGAGAGGGGTTTGTGACTGGATGGTATATGTGCATGGTCTTCTGAGATGCCTGGAAAAGGCTTATTCTTACTTCTTACACACCTGTGTGTCCTTGTGAGCTTTTTTCTTTTTAAAAGACTTATTTATTTTAGAGAAAATGAGTGGGAGGGGCAGAGGCAAAGGGAGAGAATCTCAAGCAGACTCTGCAGATCAGGAAGCCTGACATAGGGCTCGATCCCACAACTCCGAGATCACAACCTGAGCTGAAACTAGGCGTCTGATGTTTAACCAACTATACCACCCCGGCACCCCCCTTCCCCGTGAGTTTTTGAGTTCAACCTGTCCACCTTCCCCACAAGATGAACCCTGGCCATCCTATTTAAAATAGATGTTTGTCTCTCTGTTTTGTCATTGGTGTTCTCTAGAGCTAGATACATGATTTGAACTTGGTAATTAATGATTGAATGAGTGATCAACATGCAGAACCTTGTGATTCCAAAAGCCTTGCTTTTAACCACTGTATTATATTGCTTTCTTTAGCTTCATCTTTTGTCACTCCTTGCATCAGTCTCTAGACTCAAAATTCTAACACACATGCCTTGCCATATTTATTGGTCTGTTTACTTTTCTGTTCTTTATATCCCCACATTTTATCTTTCTTTCATCTGGCAAGCCCCTGATCATTGTTCAAGATTCAGCTCAGGCATAATGTTTTCCAGAAAACCTTTCCTGATACTACCTCTGTTTTCAGGCTAGATTAGGTAGTACTTGTCTTTCATGTTCCCAGAATACCCTGGGGATAATGTCTGTCACTGTATTTGTCAGATTGTATGTGTCTTCCTTTCTTACTATTCAGTGAGCAAATGTTTGTTAAAGGACAGAAGGAGAATCATTGCTTAAGACCAACCAGTTAATAGAATGATTTGATATTATCCCAACATTTGAAAACCTTTCAGAGATAAAAGCAGACTTTTTAGAAATATTTAACTTAAATTGAAACCAAAAATCAGGACTACTATCATTTCTTTGAGTAAAACTGGATTCAGTTATTTGTGATCAGGTTTATTAGCCATTTTAATTCCATTAATGAACGTTACAGATGACAGTCTTGTCACATCAAAGAAGAATATGAAAATATGAAAAATAATCTTTAATTTCTGATGATGACTGACAGCATCAGGGTAGTTTTGATTGCAGCATAGAACTGTGCCTCAAAATGGCTTAAAATAGGATATTTACCTTAAATAAAAATAACCTAAAGGTAAGGTGATCTCCAGACTTACTTGAAGGCACTTCATGAAGCAGTCAAGTTCTTTCATCTTTTTGCCCTGCATCCTTCGCAAATCAGCTAGTCTGACTTCCCTCTGAGCTGTAAGATGGTTGGAGCAGTTCCCTGAATCACAAGATAAAATTCAGATGAGGAACAATGGCATTCTTACATCTGGGTCTTCTTTTGAAGAAGGAAGAGTCTTTTCCCAAAAGTTCCTAACAGACTTCCCCTTGTGTATCATTGACCAGTAGTGGTGACTTGCCCATTCCTAAACCACTCAATGACCTGAGAAAGGGAGTACCAACATTTGGTCTGCTCTAGTTGTTAAGGATGAAAATAATTAGAAGATTCAAAAACTGTGGTCAGTGTATATCTAAAAGCCACATTGCATCGAAAGAATTAGGAAACAGCAAATTAATAAAGTAAAATAAAATTGCTGTCTATTTTTATGTTATAAAATCCATAAAAAACCAAAGTCAAGAAGAGAGGTGTGATTATTACCTGCATCATTCTTAGATTTCACAAACATTAAACATACCTGCAGATAAAAGTAAGGATCAAGATGGATCAAGATTGGGTATATATCCAGCTCCCTGGTCCAATACTTTCGAAAAATGTGATTGACTTACTTTCCTGACAATTAGTTTTCATTCATTTTCTCTTTTAATCCCATTTCTGGAATATTTCTACTGCTAAGATGAAGGATAAATAAAATAAAAATTCTCTTTATGCTCAGAAGGTTTTTCATTTAACTGTGGGTGAAAGATACATTATGAATAGTATTGATTTTTTTGACCTCAGTCAAGTGACATGAAAGCTTAACCTAGATTCATCTTCTCCTCACATTTGTCATAAATCTCTGACATGTCGATATTCTATATTTGAATGCTTTGTGCACATTAGCAATATTGTAAAATCATATTGTATTGTGACAAGGCACTAAATTTATTTCAGAGAGGGTCCATTTTAGCACTATATGCACTATGAATAATAAAGCAGTTATTGATTCTAATGACAGATTATTACAACATTAATAATTTAGTTGAAGCAAGACCTTTTTCATTTGAAATTGGAGAGAGAGTTGCTAAAGCATAAAAGAGGCAGCACCCCAGTTAGCCTTCCCTGTATTATAATGATGTTGTTCCTCATAATTACGTGGTGTCAGTACACACACATATATAGGTCATATTGAGTTCAGAAACATAGGAATACAGCCTGTACTTTAGTTATGGCTATTTAAATCTTTAATTCTCATTGACAATAATAGGGGCAAAGCTTATAAATAATCTCTTTATGCTCAGATAAAAATGATTGTGCATTCCTTTTCACCCATGATAAGACCTACTATCCCTGATAACAGTGGTATCACAGTAAAAAAATCAGATGACTTGTCTAAAGAATTAGATTTATTTAAATGAAATGGAAATATAGTTTAAGGCAGCAGCTTATTCTTAATTGAATTTATTTGAAGCCCTAAGTACTTATGAAATTTTGGGCACAGGACTATATGTGTGAATAGCTAAGTCACTAAATGATCTTTGGGGTATTAGAGTATAATACATGATAAATTTCCTGTTGAAGTTCTATAGAATTTCCTTAAAGGAAAAAAATCATCTCTTTTCCATGTTGAACTATTTGTCATTGTTTTGTCAAATTAGATTAAGATTTACCTTTATTCTTAAGCACATCATGCCCCCCCTTTTTTACTGATCATGTGGTATACCTACAGATATCTTAATGAATATGCCAACAGTCAGAGAGAACCATGACTCCTCCATTTTTACACTCAGTGTGGCAAAATATTTAGGAAAATTATTTAGGACTTCCAGTCTAAGATAGCAAGGTACAATTATCTTTGATCCAATCACTCTTTTTTTCTGAAGCCAAACCCAATGAAAAGAGAGTGAGAAACAAAAGGGTGCATCAATCTCCCAGGAAAATAGGAACTACCCATAACCCCAAACAACAATATATTAAGAAAATGCTTTAGTAATTTGACCAGGATGATAGATAGCATGGAGTGGATAGACGTCTATATAGATTTTCCAAATTGGGGGGCATATCCTGCAAGGATAAACCTACAAGCCTGTGCTTGGAAACAGTGTTTAGTATGAGGAATAGAAGTGGGCTCCCTAAAATCTGGGGAACCAGATGAGATATTAAGGACATTGGGACCGAGCAGAGAGCCATGCATCCTACAGGTGTTAGAAGGAGGAAAAAGTAGTGACAAGCAGCCCTGAGGCTACTGATTTTGTTCAGCCTTAAGGATGAGTAATGGCTAAATCAAGATATACACATATACACAACCCAACACATCTTGCTAAAGATCTCTCTGAGGCTAAAGAAATTTGTACCTATAGACAAAATGTTGGTGAGAAAATTGCTGAAGGCAAGAAACTCCAAGTGCTTGCTACTCAAAGTGGCTTCTTGCTCAGCTCAAAAATTAATTGGACATTCAGCAAAGATGCTGTAAGAAAGAGGAAGAAAATATGGCATTCAAAAGACAGAGAAAGAACACAATTATGCCATTATGCAGGTAAATAGAAACAAAGAATTGTCCAAGAAATAAAATAAATTGAAGAAAATATGAACTCTGGAACCAAAAATTGGAAAATAAATGGTACAGAGATTCAAAGACTATATAACAAAACTGAATATGGAGAAGAAAATTGAACTGGTTATACTTCACGGGGGAACCAAAAAAGTAGTAAAAAAAATTCAAATAACTGAAAGTAACTGATCAGATCAAGTAAGTAGAGCTATACAGGACAGAATAGCATAATTAAGAAGTTGGTTCCAATTGATATAATATTGCCCTCAAAGGAATAATAGGAGGTTATTCAAGAGTCTGTGTAACATATTAAAAAATGACAGGTTTTTTACTTATCAGGTTATAAGTAAATCCATAACCAAGGGACACTTACAAGTAGAAAGTAATATTAATAATATCAGAAATGAATAGGTTAAGAAACAAAATTAATGAATACTCCAAAGTTAGATCTTTGTAAAAAATAAAAAGAAGAGAGAAGAAAATTAATGAGAATAGAAAATAACCTCTAGTACTAAGAAAATTAGAAATATACAACAGATATCAATATTTCCTATGCCCAATATAAGAATTTCTGCTTTTTTGATAATAGAATCCCATATTTTTAGCTAGATGCATGACCATCCACAAGGCTTTGTTGTTCATACTTTCTTACGCTGGTTTTGGCTCTATGACTAAGTTTTGGCTGATAAGATGTGAAGCAAAAGTGTCATATTACAGGTATTAGGTTATGTTCTTAAAAGCGCCTGACCTCCCCTCTGCTCTTGCCCACTGGTCTTGCTCTGCTTTGAACACATCCAGCAAGGAATCTCTAGACCTTTCTATGTGTTTTCCTTCCATCAAGATGACCATTTGTAAATCTTTTTGTTTCCTTATTTCATTCAGCATCATCTCCAGGTTCACCTTCTCAGACCTCCCTTAAGTACTCTATTAGGAAGCCCAACCCCAACTCTCCAGCCTCTTTTTGTGCTTTATGTTTATTGCCCTTTGTAGTGCCTGAAGATATTTTATCAAAGTAATTCTTGAGTTGTTTTTTTCATATAATATGAAGAATGTGTTAACTCCACAGAGTATCAGGGATGTTGTCTCTGTCATTCCCTTCAGTAGGTCCACAACCTAATAGGGACCTAGGATGGGGCAGGCACTCTCTGTCCTTGAGTAAATGCATAGTAGCTTTTTAGCATTGGAGAAGATAGGGCAAAAAGCGAAAAAGAAGAATTATGGAACATGAGAACAGACTTAGGGAACTCATTGATTCCATCAAATGTAATAACATTTGTATTGTGGGAGTTCTAGAGAAGAAAAGAGAGCAAAGGGGGCAGAAAATTCATTTAATATTTCATTTAATAAATTCAAAATAATAGCAGAAAACATCCTTAATTTGGGGAAGGAAACAGACATCCAGATCCAGGAGGCAGAGACTCCCATCAAAAAGCCACAAAAGCAGGCCAACACCAGGACATACTGTAATTATAAAAAAGTAATTTAAAATTTATTTTTTTTAAAAGATTTTATTTATTTGTCTGATAGTACAAGCAGGGGAGTGTCAGGGAGACAGAGAAGCAGGCTCCCATTGAGCAGAGAGCCTGATGTGGGGCTCGATCCCAGGACCCTGGGATCATGACCTGAGCTCAAGGCAGATGCTTAACAAACTGAGCCACCCAGCTGCCTCATAAAGAAAAAAGTCTTAAAGGCAGAAAGACAAAAGAAGTCCTTAACTTACAAGGGAAAAACCATAAAGCTAGCTGGAGATTTCTCAACAGAAATTTGGCAAGCCAGGAGGCAATGGCATAATATATTCAAAGTGCTGAATGGGAAAAATCTGCAGCCAAAATACTCTATCCAGCAAGGCTATCGTTCAGAATAGAAGGAAAGATAAAGAGTATCCCAGACAAACAAACACTAAAGGAGTTTGTGATCAGTAAATCAGTTTTGCAAGAAATATTAAAGGGGACTCTTTAAGTGCAAGGGAGAGACCAAGAGTGTCAAAGACAATAAAGGATCAGAGAAAATCTCCAGAAACAGTGACAAAACACATAATAGAATGGCAATAAATACATATCTGTCGATAATTACTTTGAATGTAAATGGACTAAATGTTCCATTCAAAAGATATAAGGAGTCAGAATGGGAAAAGATAAGACCCCCCATCATATGCTGCCCACAGGAGACTCATGTTAGACCTAAAGCCACCTGTAGATTGAATATGAGGGGATGGAGAAACACTTATCATGCAAATGGAAGTCAGAAGAAAGCCAGAGTAGCGATACATATATTGGACAAACTAGACATTAAAACAAAGACTGTAAAAAGTGACAGACAAGGTCATTATATAACCATAAAGGGGCAGTCCAACAGGAAGATCTAACAATATTTATGCACCGAACAGAGGAGCACCCAAATACATAAAACAATAACAAACAGAAAGGAAGTAATTTTTAATAATACAGTAATAGTAGGATACTTTAACACTATACTTACATCAATGGACACATCATCTAAACAGAATATAAACAAGGAAACAGTGGCTTTGAATGACCCACTGGACCAGATGGATTTAACAAATATATTTAGAACATTCCCTCCTAAAACAGCAGAATACACATTCTTTTCAAGTGCCCATGGAATATACTGCAGAACAGATCACATATTAGGTCGCAAATCAGACCTCAAGAAATATGAAAAGATTGAAATCTTACCATGCACCTTTTCTGATGGAGCAAAATGACCATCTGATACATTGTTGGAAAGAGTATAAGTTGATAAAACCTAATTGGATAGAAAATTGTTAATATCTCCCCCAAGTCCCCTCATCAGCGGGGAGCTTTTCAATTTTTGTATAAGTAGATAACGTTCATGAACTTGATTCTTAATTCCACATCTAGGATTGAATTTATTTCTACATGTAGATTTGGTATAGTTTCAAGAGTTGTTGCAGTAATTGTTTATAAGAACAATGCATTGAAAACAACTTAAGGGCCTTTCAGCAGAAAACTGGCTAAAAAAGTGGTCCACTCCCAGAGGGAATATTATGTAGATATTAAAAAATTATATGTGTGTGTGGTTGTGTCTGTGTGTGTGTTCATGCATGCATGTATATGCTACTCTAGAATTATTTCATAGATATATTATTCAGTAAAAAAAAAGAACAGTATAAACAGCTATGTATTATTCTTTAACTTGGGAAAAATATATCTTTATATACATATTATATATTTGTATATATATAAACGTAAAGAGAACTACAACTAGTTGATTATAGTAAGAGGGGCAGAGTACCTGGGGGATAAGTGTGGGAAAGAGAATTACTTCTCTTTGTAATTGTAAGCCCTTTTGTATTATACTTTTTAAAATTACTATATTGTTATTATTTAATAAATTTTTAAAAATTACTTTAACAAAAGAAATCCATTTACCTTACTACATATGCTTACACATTATTTTTTTCTTTATGTTGTTCTTGTTTTCACTGTATGCACAAATGGAATTTTGGCTTATTTAGTTTTATCTTTTTCTACAATGAAAGTAGAGCAACATCATTTCATCTGTATGATTCATTAGGGCTAATTTTTTTTTCTTTTTTGGACTATTTACCCTAAGTTGTAAATTTTCACTACGAAGCAATGCTGAGAAAAAAATCCATCTACCTTGACATAATATAATGCATTTCCCTTTCTATACAATAAAAGCATGTAGAAACAACGTAAAATGGCTTTACATTTATCGCATTGATGATAATGGAAACGGATGCTTTTTAAACCATGAAACTGTCTTTGCACTGCTTTGAAATAGCCAATTAACTTACACTCCATTTTGGCTTAAGTGATTTGATAAAACACAGAATCATTCCATCAATCCTTAGTCATGAACCCTTTTTCCCCTAAGGTTAATGCTCCATCCTACTTCATTGAATTGAATGGTTTCATCTGTTTGTATATTAAAGCAAAATATATATTTTAAATAGCATTTTATTTAGTTCTCATTTATATAAAATGTAATGAGAACAAGGATGTTATGAAAATAGAATGGTGTAATAAATAGTTTCATTATAGGATTATTCTGCCCTTTCTTCCTAAATCAGTAAGACAGTATTCTATGAAAGGAAATCATAGATATAAAATACAGCATTCTCTTTCCATTACTTTATTCCTAATGTTCAGTGAGATTTAATATGCAATATTTTAAAACTCTCAGCCCAAGCCGTATAAGTCACAGAACACCACAGGGAAGAGATGGCATGAGCATTAATTTCTTTTTCTCTTGGCTATTGTAATGGAGCCTTTCTGTGGCTACAGACGCTAGTCCTCATTTTTTAATGTTATTTCAATATGAACTGGAATTTTCTCCGTTAGTATGTTTAGCAGAATTAGTGTGTCAGCGAGTGGAAGTAATGGTCTAAGAGAGAGATTTTATGCACATGAATTCTATCTCTACAGCCTGTCCTGCTCAGCGGCTGCTGTTCACATGGTGATTGGACAAGCGCCCAAGGGCATAGGTGCCAAGCAGGGATGCCTTCACCCTGACAGTTTGCACAACACAGCACTGTCATCTCATTAGCAGGCATAAGCATCTTTGCCACATGCTGATTAATACAGTTGCACCTGCTCTCACCGTGTCATCCTAAGGATTGGAGTTAGACTTATTTTGTATTCCTCTAGGCTGCTGGCCATTTAATTTCATGACATCATTGGACAACAAAGTCATCTCAAGAGGTCACCTGCTTCAGGCTTCTGCTCTCAGGCATACCAATAGTAAACTGTTGAAGATGAATGGGTTTCTGTTACATTTAAAAATAGCTGGTTGGGATAGTAATCCACAATTTGTAGCCAGCGTCAGTGTTTAATAAGTCTTGTAAACGTAGTAGCTTAGGATGACTGATAAAGGAAATTACATACTTTTGTTTGTTTGTTTTGTTTCTTAGGTTTTTGGGGTTGTTTTGTTTTGTTTTTAGGGTTGGTGTTATCATTGTTTTAGTTATAAGGCAGAAAAGTTGCCTTTCTGGAGTTGCTAGTCTTGTCTGTCTCCATCCCTAGAGGAAACCACGCACAGCCTGAGAGGATCTGATCCCCAGTATCAAGTAAAAGAATGTGAATGGTCCCTTTACTTGTGTAAATACAAGGCACCAGCTTTCCTGGAGCCCTTACATATGGCCCACATTGCTTGGTGGCAGTGAGAAACCATGCATGGGGAACAGAGAAGCCGAGAAGTCACCTGCTGAAAAGGGAACCACATGGTGCCTTGCTTCACTTTTATTTTTTTAGGAGTAGTAGCAGTAATTGGAATAATCCTGGTGGATTCAGATCTTCCCCAGTGAGATCAGGTGGCAGAAATAAATAGTCCTTCCACACCACACAGAAATTGCGATGGGCAGAGGGAGAGAGCCCATTATGGGCTGAGTTGTGTCTGCCCGCTTCAAATTCATATTTTGAAGCCCTAACCCTCACTACCTCGTTTTATGGCCATATTTAGAGATAGAGTCTTTAAAGAGGTAATTAAGTCCAAATGGGGGTCCATTAGGTTAGGTCCTAATCCAATTCAACTGGTGTCCTTTCAAGAAGAGGCAGTTTGTATCCAGACAAATACAGAGAGAAGAGCATGGTGAAGACACGAGGAGAAGGCAGCCATGTGCAAGCCAAAGGGAGAGGCCCCAGGGGAACCAAACTTGCCAACTCCTTGATCTTGGATGTGAGAGCATATGTTTGTGCTGTTTAAGCCACCCAGTCTGGCAGCCTTAGTAAACTAATACAGAGCTTAAATAATGGTCTGGAGTCAGTGCAACTAGCCACGCTTGATGTTGCACTGTTGAAGACAAGTCATACAGCTGATGCTGGCGAGGTCCGTGGACTCAGTCATGCTAAGTATGATGAGTATCTTTGGAGGGAATTGCAGTCCTCAAGAGTGAGAGTAAGGGTCTACGCTGGCCTTAGGTAGCTATAACTTAGCATAATATTGGGGAGAGGGGTCCTTTCTCTTTCCTACTTTATCAAGAAAAACTGTTTCCAGACCAGCAGTGAGGTGTGGCTCTGCTTCTGAGGGACGACAGCACTTGGGCAGGGCTGCGGAACTTAACAGTGGCGGGAAGGTGGAGGCAGCAGGACATTCTCTAGCTTTCCTCTGCCTGAACTACCAGCACTCACTGAGCATTACTTCCCACCTAATGCCATTCTAAGCAATGTTCATAAGGAAAATAGGAATTCAAAACTGTTTCAGATGAAGAAATTAGAAACAGAGAGCACACTCAAATTGGGATAATTTGAGTTTATTGTTGTTACTGTCTTTTTCCCTCTTTTTTGGTTTCCTTTTAGTTTGGTTGAGTATTCTTTTTAACACAGAATTATTTACAAAAGTGTGAAAGGAGAGTATGGGAATCACAAAGGATAGTGCAGTAGCCTGGGCCTAAAATCACTGAGGAGGAGCTATTAGCAGAGAGAAGTTCAGGTAGAATGATTTCAGCAGAGACAGCCAGCTAAGGCAGATCCTGCTGTAGTGAGCTAGAAGAAGAGTGAATATCTGGACCCTACTCTCTTCCTGTCCTCTGCAGTCCTGCATTTCCCACTGGCCAAACCCAGTGTCAAACCTGAGCACACACCTTGCATAAACGTCAGTTTTCTCGGGGAAAAAAAGAGTAGGTTATGGACATTGGGGAGGGTAAGTGCTATGGTGAGTGCTGTGAATTGTGTAAGACTGATGAGTCACAGACCTGTACCCCTGAAGCAAAAAATACATTATATGTTAAAAATAAAAAATAAAGGGGCGCCTGGGTGGCTCAGTGGGTTAAGCCTCTGCCTTCGGCTCAGGTCATGATCTCAGGGTCCCGGGATCGAGCCCCGCATCGGGCTCTCTGCTCAGCGGGGAGCCTGCTTCCCCCTCTCTCTGCCTGCCTCTCTACTTGTGATCTCTCCCTCTGTGTCAAATAAATAAATAAAATCTTTAAAAAAAAATAAAAATAAAAAATAAAAATAAAAAATAAAAAAAGAGTGAGGAGAAGGATAGAGAGTAGAACTGGAAGAGCAAACAGAAAAGTTAGGACAGTTGTCCAGTGTCACACAGCTAATAAGAGAAGGAGATGGGATTTGAGCCCAGCAGTTAGGCTGCAAAGAGCCCGTTCTGATTTTGTAACCAATTGATTAAATCCAAAAGCAGCCATCCCCCTGCAGACAGCATGACGTTCTGGCTCCAACATGGTAAGCTCTTGGTGTCTGTGTAGGACCTCGATTTTCACTCTGTTGGCTAGAAGTCCAACTGTAATCTGGTCTTCGAAGTGCCATAAAAGTTCTGAGAATTCTGAATTGTGGAATGGGAGATTTAATGATAGGCCTGATGAATACCATCTGCTTTATATCTGAAGATAAAAACGGCACATTATGTATATGCATAATGTGTAATTCTATTTACATGAAGTTTAAGAACAGACAAACCAATCTATGGCATTGGAAATTATTACCTTTTGGGGGGCTGGATAGTAAAAGGCATGAAGGAAACTTCTTGGAAGAGGGGTTACTTTTGTCATCAGCCAGACCCCCACTTCCTGTTTTTCAAGGTGGTTTTGCTCTGATGGGTGCTCTGAATTGACCAACACCAGCTACCTAGTAAAGGTTTCTGTATCTGAAGTCACTTTCATAGTTTTCTTTCTTTCTGGGTATCCAACTTCACCTCCTCTGAATATTTTTAATTTTTTTTTTTTTTTTTTAATATGAAGCTTAAACTCAACAGCCATGAGATCAAGACCTGAGCTGAGATCAAGAGTCAGATGCTTAACTGACTGAACCACCCAGGTGCCCCTGGATATTTTTTATTTTTAATCATTCTGGTTTCCTTCTCTGGACTGTCCAACTTTTCCAAATCCTCTCAGATTTAGATAAATTAAGTCCTGATATAATAAATAATCCTGATATAATAAATTAATCGAGCCATGATCTGTGAATGAGTGCAAGTTGTTACTTTCCAGTCCTTACATTTTCATTCCTATTAACATCACCCTAAATCGTTAGATAAAATATGTAACTTGCTTTTGTATATTTTTACCTTTCACTTGGCTTTGAGTTGCACGGCCTCTTCTGCCACATTTGCCCAATAATTAATTTTGTGTATCATTCTGATATTTATTACCTTACAATTTGTTTAGGCTAATGGCTGTGAAGTAGTAATATTTGCACTATGGTATGCAATAGTACTGAATTATTTTCTTATCAGGTACTTGTGATTGAGGACTGTGCTTGGAGCTTGAGAAACAACTGAATAGGAATAGCAGCTATAAACATATAATTAATTTGAACACTAAAATGATAAAAACAATAATCATCATCCAGCAAGCCGTTCATTATGTTCTCTTCCATGTACATGACATTGTTCTAAAAGAGAGATAGAACACTGGCCCTCTCAGCTTTATTTCCCTGTCTGTGGAAGGGAGGGCTTTCGTGAGAGGAATGCCAAGTTTTACCTGCCCCTGCTCTAAGGAGGCAGTGTGGTAGTGGAGAATGGATTAAGATAAATCCATTTTTCAAATCCTTGCTCAGTAACCCTCTGACAGTATAACCTAGGGCAAGATCCTTAGCTTCTCTGGAACTCTGTTTAGGAGTAAAATGTCCATACTAATTCCTATTTGCATGACTATTGTGAGAATTGAGATAATATATGTCAAGTGCCTGTATGCAGTGTGTGCCCCCAATGTGACAGTTATTACCTGAAGATTCTATTGCTGGACGAAAGTTAGTGTTATGTATTTTATATCATTAATGATGAAAGTTAGCTTCTGAACTCTCAAGTCAAGAATGCCATTTTATTGGTTTTTTATACCATAGGTTACTGTTCTCGTAGTATGATTTGCAGGTCTTTTCCACCTAAGCTAAAGAAAAAAGGAATGGTTATCAGATGATAGGCAATAGCGGTTCAACATTTTCTACACTGGGAACCAAAGAATGCAAGAGAGATTTCTTTTTTAGACACACACACGTATCAGTAGTGTTCTCCAAGGAGACCAAGATACTTTGCCAAATATGATTTTGAGGCACACAAAAAAAAAGGCTTATTTAAAAATAATTCTATTTAACTCTTTGAGGTTCACATGAAGCAATTAAAGCTGTATTTAGAAGATAAAAACTATGCAGTCAGCACTCTTTTTATTTTATCCCTCATGTTAAAAGGGAAACTGAAATACAAGAAATCATTCATTCAATAAGCATTGAATAGTTTGAGTATTGTCAGGCAGTGTGACTGCTTGATAAACAATAATAACAAAAATCTAGTTAAACAGTGCCCTTGTGACTGTGACGTGGGTATCTCAAGCTATATGAAATAAGACATATACATGTATCAGTCAGGGCTAGTAACTGGAGGCAACAGAATCCAACTTTTAAAGAGAAAAGGAGTCTTCGTAAAGGATATTAGGAGTTAATAGAAACCTTGGTGGAATTGAAGAACCAAAACAGAGATGGAATATCTGGAAAAAAATGCCTCTAACACTGTACTGGTAGCATGGTGTGAAATAGGACTGGATGTTTCCCTTAACACCTTGTTCTTGTGACCAAGGAACGCTTTGTCCTAACAGTGGAGCAGTTATCACAGCCAGAGAAAAGTTGCTCCTGTATGAGCTTCCAGGTTGAATTGTGTGCCCGTAATTCATGGATTCTAGGTCATTTGGCAGAGCTGCATAGAAATTTGGGAGAGTTGATTTCTAATGTTTTGGGGTTCTGTGATGGGTGACAGCCATCATTGCATTTCCTAAAAAGAGGAGCTCCTCAGACATTACAGTGAATAGATGAGTTCATAATTCAGGTTACCTAAAATCATGACAGATATCACTACACTCTGTAAATGACACATTATAAAAAGCAAAAGGTCTGTGAGTGGCCCCTGGGGGTCACACTGTGCTGTTTTCCATAAACTTAAGATTTTAGCTAAATGTCCTCCCAAGAGGCCTTCATGATCACTCTGCCTAGAGAAGATCTATCCTCATTCTCTATACTAGCACCCTATTTATTTTCTCCATACTGTAAATTAAAATCTACTATTTTGTTTATGGGCTTACGTGTTTTCATGTATCATCTCAGTTAGGATGCACATTCCATGAGTTTGACTTACTTGCTTTTTTCTGTGGAGTCTCCAGCACGTTTTCTCCCACATAGCAATTTTCGTAGTGAGATTTCTACTATAAATCCCCACAAAACAGATGAGATCAAGGATGAGCAAAATCGCCATAAAAAGAATGGTTTCCTGACCTATAAAACTTGCTGGTTATGTTAGAAAACCAAGGAAAGAAAATATAAACTTTGGGGCGTCTGGGTGGCACAGTGGGTTAAAGCCTCTGCCTTCGACTCAGGTCATGATCTCAGGGTCCTGGGATCGAGCCCCACATCGGGCTCTCTGCTCAGCAGGGAGCCTGCTTCCCCTTTTCTCTTTGCCTGCCTCTCTGTCTACTTGTGATCTCTCTCTCTCTCTTAAATAAATAAACGAAATCTTAAAGAAAAAAAAAAAGAAAAGAAAATATAAACTTTAGAAGTGTTCCAAAAAGTATTAAAAAAAAAAATGTTCTTTAGAAATTAGGATACTTTTGATGGCAAGAAGCATAAATCTCAACTCAAAAGATGGTACAGGGCGGAGTTGGTTGATTCATTGCTTCAGTGATGTCATCAGAGAGATTCTTTCTATTTATAATCTTTGCCTATTACAATATCAGTATGTTTTAAATCAGGTTCCCATGAACAATGAGGGTAGCATGCTTATGTGTTCACATTCAGTGGAGAGAGAGCAAAGAATACATTACTTCCAGTCCTTCCCTTCAGCTGGTTTGGCCTCACTTAGGCAGATGCTCACTTTCCCAGGGAGCCTGGGAATGACCATGTGTGGACTGACCTGTCTGTATACTGAGCCTATTACTGAAGAGTAAGATGGCATGGTTACTATCTTGGTGCAGAGGAAAGCCCAGACCTCAAAACAAAATCAGAAAGGAGGAAGGGGGAAGTGGGTGCTAGGTAGAGAGCCACTTATATTTCCTATATTGATGGCTGTTGTACCCTTTGAAACACTGGATAAAGGGAAGGTTAACATAGTTAAATGATTTAATTTGATTGGTCCTGCCCGCAAGCAGGTCATTTGAGTGTAGGCAGTGGGCGTGGCAACTTAATGTCTTCAATTCTGTAATCCTGTTGCTTATTGCACTTGCTATGGGTTGATGTTTACTGTACACTTTAGTGATTAAGATTAGGCCTTCCAAATGGTGTGATGGCTCAAAGAGTTATTTACTGGCCACAGGACGAACGTATGTGATCCCATTGGTAGTTTTAGTTATTAGTGTAATTAATGAATTAACATTTTGGCTTTATACATTAGTCTCCTGGTTTGTGTTTCGTGTTTTGTTTTTTAATGTCAGTTAGCATCCCTGTGTCTGAATACATGAAAGACCCTGAAAAAAAATGTAATTTCTGAGTCTGCAAAAATGAGGGCTGTATTGGTTTGCTAGGACTGCAGTAACAAAGTATCACAGATGGGATGGTTTAAAAAATAGAAATTTATTGTCTCACAGCTCCGGGTGCTAGAAGTCTGGAGTCAGAGTGTTGGCCACGTTGGTTCCTTCTGAGGGTACTGTGGCCAGGATTTATTCTAGGCTTCTCTGCTTGCCTTGTAGGTGACTTTCTTCTCCCTGTATTTTTTTTTTTTTTTTCACATCATCTTCCCTTTATGCATACCTATCTCTGAGTCCAAATTTCCCCTTATAAAGACATCAGTCCTGCTACATTAGGGCCTGCTCCAATGACTTCATCTGGACTTAGTTACATCTTCAAAAACTCTATTTCCAAATAAGGTCCCATTCTGAGCTACTGGGGATAAAAACTTCAAAATATGAGTGGAGGGTGACGTGGGCACAATTCAGTCCATAACAGACTGTAGCCTAGATATGGGCATTGCCTCTCAGGGAGGGTTTTTTCAGGCAGTGTACCGAGATGGCTTTCATTTGACGCCCCACAAGTGCCAGAGCAGAAACTCAGGCAGATTGCCGTGAGCACACAAGAGAACAAGGGGTACTTTTAGGTAGAAGGGAAGCGTTTGGGAAGGAGACAGTATTTGTGTTTGGCCTGAAAGGTAGGTCACACTGAGCTTCAGAAAGATGATAGAGGTATTTAGGAAATGACTGTTAGAAGAGAGAAAAGGAGAGGAAGCAGGAAGCTGTTATACTAGTTCTGATAAACCGTGATAAGTCCTGGTTGAAGATCAACCACACACAGAAAGACAAGGATCGGTGGAGAGAGTCTCTGCCATAGAGGTGCACAGGGCCTGGACACGTACAGGGGGGCAGAGAATAGGGGGATGTGGTGAAGCATTTGGGAAGAGGTGCTTTCTTGTCAGTTCTCTTTCATTTCCCACCCTCAAATATGTATGTTATTATGGACTGCTCTGTCATTCTTTTATAGGCCCTGCGCCAGTATTCGTTAGTAGTATGAATAGTGGTAAGGGCAAAGGGGATAAAGTAGGATGCTCTCTCTAGTGATCAGAACACACATACATAAGAAAGAAAAATATGTTTATGTCTGAAAAATTTAAGCCAGACAGCTAGGTCTTTAAATGTGTTATGAGTTTGAAACATAAGTTTCAAGTTGAAAGACTGAGATGGCACCCAGAGAAAATCCAGAGTGTACATAAGAACCATCTGTTAAGGCAAGGAAATCAAAGAAAAGAGACAATAGGTAGGAAGGGCATAGTAGACATGTATGGAATAAGACCTCCTGCTTGGGCGGAGGCTCTGCTATATGGGACCAGTAGTCCGAACTTCAGGCTGTCTTATCACTTCTGTGAACCTCCTAAATAATGAATA
Organism: Potos flavus; assembly: GCA_028534135.1. Lineage (NCBI taxonomy): Eukaryota > Metazoa > Chordata > Mammalia > Carnivora > Procyonidae > Potos > Potos flavus. The sequence goes on along the minus strand of CM052895.1, from coordinate 13,908,575 downwards.
AATTCATTCTGTGAAGTCTTCTTTGAATTGTGAGCCCAGAGTTTCTTGGACATATCCCTCTCTACTTGACTAGCATCAAGCAAACAAGCAGAGAACCAACAAATACAATTTTTCTTTTTGAATACCCCTACCATTTTCATATCTTTTGAGTCTGAGGGATGGAAAGAGGAGGGAGAAGCAATAACACTTCTAAGCCACCATACTTGGTCTTTATTTACTTTTTGTTTAATCCATATCTGACATTTGGGGTGAAAATAAATTACTAAGAAATGTTAGAAAACTTTGAGGAATTGAAGTTCAAGCTTTAAGCTTGGGTGCCTGGCAGGGTAATTTCAATGCTATTAAGAGAAATGTAGATATTTGCCCTTATATGGAAGGAAGCGGTAAAGAGACATTATGGTATAAATCAGGGATGGTTGAATCCAGTGCATGAGACCAGGATTGGATCCTGTCTGCCACTCACTGTTCCTAGGAGTTTGAGGGTACCACTTAACCTCCAAAGTGAGTTTAGGCATCTATAGCATGAAACATGGGATTAGGTGGATAATTTTTATTCTTTTTGTAGATGAAAACCAACTTATCAAATACACTCCTACACAAATTCCAATATATGTTCCAGTTGGGTTGGATAGGGAAATTAAAGGCTTTCAGCTCCATTGATTTTGACTTGTTGTTCCCAAAGCAGTCCCTCATGTGTTTTCTTGGAACCCGGTTAGATCACCCCTAATGCGTTAACTAGTTCTGTATTTATATTAGTCCTAGTAAAACTTACTGACTCAGCAGTTCTTTTTGGAAAGCACTTTGAGAATTTTGGTTGTGGTAGTTGGAAATTATTCACAGTACTGATGGAAACGATTGCACGTTGTTTTAGAATGTAATTCATGGATACACGGCAGTGTGCATATTAGTGTACATAATGCAGTCAGATCTTGACTAGAACCCTGTGATTGTCCGAAGTCCTAAGAGCTCTGTTAAATCATGCTTGTCTGTCCATCTTTGCTCTCAGAGAAGGAGGTGTGTGGTGCTCTTCCTGCTTTCAAAGCCAGGTTTGTGTATGGGGAATTTCTGCTGAATAAAATTCATCCCCTTTGAACGTGTTCACTTCTGACCAATTTCCCTTATGTTAACATGTTATTTTATTCAGTAAGTCACTGTCTTTAATAAAGTTACACTCAAGTATGTCTTTACGGTGACTCTGATTACCTCCTTTCTGATATATTCTGTGATAATGTGTAAAGTAACTGCCAGGAGACAGACTTATTAAATTCTTGATAATAATATCCATGTATTTTTTTTCAACTCTTTCATGATGGGCACATTGCATGCACCATGTCAATCTTTACAATCAAGTGGCAACTGTAGGTATGTACCTTATTATCTTGAAGTGGGAAGAAACAGCTCAAGAAATTAGTTAAGTTACTTGAGATTTCAAAGCTAGGAAAGGGCAGGGGTTGGAGATTCTATGATATCCTGTATCCTCTCCATTCTTGAGGGCCAGGGATGAGTGGGCCTGGGGTGGGGACACAGCAGTGAAGAGGACCCCTTGCAGGTGTCCTGGATGACTCAGTTGGTTAAGAGTCTGACTCTTGGTTTTGGCTCAGGTCATGAGATCAAGCCCTGTGTTGGGCTCCGCCCTCAGCAGGGAATCTGAGATTCTCTTTTTCCCTCTCTCTGCCCCTTCCTGCTGTACTCACGCTCTGTCTCATTCTTTCAAATCAATCAATAAATCTTAAAAAAAAAAAAAAGAGAGAGAGAGGACCGCTTACTGTGTCTCCACATACTGGCATCTATGTCCTTATTTAAATGTCAGGCATATTCTATGCCAGTTGTCCCCAAATTTACTGTGTCTGTCCTCACAGAATGTAGATTTTAATTACATGAAGACATCTAAAGGTATTTACATATTATTTTCCCTCTCATTCAGATTTTTACTACCTCTTTGACTGAAGCTGTTTATAAGATGCAGGTATTTATGTAGATATCATTTGCAGAGCTGTTGATTATTTAGTACAAGTGTTTCTAAGCTACTCCTCAGGGATCCAACTTCCTTAGGTCTAGGGAACATGACTACAAGACAGTGACATTCATTATAGAGAAAAAATATCCCAGCTAAGTTCTCCATCTACCCTGGAAAGTAGGTTCTTTTGCCATCTGAATAAATAATTTTTAACTGAAATTGTGGACACAGCATCTTTCTGTAGCTACTTTTCACATGCTTGCCTCAGCAATTTTCCAAAATCCTGTTAAATGCTTTCTTTCATGTATGTTTAATTGAATTCCAGGTAGTCATATGTACTTTGTAGTACATATATACCCATATGTTGTATTCAGACAACAAAGGATTTTTTTCCCTTTCCTCTTAAAGGAGATGTTTGAAATTCAGCATAGAAGAGAACTCTATTTTAACCTAAAGTTCCAATCACCTTCAGAAATTTAGGCAAGTGATTTTAAAAAGACCATAAGTCTTCTTACACATCGAGTTTTGTTTACAAAACATTGTCCTAATGAGGTTAATATAAATGAATTTGCATCAAATGGAGAGAACGAGTTTGAAATATGCAGCTTCAAATGTAATAGAAAAAGTGTTTGGTAAAATATGTTTTAGATTTCATTGAATTTCACATATTTAGATAGTATTATAATGGTGAACACTCAGCTTCAGTTTTTCATACATTCTTGTCTAAGTTGAAATTATTGATACAACAGATATACTAAATGTGACTTTTCATGTTCTTAAAATGTGTTATTCTTCATTATGTTCTATGACCAAGTCACATTTAAAGTAAAGAAAAAAAAAGATTTAAATAAATAAAATGTATCTTAATTCCCTCAGCATGTATAATGTGAACTTCATTGTTATAGTGAGAACCCACACTATTTATAGTGAGCTTGATGCTTGGGTTTGACAGGCAGCCATCTGGGGCACTGCAAGAGGCCATTTTGAAAATGCAAACCTTCAATAAGATCAAAGTGTATACAGAAGTATTAAATTATACCCAGATAGAAAAATATGTGTCCTTATTCTTTTATGTGAAATTTAACATTGATACATGCTCTGTAAGTTTTCTTCCATGCATACACACAAAATCCATGCCACTGAAATGCTGAGCGATGACTGGGGGGAAAAAAAAGAATCTAAACTGGGATCACATGTCCTTTCCGGACTCTAACTGTGGCATTCATCTGACATAATAGAGACTCAGAAACACAGTGCGCCTTCACTCTGCGGGGGGTTACAAAGCTGTTCAGTGTAGGAAATCAGCACGTGAATATCTCTTCCCCTTGCTAGAAAATGAAAAACACCTGACACTTGAGAACTGTTAGTACATGATTTGAATGCCATTAGGGGCTGCTCCTACACATTTCATATTACAGCTGTGGAGTGTGTAACCCATGAATAGCACTTGTGTTATGTTTGCTTTAGAAAACTGTGTTGATCCCTCCAGGCGCTCTATTTGCAAGTACTCCCACGTGAGGCATAGAGCAGGGGGGTACTGCAGCAAACTGATCTGTCTTACAGAGAGACTGTTCTGTAAGGAAATATTTTTAGAGGCTGGAGACATGGATAGCATGCCTCCCACTCTGGCTGTAATTTTTGAAAGACGATGGCCAAGGAGATCTTTTATTGACATAACAAAAACTATTCGTTCGATATGCAGGGCTCAAGTTCTATGCAAGCTTCTCTTTGAAGTGCAGAGTGTTAATAAAGTTTGACATTGCCTCTTTGGATTTAGTTTGTGGAAGGAGGGTTATAAAATGAATGTTTTTCTTTGGAAGAAGTTGCTCTTGAGAGTTTTTTGAACTACTCAAATTGTGAAAATCAGATCAGGGATAATCTTTCAATACATTAAATGAGGTTTGTATTACTCTTGCATTTCTTTCAGGGTGAACTTATTTTAACACTTCCAGATTGCAGTAAATTCTCAATTTTTTTTCTTTATATGTAATTCAATCTCGACCAAAGTCCTATATTTTAGAAATATGTAAGTTGGTGACTAAACTTGCTTTTGAATTAATGAGTGCATCTTGAAAATGATAGGATGATTTCGGTTGGAATTTTCTTTTTGGATCACAATTTTTTTTTTTTTTTGGTCTTAGTTCTAGATAAGCCCCCTGGGTTATTTTAGGACTTTTTTGTTTTCGTTTTTAGGCGGTTGTCAGGATTATGTAGGTATCTCTGTAAAGGAACGAGGCTTGGGGTATGGTTAGAAATGAAAAGGAAATGTCAGTTACTGAGCATAGGCTACATGATGATGATTTACATACTTGACTCCATTTAATGCTTATACACAAGCTCACAGACGCTCCAAAGGTAGGTGGTATTATATCCATTCTCACAGTGTGGATGGTTTCTCAAATTACCAAGCTAGTAAATAGCAAAGATGAAAGTCACAGTCAAATTATTCTAATTCCAAAGTACATGCTCTTAAATATTATCCTTTATTGCCTGCTACAAATCATTGTGAAACTTTCTCAGAATTCACCTCTTTAAAAGATCTTTTCAAGTCTTGACATGCCTCTTGCTTACCGAATAGCTTTGCCTTCCTCTTTGCCTTCCTCTTTGCTTTCTCAACACCCAAAGAATAGTCCAGTGAACTTGATAGAATCCCATCCCATTCCTCCATGTAGTGATTTGCATTCTTGAATGTCTTTAGCATCACCTGGAAAGCTTTTAAAAAATACCAGTGGCTGATTGTACATTACACCATTTTCATCAGAATCTCTGGAAGTCGAGCCAGGACATGGGCATTTTTAAAGGTTTTCATGGTGATTCTAAAATACAGCCAGGGTTCAAAACCTATGCTATATATTGACATAAAATACATAAGTTCTAGTTCTCCACATTTCTTTCTCACCTATAATAAAAAATTATATAGATTTTCTGTCTTCTTGGAAAAGCAAACTGATTGTATCTTTATGTATTTGCACATGGACTTATCAGCACACCATTCTTCCTAATTGGTATGCTCAAAAGATGTGTGTTACATCTGTCTACATCTTTTTCTCCAATTAATAAATGTGGGGAAGGACTAGCAACATGGAAGGCATTGCAGATTTTAGAAAATCAAAGTTGATACCACTTGGTCTTAAAATATTTTGTCTTTTCTTCTCAACAATTTAAAGGACTTGTTTTGTCATTTAGAGGAGTACCTGACTGCCCCTCGCATCTATAACCACTTTTTATTAGAGGTAGGGCTGGGGTTTAAATCTATGCAAGGATTATTTATTTGTTATTTATCCATTTCTGCTGCAATGTCCTGGCACTGAATTCCTTCCAAGCATTGTTATTTTTATTTGCTCTTGAGTTAGTTTGTAACTAAGTAGGCTTTCTAGGTTGGCTTATGCCTTTAAGCCCACCAGACCAATTCAGTGAGCCAAGTTATTACAGATCCAGATTTTCACTTGGGAGTTGGAAAACTTCTTTTTCTCTATTATTGGCAAAGATGAGGAATAATAGCACGTTTGACTTTTTTATTAACAGTATTTATTGACAGAACATCACCCCTTATCACTGAAAATGGCAACATCAATGTCACATGTCTCTAGAAAACTGAGGTCTATCTCAAGAAGCAGTGCTATGAAATCAAGGTGGATGTCACCTGAAAGGAACCCTCTTGTTCTCAAGAAAAATATTTTTGAGACCTATGTGACATTAAATTTTCATGCCAAATGAATAATCTACACTGAGCTTTGCAAGTTGGATAGCAGGTGAAGGGAGTCTCCTCCTTTTTGGTAAAAGAAGTACAGAATTATAAGCTGTGAATGTCTTCTGGTTGCCTCTCCTGATCTACTTTCTATTTTTCCACTCTATATTTTGCTCTGGGAGGCTGAGCTACAGGAACTCTGTAAGCAGACTTCCTTGTACTCTGGCTATAAGGTGGCCGATGGGATTTTTGGCTGGTGATTGGTTTGGGATGAGAGTAAAGTGAAGGTACTCATCTAATTTCCTCCTTGTGGAGTCATTAGAAGTCAGAAGCATTTCTTTAGTAAGGCCATGGTTTTCATAAGGTGGGACTCTCTTACAGCTATTCACCCTAGGTCTGGTGTTTTTTTTCACCCTAGGTTTGTTTAGCTGTTTCTTCCTCTTGTCCATTCATACCTAAGGGGATTCAATGACTTCCCTTTATTGTTGGCTGCAAAGATCTGCACTATTCTTTGTTTTCTTCCAAACCTGCATACATCTTTCTTAATGATCCCTTTGATAAACTGTCTGAAACTATCCAGTTCAGGTGTGCTATCTCCAAGAGATAATCTTAGAAAGAACATAAAGCGTCAATTTCTGTAGAAGGAATCCTAAGTATGATGGCATTGTTAAACTTAGATATCCCTGACAGTTTTCTTGGGAAGCACTCATCTTAAATTCTAGGTAGAAATATTGGTTATTTCATGAGGTTTTGTATTCCTTCCTTACCCCCCTCCCTCCTCCTTTTCCCTCTCCTTTCTTCCCCTCCTTCCCTCCCTCCCTCCCTCCCTCCCTTCCTTCCTTCCTTCCTTCCTTCCTTCCTTCCTTCCTTCCTTCCTTCCTTCCTTCCTTCCTTCCTTCCTTCCTTCCTTCTTTCCATGTAAGTGCTTTTATTTGCTATTTTGCTCAGAAACATTTGATATTCACAGTTTTGGTCCAGAGGTATACATTTAGGGAAGGGAAAAATATAGAGCATTTTTAGGATCATGACATATTGATAAATCACTTTTTTTTTCAAAGAATGGTTATAAGATTTTTACTATAATTGTTAAAATATTTAAGTCTGACCATGTAGCAGTCATTAGTTTTGATTGCCGACAATATTATTCCATCCACTTTCCAGGCACTTAGTAAGATTCTTGACTCCCATGTTATTGGAGGGGGTGATGTCACTGTTTCTGCTCAATAATTTGCGAGCAGAAGTGATGGTGTCACAGTGGGGCTGGCTCATCTAATGCCAATGGAGGATCCTTCAGAGTTCTTTCAGTTTACAACAATAATCAGAAATTTGCATAGAGTATCAACCCAAGTCCCAGAATAAAGATGACCTGGAATGGAGTTTTGAACAACTTTGATTTCATGTAGTGCAAGTGAGAATTTTTTTGTTTTAAGCGATCCTAACGAGTATATGCTGTATTAACTAGCTCAGGCTGCTTTAACAAAATACTCTAGACTGGATGGCTTAAACAATAGATATTTTCTTGTCACAGGTCTGGTGGTTCGAAGTCCAAAATCAGGGTGCTGGCAGCTTCACTTCCTGGTGAAAACCCTCTTCTTGGTTTATGGGTGGTTACCTACTCACTGTGTCCTAACAATAGTGGGAAGAGAGAAAGCTCTAGTCTCTGTTCCTCTTCCTATAAGGATAATACTTCCATCATGGAGGCCCACCCTCATGACTTCCTGTAAACCTAACTGTTTCCCAAAGGCTCTCCCTCTGAATACCATTACCCTGGGGATTAGGGCTTCAACATATGAATTTTGAGGGGAAGGGACACAAACATTCACTCCATATTACATATTAAGATATACCTCATTCAGGTTTGATTATGCTTAATAATGGAATTAGTTTTATTGGTTTGAGTCTTCATATACTTTTTTAAAGAGGGCAAAAAAGGGTAAAGTTATGGCCAGTGAGATAAAGGAGTTGTTTGGAAACGTGTTGCACAAATAGATGCCAAATTGGTGACAGGAAGAATTACTGAGAATTGGAAAATGAGAATACTTTGTAACTAAGTCCCTACCGACTTTGGGACTTTCTGTCCTAATGGACAGGAAAGTTGGGGAGCTAATATATGTTGGACTATGGCAAACCTTTTAATAAATTGAAGACTCACAGCAATCTTGCAAAACAGTCACTCTAAAAATATCCGTGGAGTACTTTCTGTGTGGTAGGCATTATGCTAGATGCCGAGGGGATAGCAGGAAGCAAAGTAAACCAGGTCCCCTCACTCAGAGATCTCACCTAGGAACATGCAGGTAAAGCAACAGGCAGTTACATTGAAGAATAGTAAGTGCTAGGGAAAGAGGAAGGAGCAGGTAGACAGTGTGTCTAATCTTAAATGGTAGCACCAATGAAGAATTTCTGGAAGAGAGAATGTCTGGCCTGAGACGTGAGTTCTAGGAGTTAACTAAGCAAAGAGGAGGAGGGATTTGCTAGACATAAGATGCTGGTCCGTAAGTGGAGAGAGGCGGACATTTCTTAGGAACTAGAAAAAAGTGTAACATGGCTCTTTTGGCCATACTACAGACTACAAAATCTGGCTTTCTAGAGTCTGCCTGAGGGGTTGAGTAATTGACCTAGAAGTGCAAAGTGCCAAGAGTTAACTCACTGCAGAACAAACTTTTTTGAATGGGAAACAGGAAATAAGAGGGACATGAATAGATTCCCTTTCTATTGCTCCCTCTGAAATAAAAGATGATGATCATGATGATAAACATGCTAATGTTTTTTGAGAGCTGAGTATGTATCAGGTACCATTCTGAGCATTTAAAACTTATTACATTTAATCCTCAGAACACCTCAAAATCCTAATGTACGCACAGAATTTGAGTCGTTTGCCCAATGTGGCATTTTTATTATGTGACACACCAGGCTTTGAATAAAGATCTGCTGAAAGCAGAGGTAGCACTATTCAGTCAGGGGGAGGTTGGGCTTACTGCTAGACAGGGATAGTTGAAATGGATTGGTGACTACCTGTTAAAAATAGCACTTAAGAAAACCAGATGGAAATTGACAAGCACTATTACAATTTGTAACTAGGTGATAGATTTGGTCTTGTGATTTCCTCTGCCCACCATGTTTTTGAGTATAGGGTTGCAGTTTCAATGGTGCCTTAAAGTGTATGCAGTAAAACACGGCTGGTAACTGGCTTTAACTATAATTATTGGCCTCTTACCAGTATTTAAAGATGCAATGCATGGATCAGTGCTTTGAACTTTGCTTTTTAGTTTTTATCAACAGTGTACCATTACTTTCCTAAGGACCTTTTCTTCACCTTTATTTAGATCCTGCACTGGTCTATAATTACATGTAACTAAAAATTCTCTATGGATTGATTTCCATAAATTACAAATATGTCATGCGTTATGTTACTAGACAAAAGGTCAGCAAACCAATTTGTTACACCAGTAGCACATTTATTAGACCATGGACAATGATCCGTTTGTTGAAAACCTTCTGGTTTTAACTCTTTCACTTGGATTTCAACTGAAACACAAATTGTACGTAGAATGGAATTCAAATCACTGTTACCCCTAATAGTTAGAAAATTACATAATTTTGAATAGGCAGTGGTGAACTGTTTTTTGAGTGTAACACATTTATTTTTAATTCAGTTTTCTGTGATGGGAGAATAAATACATGGTATTTTGCAACATCCCACATACATCAATTCCAAATTAATCCTGTCAATGTAAAAACTAATTTTATCATATTAAATTATAAGTTCAGTAAAAGGGATCCTAATAGCTTATTGTTATCTTAAAAATAATGAAATATTACACATTATGCAACTTGAAAATTAAGCCGAACTCTCTCAGTGCCTTGAGTGGTCCTTATAATCAATTAAAAATGAATCTAATAAGATGGGATTTAAATGGCACAAATGAACTAATTAAGTTTCAAAGGGGAACCTATATCCTGTCAGGCAGCAGCTTGTTTGGAACAATATTCATCAAATGATTTTGATATCGCTCCATTCTGCAAATGTGAACTCAAAGACTTTTGGTCTTTCCCTTAAATTTTTCTTGTTCTCTTTCGAAAACCACAATAACCCTTTGTCTACAAATAAAATCACATTTTTCAGTTCTCCTGGAGTTGAAGTGTTACTATTATTGACTTCCCTCTTCTCCTTGTCCATTATGCAACGTGATGTCAAGTCCTGGTGGTGGTTCTGCCATCGTTGTCATCTCTTTTGTGCCACTCACCAACACCAGAGCTCTATTTTCTCTTATTTTGACTATTAATTGGTTTTTCTGCCTTTGTTCCATAACATGCATTGATATCAGATATGATTACTGGGACGTTCCTCAAAACATTCTTTTGCACAGAGCCTGGAATCCCAAGTGCTCTGGCATAAATTCAGGGTGTACTGCATTCTCATTCCAGCCTACTATACCACATTTCTCTTCCAATCATTGAGTCTCATGATTCTTGCATTGCTTAGATTACTCATCACCCCCAAGTAAGGCACTGCTCTTTTGTGGCTTGGCTTGTTTCTGAAATTGCCAGCTCCCATTTTTGCCCATCAAAGTCTTTCTTTTATTTCACAGCTCATTTTAAGTGTTTAGCCCTTTTCCTGCATAGCAGTTAAATAAAATACTATTATAATCTACTACCAGTTATTTGTATACCTTTGTCGTATTATTATTATTACTGTATTATTATTATATGTCCCTTGTCTCATATATTCTCTGCAGTATCTCCATTTCACATATTTTATGTTCTCACTTTAAATAGATAATAAATTGAGACTGAGAATTTGAATAGCTTCCCAGGGTCACATAGCCAGCACTGACAGAGCCAAGATCAAAGCTAAAATCACATTGGGTGCCTCTAAAGCCACAGGACCCTGATACTGTGTGGCTTTCCATAGCTACTTCCATAACAGAATTGGGTGATAGGTATTCATACATATGCATTCATCGAGTACTACTGTAGTAATATAGATAATAGATGATAGATATAATGTTATAATGTAAGTTTAGATTACTTTGGTTTGTTTTAGACTTTTCAGAAATATTCTAGCTCTTAGTCAATTAATGGCCCATTTAACAACTAATATATTTTCTATATTTCCTGAGTGCTTTCTTGATGAAAGGTGCCTGCTGTGCCTCACATTACACATGAAGGAATGAATTCCTCTGAAACTTGAGAGTGTTCTCACCAACCTAAGAGTGTTTATTCCCTGAATTCTTGGTGGATTCCATCTCTTGTGGGTAGACTTATGATCCTCAGTAGGTTTCCAAAAGTAAATTAAAAGGCAGACATTGGCATTGAAATAGAGCTGCTCCTGTGCCTTAAGAGACTTGCTTTACTTTTAATGACAACTAGGGGGAATGGTTAGTAGTGCACGGGCCACCCTGCGCTGGTGTGGGGCTACAGGGCAGCACTGTGCTAAGTCATAGGGAATCCAGAAAGAGGGAAATCATGTATGTAACAATCAAGCTGTGAGGCAGCTTTGGTTGCCCCTTTGTTTCTTCACCAATTTGGGTTCTTTTGTGTGCTTTTTTCATTCATTTTCCATTCTGCACTCTACTTGGCTAATTAAAATTCTAATCACTCTGACAGCTAGAAATAGAAAAAAAAAATTCTGTGCTGGAGAAGGTAATTTCAAGGTGTTTTAGCTGCCAAAGAAACAAATGGAAATGAGACAAAGAAGCTAGTTGTCATAGAAGGACAAATGAATTTTGTTTTCCCATTCTACCTAAAAATACGAAACTTGAGCCAAGATAATACAGTACTGTTTGGCATTATAATAATTCTAAACACCTAAAAGTTAAACAATATATTTTATTTTCCTATAGGTAAAGGTTTTTTGATAAAAATAGTCTTTTATACATTCGTTCATGTCAAACATAATTTACTCTTCTTGGGGTGACATGAAGTATAACATCAAAGGTTTGACTTGGTCGCTGTGGTATGTTTCTGAAAGTGTTTCCTTTTAATCTCTGATTTTCAGATCTTCATTAAACATTTAAGGGACTAGAAATCCATATTTAAAACAAAGAGAAATTGGTGGTGTGATTTCTTTAGTAAAATTGTGATGCTAAATTTTTAATGCCTGCTGGTCTAGAAGTGTTAAATACAATTACATCCAAGAGGTATTTGAAAATGAGTTATCTAGAAAGGGAGGTTTCCTGAGAAATTTTCCAACTAAATTAATAATCAGGCTGAGTTTTGACTGTATCTGTTAGGGGTCCAGAAATTGGGTAGGGTTTGGAGAATGTTTACCAGATAAGCTATTGTCTGAATTGACTGACATTGACTGATTACTTAATTTTACTAAATTGATTGGACACTTGTTAAAATACACTGAACTGGTTGCCTGAACCAATGTTATTTAAATCTAATTGAATATATGTTTAAAAAAAGATATTGCTAATCAACAAGGGTCACTGAGTGACTCATATCGGATATCCAGACACATAGGTATACATACAACACAAGGCCTCTAAGATTTTGTTATGCGATAATTTTCAGAAAGACACTATTAGGGGCAATGTGTTTTTCAAATTTCAGTAGCCTCTAGCCAACTGAGGATTTATTTATAATTTATTATTTTTTATTCATTCATTTATTTATTTCATGACTCAAAATTACTGAGGATGAAATCAAACTGATTAAATAAAATCTACATTCATTGATGGTTACAACTATTAAATCCCTTGTATATGAGCCATGTAGGACTCTCCCTAGATATTTCTATGAATATCAGTTTCTTGAAGTTGATACAGACACAACACTGAAGTCTTGTGGACTCTGGTATCTGTGTGTCATTAAAGCCTTATGTACTGGGTGATATACTTAGTGAATCAATCCTTTAGCAAGAACAACAAAAACACAGCATGGATCATTAATAAAATAACACATCGAATGTTTACTCTTGTAAGAATTATTACTAGATATCATATAACATCTCTGAGTCTCAGTTTCCTCATCTATAAAATAAGTCAGTAATATCATCTCCTAAACAGTAATTATAGGTTGCTTATTATTTTTCTATCACAGTTATATGATGAATACAAAGGGCTAAGACAAGCCCTAGCTATTTTATCATAATTACGATACATTTTTTGTTACTGAATGCCTACAGTATTTAAACTTTCATGCTAGGAATTAAGAGAGACAAAGATGAATAAGGCAACATCATTGACCTCAAGAACCATTTAATTTAGTAGTGCAGACACCTATGTGTATAAACAATTTAATAAATGAGATACTGAGTAATAGCTGAGTATGAAATAATCTAGCTAATATATAATGGATTCAGATAATTGTGTTGCCTGTTTTTACTTCTATCCATGTAGTCATTATTAATATTATCTCGAGTCCAACATGGTCATGCACCTAGGTCATGTCAACCTGTAACTACAATCAAGTAGAATATTTGCAGATGCTTCAACCTGGCTTCTGGCTCTCAACAGGGGTAGGGTGACCATATCATTTGCCTTTAAATCAGATGCCACTGAGATTTCCATAAACCGAACACGATGAGAGCAACAGGGGCACCCTTAAAAATCGAACTGATGAAACAGGCAAAAAATATGAAATCAGAACCTATAGTTACCTTAATCAGAGACCATCCTTTGGGATGTCAAGTTTCCTAGCTTAACCCTAATTCCTATTTCTAGATTTCTCCTGCCCTTTGGATTTGGGCTTTGTGTTTGGTCAACCTAAACTCTGCCTCAAAGGACTTGCCTTTCCTAATTCCTTTGCCTCTTGAGGCACCATATTCTTTCTTCAGGAAGACACTGATCCCCAGCACCGTCGTGCTTAACCACTGAGACCTGCCAAGTCCACAGTGATATCCCGTAAAGGACCATTTGGATATCAGATTTAAGGCTAAGGACAAGGCTGCATAAGAGCCTCTGATTCACTAAGAATAAGAAGTTAGTTCACTTAAGCATACAAAAATTTGATGATAATGATTTATGTGTGTCAAGAGCAAGTATCAAATTTTGGCTATTATCAATAGGCAAATATTATTGCTGTTCACAGATGTCTTCCAATTGATAATTTTTATAAATAAAAATAGTACTTACATTATTTTTAAAAATCCCTTCAGTACCTGAAATATTTACATTTAGCTACCATCTGTTTCTAATATTGTCCTGAGTACTCAACAAAAATGGCCTAATTTGATGCATACTATGATGCAGCAAACAGAGAAAGACAAAGGGCTTTGATCTTAACTCTCATTTATTTCCTATGTGACTTCGAGCAAACTGTCTACACATCTCTGAGCATCAATTTTCAACTAAGACATAAAGACAGTGATAACTATCCACTAGTATCTTTGCGGGTATGAATACTAGAAAATTTGAGTTTTATCCCCCTCCCTCCTTTTTCTATTTCTATTATTATCTGACTGGCTGTTTCGGTCTTACTTATCTATCTGTTGAGAGGAAAACACCCACTAGGAAGTTTATACACGTGCCTAACTAACGTTTGGATTGTATGTTTCTCCCCCAACACTTATATATCAGTGACAGCTTTCTCTACACATTGTCTTCAAAAAAAGGATTGGCATAATTGGGGGGAAAAAAAAGTCAGTCATTGGTCTAGCTCAGCTTTGAATTTCAGGAGAGTCTTTTCCTTTAAGTATAGCAGGATAAACACACAAACAAAAAGGAGTCCTGAAATCCATACTTTTCAGTCATAAGAATCAGGAATTTGAGAGAAACTTTCTACATTCCAAAAATAAAATATCAAAATAATCTTTGACATTAAGAACCAAAGTCTGCTGTACTAACAGTATAGAGCTTATGAAAATTAAGCATATAGTATTAAGGAAGCAGGACAGGACAAGAGAGCACTTCACCTTTTTTACCTCCTAGAATGAGGTAAGAATTAGAGGAGCTGTTAAGAGGGAAAGTTAGAGAGGACAACATCAGGATCAGACAGAGCTTAGGACCTTTGAGAGATCTCTACTATACCTTTCCTTGTAATTGACATCCTAGCAGGCAGTGGGACAGGGGGTGATTTGAGGAAAAGGGGTTTTAAGCCTCTGAGGCAGAAAGGACTCAGGTCTGCTTCCTGACTATAACCCTCTGAGGACCCAAAATTGTGTGGCTCCCAGCAGCACTATGGGAGTCTTCAGAAGGTCAGTGTCCTCCAGAACAAAGAGGGCCTGAGATGACCACTAAGTTTTTGTTTCAGCAGAGTTAAGAGGAAATAAGAAAAACTACCTGTGGTTGTTGGGAAGGGAAAGTAATCCCTAGCTGGTCGCCAGTATTTGAAGACTGCCAGAGCAGTCTGTGAAAATGTGGCCAACGTGGCTGAATCTCAGATGATCGGCAGTGTAGGTGAGAACTGATATGGGAGCCTGTTACCATGTGTAATCTGTGTTACAATGTTCCAGAGGGAGAGGAACTAAGGGCAGAGGTGTAAGTTGCATCCCTCCAGCAGAAGGAAGGTCAGGACAGCTTGAATCCTGAACGACTCCTCCACTGCTCATGTTACCTTCAGCTCTGTATGACTGAGCTCCTAGTAAGTTCTCCAACTCCATCTGCTACTACCCTCCTGAGTCTACCCTAGCCCTGTAGTTTTCCTACTCTTCTTCAAACATGGGAAGGTTATTCCTACTCACATCTTGGCAGGGTGTTCTTTCTGTTGAAAACGTTCTTCATTTAGATCTTCACAACTTTATTCTTTCATTCAGATCTCAAATCTTCATTCAAATTTTTCTTCAAAGCTCAAAGGTTCTAGTCTTTTTTTTTTTTTTTTTAAGATTTTATTTATTTATTTGACAGAGTGAAAGAGATCACAAGTAGGCAGAGAGGCAGGTGGAGGGAGAGGGGGAAGCAGCCTCTCCGCTGAGCAGAGAGCCCGATGCGGGACTCGATCCCAGGACCCAGGGATCATGACCCGAGCCGAAGGCAGAGGCTTTAACCCACTGAGCCACCCAGGTGCCCCAAAGGTTCTAGTCTTAAAGACTTTACTCCGATTGTTCTTCCAAAAATAGCCTCCTCTACCTTCCTTGCTGTCCCTTTATCCTGTTTTATTTTCTTTAGAGTGCTTATGACTATCTAAAGTTACATTATACATTTATGTGTGTAGCATGTGTGTGTATGTGTGTGTGTCTCAACTAGAATGTAAGACTATGAGGACAAGAGTGACACAGCTCTCCTTTATGTTTATATCTCATGTATCTAGCACATAATAGGTTTCAATTAATATTGCTTGAATGGCTCTATGAATGAATAGATGAATTCTTCATGTACAAAGATATGTCCTGGAAGAAAGGAAGCAGAATGAGTAGAAATCTTGATAGGCTGGTTATTTACCAAAAGAATTAAATGACTGAATAAAGCTGAAGTGACCAGGTTGCTTTTAGCATGTGAGATTAATAGTCCACCCACTCTCTGACATGCAAACACACTTCTGCCTTCCCTCCACAGACCACAATTTGGGGCTCACATGCAAACTAAATTGTACCAAAATAAAGTTCCTTTTGGGACGGCTAGGCGATACAGTCAGTTGAGCATCTGACTCTTGGTTTCAGCTCAGGTTGTGATCTCTGGGTTGTGAGATCCAGTCCTGTGTGGGGCTCAGTGCTCAAAGTGGAGTCTGTTTGAGATTCTCTCTCCCTCTTCCTCTGCCCCTCCCACCATGCATGCTCTCTCTCTTTCTCAAATAAATTTAAAAAATAAAGTTGCTTTCCTTCCTGTCTGAATTGTGACTATGTATTTTAAGTATATCCACATTTTTATTGTCAGTACTGAGAAGCTATTAATTTGAACTAAGCTCTTCTGTTTCTATCCGTATTTTACCAAAGAATTGTAGTTTAATTACAGAAAATCTTTGGAAGTATTTATTAGTGGGGAAGAGGACAATAATCCTAGATATTTTAGCTAGGTCATGATCACATACCCACACCATGTAAAGTACTCTGCTATTCAATAAAGTGTGTAAGGCATTTGACCAGACACATTATGTTTGGAGCGATATATGATTTTGAATCCCCTAGTTTTTCTCTCCCAATTCATAGCATCTTCCTAGATGGCCAATGTGTCAGGGCTATGCATTTACCTCCATTATTACTTCCAAATTCCTGCAAATGGCAAATAACAGAAGAATACATTTTCTTCAGTACTGGAATTTATTTTCCAGTTCCATCAGTGGACCAGGCTCATTAAGCAAATGAGGTCACAATGACAAAAAAAATCATAGCTGAAAGTATCTTCAGAAGAAGACTACAGGAGAGATCAGGAAAAGATCAAGGAAAAAGGAATAAATACAGGGAGCAAAAGCTGCCTCTAGAACATTTGTCAGAACAATCACTTAAATGTCTTACAGGTATTGAGGAAAACCATGCCCAGCCCTATCTCCAATGCTACACTGAATATTTGACTTCAGGTTGAAACTCGAGAGCCGCACATTTCAGGGTGTGACTTTCCTCACTGGCAAGAATGCCTAGTGTTAGCATTAGATTCTACCAGAGAAGCCAGAGCAGTTTGAGGTAACTCAGGACCATCATTGAAGACTTGAAGTTGGAAAAACAACAAACAAAAACCAGGCACTTCCTTCGAAAAGCAAAAGACTCAATTTCCTCAGTGTCAGAGACAGTCTCTCCTTATTTTGGCAGCTAGTGGGGAGAAAAATTGTCTGCTTGCTACAGGCCCCTTGACTTTACAGTGAATGTTAGCAATCAGTTAGTCAAACCACATTGAACGCATGTACAGACCATAGCAGAGGCATGCTGGGGAAATAAAACTTAAACATTTGCAGAGAAAATCGGCACCAGCTATTATAGGAATTAGCCTCAAACATATTTCACGTTTATAAATGTACTACCACGGTATTTGAGGAAAATCGACAGCATGGAGTCAAAACACCAAGATAAACAATGAGATCAAATAAGTTTGGAGCAAACTGACAAAATTTAAGAAACACTAATTGAACATTCTAAGAAGTAAACTCATAAAAATTCAAGAGGATATGCCGCTTAAAAACAGGAATTTGCAAAACAAAAAAAATCAAAGAATGTATTTGTTGGAAAACAAACATATGAATGCAAATACAATTCAACAGAAGGGTTGAATAAAATATTTGATATTACTGAAGACTTCTTTTAGTAATGCGGAAGATGAAGTCCAGGAAATCTCCCAAGGTATGCAGCAAGAAGACAAAATGATGGAAACTGTGAGGGCCAGGATCTTTGTAACAGCAGTTTTAAAAGGATACAACAGTAATTGAAGAAGAGACATAATCAAACATAAAAATAAAAGGAAAATTTCAAAGTTAAAAAAACCTCACAAGCTTTCACTTAAAAGGGCCCACTGGGTGGTTTAGCAAAATCTGTAAAAGAACAAAAATCAAACATATCCTGGAACTTTTCAGAACTCCGTCAATAAATAAAAAATCCTAAATGCTTTCATAGAAAGGAGAAAAGGAAATTAAGTTTACTCACAAAGAAACATAAATCAGCATGAGTATCAGATGACAATACCATATATAGAAAATAATGGGGAATACCTAGAATAAGTTCAAGAAAGGTGTTTTTGTTTATTTCTATTGTAATCTGTATTGTTTGCTTCCTTCTAGTTTTGTGTTTAGTTTTTGCTTTTTAAATTTGTGTTTAGATTCTCCCCACCATGTGTTTAAGTTGTAAAATGAGGTTGTTAACTGGAGAGCTTCTTTTTTAATATAAGCATTTAGAGCTATGAATTTCCCTTTTAGCACTGCTTTCATAGCATCGTGCAAATTTTGTTATGTTGTATTTTCATTTTCATTTGTCCCAAACTATTTTGTAATTTTCCTTGAAATTTCTTCTTTGACTGTTTGGTTGTTTAGGAATGTGTTGTATAATTTTCACATATTTGTGGATCTTGTAGTTTTCCTTCTATTGATTTCTGGTTTAATTTTATTGTGAAAAGATACTCTGTATGATCTCAATCTTTTTTAATTTATTAAGACTTGTTTTGTGGCCTAGCATGGGTGATCTATCCTGGAGAATGTTCCATATGAACTTGAGAAAAATGTATATTCAGCTGTTGATGGGTATAATGTTCTGTTTATGTCCGTTAGGTCCAATTGGTTTATAGTGCTAAGTCCTTTATTTCCATATTAATCTTCAGTCTGGTTTTCTTTCCTTTATTGAAAGTGGGGGTAGTGAAGTATCCCTTGTATTCTGTTGATGTTTGCTTTATATATTTAGAGGCTCTTATGTTTGGCCACCTTTGTTTATAATTGCTGTATCTTGGTGAATTAAACCTTTTATCATTCAGAACGTCCTTCTCTGTGTTTTCTAACAAATTTTTGACTTAAAGCCTATTTTGTCTGTTATGAGGATAATTATCCCATGCTCTCTTTTGGTTACTATTTGCATGGAATATCTTTTTTATCCTTTTACTTTCAAGCTATGCATGTCCTTAGATCTAAAGTGAGTTTCTTATACACAATCTTATTGAATTATGTTTTTTTTTTTAATTAATTCAGCCAATATATGTCTTTTGATTGAAGGAGGGAAGATACTCCATTTACATTTACTGTAATTACTGACAGGGAAGGATATACTATTTCCATTTTGAAAATTGTTTACTTTATTTCTTGTAGCTTTTTTGTCCTTCATTTCCTCCCTTACTGCCTTTCTTTGTGTTTAGCTGATTTTTTGTGTTGATACTCTTTAATTCCCTTCTCATTTCCTTTTGTGTATATTCTTATATTCTATAGATATTTTCTTTGTGTTTACCATGAATATCACATATAGTATCTTAGAATTATAATCATCTCTTTTAAACTGATACGAATTTAACATCAATCTCATGACAAAACTCTCCTTTACCTTAGCCCCTCTTTATATTATTGTCACAAATTACATCTTTACATATTATGTATCTATTAACATTGATTTAAGTGATTTTTATACTTCTATCTTTTAAATCCTATGAAGAGTTAGAAATGGAGTTATGAGCTAAAATGACAATACTACAGGTTTGTATATTTGTCCGTATATTTACTTTTATTAGAGAAATTTGTATTTTCATATGGCTTAAAATTACTTTCTGGTATTGACTTTCTTTTGCCACTTTCAAGATTCTCTCTTTGTCCCTGACTTTCAACAGTTTGATTATAATGTCTCTCAGTGTAGGTTACTTTGGGTTTATCCTACTTGAAATTCACTGAACTTCTTGTATTTGTATATCCATTTGTCCCCCTCAAGTCTGTAAGGTTTTCAGCCATTATTTCTTCCAATAAGCTCTCTGCCCTTTTTTCTCTCACTTCCTCCAGGACTCCCAAAATGCTATCTTGGTCTACTTTTTGGGGTCCCCTACGTCCCTTATGCTTTGCCCTTTTTTTCTTTTTTCTTTTCATAATTTTGTGGGTTTTTACTTCTCAGACTCAATGATTTCCAATGACCTGTCTTCATGTTCAGTGATTCTTCTGCCTGATTAAGTCTACTCTTGAACCCCTGTAGTGAATTTTGCGTTTCAATTGTTGTATTTTTCAGCTCTGGAAATTCTGTAATTTTAATACACATATATACACTTAACTTTTTGTTGATATTTTCCTTTTTTTCATAAATATTTTACCTGATTTTGCATAATTGTTTTTTGTATTCTCTTTTAGCTCGCTGAACATATTTAAGACATTTGTTTTAAATTTTTGTCTAGTCAGAGGTCTCTGTTTTTTTAGTTTTGTTTTCAGAGATTTATTTTGTTCCTTTGAATTGGCCACGTTTTCTTTTTTATTTGAAGGCTGGCTATGTGCAGGGGAAAAAAGCCTCACTTATCAGCCTAGCATGAAGACTTAAGATCTTCTCAGACCTTTTTTAAGCACGCATCTCCTCTGGGCCTCCTCCAATTATTCTATACAAATTCTGCTTTTAAGTGTGTTAATTTCCCTAAGTGTCTTATTCCTTCTTCTTTTTGGAGACTTAGATGTTAAAATGCATTTCTCTGTTCATAATTTTGTACCCTCACGCATCTGCAGGTCTTCATTTTCCCTGAAGTTTTCATGTGTCATGGTGCCTGCCACAGCTATCCATGGCTTTCAACCTGATATCCAATACATGCTTCCATTCGTCTCTGAGCTCTGAGTCAAGCAATATAGAAATCATTCCTTCATATAGCCCACAGGAAGGCCACAATGTTGCATGCAAAGTCCGCTTTTTTCCTTCCATCCCAAAAGAAGAAACTTGTAAATGGGCAATTTCCTCCTGACTGTGTCATGCCACTTTAAGGAGGGAGTATAGTAAGGGCAGGCAAAAACAGCATGAAATTTCCTACCATTTTGAGTGTGGCTTTTTCATGATTGGCTGTTTGTAGGTTGCTACAGATTTTTAACTAGTTTTCAGACCTCCTACAAAGCTATTTTAGTTGGTCTCTAGCTGTTTACTTGATGTTCCCAGCAGGTGATGAGAGCCTAGAGCTTCCTAATCTGCCATCTTGTTATCATCACCTCAAGAAAGGTATTTTAACTTTATACTTTGTATGTAGTGTAATAAACATTTAATTGTGAGATTAAAATGAAGTCTCTTTTGGGCATCCAAAGACTCAGTAAGTTTGCCAGTCATAATTTCTTCCTGGAAAAAAACCTGAAACATTGCAACAAAATTTTAATACTATTTTAAATATTATTATTATTATTATTATTAATACAGTTGTTCAGGGAATAGAAATCAAAGAATAGTGGTAAATTAATAAAACACAGAAAACATATGACTCGTATAACTCTTTTTAAAATATTGATAAGTAATGAAAAACATAATAATTTAGGATAAAAATCCAAAATAATTCTAGTGGTTGATTGCAAAGAAGACAGGAGCAACAGAGAAAAGTGATGGCTTGTCATAATTCTTTTGTTGTTCAGGATGATGAATGCAATTTATTGTAGGTTTTGATAACAAAAGCTTCTATGTCTGGCAGAGATTATATGGCTGGGATTATATAACTGAGTGTACAAGCACAGATTCCAAGTAAAGTTCTATAAATCACAACCAGCAGAAACAAATGATAGTATCCAGTGTTGGAGAAGGTATAGTGAAACCAATGACCTTATATATTATTAGTAGAAATGGTATTGCTAAAGTCTTTCTGGAGAACAGTTTTGCAGTATTTATCTAATTTTAAAATATGTAAATTTTTGCCTAGCATTTCTACTTTTGTAAAAAGTACCTGATATTTTATCTAAAAAGACATGTATAAATATTTTATTAAAGTATTTTTTTCTAAAGTGAAAAATAAAAGGAGACTCGTATGTCCATTATATGAAATGTTTTGGATTTTAGTGAATGCATATCATGAAATACTGTTTAGCAGCTTAACAGAATAAGATCAATTCACATAGAAACTGCTCCAGAATACATTATTAACTCAAAAAATACCCCAAGTAGTGGGAAAGGTATACGTTATGATTGTATTATATAAGTCACAAGACAATATCACATATTTGTATATGGGTTTGTAAATGCATGGGAAAATCTAAACTATACTAATAGTTAATGATGGGAATGCGATTGGGATGGTCTTGGTGAACCGAGAGACTGACTTTTATTATGTATGCTTCTTTTTGAATGTGCTGCCATATTTCTTAGTGTAATATAAATAAAATCATGTTTAATCAAACAACCAATTTGGAATAATCTGACCACCTAGCCACATAGGTAATTTACGTTTGTCATTTACACGGCTAAAAGGACCTAACTACCATTTTTTAAATCTAAACATTTTTTTTCTTATAGATGTTGGCACAATCACAAGGTAACCTGGTTGTTAGGGTCAATCCTGATACTAATTGAAGATTAGCAAATAGGTAGAGATAAATTTGTCTCTGTTGTAGGAGAAGAAAAAATGCAAGAACTAAGTGCAAGGTAGAATCAACAAATAGAAATGTGTACACAATTAAAATTTTTAAATCCGCAAATTCAAAAAATAAGGCTAATCAAAAAGTAGTATGCCAAGACTGTCTAGTGACATATTAATTAGCCTACCCAGCTACTTATTTCACTGTTTGTTTGACTTTGATAGTATTATTTTTAATTGTTCCTATGTGTGTTTTGTTAGTTGATTGCAGTATAAGGCATTCCATCCAATCAGATTACCTGATTATTATACACAGTCTTTTGGTGGAAGGAAGGGGCAGAGTTCTGGCATCCTAGCTTTCTCTGCTTTGGAACACTCCTTCCTCCATTTTTTTTAGCAGTCAGCAGAATAGTCTGACACAGGGGAAATGCCTGCCAAGGAACTTTAGAAGGAGGCAGTTTTTAATTAACAGGGGCCAGAGAAGGTGATAACCCCAAGGGTTAGTGAAGAGAAATTAACATGGAAAAGCAGTTCCACGCTTATGTGGGTCCCAAAAGGCCAGCCGTATTAGTGGTGTCTGTTCTGATTGAACTTTTGCTGTGTCTTTTTATTGATTCACTTGTCAGAATCTGACAAAAGGACTGCTGCCCGTCAGTTGTTTGCTCAGAGTGGTGGGTTATGGCTAGAAAATGCTTCCTTGTATGGCTGCAGAGCGAGAGCTGTCGTTTTGGTTATCATTTTACAGACATGATTAATGTTGTTGGGTTTTACGGAAGAATTAAGCCTGTGTACACACACACACACACACACAGCCTGACAGCCTTATTTACCTGGGATTTTTGAGCCTTTTTTTTCCCTCTTAGTTCTTTGCTTGGTTTTGCAGAAAACTCTTTTACTTATTAAAATATTTAAAAATGCAATTTCAGGGATAATAATTGCACTGACTGTTGCAGACACTTTCTGCCATTTACCAGAGATCCTTGCCTTATGAAAAATTTTTAAAGAATTATGTCTTCTGAATCAATATTGCAAGGTTCTCTCTCAAGGATGAAATGAATAGTAAATAAAGCATGTAAAGATCTTGTGAAATCAGCTCATGTAATAAAGGGAGGAGAGGGTGGAGGGATTTTCTTTTTTCTAACTGCCGAAGATGGTACATTGAGCTGGCAAGCCTAGGGTGGGCCCCAGGAGAGCTTTTGTGCTTTTAGCATGGTGAGAATGGAAACGTTCTTTAAAATATTTTAAGAACGTTTTAAACACTGTGTGGGTCTTTTTGCCTCTGTGAGAACCGCTTACTACAGAATCCTGTGTAGGTTTACCAGTTTCGAAATACGATTTTTCCTAAAGCAAGGGCAGACTTCCCACACTTTTTAAAAAGATGTGATTATTTTTTCTAAATTCAAATAGTATTGTCCTTATTATTAGCTACTTGAAACACAGTATTTATTAAGGTCACTTAGTAAGATAATAGTAAGATCATCAGGATCCTGGTCTTCATACATTCCCTAGAGCTTTTTTTTTTTTTTTCTCCATTTTGTGAGGTTTTGGATCCATTTATAAAGAAGTGATTCAGCCAGAGTTACAGATCACTCACATCCATAGTTAATTAGTATCTAGATCTATGCCTCTAAATCAGTGGCCATTAACTAACTACATCTAGCAATTGAGCACTTGAAATGTGGTCAGTCTGAATTGAGATGTGCTGGAAGTGTGAAATACACTGGATTTTATAGGTGTATTATGAAAAATAGAATATAAAATATCTCAGTAATAACTTTTTATATTGATTACATGTTTATATAATACTATATTTGATATATTGGGTTAAATATACTATTAAAAATAATCTTACATGATTAAAAAAATTTTAATGTAGCTACTAGAAAATTTAAAATTACATATGTGTCTCACATTATCTTTCTATTGGAAGTGTTATTTTAGGTGCTAGTGAAATTCCCTATTTATTAAGAATTGGCTGTATGACATGTGCTGTAACCAAACACATGCTGTGTATTATCTCCTGTAATCTAATAATCTCATTGAGACAGGGGTTATTGTTACCTCTCTATAGACAAGGAAGTTTAGGAAAGATTATGCAACTATATAAAAATATTTCATTCTTCTTAATAATTAATTATTTTTGCCTGCATACTACTGTGTGTAAGACGATGCTATGCATTGGTATGCACTGTAATTAATTACTCTGTGATATGTATAGTGCAACTGTAGGTGGATTTGGAAGGATTAAAGATTGGCAAATTAATTTTTGCAAACTCTATTTAATTAGGTGTATTAGGTTTTAGTAGATAAAGTATTGAAGTGCTCATGGAAATTCCTTATGTTCCATGGTAGGAAATAATTTAAATGCATTTGTATTTGTGAAAAGTTTGAAAAGAAGACATTATATGAAAGAGATTGACCAGTAGTACTGAATTTAGCGTGAACTCTGATTTCAAATGTAAGGTTTAAATTCTGTTTGTCTTTGGTATAGGGAAGAATCAGGCAGTGGTTGTAGACCTAGAGAACTCTTATATTTTCCACAGAACTGGAAGTGTTTTGTGGAGCACAGTACACTTCTTCTCAGCCATGTCAAGTTAAGAGGAAAATCAGAATCAGGAAAAGGAGGAGGGAGAGAGAATGAGAGAGACAGAGAGATGAGGGCGGGAGAGAGAGGTAAATGAAGACTCATTGTTAACTACCTGCTTATATCACCTGTGGGAACTGACAACTCAACAGTAGTATTAGAAAAGACTGCCCACTAATGGCCAGAGAAGTTTCTTGGTCAAAGTAGTAAAAATAGAGGAGGTAAAGGAATAGAGGGAAAATATTTTTCTTTTTTTAATTGATTTTCTGCAAACCGTAAGGCATGAACAAAAAATAAGGGAGATAACCTAAGAAACTATTTTGAGATACCTGAACATTCTTCAATTTTAAGACCTGATTATTTCTGTAAGATCTCATGAGCATCTGAACAGTAGGACAGATCTTCTATTGGGGGGAGGCAGGATGTATGAACAACTGGACTCATTTCACATCTTGTAAAAAATTTCACATGCAGGAGGATGATTCCATTTTTCAACTTTATTCTGTGGAAAATAGCTGCTGTGAAATTGTTATGTGTGCATTTGTATTTATTTTTGGTTCATATTTGTATAGTTCATTCATGAAAGATATTTTTTTATTAGTTAGAAAGTCAGAATCATCCTCTTTAAAATAAGTTGTTATAGGGGTGCCTGGGTGGCTCAGCGGGTTAAAGCCTCTGCCTCAGGCTCAGGTCATGATCTCAGAGTCCTAGGATCGAGCCCCACATCAGGCTCTCTGCTCAGGGAACCTGCTTCCCCCTCTCTCTGCCTGCCTCTGTGGCTACTTGTGATCTCTCTGTGTCAAATAAATAAATAAAATCTTAAAAAATAAAATAAAATAAATAAGTTTTATATTTACAGGATTTTAAAATTACATCATTTTTTAAAGGTTGCAATTCAATACCTTACTTTTTAAATTGGAGTTTTAAAAATACTGAGAGTATTAGTACTAGTTATTTAACTTCTACTTCAATACAGGTTTGCCATGTGACTAGTGATGTCACTTGGTTTTCACCATAACAATTTCAGAAATCATTTCCCCCTTTTAAAAATTGCTGAAGGAATGGAGTTCAGTTATGTTAAGTAATATTCCCTAGCTTTAAACCTGTAAGAGGTGAGCAGGAATTTAAAGCAAAATTTAAATGAAACTTAGACTGACTTTCTTCATTCAGTGCTAATCAATAAGCATTATAAGAGGCCTAAATTGTATTAGTCTTGAAATGTGTTGTGCCTTCTCCAAATCTACAAAAGGCCTTAATATTTAACCAGGCTCCCAAAGAAAACAGCATCATTTTCAATTCCTTGCCCTTTAACATTCTGATTTACTTTTTTCATACCTCTAGTTTTGCCTTCTCCTCACTTACTGCTTTTACCAAAATTCAAATTCTTTAGAAATTTTTATAGTTTCCAACATGGTTCCTTTTTCCAGAATCACCCCTCTATAATTCATCATCCATATCGCCACCATGACTATTTTTCTAAAATACGCATTTGATTATATCATTTACATACTTTAAAGTCTTAGGAGGATCTGCTTAGCCTCCTTAGACTTGAGTTTAGATTAGTTAGGAAGGCAGTCACTGCTTCCATGTATCTTTCCAGCCTAAACTCCCGCCTTTCTCTGCTGACACCACCCATTTTCCAGTCATACTGAAACTATGTAATGGCGTCTCCATGAGCAATTGGGAAATAAATATCTGAATCCTGCCAGTAGAGTACGACTTTACCACATGTGTGTGGTCACAGCTGGAGGAATTCATACCAGATCCCTGAAGCCCGAAGGCTTTGTACACTCTGGTTGTTATTTGATGATTCAGATTCACGCTGCCAGACCTTTGTAAGCCCTGAGTTTTACCTGATAGATTCCAGAAAAGAGCCTTAAGGAACTTTGGCCTTTTCCATTTCCAAGTAAAATCTGAAACCACTTCCTGCTGGAAAATGTGAACCTGGTCCTCCTGATGGTTTTTATTTCTGTATGTCATCATTTAGGTCAAGACAATAGATGTTGCGAAAACATTTATTATTCGTGAAATCAAATCCTAGAAAAAGATATTGACAGATGATATTTTAATTGGTTTGGCCTCTCAAGTGATTAAATAATCATGAAACCTCTTCTGTTTAACAACGGCTTGAGGTCCTTTGTATTCTTGCCTCGGAGTGCAGCAGTTTCTAGCTGGTAACATTGTGATTGATTTTTCCATATCAAAATACAATGTTACGGTCTATTGTTTCCACAGCAAACACATAGCATCTGTCTTCGAATTCAGACTGTGATCCTGCGCTAGCCAGTATTACTTTATATGACCACATCCTTCCATTACAAGAATGAGTGGATTAATATTGATTTTTTTCCTTCTTGTCCAATACTGAGGGTCTGTCTTCACAGAAATAATTTATACAGCGAGCATATAAGGATATGCTTACTCCTCCTTACTTTCATGGTAAAGATTATTGCTTCATCTGAAAATCAGATTCTGCTATTTTTAACCCATAAATAGGTTGAAAAGGGTAACATGCTTTGTAGCTCCAGCCATTTGTGTTGCCATATGTTTCCAATAAACATCTTGGAGCTTTTAGAAAACTTTGACCTTTTATTCTGTTCAAAACTTAAGAAAAAACCACAAGGAGCTGGCAAAAACACATATGACCATGACTTGAATGCAGTATGATTTAGCTAAACACCAAGAATTCTAAAGTGTGTGTTACCTATTTTATAACTTTAAATTGTTACCCTTAAGCCAAAAACTTATGACAGAATCTCTGATTCATCCAATTATAATTTTCAAAATTTCTGCCCACCGAAGCTCAAAATACACCAATCACCATCTCTCCCCTGTTGCTTTAGAAGATTTCCTTGCCTAGAATACCCTCACTTTGCTCTGTTGCTACATTAAACTTACCCACACTTTGCAACTTAAATTTTAAGTTACTCCCCGGAACTCAGTGAAACTGTTCAGGCCCTTGTGATTGTTCCTTTTATATTCTTCTAATGGTAAAGTAAGCACCATAAACATTAACTTTTACTTACGTTATCTCTTGTGTTTACCTAATCTCATCCTGGATACCTCCCAGGATATAATGATCTTCTAGATAAAATGTATGTGAAAGAGTCTTAACTATAGAGCACGGGTAAACATTTGTTATATCTGAATTTGTACTGTTTTCTTTCCTTTGTATCTTACCTCATACCACGTGAGACTAGTGTTAATTGGAAGCTGCAAATTCCAACTGGGTGGAGTTCCTTGTTCCAATGCTAGCAAAGTGGGAAGAGGATTGAATTAAGAATTGATGAATCTGAATTCCAGCCCTGTTTTCATGACTATCAAATTGTATTACCTTGAGCAAGTTAATTACCATTTTGGGATTCAGATTCTTTGCTTAAAAATGATGTCATTGTGCCTGCTTCGACTAGAAGGAGCTGCTTTTTCTTTTATACTCTCAGTCCAAAACTCCATGTGAGGGACTCGGCACTAAATTGTGTACCATGACCCTGCCTCCCATTTTCATGGGTGATGGAAGTAGAAGTACATTCCTGACAAGGTGAACCAGTTAGATTCTTGCTTTGGAGAAGGGAATTTTCTCTTTCTTAGTTTGTATACTTATTTTATTGAAGTATATTTTTCTGTAACTTCCTGACAAAGCATTCTTGGTATGCTTAAATGCATCTGTTCTACCTTCACACTTGATTGAAAGTTTGATATGGCATAGAATTGTAGGATAAAAAGAATTTTCTCAGAAAGTTTTGAAAGCAGAGCTCTACTGTTTCCTAGCTTTTGTGATGCTATTCAAAATCTGATTCATGGGGTGCCTGGATGGCTCAGTGGGTTAAAGCCTCTGCCTTCAGCTCAGGTCATGATCTCAGGGTGTTGGGATCAAGCCTCGAATTGGGCTCCCTGCTCAGAGGGGAGCCTGCTTCCCCCTCTCTCTCTGCCTGCCTCTCTGCCTACTTGTGATCTCTCTCCTCTCTGTCAAATAAAATCTTTTAAAAAAATCTGATTCATATTTCTTTGCAGTTTTCTTTTTTTTGCTTTTAGTTTTTTATTAATCCAATTTTCTTCCGACTCTGGGGATATTTATTATAGCTTTAAAAAAATAAAGTTTGTTGAGCTTCTTGGATTTAGGCAAGGTATTTATATTCATGTCTTCATCACATATGGGAAAATTTTGGCTATTGTTTCTTTGAATAATTTCTCTGACCATGTGTCTCTCTCTCTTCTCCTTCTGCACTTCTATAGTGCATATGTTGTTCTTCTTGATAGTGTACTTGCTACGGGTCCCTTACACTCTATTCACTTTTTTTAAATCTTCTTTCTGTTTGTTCCTCACACTCAATAATTTCAGTTGTCATACCCTCAAATTCACTGATCTTTTTCTTCTGACTGCTTAAAAGCTACCTTTAAATCCCTCTAGTAAAATTTTTATTTGTTAATGTACTTTTTAGTTCTAGAATTTCTTTGTTTCTTTTTAAAGTTTTCTCTCTTGATATTTTAGTTTTGTTCATACATCATTTACTTTTTCCACATCTTTCTTTAGTTCTTTGAACATTACAATAGATATTTTAAACTCCGTGTAGCAGGTCCTCTATCTTGTCTTTTTTGCAGATGATTTTCATTGTTTGTGTATTTTTCCCTCTTTGGATGGGACATACTTTCTCATTTCTTTGTATACCTTTTGTTTATTTGTTCGTTTTTGTTTTGCTTTTTGGTCAATAATTAATCATTTGCATCTAATAACTAGTTAGCTCTGGCAATCAGACTCTCCCCTTCCCCAGGGCTTGCTGCTTTTTGTTTCTGTTTTGATTTGGTTGTTGTAGGCTAGCTGCATTCTAAGGATCAGTCTAAGGTGTGAATTTAAGATCTCGGATTTTTTTTCTGAGACCATGCCTTTCCCAGAGTTTGCACAGTGACCTTCTAATTTCCTCTGAATATACAATTGCTTTTGAATGTCCTAGTCATTAATATCTGACTTCTAAAAGGAGGAAAAGAGGGAAAGTCAAGGTGGGGGTAGAGGGTAGGGAAATGTGCCACCCATTTAAATCCCCTCAAAGCTGCTTCAGCCAAGGGCATGGGGTGGGGGAAGGGGGGAGTGCAACTTATACTAAGTTTTCCTGCCATGGGCTGTGGGAGGATAGGCAACCAGTGCTGAGCTGAGACTGAAATGAACTGCAGTTTATCCCCAAGCTTCCCCTTGGAAGTTAGAAGGCTTCTATAGACTCTAGAGTTCTAAAATAGTTGCATTAGGTTGATTCTGCCAGTGCACTTGTTGTCTAGATGGGGAGACAGACTCCTCATGTTTCCTACTCTACCATCTTCTCGGAATTCTCTCTGTAAAATAATATGTACACATTTATTTAATCCTTATTTTCAGCCACATGGCAAAACCTCTTTGTAAGGTACATGATGTTCCTGAATCTCAAACTTCCTCTTTTCACATTCTCCAATCTCAATACCCCACCCAAGAGGAACATGTGGAATTAGGAGAAAAAAGCTTAGTTATCTATCTCTGTGCAAATGGAATAGACTTATTCGACTGATTTAATGTAGGTTTTCCAATATTCTCTATTTTCATCTCAGTCTAATGGTCAAAGTGCTAAACTTCTCAGGCAGTTTTTAGAGAAAATTGGGTCATTTATGGTCAGTATTCTTCTCCTGGCACTAAAATTTTAAGTTCTTTCACTGTGCTAAGATAGTTATGACTTCACCATTTGCTTCCCATCTTCTGAAAACTGGTCGAAATAAATTCATCTTCCATTTTCCTCTCTATTGTTTTTCTGTCCTCGTTGACTTATAATGTAAAAATGCCATTTTTTATTATCATACTACTTTTTTATTAGGTTTTGTGGAGGAAGAAAAAAATAGGATCCCTTTGACATCTTTGATGCCTTTGCACCAGTTGATCCCTTTACAACATTAAACAGGAAGTGGGACTCAGGAATATGGATAATTTAATACGCATCTTAGGTGGTTCCGTTTCACATTTGTTTGAAAAAATTGCTTCAGAGGAGAACCAGACATGAATTGGGAAATATTGGTTCAGGGGAAAAAGATAGACATGAAACAGAAAATTATATTTCCTGAAGTAAGTGCTTTCATAGAGCTGTATAGGTTGCTATGGAAGCAAATGATGTTGGGGGAAACCAGCTAAGATTTGGGAATGGATCTTTCCTCTCAGGTGGTAAGGTTTCAAGGGCAAGTGAAATTCAGCCAAGGAAGAAGTCCAGCAAGTAGACTGAAGAGAGGAAGTAGTGGATTGCAGGTTGGAGATATACAACTCGTTAGAGAAATTTAACAATGTTTGGTATGGATGCAGGACAGATGGGGTTGGCATTGAGGAGGCTGTAATGACAGGAGTGGGTAACAGATGAGGCCAAAAGGAAAGATTTTAAGCACATAAGAACAGTTTCTAGCTACAGTGTATGACTAGATGACGAAAGAGCAAGGAGAAAGAAAAATGTGAACCCGGACTTAGAGAAGATCAATTAAAAGCCTCTTGCTATCACCAACATACAGGTTGATTATGTCATAAGCTAAGATGGTGAAAAGGCCTAAGTAGATGAATGGGTGACAGATATTTGGGAAGAAGAATCAGTAAGATTTAGTGAGTAGGTTTGTAAGAAGATAAAAAGGGGAGTAGGAACAATGGCTTCCAGATTTTGATTTTAGAGAACTGAGTGGCTGTGACACCATGCATTCTGAAAGAGAAACACAGATTTTTAAGAGGAGTGGCAGAGAGCTGAAGGAGATTAAATTTGGTTGTTGGTTTTTATGACATGAGGTATCTAGTAGAAATGTCTATTCGTCAGTTTGGATTAGAAATTTAGGAGAGAGTTTGGGCTGGAGAGAAAAGAGGTGGTGGTCATTAGTTTATATGTCAAAATTGGAGAGTAGAAATTTCCCTGGAGAGATTATAAAAACAGAGTAATAACAGCTACAAGCTATTAAATATTTATTTTGTGGCATTCATAGTTGTGTGTTTAGTGCTAAAAACAACCTTACAAGAAAACTACATCCCCTTTTGTTATAGAGAACACAAGGACCTGAAGGACTAAGCTGCTTTCTGTGCTAATAAGCTTGTGAGGGAGCCAAGAGGCAAACCCAGGTTTTTCCTAATTCTAGAATATATTCTCCATCCATTTTGCTCTCTGTGGCTTCTTCTGAATGTACCCATGCCATTCATGAGGACTCTAACCCTCTTGAGCTAATCACATTCCAAAGGCCCTAACTCCAAATGCCATCACAACAGGGTTTAGGTTTCTCAGTGCCTGAATTTTGGGTGGACACAAGCATTCAATGTGTAGCAGATGTATTTAACTGCTTATTAATGGACATGCGGAAAAATTTTAATATTTGCTAATAAAAAACACAATAACTATATTATACTATGATCCTTTTGTTTTCTTGGACTACCTTTCTAAAAATATAACAGCTGAGCCAAAGAACAAAAAGATCGTAATTGTTAACACATTGGCAAATAGATCTAAGCCCTGTTCTCATCATCAGTACAGGGCAAGGAAGATTTCCTCCAAGGGACTGGTGGGTAGGAGTGAAAGGAGATTGTAAATGAAAGGCACAATTTTATGGACTGGGCAAAGAAAACTGAGGGACCATCTTGTCTATCTCTTAACCTCCCTTTACTCCTCTACTATACTTTCTAATTTCTCTGAGGTAGAGACAGAGCTTTGTGCCTACATTAGGATGGAGGAGATGCCATAGGGTTTTGAGGAGAATGGAAACGATTTGAAATAGTGACTATGAGGAGAAGAAGAGATCTGAGTGTGGATCCTGAAGGGAATCTGGTAGCAGTAAGACTCCATTGGATATCAAAGACCATCAAATTGTGCTCATGGTAATCTACCAGATCATGTGATCTTTTTTCCAGCAGCCTGGTGTCAGTTCAGAGAATGTACATAATTTTGTTAGGTGGGCCCAGCCAAGGGACAGGGAAGTAAGGAGCGGTAGAACTGATGGACTATGGGATCCAAGCTAGATAAAAAATAAGGTAAGACCCTCAGAAGGGAGTATATAGATTTAGAAAAATCAGAGTACAAGCTGCCTGGCAGTGTTCCAATTATATTCATTTACACTATTTTCACTGGCAATGTCTTCGGGATATTGTTTATATATTGTTTACACACATGATTTCTAAAATCATGCTTTCAGAAGTATCCATACCAACCTGCGGATACTCAGTTTATTGAATAACTTTTGGATCACCTAACAAGTTAGTATTTCCATTGCCCCTCTGTCCATGTCGTTTCCATGTCATGCAGACATGCTGATTTGTGTAGGTACAGCACCATTGCAGTTGAAGATTGATCAGCCTACCCCCCCAAAAAATGCTTGTTATAGCCATACTACTAAAGCTAATTAGTTTTATTATATAATTTAAAATAATGGAAATTATATTGCTCTAATAAATTTATATGACCAGATTTTTATAAATATCTTTGAGGGTCATCAACAAGCACTGTCTTTATAAATTGCCATAACAGAACTTTCTTCGGATAAAACGTAGTTTATAATATTCAGTGTTTCATGAACTTCTTGAATTTCTATGTATAGCAAAATGATTTGAAGTTATACATTACTTTGCTTAAATGGGTACAATTCCTTTGAGCTCCAAAGTCTTTATGGCTTTTTTTTTTTTAATTAAAAATAGTAAGACTTTATAATACAATCCATTGTGGCATACATAAGCTTGACTCCTTGCTTGAAGTAGCATTAGTTCACGCTTTTATGAATTATCCAGCTAAATACATAACTAAGAAGATAAAGTTAAAGCCCTTTGTTTCTCTTTTAAGACATAAATTCTTGCACAGTCAATTCCTTTTTTTGCCCTTTGTGTTAAAACTCTGTTGCTCTAACTCATATATCTGAGAATTTAAAAGAATTTCACTAATATTCCTGTTTTAGTTATTCTTGGAAAATATCATCTAAAAGACTTAGTGTGGCGTTAATGTATAGTTAGTTCATACAGAAGGACATGAAATTTACGTATCCTTGAAGAGAGATTTTTTTCAAAATGCTTTTCTTTTAATAATTATCAGTCAAATACCTACATAATGTCTAGAACTCTGTAAAGCAGGAGGAGCAGAACAGTGCCCTGATCCCTTTCTTACCTGTGTTTATAGTCTAGGAGGTTTAGGGTGATACTAGGTGGGATTCTGTGTTATTCAGTCAAGATGCTCTATGAGCTCTTGGACAATTCTGCCAGCTGGGCTACTATGAGTGGGCAAGGAAAACTCACACCAGAGATATAGATGAATCCTTGTTATCTCCCAGGTGGAATAGATTTGTTCCAAACAATTTGCCACCAAGTGGCTAATTGGTCTCCTCAAGGGATAGAACCATATCAAGGGCTCAGTGTTGGTCTCTACTGCAGCAGCTTGATCAGTGTTGATGAGAAGCGCCCGTGATTCTGGACATGTGCATAGCCTCCATCCCTGCCATTATGATTTTTCTATTTAAGAACTCTTATGCCAACACCAGGGTAGTTGATATCCACTGCACGAGTCATCCGTTGTATATAGCCACCTTTTGGTGGGTGTTTGCTGCTGAGAATTGACTCGATATGACACATATCGGCACACCTAGTTTCTGTTCCCATAGATGCACCTATATTCTTCTACCCCCATACTCCTTGTCTTTAACTTTACAATCTTGTTCTTTTCAGGCCCTGACCAAGCCATTTGCTACTGCCTTTGACCAAGCCATTTGCCACTGCCTTTGAGCCTGTCTTCACCTGAGACCATTTCTTCCTCTACATCAAGTCACTAAGTAGGTATGTTGCTCAAAACTCTGTCCACTGCGAAGATTTCCCCTCTTATTATTTCAGGACTGCCCTGAGTGGGGTTGTAGTGTGGCAACTGTCCATTTTTAGGTTGCATATACATATGTAGCTGGCCATTGCAATGAAACTTTCTTCTCCCTCCATTAATGAGTCAAATTTTAAGTCTTTGAGAGTTGCTACTAATCTCTCTCATCCGCCTCAAATGCATTATTACTTTTCTCATTTACTACCTTGGCCATGTAGAACCTGAGGCAGTTTAATAATGCATCTTAATTCACACTTTAAGAAATTAGTATGAAGATTCTTCCTGATGCCTGATTTATGTATCACAATTTTGCCCTCAGGGTAGGTGTGCAGACCCACTGTGAGATGGAGTTATGTTAGGACTTCATTTTA
The DNA here is from genome assembly GCA_028534135.1 of Potos flavus. NCBI lineage: Eukaryota > Metazoa > Chordata > Mammalia > Carnivora > Procyonidae > Potos > Potos flavus. Next base: position 13,873,379 of record CM052895.1, on the reverse strand, counting down.
TTAGGAAGGCCATAATGAGATTTGGAATTTCCTGATACCAGCATTAGCTTAGAGTTTGTATTTAATGTCCCCAGAAGACTGGGTATTTTCCTTTTACCCAGTGTACATTTGTAATGGTAAATGGCCAGAGGCCTTGTTTGAAAGTATGAGTATAGGAACTTTATATGCTGGATATTATATGTAGGTTGCTTCCTTTAAAGTACCTGGTTGCCCATTCATTTGTTGGGCTGTGGGTTGAGAAGTGGCTGATGTGATTTTTCCATTGTAGCCACTGACATGAGCCTCCTGGACACCCTTTCTTGATGTTTTTGGACATATAAGTCAAGCAATTATTATATTGGATGCCTGTTTGTCTTCATCCTGGAAACACAGTGGTCTCTTTGGCATTGCCATGGATCCCTTGCAGGTCAAGACCTACTCGTTGCCATTTTGGCCTTGCCAAAATTATTACGATGATATTATGATAAGTATCATTACTATGGTTACAATGTCCAGATTGCCTCTAATGGCTAAATATCACCAGTTGGCCTATGCCATTCCAGATTCCTTGTATATTTTATATGAATATTAGGGAGCTTATTTCATAGCAGCATCTCTTACTGTCAACTATGACCTATAAAGGACAGCTCCCACTGAGCTTCTCAACCATCCCAGTACCTATTTACTAGTGAATTTTTTTTTTTTTTTTTTTTTTTTAAATCACTCTAAGGATTGCAGTGTCCTTGCAGCCTTCCTGGGGATTATAGGCAGCTGGCAGGTCATTGGACTTAAGTAGTAAACCCAGCCTTTTATGTCAAGCTGTCCAAGCACTCTAGGCTCCTCTTTATTACTACATCAAGACATTTTAGCAGACTTGCCACTTTTACTCTAGGCCATCACTGTTTTAAACATCAACGGGTCTTCTAGCAGTGTGCTATCACTAGCTCCTATGATCCTTGCCATAATGCTAAATCCAGAGAATGTTTCCTCATCAGTAAACTCTTCAGCCCTGTCTTATATCCCACCTTCCTTGGCCCAGCACCCTCAAGATTCTCTCCAGGTGTTTTTGGCTGGTTCTTCAAGTGTACGTTATATATCTAGTTCTCTCCTGCTGAATAATTCCTTTCTTTGGGTATTCAGGACAGTTCTCCCTTGCTTAAACACTGTTGAGGCATGATTGTCCTTCCTGCCCTAAAAGCAAAGAGGAGAGATGGGGACAGTTCTTGAGAAAACAAGTGTCATATGACAAAGCATCCGATTCAGCTGAGAGCTTTGCAAAATCTCTAGGCAGTGGGGGACAGTTGTTTTATGAAGAAGCAGCCACTTTACCAGCACAGAGGGTTTAGGGAAATCAGAAGATTTCATGTTTTTAACTGTATTCACTCTTAGGTCCCCAACTCCAGTCTCAGAATCTCAATACCTTCCTATTTGGGCCCTATCTTTTTACCAAAAGTTAGGCTATCAGCACCCTTTTAAAATCCAGAACTCTCATAATCAAATCTGATTCCTGATTTTCAGCCTGCCCCCTGACTATAGTGAATAAAAGTCTCTTTATTGCTATGGATGACTTTTAGTTTTTACTCTGTAATCTGAGTTCATAGTTGGCTGATCTGTATTCTTCCATTAGAACTTCTGTGTCTATTAACAAAAGTCAGTAACTCCATGTTGTCAAGGATCAGGCTCTAGAGCTACTGCATACATTAGTGTCTCCCCTTTGCTCATACCTGATCTGACACCGCTATAGATGCTCCAGGACCCCAGGCTATCTCATCCTACTACTTAATACTAGCAGTGACCTGGCTTGCAATTAATCCAATTCTAGAATTCAATTTGTAGGACAGCTTACTAAAATGAACTTTCTCAAGCTGGGTCCCAGAACTGACCTTGAGCCAAGGAGTTCAGTGCAAGTGGTTTATCTGGGAGGTAATCTTAGAATCCACCAGTAGAGAGATTAAAAAGTAAGGCAAAGAAGCCAATCAGAGAATGTTATTGAGCATGCTATCACCATAGCCACTTGAGGTTCAATTACACTATAGTTTGTAGGGTTCTCTGTAGAACCTGCCTCAAAGTTATCCCACCCTTGGGGGGTAGAAGATGGGCTATTTACGCATAAAGTCATGCAGTCATTGAATGAGGGTTGCTGTCAGGAATGTTAACGGTAACTCCCCAGGACTGTCTACCTACCTACATGCAGGCAGAGTCCCAGGTACTTCCGGCGAGATTTTGTTACTTACGTGGAAGCAGTCACAGTACTGGGATAGGCATAGGAAACAGACAATGTGTGCTCTAAGCAAGAGTATTGGTGAAGCCAGAACCGAGAAGAGTCCTTCAGAACACATATAAATGCATCATCTTTATATGGGGCAGCTGTTTCTTACATTGTTAACAAAAATTAAATAGTACAGTCTTCCTGAAGATACAGATACATTTATAGGTTTGATGTCAGGTCAACTGATATTTCTGTTTTCTCTTTGAAAACAGATTCATGTAATATGCTGAAAGCATAGGAAAAAGACTATTTAAGATTTTAGGAGATTAGAATATTTTTTTAAAGCTGCTACAGAGAAAGGAAGGAACTACCAAAATAGTGAGAAAACAATACTGTGGGGGCGCCTGGGTGGCTCAGTGGGTTAAAGCCTCTGCCTTCGGCTCAGCTCATGATCTCAGGGTTCTGGGACTGAGCCCCGCATTGGGCTCTCTGCTCAGCAGGGAGCTTGCTTCCTTCTCTCTCTCTCTGCCTCCTTGTGATCTCTTTCTCTCTGTCAAATAAATAAATAAAATCTTTAAAAAAAAAAACCAAACAAAAACTGAATTGCTGGGCAATTTTACAGGACAAATTGAGAACAGTCACTATCATTTTGATTTTTCTCTAGAGGCATTAATACCTCAGACCAGTATGGGTTTTGAAGATAGATATTCTGTGTTGGGCCTTCCATAGATGGGTGGGTAGATGAATGGAAACAGGAAAAAGGATGTTGTTAAACCAGACAGAGGTTGAAGAAATGTATTATATAATCTGGATTAAGCAGAAAATGAAGAGAAAATGGCATGGTGTCTTGTAGAATGAGAATAAAAGTTTCCAGTGCAGCCATGGATCTAGTATTTTGGGCACACTTAAATAAGAGAGCCCTTACTGTGTCACAAATAACAGATTAAAGTTATGTTATTTTGATTCTTGTGAATAGGAAATTTGGCAGGAACAAATGTGAACAATCCAAAAACAGGAAAGCTGAGACCTATTCTTTAGGAATGACTAAACACCACTTGAAGATTCAGCATAGTATGGGGAAGAATATAAATAAAAATGAATCGTTATCTCAAATGCATTGATTCCAAACACTAACACCAAATTGCTTCTTTTTAAATTTTTCTGTGTATGTATGTTTTTTTCCAAAATTTACCATATTCATTAGTTATATGAGGATGGATATGTGGGACAAAATACAAATGCGAGATTTTTATTATGTTTACAATGTGCATATAGTACTTAGGCAGTCCCTGGGATCAAAAGCCTGAGGCACAACTAGAAGGAATGAATAGAATCTGAAAATGTATATATAGAAATACAAAAGCATCTTGAGGTAATTGAACAATGCTTGAGATGAGGAGCCAAAGAAATTATCCTGACTAATAGAAAATATCCTGACTATAGAAGCGGTATGTCAGAGAGGCAGTCAGAAATCGGAACACTTGACAGTGACAATTCAGGGCAAGTCAATGGGTCATGCCAGGGAGGCCAGCATGCTGGTTGGAGGAGATTTCTGAGGGAGGGGAATAGGAAGGAGCTTGGACAGCAGCCACATACACAGTAAAATGGTAGGACATACCCAGGAAATGAAGAGTAAAGAAGAACAGCAAAGTTAGACTACTGGATAGATGGGTGTCAAGTACACTGTTGTGGTGTCCCCCAGATACCCTAACTGTGAGGCCAAGATCTCCTTCAGCTTGGAGACCTCATACATTGTTCTTACTGGAGTAGGGGTATGTCCACATCACAAGGGCCTCATTGCTTGCTGGTGAGAACAGGGGATTGAATATACATGGAAGGATATCGGAATGGGACGGACCAAAAAAAGAATAGACTTTTGGAGGTGAGGTTTGATGAGTGAACATGGTCTTTCTGTTGAATATATACCAGTAAGAATTGAATTTCAAATATTCCGTATTTGGAAACAAAGAGAAGAAGTAGGGGCTTTAGATAGGGGATTTCTGTAGAAAGCTCTATATCACACAAGAGGAAATAATAAATTCTCAGAATCTTTGATAACAATTTTAAGATGAATGTCGGTTCCAAGAGAATAACCTTTGCGTGATATTGAGGAATAAAGTGGGACTTAGAAGAGACTGTTACCACTGAAGTATCCAGGAAAGATACAGTCTGGAACTGGAGGTTAATCAAGAGATGAATGAAGAAGTAAGAATAAACAAAGTGATCAGATATTATAAGAAGGAAGATTCAGTGAAATGAAGACTAAAGCTCAAGTTCTTCACCTGGAGCCTATGGACTCCCAAGATGTTTGTGGAGGGAATTCAGGTGGTCAGTGGATTTGATCTAACTTACCCTAATCTCTAAGTGGAATTTAGCATTTCTTTCAACTGTGATTATAGGCAACAAGCAATTGAATAGTAGCAGCACCTATAACTAATAGAAATCACAGATATTTTCATCTTAGATGTGTTGCAAGCCTCAAAATACCATTTATATTTACCATACTTCATAATTGCACTGGTTTTTTGACCCACCACTAGATCTTGTATATAACACATTGATAGATAAAGACATATTTGAGTACATCCCAGAGTTGTTTTTGAATGAAAAATAAAAAAACAGTATTGTAGTGTTTAATTTCCTTTGTTATCATACATATGTTATTTTATGCATTTAAAACGTTAATTCGAGAAGAGGTCCAGAGGCTTTCATAGGCTTCCAAAATCATTTGCTAGGGATGCTATAATGTAATATCACAAACTTGGTGGCTTAAAGAGCAGAAATGTATTGTCTCATAGTTCTGGAGGCTAGAAGTCCAACACCTTGAAAGGGTTGGTTTCTTTTGTGGGCTATAAGGGAGACTGTTCGATGCTTCTCTCACAGCTTCTAGGGGTGTACTGGAAATCTTTAGCGTTCTTTGACTTCTGGCTGAGCCACTCCGATCTCTGCCTTCATCCTCACGTGGTGTTTTTCCTGTGTGCACATCTGTCTCCAAATTTCCCCTTTTTATAAGGACTCTAGCCATACTGGATTAGAGCCCACTGTAATTACCTCATCTTGATCACTTCTATAAAGATGCTATCTCCAAAAAAGGTCATATTCTGATATATGGGGCTTAGGACTTCAACATCTATTTTTGCAGGGACATAATTCAGCTCATAACACTTCCAAAGTGTCTATGGCACACAAAAAGATAAGGGCACTGCTCTAAAGCTGGGTGGGTGGAGAAGAGTCTGATAATATTTCAGGTTTAGCCGGGCTGGTGAAATAGGGACTATGCTCTAAAGTTTACCCAGACTGGATAGTTTGTTTGCTAGTATTTCCTCATATAGGCAAACTGCTTGTATATTTTAAAATGGCTGACTTCCTAGTGAACCCTGGGGGAGAAGAGTGATACCACCAGAGAAGAGAAAGGGTAAAGACTATAAATTCCCGGGGTCCCGTGTCAGAAGGGGAAATCCCGTCTAATCTCCCCAGGAGGTGGCAGCTGAGTAAATTACCTAGCAAGCATCTGTAACACATTACATTGCAATTATCCCTGAAGAGTTCTGAGGGCTTGTAAGCAGCTGAAGATAAAAGGCAGCCCCCACTAGAGGAAGAGCTGCCTCCTTTGCAATTTTACAGCGTTCGAGGAAATACACCTCATAGGACAGCCGCCCCTTTCAGTAAGCCTTAAAGTACAAATAATCCCCTAGTTATGCAAGGGTCTTGTGTCTGAATATACTGCCTACACATGCACAAGACATGCAAAGAAATTGCTTGGGGAAAACTAATATAATGAATCTTAGGAAATAAATATGCTATGTACTTCTGGAATGAAATCCACCAAGAATTTCCACAGTAAATATTATGATTGCCTACTTAAATCTTGACAGCAAAATATATAAAGAGCAAACATTTATTAAGTGCTGATTAAGTGCCAGGAAGTGTACTGCAATTTTTTTCTATAAGAGATCATCTCATTTATTCTCCCCAACAATTCTGAAAGGTAGGTACCGTTATTAACCCCATTTTACAGATGGGGAAGAAGAGGACCAGAAAGTATAAATAGCTAGGACACTCAGTGTTTTTACTGTTAATAACTGATAGAACCACATATTTAATACTTATTTTAAAATTTCCTAGTCCTTTTCCAGTATATACAGATAGATATTGTAATTATTAAAATAAACTCTTTTAAAAAATATTTTATTTATTTATTTGAGAGAGAGAGAGAGAGAGAGAGCATGAGCAGGAGGAGGAGCAGAGGGAGAGGGAGAAGCAGACTCCCCTGCTGAGCAGGGAGCCCGATGTTGGGCCCAGTCCCAGGATCCTGGGATCATGACCTGATCCAAAGGCAGACATTTAACTGGCTGAGGCACCCCTAAAATAAACTCTTCCAGTAATAGAAATCAACACACTTTTTTCTCCAGACTCAGAAAACCTTTTTTAAGTGGTGTTATTTATATTAAAGCCTCAAAATTAACAAATACCACAATTTACTCAATACAACATCGAGGGAAAGGGGGAAAAAAAAAAGGTCATTGTAGACCTAATTGCCTCGTGCCTTTGCTACAGAGCAAGAAGTTGTTAGATACCTAGGTATGTATCTACATAGGTAGAAAAGTTGTAGTTCTTATTTGCCTGCCATTTTTTATGAGTAACCACCTGAGAGAAATGAGGTACTGTGTAATCTGCCAACAGTGTACACTTGGACTATAGCTTCCAGTCTGAAACGAAATGTTTCCCAAATTATGTGTACAAACCAGGTATTTACCAAGCTTCCTTCCTTTCCTTCCAGGGACATCATTCTGTAATTATAAGGTCAAACAGAAATTTATTGTCTCATGCATTTCCCCTCAGGGTTTTGTCACTCTGGGCTGCCTTCTCTAGTCCACATGGCACCGGGCTGCAGAGGCGTAAAGCAGGCAGTGATGTACTCATAAATGATTAACAGCCAGCTGTCTGGAGGATGCAAGCTCCGATTTGTAGTGGTTGCCCATTTCTGTGGTGTCAGTATTCTCCAGTGTCCAATTTCAATCTGCCAACATGATGACAGTGAATTCAGAGCTTAGAAGATGTGTGCAGTTGAACACTATTATATTGTGTTTCTACCCTACAGATAAAAATAGATGCAGATAGCCTCAAGATCATAAATAATATTGAAATGTGGCGAGATAGTAAGGAATTGATGAGTTTTTGAGTATTTTTACCTTTGCTGCTAATATAATTTATTTAATTGTGAGTTTGTGTAACTTATTTTTTATAAAAGATTTTTAAGATATAATTTACACAGCATGAAATTCAGTGTACAATTCAGTGCTTTTGGTATATTTGCAGAGTTGGGCAACCACCATGACTGTCTCATTTTAAAAATACTTCATCATCCCCAAAGAATTTCTGTGCTTGTTAGCAGTCACTCCCCTTTCCTCACTGCCCATTCCTTCCTCTCCCAGCTCCTGACAACCAGTCATCTGCTGTTAGTTTCTATAGATTTGTGTATTTTGGACAATCAGATAAGTGCAGTTATTCAATATAGGTTCCTATTATTGAACTGTAAAATGTGTCTTGTGTGTGTGTGTTTGTGCATGTGTGTACATACATGTACATTTCCAACTAATGTGCCTTATGGTTTCCCTCGTTCTTGCCTTGTTGCACTGATTAAGAACCTTCCAGGTCAATGTTGAATAGAAGTAGTGAAAATAGAAATTGCCTTTTTTCTTTTTTTTAAATTTATTTATTTTATAGAAAGAGAGTGTTTGTGCATGTATGCACACTAGTGGGCAGAGGGGCAGAGGGAAAGAGAGAATCTCAAGCAGACTCCCTGTAGAGCGTGGATCCCTATGTGGGGCTTGATCTCACGACCCTGTGATCATGACCTGAGTTTAAACCAAGAGTTGAACGCTTAACTGACCGAGTCACCCAGGTGCCCCAATCCTTGCCTTATTTATAATTTTACAGGGAAAACATTCAATCTTGTACTATTAAATGTGAAGTTAGTTGTAGGTTTCTCTTTTTAGTCTGTTAATGTGGTGCGTTACATTGACTAATTTTCAAGTGTTAAACCAACATTGCATTCTATGATAAAAATCAGTCATGATATATTTATATATACTGTTGAAATATGTGTGCTAAAAGTGTGTTTAGAATTCTCATGTCTGTGTCTGTGAGAGGGTTGATCTAAAGTTTTCTTATGTGTTTATCTGATCTGGGTATCAGAATAATGCTGGGTTTATAGAGTATTTTCTTCTCTTTTATTGTCGTGAAGAGTTTGTGAAGACTTGGTATTATTTCTTCATTAAATTTTTATAGAATTCACTACTTAACTCATCTGGTTTCTTTGGGTGAATAATCTCAGCCTCAAATTTAATTTCCTTAATAAATATGAGTCTTTCAGGTTTATCTATTTCTTCTTTTTTTTTTAAAAGATTAATTTATTTTAGAAAGAAAGAGAGAGGGCATGAGTGGGAGGGGGCAGAAAGAGAGAGAAAGAGAATCTCAAGCAGACTCCATGCTGATCTCATGATGAGATCATGACCTGAGCTGAAACCAAGGGTTGGGCACCTACGTGACTGTGTCCCCTAGGCGCCCCTATCCGTTTCTTCTTGAGTGAGTTTTAGTAGCTTGTTTTTTTGAAGAATATATCCAATTTATGTAAGTTGTGAAATTTAGTGGCATAAAGACCTTTATCATATGTCTTTATTATTATTTTCATATCTGTAGTATATTTTATCATGTTTCTTTATTATTATTGTATACCTATAGTATATTTAATTGGGTCTTGCTTTTATCCAATCTGACAATTTTTACCTTTTTACTGGTGAACTTGGACTATTTACATTTAATGTGATCGGTGAAATGGTTGCTCTTATGTTGCTCTATGTGTTCTGTTAGTCCTAGATCTCCTTTGTTCTCCTGCTTTTCATGCCTGCTTTTGGATTGCATATTTATTTCTGATTACATTTTCTTTCCCTTATTGACTTATTAACTATAACTCTCGTGTGTGTATTTAAATTTAAATATACTTTAAATGTGTTTGTTCTAAATTTTCTAGTATACTATATCTAAGCTATCACATATATTCAAGTAATATTATACCCCTTCAGGTACTATGTAAGAATATTACAACAGTACATATTCTTTTTCTACTCTCCCAGACTTTATTCCCTTCCTTTCTACATGTTATAACCCCCACAATACAGTTTTATAATTTTTGCTTGAAACAGTTAGCTATTTTTAAAAGATATCTAAGAAAAATTCTTCTTTACACTGACTTACTGAACATGTCTGTTCTCTTCTTTCCCTCATGTCAGTGACGATTTTCAACCTGGTGTTATTGTTCCTTCTGCCTGATGGACTTCCTTTAATATTTATTGTAGGTCTGTGTATCATCAATTTTATCAGTTTTTTTTTTTTGGTCTGCAAAAGTTATTTCGCTTTTGTTTTTCGAAGATATTATCACTGCTTGTAGACTCTTGTGCTGCCACTTTTTCTTTCAGTCCTCTCATGGATGTTGCTCTATGATCTTCTGACTTGTATTGTTTCTGCTGGGCATCAGCTGTCATTCTTATCTTTGTATGTAAGTGATGGGTTCTTTAGCTGCTTTTAAGAGTTTCCCTTTCTTACTGGTTTTAAGCACTTTATGATGTTCTGCACTGTTGTGGTTTTCTTCATGCATCTTGTACTTCTTTATTGTGTTTCCTGGATCTGTTGGTTTGTAGTTTTTACCAAATTTGGAGCATTTCAGCCTTTACTCCAAGTATGATATTCTCTCACTTTTCTCTCTTTTTAAGGACTCTGTACAAGTATTAGGCTACTTCAGTTTGTCTCAGAGCTCACTGATGTGATCATATTTTCCAACGTTTTTTTCTGTTTCATTTTTTATAGATTTTATTGTTGTTTTAAAATTCACTAATCTGTTTTTCTGCTGTGTCTAATCTGAAGCACATATCATATTTCCCAATGGAAAGAAAAGATTGCCAATGAAGGCAATAATATTCATTATAAGATTACTATATATATATATTATGTTGTATATTATACATATATCTGAAAGTTTGATTTTTAAAGATTTTTAAATAGTTTATTTATGTTATGATCTTTTATGATCTCATTAACATGAATATGCTTTCTTGCTCTATGTTTTTGAACATATAGAATATATTTGTAATTGTTTTAATGTCCTTGCCTGCTAATTCTATCACTTGTATGATTTCTGAGTCTGTTTCTATTGATTATTTTTATCCTTTTCTTTACTTTTTTGCATGCTCACTTGTTTTTTATTGGATATCGGAGACTTTAATTTTACTGTATTAGGTATATTTTATAATTTGTTTAAATATTTTTGAACTGCATTCTGGGATACAGTTAAGTTACTGGGAAACAGTTTTATTCTTTCCAGAGTTGCTTTTAAGCTTTGTTAAGTGGCTTTTATGCTAGAACTTATTTTCCTTAGTAGTGAGACTATAACCTTCTGGGTGTTCTCCCTGATGTCTCAAGTATTACCAAAGACTTTTACTGTGACTGGTAGGAACATGAACTACTTCTGGCCTTGTGTGATCCCTGAGGCTTTTCCACCTGCTCCTTTCTGGTGATTGTTTCCCCAGCCTCAGGTAATTTCTTATATTAATGCAGTTTTTAGTCCTGAATAAAAGACTTCAGAGAAAACCTTTGCAAATGTCTGGAGCTTTCCTTGTAGGTCTCTTGATTCTGGTACTCTGCTCTGAAAATTCTAGCCCATAGCAACTCCCCAGATTTTCAACTTTGTCTTCTCTATTCACAGACACTATAGGGGTCTATTGCGGTGTCCTGTCCCTTTGCATGTCTGGGATACTTTGTTCAGGCAATAAGCTGGAACAATTATAAGGATCACCTATTTCCCTTTTCTCAATGATTTCTGCCCTGTGCTTCCTAGGATCCCATGTCTGAAACCCACTGGTTGATACATCTACTCTAGTCTTTAAGTTGTCCACGTGAGAAGATAAATCTGGCCTTTGTTACTCCATCGTAGATAGAACCCATATGATATTTTGGCCAAAGTGACCCAAATTCAAACTGGTGATTATCACTGTCACATTTATATAGTTATTCCCATCTGAAAACACATCATGGTCACTTATGAATCTTCTGGAACATGCTCCACAACTTACTGCCTTTACTTGGGGACAATCCATTAATTTCATCTTCTTGGATAAAATACGGATGACACAGTGCTTCCAGATAGACCACTTAAAACTTCTGACTCAGCTCCACATGTGGGAAGGACTTGAAGGGCCTGGAGGAGGAGACTGCAGTGCTGCTCTTTGTGGCCTGCTGTGAGGGGTAAACGTGGACAGGATATGAGCCATTAGGAGTCCAGGATGTCTCTCATACTGAGTGCAGCAGTGTTACCTGGTGCTTGATGGGCGAGTGGACACAGAGGTGAGAGGTCTCCATGTTGTTGGTTGTGCACAGAGTTTGCCCTGCGGTCAGTGCTTGTGGAAGATTTGCAAGTAGAATGAGGATAGAGTACTCTGTCTCCCCATTTGTTCACCCAGTGTTGTCGGTGTTTAAAGAACAGAAGCCTACGTACACTAGCTCAAAATAAAATGGGGTAGATGGAGCTGGAGCATATAAAGGATTCAAGAGTTAGAAATATATGTAGACCTCACAGGAAGTGTTAAAGTCATGGGAAAAAGAAAGCCACAACTTCTTTAACTCTCTACATGGCCTTATATTTTCTTATCCTTGCTTGTCTCTGTAACTCCATTCTGTGCTTCTTCCTCTGTGAATTATCTTCCTGTACTCTTGGGCATCATAGTCACTACAGAATAGTAACCCTCAGTCTGGTCTGCAGGATCTTTCTGCTCAGCTCTGTAGACTTAATTGGCTTAATATTTCAGGGAGAGGAATTTGATTGGCCCAAAGTCGACTAAGGTGTCTACCTGACATTACTGTGGCCAAGATGGGCAGGGGTGGGGCTGAGTCATTTAATAGAGACAGCCACGTGCACACGTAAGAAAGATAATAGAGAATGCTCTTCTAATAACATTTATTATAGTCATATATTTACAGTATCACGCCCCCTAGGGAAAAATAAATCAGAGGAAAAGAGGGAAATGAGAGCCCAAATTAGTCTTCCGTGGAGTTCTGACTTTAAAATGACACCGATGGCCCACCATAGTCTTCATCATGTTAAGATCTCTTTAGTATGACTAAGTCATAGATCGTGTCATCTCTCATTCCTCATTGTCCTTGAATCCCATGAAGGATCTTGCTTATTTTAAAGCAGATAGATTCTGTGGAAGTCCCAAGTAGAGAGAAATACCACTTAATAAGAAATCCTCTGCCCCTCAGAGGTTTTCACAGGGCCAACTCCACTCTAGTGTCTGGTTCTGCAAGCTGAGGATATCACTTGCTGCAGATTAATCATACTTTATATCAGTGATAGGCTTGCTTGAATAGGAATTTCATCCTCCAGCCCCTTAAAGTGAGCATGAGAACAGAAACCTGAAATTTTTAAGGAACGTCAATGCAGTATTTCTTCTCATTGCTCATTGCCTATGCTCCGGGCAAAGTAATGTCCCTCCTTCCCCATGTAACCTGGGAAACTATTATGCATATATTTTCTTTTTGTGCCATTAAAAGAGGCTCTGATATTTCCCCCCAAATTCCATTTCAGTTTTGAAAACATAGTTACAGAAGTCACAGGACCCTCTTGATCCAGCAGAAAATTCTGCCCTAATCAAGCCAATATAAAATATGAAACAGATTCTAAATTATTCCACCATTAGGGGTTGTTCTTCCTAAACTCCTGTCAATTCTATTTTTAAAAAGTATGGAATGTTCACTTAAAAGTCATTAAATCTAAGTGAATTTGCCTACATTGCTGACCTACTGCCCCTGAGAAAAACACAATGTGTGCTCATAATTACTGTCTCTTTGTGGTCCCTCTTTTCAGTTGCTTGTTCTCTAACAAAGTCCTACAAAGAGGTGAGGTGACTATCTGTGTGCTTTGCAAATTCAAGCTGTTTTTAGAGTGGCAAAAATTTCCCTAGAACTGTCTTTCTCTCCTTTTCCTGATCCCTTCACTCTTGCATTCATTAAAATCAAGTTCCTGGCTCAAGTTAAGGGAAGATTTTCGTTATTATCTTTGGCAAAGGAACTCTCCATGGTGGCTTTGATTTGAACTTCAGCTCTTCTGAGTGCAGGGGTCACATGTGAATTTGTTACACTTCCTGGCAAATGTTTCAGAATAAACGAATCTGATGAAATTCTCATGAAGTATTTGTTTTTTAGTGTTTCTCTAATACACAATAAATTGTGATTTATGAGCCGTAATTGAAGAAAATTCTGGAGGAAGTTGTGTATAAGATTAGGGGGATTATTAAATCAACTTTATTGTGTTTTCAAAACTTAAAAATGGTTTACAGCTATAATAAATTGCTTGGGAGTGCTATCAACCCATAAATTTTAATAATTTAATAAACATTCTGCAGTTAAGTTGGGCTCGTGGCCAAATCCCAGGGCTGGTTTTGTGTCATGTATAGTAATATGTGTTTTAGTTTACCTGGCTGATAAAGGAATGAGCTGTTTTCATGCATGATACACAGTGATCGGTCATTAATTTTAATGAACTAAAACTCGGAACTCAGATTTGAAGTCAGAAGGGTGTATGAGGTTTCTCTGCTCCTCCATATCTGTTGAACTAGTCACTGTTGCTATTTAGTGTCTTCAAAGTAAGAGGCTCATTTAGTTTCCTCTAGCCTTTTCACCTTGAAAATTAGTTATAAAAATAATCACTGACTCACCCATTAGCGAGCTGTTAACTGCATTGTTAAAATATTTTTAAAGTAATAAACTCAAAATACTTGTAATAATTTGCAGATAGTTTTCCCCCCGTATACATTGCTGATTAAAATAAATCAAATCTATATAAATTTCATCAAGAAAATAAAATGTGGGATATTTTTTATATGTCTTGTGCAACTCCATGGTCACATTCTAAACAACTCATCGAGAAAAGCACGGTCTATGTGGAGAGTCTGTGTTGGCTTCAGACGTATGGCTTAATGAGATGTGCTTCTTATTGGAGCGTTATATAAAACATTATTCACATGTCTGTCTAGACATGCCTGTGCCTAGATTGGAACCAAATTAATTTGTGCATATTTAATAAAATATCATTTTGATCTTCTTCCCTCTGTTCTCAAATGAATAAACTTAGCTTAAAACTGAAGTGACTGCTTTAATTAGACTTTGTGTTCACTTGTTCTTCATTTGCTTTTTATGATAATCACAAAAATAGTCACTAGGATACTTATGTAAGATTTAAACTATTGACTTTAGACTACACATTCTGTCTTTTTTAAAAAACAATTTCATGACCATGATAAAAATAAGTATGATGAATATTAACAATACAGGAGTCTTTGCCTCTGATTATTTAACTCTCACTTTCTTATCTTACTGATTTGATTGAAAAAAAACGTTATGCTGGATGGTTTCTACCACCAAAAGGATGTCATTTGGTAACTGGATGTGTGTATGTATTTATTCACCCACACAAAACAGGCACATGTTAATATATGCACTTGCCATGCCTACGTTTTCACTTAATGAAGAGCTTAATAAAAATCAGCATTCATAGCCCCTGCGTAGTCAGATAAATTAGTTAATGCACAATAAGCAGCTCTTATGTATAATGCAAAAGATTAGTCTTATCATTTGCATAATGTGCTACAAACGGCCCACTGTTTCAAGCAGTAGAAGCTCCCCCATTAAATGTGAGTTGAAAGCTGAATGACGTCAATAAAGTAATTATGCTTCATTTGGCATATCTCATTCATTCTCCGGAGTTCAAGACCCTATCTGAGCTCTGTTGACAGCACTGCTGAAAGGCATTGGTAATGGTTCAAAAGCAGAACGGTGGGACTCTGGAAAGAAGCCTGGTGTGCTGAGTCTACACTATGTACTTGTTCCCCAGCAGAAATTTGTTTTACACTCTGGCCTGTACACATATTTATGTATAAATCTGTGCAGTGGGGAACTTGTTAGTTTATGCTGAGAGTAAAAAAATGTTCAGGCCAGCGGAGTACCTAGAGTGGTGATTTCCATATTTACCGTAATTCCCAATGGGAAGAAAAGATTGCAAATAAAGGCATTTCTGTCTTACTCAGGGGCACATTTGTGAGCACCCTACTTCTGCCAGCAGGATATTCAGCATTCACTATCACAGTGATGGTTCTCTCCCTGTCCCCTATCTTCAAACGTTATTTCCACATCTGTGAGAAATTAAAAGGCATTCTTTGAAAATCTAGTTTTAAATAAACACACACACACACACACACACACACACACACAGCTAATATGACAATCAAGACCCAAAAAAGTTACAGTTTACCTAAGACTCAGTTCTGTAGGGTTCAGAATACAAGTCTCTTGACTTTGATTCTTATGACTAGTATTTTCCTGTTTTGTGTAAGTATTAAAAAAAAACTTTCTTTTCACATTTGTTTACTGTTTCAAGGATGGGGAGACAAATCATTTTGTATTCGTCATGGTCAGCTGGCAAATATTTTTGCAAAGCTTCATATTAAAACCGTAAAAATGGTGGCTATGGAATTGCCTCTGAAAGATGATGCATTTGCATGCTCAAAATCTCACTCTAACTCATTGTTCAAAAGCAGATGGTAGCTGATCTTTTTTCAGTATCCCCTGCAACAACAACATTTGGACAAACATAGTAAATTATGACTTTCTTCTGAAAATGGCATTTCATTGAAATTCTTGTTTTCTGATTAATTAAATCTTCTTTACTGATTATAGAAAAATATTTTGTTTGCCTGAAAATGTATTTGTTTTGAAAACATGTATTCTGAATGATAGTATTCATTATAGTCCACAAAAATAATACAAAAAACAGTCAGTTGACTTCCTACTACATAGACAATCTCATGATTTCTTACAGGTAGACTCCCTTATTTGTGTGCTTATGTGACTCTATATGCAGTAATTCTGTCTTGGCATGTGTGGAACTTAGTGCTAAGAGCAGGCTGAAATATTGTTGTAAGATCTATGATTTGTTGCCCTTGTTTCCAAAGTAATATGAAGCCAAAAACCAAAGATATTGTTAAGACATGGGAGAACATATTTATATTCAGACATTTACAAAATAGGAGAGATTTTGATATTTTTAGCCAAAGAAAGCAATCAGAATAAGAAAAAAGTCTTAAAAATTTCTTCTATTATAATTATGATAAGCTAAAGAAACATTTAGGCAGAAATTATTGCACTCCAGTTTGATAATTCTATTCATTTACATAAATAATTTTATTTATTGAGATAAGTTTAAATTGGATCACTCATTCTTCAGCTTTAGCTAAGTGATGATACAAATAATAGGTAGATTACTTCAAAATATTTACAAAAGCTAATTTGAATAGCACCAAATAGCCATAAAATCAAATTGAAAACATAGAATGTCCTTTCCTAAATAATACCAATACCACTCAGCAAAAACTGAGATAGTATTAAACAGAAATATATCTCCAAATGACCAGTCTGAATACATTTTTGAGTGGCAACACAACTGTAGCTGTGGCTATTTTGATACAGATTTTGACTAATTATCTTCCTGGCCTCGGTAGTGTGTGTATGTGTGTGTTTTGGGGGGTGCTATTTCCCCTGAGTCTCTTCCCTACAGTAAGTTCAGATGAGATGGACTGCTAAAATCCAGCAGTGAGAGAAATAATTGTTGTAGCACCAGCAATGCAGCCCCAATCCCGTTCACAAACCGAGCTCCTTGGTCTGGGTTGTCTCTATGTAAGGAAGCAAGAGGTAAAAGTCCCACCCACCAAATGCAGAGGGAGTACAGCTGAAACAGCTAGTTTCAGTGGTCATTCGTGAAATTTAAATAGTATAAAGGGATTAGTACAGATGCCTTGAATAAAACTGTTCCCAAAGTTTGATAGGTAATATTCGTAATGCGGACTGATTTCAGCTAAGGGTGTACTTTCATACCATATCATGTTCCAGTAGAGGGTTTTTATTAGGCACTAGTAAATGGTCTTTGTGACTACTGCTATGACAGTCAGTGTTATATCTTAATTAGTAGTATTATTTCTAGTTCAACTAAAATAGCTAAAGGGTCCTCCTGGGATCTATTCTGGGATATGATTTTGTTTAATCTTATTATTAATGATAATAAATTTTTACTTTGTTGGAGTATCATCTGTATGCCAATGATTCCATTATTTAAACAAATAATTATTCCACATTACAGTTTCTTTTAGAACATGACAATAACAAATCATAGTTATGGCTTATTCAAAGTAAATTACGTCTAAAACACTAATAAAATTAATTGCAAGATGTTTGATTGGAAACCAGAGCTGGTTAAAACAGGAGCTCTCTCTTACGGTTTTTGATAATGCATTACTCTCTGGAATAAAGCTACCAGCATAAAATATCTCAGGGCTTGTTAGCAAACAAAGAGTAATTGAAACTTGGTTGCTAGGAGACATTATTTCTCATTGTTGACAATCCTGATTTTCTTTGATTACTGGCACTATTGTTGTTCATTACACAAACTGGATGTTTTTATGTAACACTGAAGAAACATATTTTGGAACCCAATTGTTGTGTGAATACCACCATGTGCTACCAAAG
Source organism: Potos flavus (assembly GCA_028534135.1). Classification (NCBI taxonomy): domain Eukaryota; kingdom Metazoa; phylum Chordata; class Mammalia; order Carnivora; family Procyonidae; genus Potos; species Potos flavus. The sequence continues at coordinate 13,855,564 of CM052895.1, read as the reverse complement.
AAATGTTTATTCACAGGTTCGGCAGGTTAACCATCTCTGGTAAGCATTTGTTCAGACGGCTTAATACATATTCTTTGATTTCTTGTAAAATGTAAATTTTACTGGGAAGTAAATTCTAAGTTTTGACAGGACAAAGACTTTGTATAATCCAAGAAATTAAGGTTTTGCCTAACACAGACATATAATCTTATCTGTGTAAATTTAACTCCTTTTTTGTAATAACTTCTTTTTAATATTCCAGATGATTTCATTTGCATGAGGGAAAACAATATTTAAAATACAAGAAGGTGTTTATTTTGAATGAGGTAAGGATTTAAGCATCCCGGTTAGAAAGCAGAAAGTTTTAGAATGACTTTAGCAAAATGGCACTTTGGTATATAGTTTTCTCCAGTAAAGGATATTTAAATTTCTTCGTTTACTGGGCAGACTTTAGCATCATTTTAGCAAAGCTTCAAAGAGGTAGACAGTTTTGCAAGGATAGATCTCCAAAATTTTTACTCCACATGGAGTTCCAGTTATTGTTATGCTATCTGACCTTCGGTGTTCTCACCACTGCCTGACAGTCTAATCTTCCTGCTGGTCCTTATCCTCACAGCTGTGATAACCACTCCTTCCTGCTCCTATGTCATTGTTGCTCTCCCCACTCTTCACATTCCTGCTTTACAGAATAGATGGAGAACAGACAAGAACTCTATAAAGCTTTCTGTTTTGTCACATTTAATCGTCTTTTGTCTTTACTTCTCATTTTCTTCTCTCTTATTGCAGAATAATGACGTGTTTTCAGTCTGAAACTCCCTCTTCCGCTTCTCTTCTCTTCCTTTGGAAAAACCTTGGCTTTCAACTTCCCTCTCCTTCTCTTCTCTTACCAATAATTCTTTTTTCTTTGCCTGGTTATGTATTCAGGCTAAGCTTACAGTTCTTTTTGTTTCTTTGTTTTTTGCTTAGCAGACTTTTTTTTAAAAAGTTGTTTTGTGTTTATAGTTTCATTTTCTAACACTGTGCAATTTGACTTCCTCAAATACTTTTGGCTGAGATTGCTGTCATGTACAAGTGACCTCTCAGTCTCCAAATTAAGGGTTTTTCTTTTGTCATTCTTTTGACGTCACATTACTGTTGGGGACCTTTCCTTCTTTTAGATCTTTTCCCCCCGCTACTTCCTTTACAATCACTATTCTGGATGTCTTCCTAGCTCTTAATGGTTTCTCATATGTCTTCTTCTTAAGCTTCTCTTTATGTTCTTATATCCTAAGTTATCATTCCTGTCAACAAAGTTTGTCTTGGCCCACTCTCTTCTTACATTTTCTCCGTTAAATATCTCCTTCTATCCAACAACTTCCACTGCCATCTCTGTACAGACCTTAGGGTAAAATTGCATATAAAATCCCAACTTTTTCCAAAATTTAATCCTGTGTATTCACCTGCTGCCTAATCAATATTCATATGGATGCTTCAGTGGTATTTTAAACTTGTCAAATCACTATGGTACCCACTGTCACCTTTCTATGAAAATTTCCTTCTTCTCTGTTACTTCAGTTTATATTTGGGTACTGTCACTTTACAGCCATTTTTGTTATTTTTTCCATCAAATCAGTTGCTTGCTCCTTTACATTTTGTCCTGTTTTCTTTGCCATCTTGCTTCAGCTTGCCATTGACTCTCCTCTAGATTGGTGAAGTCTCCTAATTTGTCTCTCTTGGTCATTGGATGCATTTATCAGTTTTATAGTTGAAAGAAAATTTTAATCATAGTATTTACGTGATTAAAATGGTAAGTATTAGTTTCCCCAAAGGCAACTCAGGGGTCCCTTCTAGACTTATCTAAGATTTTTTTTTTAAGATTTTATTTATTTATTTGACAGAGAGAGACACAGTGAGAAGGGGAACAGAAGCAGTGGGAGAGGGAGAAGCAGGCTTCCGGGAGAGCAGGGAGCCTGATGCGGGGCTCGATCCCAGAGCCCTGGGATCATGACCTGAGCCAAAGGCAGATGCTTAACAACTGAGCCACCAGGTGCCCCTAACATTTTTTTCTCCATTACTTGAACTACCACAGCATTTTGTACCTCTCATGAGTCTATTATAAATTGAGTTATATTGTGCCCTTTTAAAAATCATGTCTTTTTGCCTAGGTGGCTCAGTCGGTTAAGTGTCTGACTTCGGCTGGGGTCATGATCCCAGGGTCCTGGGTCCTGAGTTGGGCTCCCTGCTCAGTGGGGAGCCTGCTTCTCCCCCTGCCTGCGCTTCCCCTGCTTGTGCACCACCTCCCACCCCGAAAAATAAATAAAATCTTTTAAAAAATCGTGTCTTTTTCCATTCATAATTAGACACAAATTATTTGAAAGCAGGGTTTATATTCAATTTATCTTTGTTTCTTCCATAATATCTTGGTTCCATTTAATATTAATAAATGAATAAGTTTTTTGTTAAAAAATATAAGTAAAGATTATTTTTCAATGTAAGAAAATATGTGATGAGTTACTATGTAGTTTTAAATAATGCATCTTTTTATCATATTTTCTTTTCTTTTGGAGATGAGGACTTGTTTATACTCATGGAGACAAGGACAGTTTTGAAAAGTGATTCTAAATCTTTGTAAACAAAAATGTTATTTACTTATACTGGCTTATGCTAATTGCATGACTATATACTACAGAAGAAGGGAAGGGAAGAGTATAATGTTATAAGATTCTTCAATAATATCTAAATTAGTATAATATTCTTAGAAAGCATACTGTGATAAGTTAAAGATGCACACTGTAAACTTTTGAACAATGACTTACTAAATAAAACCTAAAGATATAGCTACTAGGACAAGTATATAGAGAAAAAGAAAAGTGAGAACTCAGGTATTCTAAAACTAAACAGTACAAGAAGTATAAAAGGATCAGAAAATTAATAGGGAAAGATTGAGATCATACCGTGATTATTTTCAGACCACAACACTATGAAACTTGAAGTCAATCACAAGAAAAAATTTGGAAAGACCACAAATACATGGCAGTTAAAGAACATCTTATTTAAGAATGAATCAATTAACTAGGAAATTAAAGAAGAAATAAAAAAAATACATGGAAGCAGGGAATCTGGGTGGCTCCATTGGTTAAACATCTGGATCTTTATAATTGGCTCAGTTCATGATATCAGGGTTGTGAGATTGAGCCCCACATTGGGCTCTGTGCTGGGTGTAGAGCCTGCTTGGGATTCTTTCTCTCCCTCTACTTCTGCTCCCCATCTCTCTCCCTCTCTAAAAAAAAAGAAACCAAAAAAACAAAAACAAACCAAAACACACACACACACACACACAGTCATACATGGAGGCAAATGAAAATGAAAACACAACACTCCAAAACCTTTGAGATGCAGCAAAGGCGGGAATTATAAAATAATTAAATAATTATTTATTTATTAAATAATTATAAATAATTCCCATAAAAGGGAATTATATAGCAATACAGGCCTTCCTCAAGAAGCAAAAAAAGTCTCAAATATGCAACCTAACCTTACACCTAAAGGAGCTGGAAAAAGAACAAGTCTAAAACCAGCAGAAGAAGGGAAATAATAAAGGTTAGAACAGAGATAAATGATACAGAAATTTTAAAAAAAAAAAGTAGAAGAGATCAACGAAACTAGGAGCTGGTTCTTTGAAAGAATTAAGAAAATTGATAAACCCCTCATCAAACTTATCAAAACGAAAAGAGAAAGGACCCAAATAAATAAAATCATGAATGAAAGGGGAGAGATCACAACAAACACTGCAGAAATACAAACAATTGTAAGGGAATATTATGAGCAAGTGTATGCCAACAAATTGGGCAATCTGGACGAAATGGAAAAATTCCTAGAAACATATAAACTACCAAAACTGAAACAAGAAGAAATAGAAAACCTGAACAGATCCATCACCAGCAAAGATATTGAATCAGTAATCAAAAATCTCCCAACAAATAAGAGTCCAGTGCTGGATGGTCTGCCAGTGGAATGCTATCAGACATTTAACGAAGAGTTAATACCTATCCTTCTTAAACTGCCCCCCCCCAAAAAAATAGAATGAAAACTTCCAAAGTCATTCTGTGAGGCTAGCATTACCTTGATTCCAAAACCAGACAAAAACCCCACTAAAAAGGAGAATTACAGATCAATACCGCTGATGAACATGGATGCAAAAATTCTGAACAAGATATTGGAACTTAAATCCAATAGGACAGTAAAAGAATTATTCAGCACGATCAAGGGGGATTTATTCCTGAATTGCAGGGGTTCGATATCTTCCAATCTATCAACGTGATATACCACGTTAATAAAAGAAAGGCTAAGAACCGTATGATCCTCTCAATAGATGCAGAAAAAGCATTTGACAAAATGCAGCATCCTTTCTTGATAAAAACCCTTGAGAAAGTAAGGATAGAAGGAACATACCTCAACATCATAAAGGCCGTATATGAAAGAACTACAGCTAATATCATCCTCAATGGGGAAAAACTGAGAGGTTTCCCCCAAGTCAGGAACAAGACAGGAATGTCCATGTTCATTTATTGTTCAACATAGTACCGGAAGCCCTAGCCTCAGCAATCAGACAACAAAAAGATATAAAAGGCATCCTTACCAATAAGGAAGAAGTCAAACTTTTTACTATTCACAGTTGGCATGATACTTTGTAGAAAACCCAAAAGATTCCACCAAAAAATTGCTAGAACTGATGCATGCATTCAGCAAAGTCGCAGAATATAAAATCAACATTCAGAAATCTCTTGCATTTCTATACACCAATAATGAAGTAGTAGAAGGAGAAATCAAAGAATTAGTCCCATTTACAATTGCACCCAAAACCATAAGATACCTGGTAATAAACCTAACCAAAGAGGTAAAATATCTGTGTGTGGATACAATTCTTATGAAAGAAATTGAAGAAGACTCAAAGAAATGGAAAAACATTCCATGCTAATGGATTGGAAGAACAAATATTGTTAGAATGTCTATGTGACCCAAAGCAATCTACATATTCAATGCAATCATCAAAATAACACCAGCATTTTTTCACAGAGCTAGAACAAACAACCCTAGCATTTGTATGGAACCAGAAAAGACCCCAAATAGACAAGTAACATTGAAAAAGAAAAGCAAAGTAGGAGACATCACAATCCCAGACTTGAAGCTGTATTACAAAGCTATAGTTAATCAAGATAGTATGGTACAGGCCTGAAAATAGACACAAAGATCAATGAACAGACTAGAGAACCCAGAATTGGACCCCCAACTCTGTGATCAACTAATCTTTGGCAAAACAGGAAAGAATATCCAATGGAAAAAAAATAGCCTCTTCAACAAATGGTATTGGCAGAACAGAATGGTATATGCAGAAAATGAAACTGGACCACTTTCTTACATCATACACAAAAGTAACTTCTAAATGGATGAAAGACCTAAATGTGAGACAGGAAACCATCAAAATCCTAGAAGAGAACATAGGCAGCAACCTCCTTGACCTTGGCTGCAGCAATTTTTTGCTAGACACGTCTCCTAAAGCAAGGAAAACAAGAGCAAAAATGAACTATTGGGACTTCATCAAGATAAAAAGCTTCTGCACAGCAAAGGAAACAACAAAACTAAAAGTCAAACAATGGAATGGGAGAAGAGATCTTCAAATGACTTATCAGATAAAGGACTAGTATCCAGAATCTATAACGAACTCATCAAACTCAATACCCCCAAAATAAATAATCCAGTTAATAAATGGACAGAAGACATGAACAGACATTTCTCCAAAGAAGACATACAGATGGCTAACACACACATGAAAAAAGTGCTCAATATCGCTCTTCATCTCGGAGATACAAATCAAAACTGGGATGAGATACTACATCACACCTGTCAAAATAAAATTAACAACTCCGGAAACACCAGATGTTGGCAGTGATGTGGAGAAAGGGAAACCCTTTTGCACTTTTTGTGGGAATGCAAACTGGTGCAGCCACTCAGGAAAATGGTGTGGAGGTTCCTCCAAAAGTTAAAAATAGAACTGCCCTGTGATCCAGCAATTGCACTAGTAGGTATTTATCCAAAGGATATGAAAGTTCTGGTTTGAAGGAGTGCACACACATTCCAACGTTTATAGCAGCACTCTCAATAATAGCCACATTATGGAAAGATCTCAAATGTCCATTGACTAATGAATGCATAAAGAAGAAGTGTATATGTACAGTGGAATATTACTCAGCCATTACAGAATGAAATCCTGCCATGTGCAATGATGTGGATGGAACTAGAGGATATCATGTTAAGCAAAATAAGTCAGTCAGAGAGAGACAAATATATAATTTCACTCCTATGTGGAATTTAAGAAACAAAGCAGATAAATATAGGGGAGGGGAAGGAAAAATAAAATAAGATAAAAACAGAGAATGAACTGAGTGTTGCTGAAGGGGAGATGGGTGAGGGGATAGGCTAAATAGGTAATGGGCATTAAGGAGGGCACTTGTTGTGATGAACACTGGCTGTTATATGTAAGGGATGAATCCCTAAATTCTACTCCTGAAACCAGTACTATACTATATGTTAACTAACTTGAATTTAAATTAAAAATTAAAATTAAAAAATTAAAAAATATATCTGAATAAAAAGTGATAAACATCTCAAGTAGTTATCAATAAGTGAATGGATGAATGTACTGTGGTATATCCATATAATGGAATGGTATTCAGCAATAAAAAAGAATGAATTATTGGTAAAGGAATGACATGGATGAATCTCATGA